>CM046952.1:44886860-46086860 GCA_025698515.1 Gossypium sturtianum
TTAATTCATTACTTACACATCTAGGCATTACCATTTATACTAATAAGGTTACCATTTCTCATAAAACAATATACAAATAATAACATAAAATCAATGTCTACATGTGATCAAATTTATACATGGCTTTTAGCTAATTTCGAGTCTGAGGACTTCCTCGTTCACATTTAGCCCTTTTAGAGCTCGTTTTTAATTCATTTTGCATTTACCATTCATACTGCATATCATTCTTAAAATCATTAAAGTAATTCATTCATTTATAACACTATTAACCAACACGAACTAAAAATGGATACACGGATCTAGCACCTCGGGTTTTCTAGTAATGATGACGCTACACAAGTATGTGCTACCACCCTGGATTGCTCGTCAACGATAGTTTTCTCATTGAACAATTTGTCACCTCGGATTGCCCGGCAATGATAACTCTATTAAACAATCTATCACCTCGAATCGCCCAGTAACAATGTTATTCTATCAATAATCTGACCCTGTGGCATGCCAACTATATCCAACTCGGTCCGAACAACTAATAGGGTATTCAACTGTAGATTCATTTTATACAGTTCAAATCATTCTTTAACAATTCTGACAAACCACCAATTCATCAATTCAATATATAATACAACATGTTTCAATTCAATTTCATTCCAATTGTCAATTATCAATCAGATCAAGGAATTTCTATTCTATTCAATTTAGTCATTATCTCGATAATCAATCTAAGTTATGTTAATTCAGCTTAATAATAATCTAAAAATCACCTCAAACTCCTTATAATGCAAAATGACATGAACATGTATAATTAAATGATTCCTGAATCATAGAATTACAAACCGAAATTCTGAGCTACTCGTTGATGGCTTTAGATTTTCCTTTCCCTCTAGACGAATCTGGATCGATGTTAGTTATAGATTGACATAAAACATATAGCACTATCAATAATTTACCAATTTCCAATCAATTTTCAATTTATACAAATTTTGCAATTTATTCAATTTAGTGCCTAAAACCAGGACTAACATAACTCTCAATTTAAAGCTCCGAATTGAAATTCGATTTCACTATTACCCATTAGGGACCTGTTATTTCTTATTTCTAAATTCAATTTTATTTTTTATTCATTTTAGTTCCTAATGTACAAAACTATCAATTTAGCTTTGCAATTTAGTCATTTTTCACATCTAAGCTTAAAATCTATCAATTTAACACCTAAAACTTTAAGAAATCAACAATGGATGCTTCCTAAAACTTTAATAGTTTTACAAATTGGTACATGGGCTAGCTAGTTCAAGCTCCCATAACCTCAAAAACATAAAACTTACAATAAAGAGACTTAATTACACTAACCAAATTGTTGTCAAAAGCTTGAAACCCTTAAAAGCTCTCTCATTTTTCTTTCAATGTTGAAATCAATGTGGAAGGTGAAGATAAAGACCATTCTTCTCTTTCCTCCCACTTAAAATCTCTTTTATACTTAATTTAATCCATTAATTAACTTAATTAATCTTATCTTTAACTAAAAAAATTTAATCAATTAAGTTAGTTAACATATAATGTCACCGTCCACTATCATGCTTTAAAATAGGTCTATTTACTATTTTAGTCCTTTTGTTAATTGCAATTTAATTCCTCAAGCCATTTTCTAATTAAAATACTATAGGAATTGAACTTTACAATTTAGTCCTTAAACCCTAAATAAACACAATTTTGACTAAATTTATTATCCAAAATTCAATTCACCAATATAATAACTCTGTAAATTTATTGAATAATTACAGGCTCGGTTTACGAAAATGGGTCCCGAAATTGCCTTTTTCGACACCACTAAAACCAGGTTGTTATAATTCTCCCCCTTAAAAAATTTCGTCCTCGAAATTTACCTAGAAAGAGGTGGGGATATTGGGATCTCATTGTCTCTTTTGGTTCCCAGGTCACTTCTTCTATGCTATGACTGGGCCACAAAACTTTCACGAGTGGCGCGTGTTTATTTCTTAGCTCTTTTACTTCGCAAGCTAAGAGCTCAACCGGTTCTTCTTCATAAGACAAATCGGGCTAAATTTCAATTTCTTCTATTTGAATAACATGAGATGGATCAGAATGATATTGTCTGAGCATGGATGTAACAGTCCGATTTTGACCCTAATCAGAACAGTGGTTTCGGGACCAAAAATTTGAGTCCAAAAAATATTTTATTATTTTCTGTTTTAATTATGTGTGAATTTACATGTGTGAAAGTTTCGTGAATTAATTTTATTGTTTGTGTGCTTAATTTGAGAAAAAGGGCTTAATTGCGTAAAATAAAAATTTGATGGTTAAATAAGAAAGTGCCTAATTGTTGTTGTCTTTATAATTTGGAGGCTTTATGTTGTAATTTAGCCATAAGTGAAGGTAGTGGATGGCATTATGTTAAATTATATAGCTTATTTTATTAAGTATAATGGTTTAATAAATAATAATATAATATAATGTTAATATAATAAAACAAACATAAGTTAAAAAGTCATTATCATCTTTTATTTCTACTAACCGAATGTAAAAGAAAAGAAAAAGAAAAGAACAAGCTTAGGGTTCGGCCATTGTTGAGTTTGATTAAGGTACGTATCTAACTCGGTTTTTGATAATTTTTACATTTTTGAGATCGTTGTTAAGTTATCTTCAAAGCCCATGTCTTAATTTTGAATTTGATAATGATTTTGTGTTTTTCCATTGATGATTTTATGAGTTTTATGATACTTTTTGATAAATTATGAAATATATGTGTTAGATTAATATGTTTTGTCTTTAAATTTTTGATGAATTTGAGTAATTTGGACTAAAATGTGAAAATAAATTTTTGAGGGACTAAAATGTGAAATTAATGAAATGTATGGACTTTTAAGGGCATGGGTGATATTCGGCCTAGCTATGGTGATGTGAAATTTTGAGTATTTTGTGTTTTATGCAATAGGGACTAAATTGCAAAAAGTGTGAAATGTCAGGGGCAAAATGGTAATTTGCCCATTTAAGTTTTTTTGGATTAAATTGAATGAATATGTGGTTAAATTAGTTTAATTTGAATTTATTTAGATCAAGAACGGAAGAAAACGAAATTAGATCGGGGGAAATCGAAAGTAGACGAATAGTCGATTAAACCGTTGGACAACATCCGAGGTAAGTCTATAAGCATATAAATGTTGTTAAATTGAAAATATATATTTGTTATGTGTTGAATTGAATTTTAAGAATATAAATGTGCATTGGCCGATTGTGACTAAGCTTGGAAGATAAGTTACGAGTCCAATTCGATCGAGATACGTTGTCTGAAAGTCCCGTACGAACCCTAGGAATAGATAGGATACATATGTCATGACATAGGATTTCTGATATGTGTTATCGAGTAAGACCACATCTGGGATGTTGGCATCGACTTGTGTTTACGTGTAAGACCATGTCTGGGACATTGGCTTCGTATTTGATTCGTGTAAGACCCTGTCTGGGATAGTGGCATCGATATATGATTACATGTAAGACCACGTCTGGGATGTTGGCATTGTACGAGCTTCCGACTATCCGCGTATCCTTTTTAATTCCGAACGGTGCAACGGGCAATGTGAAGTATAGACCAAATGTGAAATTGAATTACAGGTTTAGGTATGTGTTAGTTATTTGTATATATGGAAACAAGGTAAGTTGGTTATTTGAAATGATAAAAGGTTATGTGAACATGAATTATGTGTTAACCTATTTGAACATATAAATGATTCGGCCTATTGATGTATTTGTAATAATGAAAGTGATATTATATATAAGTATATGATTGATTATGTTCGGCCATATGGTATATGTATGTGAGTTTCAAATGAGATCTGGTAGTAAATGATAACTTGTATTTTATATTATGTATATTCGGCCTTGTTAGCAAAATGATAATATGTAATTGTTGTTATATATGTTTTTGCTTAAGACTTACTAAGCTTAAATAGCTTACTATGTGTGTGTTCTTGTTTACTTTTGTTTTATAGATTTTGGATACGTTACGAGCTCGGGGATCGTCAGTAAAGCCTATCACACTATTGACTGTTTCTTTCGGTATTTTACTAAGTTAATTTTTGGGCATATGGCATGTATAGCATAGTTGAAATGTTTGATTTTTGGAAATGTATATATAAATAGCCATGCGAAGATGGCTTAATTTCTATGCTTGTAACATCCTGAAATTCAGGAATTTATGTTTTACATTATATCATGCGATAGGCTAGTCAATAGTGTTAGTTGTGTATGTTTAGGGACCCTAAGAAGGCTATGGGTTGAGTTGGGCCTTAGTAAAATTTTTGTGTTTAAGCACTTTAAGGAGAGAAGGTAAGTGGCATCAAGAATTAAGGAAATAAATGTGTATTTTGCTATTACAAGTGGAGCACATGGTGGAGTGGGATGGCGTCAAGTGGAGAGCATTGAGAGAAGGGGTTCGAAACCCATCTATTGCAACTTTTGGGACTTAAATTTTTGAGCTTCTCAAGTGTTGTATGGTAAGTGTCGGCCATGGCATCAAAGAAGGAAAGGAAGACTTTTCTAATGTTGGAAAGAAGACTAAGAAAATACGGTAAGGAGGAAAGTAAGGGAAAAAGAAGGAAAGAAATAAAGGAAAGGGATAAGGTGGGGGAACATGTTGGCCGAATCTTAGGGAGGTGTTTTGGAAAGAAATTTTGGGTCAACCTTAATCCTTTTGGTGCTTAGGATACACGGTTTTGTTGGGAGAAAAAGAGAAGCCGAATTTTCCTAGCCTATTTGCAAGTTTGTGCATGAAAGGCCTATTTTCTCTTTTGAACATTTTTGGTACTCTTTTCCAACCTTTTTCCTTTGTTGCCAAAACACAAAATGATCAAAACACTCAAAGCATTTTGCTTACTTTTTCCTTTGTGTTAATGAATTATCTAACACTTCTTTTCCATCTTTTCTTTTCTTTTACCATTTCTTCAACCTTTCTACCTTTTTCCTAAATCGACATTACCATATGACCGAATCTTCTTTGTTCATTTCTCCCAATAGCGGAATCCTCTTAGTCACTATCTCGTCTCCATTCTTGCGTGTTGGACATTTCTCTTTGGTTGAACGGGTAAGGGGCTTCATTCTATTTTTATCTTTCTTCCTAGCCGAATGTGTGTTCATCACTATTCGGTTGTTCTACTTGTTTCTAAACCGAAATATCATTTTCTCTTACTCCCTCATATCTTGATCATCTTCTTTTCGTAGTGTTCTAGTGGGTGGCTGAATATCACATCCTTGCTGATTCATCTCTAGTCTTAAGTCAATCGGTGGAAGTCGGATCTATTATCATTAAGGTAAGGAGTTTCTTTATGGATCATTTCGATCTCTCAATATTTGGTTATTCCGTTGAAATGGAATGATAGATTTGACTAATCGATTGTTATAGGGATTAAATCGCTCGTTTTCTCTACTCGTTGGTTCTTCGAAAGTAGAGGTAAGCCGAATCCTATCCCTAAACAACTACTTTCTCTCATAGTAGTATTTTCTTCGACCAGGGACTTTTTCAATGGAGGCAAGTGGTAACGATTTGAAAGGAAAAGCGATAGGAGAACACAAAAGGAGTGGATTTGCAATTCCTACTCCTAAGTTCAAACGTAGGGCGGTATCGGCAGTTCGGGATTTCCCACCAGGTTGTGGACCATCATCCGGTGAGAATAGACAAATCGTGGTCGTTCACGATACTAAGGGTAAGCGTTTCATTAGATCGTCTGATTTAGATTAATAAAACCTCGTTTGTTGGTTAATCGAGTGTAATGGTGATTTAGGTTTAGTCCTTACCGTAATCAGGTGTGTAATCTTACACCGAAATCCGTAGATTCGAGATTCAATATTATGTTGGAAAAGTAGATCGTTATTATTTACAGAGTTAAAAATCGTAATATGGCATAAATCGAGTAACTTGCTTAAATTAATATTATTTTCTAAAGATCTGTCAAAATCTGTATTAAATTGCTAAATTACGAAAATGCCCCTATGGGCCGATTTACCAAAATGCCCTTAAGGGCCAATTTACCAAAATGCCCCTAAGGGTCGATTTACCAAAATGCCCCTATGGGCCGATTTGCTAGAATGCCTTAGTGGGTCGAATTATTAAAATGCTTTATTGGGCTGGATCACCAAAATTGTTCAATAGAATAATGGTTGTTATTTATATGTGAATACTTTATGTTATTATGTGTGTTGCATTTTTTTACATTTTGCATGGGATGGGAAAATTGTATGAAGAGCAGTGTAGCCTTGTGGGATTGCCACAAATTGTATATTATTGTGCCTAAATTATGATTTCAGTGGTTTGACCACAAAAAAAAATGCTATAGCAGTTTGACTACAAATTTGGTGTGAGTGGCGGGGTGGGTTGACTTGATACCCACAGGTGTGATTGGCTGGTCGGGGGTGTGATGGATGGATTGGGTTGGGTTGCATACATTTACTTCATTTAATTATTGTTATGTAAATGGGCTTAGGCCCAAGATTATGCTATACGGGTTCGAGCCCAGTGGATGTGATAAGGGGATTATACATCGAGTTCTAGTAACTCACCCCATTCTCTTAATCCTTGCGGTAATGATCGATGAATGAGGACTTGGGCCCATGGATGACTCGGTGGAGGCCATACTTTGGAAATAATATTTTCGAACCTTAGTAAATTTATTTTCCGCTTATTTCGTTACTTTTACTATTTTGGGTTTAAAGTTGTAATAAGGCCCCTGGGAATTTTATTTCGGTTTTATGTTTGACGTATTTATTTTCCATGAATTGTTTTAAACGGGGATTTTCTAAAATCATAAACAGCGGTTTTTCTTCAAATTTAACAACAAACGGATTTCATAATAAATATATACAAATAATTTAACTTGGATTTTTCCTGCAAATTATCAATAATATTTTCAAAAGTCACGGTTTTAAAAGATCACTAGTTCGATTATCGATTCTTCAATCAACCTCTAGATATTAGTAGTATTTTATCGATTAATTATAACCGAGCTTGTTTTCTTAACTATAACCAAATATTGTCAACTTTAGTTCTTTATACGTTTTCTTTATGTGACATACTAGATCCGGTCATATCGCATGGGCCGGGTTTGGGGTGTTACATTTTATGGTATCAGAATAGGTTGCAAAACTCGGCTGTGGTTTGGGTTCAAAAATGTTTTCTAAAACTGCTTGAAATTCGATTTATAAATACATGTTTTAAAGGAAGTATGGCACCACGGGTATTCGGCACCAAGTCAGTAAGTTTTATTTTCATTTTATGATTATTATGGTATGACTGTAGTAAGAAAACCTCACAAAATAGTGATACTCTAGAACTTTTAGTTTTAGGAGCTGAAACCATAGAGATTGAGACTTTAGGATATGTTTTGCGAAAACAACTTTACTTCTTATACTCCATAAAATATTGTTTAATAAACACTGAATAAGCATACTGATTCATAAGACTCTTAATCAGATTAAATCGACGTTAGTAAACATGAGTGCTATAGGACGTGGACGAGGTAGAGGCCGAGGTGCTAGAGTTGTATCTGAGGCATCAAGACATATGCCTGAAATGGACGTACCTGCATCACCAGTGACTGAAGCTGGGTCACATGACCGAATGAGAGAGGACGACGCTCTGTCTCAAGCAATGTTGCGAGTTCTGGAAAGGGTTGCTGGGGCAAGAACTGGGTCAGCAGCTCGTGGGTCGATATCGGAGTGACTCAGATCGAATGGGGCCGAAGTCTTTAGGGGTATTTTGGGTGTAGCCCCAAGTGCGTGAGTCATCGCTTGAGGCGATGGAGCAGATTATGGACGATCTGGATTGCACAGCTGAGCAGAAACTGAAAGGGGTTGTGTCATTGCTGAAAGACGAGGCGTATCAGTGGTGGCTCACTGTTCAGGAAGGCACTCAGGCTGATCGTATTACCTGGGATTTCTTTAAGACAGCATTCCAGGGAAAATATGTTGGGGCTAGTTATGTGGATGCCAGAAGGAAGGAATTCATGAATCTGGTACAAGGAGGTAGGCCTGTGACAGCTTACGAGGTGGAGTTTCTGCGTCTGAGTCAGTATGCCCGGGGTATAGTGCCGACTGATCATGAACGCTGTGTGTGTTTTGAGGATGGATTGTGTGATGAGTTGCGGGTACTGATAGCCCCACAAAATGAGAGGAATTTTGCCACACTGGTGGAAAAAGCTAAGATTGCTGAAGAAGTAAAGCATTCGGAACGGAAAAATCGAGACAAGGATAGGGGCAGGAACAAGGGAGACTCTGGGTATTCAGGTCCTGCCAGAGGATTTTAGAAAAGGCCCAGGAATGAGGAGCCAGCTCGAGTGAGAGTTCCAGCTACTACCAATAAGTTACAGCCTTGCGTGGATTGTGGGAAACTTCACTCGGGTGAATGCTGGAAGAGAATTGGTGGTTGTTTCAGATGTGGATCCAAGGACCAACGGTTTAGGGATTGCCCTCAAAAGCCGGATCAAACTCAGGCAGTTCATATGATTTTGCGCTTGATACCGAGGCGCTCGTAGCTCCGAGTGGCCGTCGGCCAAGTCGAGGTGGTAATGGTGTAGGACGAGGTCAAGGTGCACCGAGTAGAGGTACCGATAACAGGGGTAACACGGGGGCGAGACAGCCAGGGTTGGTCTATGCGGTCAGGCGTCGAGAGGATGGCGATGCACCGGACGTCATAACCGGTACGTTCTTCATATTTGATATGCCTTTTTTCGCTTTGATAGACATTGGATCCACCCATTCGTATGTTGCATGTGCCGTGTCTGGAACTTTGAATATTAGATCTGAGATTACTGCTAGAGAAACAACTGTGATTAGCCCTTTAGGATAGTCGGTGGTAGTAAATAAGTTATTTAGGGATGTGCCCTTAGAAGTTTAGGGGGAAGTATTTCTGGCGGATTTGATGGAACTGTCGTTCGGGGAGTTCGGCCTTATATTGGGCATGGACTGGTTGGTTAAGCATCGTGCGAACTTGAATGTGTCTTTGCAGCGAGATGGTACTAAGAACTTCGGAGGATAAGGAAGTGATGATGATAGGTGAAAGAAGAAATTATCTATCTAATGTGGTATCTGCTTTAAAGGTAGAAAGGTTTGTACGAAAGGGGTGTGGAGCGTTCATAGCCTTTATCAGTGCTTTGGATGCCAAAGAGTTGTCGGTAAAGAGTGTTAGAATGGTGAAAGAGTTTTCAGACGTCTTTCTCGAGGAGCTTCCAGGATTGCCTCCAGATCGGAAGGTAGAATTTGGTATTGAGCTATTGCCAGGAACAGCTCCGTTGTCTATTGCTCATTACAGAATGGCACCAAAGGAGCTCGTGGAACTTAAAGCTTAAATTTAGGATTTGTTGGATCGTGGATTTATTCGACCAAGTGTATCACCGTGGGGAGCACCGGTGTTGTTCGTTAAGAAAAAAGATGGGTCGATACGTATGTGCATCGATTATAGACAATTGAATAAGTTGACGATCAAGAACAAGTATCTGTTACCGAGGATCGATGATCTGTTCGATTAGCTGCGAGGAGCTTCAGTTTTCTCGAAGATAGACTTAAGATTGGGGTATCACCAGCTTAATGTCAAGGAGGCGGATATTCACAAGATTGCGTTCCGAACCCGATATGGGCATTACGAGTTCTTAGTGATGCCGTTCGGGTTGACTAATACACCAAAGTGCATTTATGGACATGATGAACCAAGTCTTCCAACCTTACCTAGACCGGTTTTGTGGTTGTGTTCATAGATGACATCTGGTGTACTCAAAGATCGAAGAAGAGTATGATTCGCATCTACGGGTAGTATTGCAGATTTTGAGGAGAAGTTTGTATGCCAAATTCGATGTAAGTGTGAATTTTGGTTGAAGGAGGTGACCTTTTGGGGCATGTTGTGTCTGTAGAAGAAATTAGAGTTGATCCCCGGAAGGTCGAGGTCGTGTGTTGGATTGGAAGCCACCGAAGTTAGTGGCAGAAATTCAGAGTTTTCTAGGTTTGGCTGGGTATTACAGGCGATTCATTGAGGGGTTTTCGTTGATTGTTGCGCCCCTAACTAAGCTGTTGCGTAAAGGAGTATCGTTTGTGTGGTCAGATAAGCAGCAAGAGAGCTTTGAGAAACTGAAGAAGATTCTGACAGAAGCGCCAGTATTGATTCAACCTGAGGCTGGTAAAGAGTTTATTGTGTATTGTGATGCGTCACACACGGGCTTAGGATGTGTGTTGATGCAAGGGGAAAAGTGGTAGCTTATGCATCTCGTCAATTAAGGCCGCATGAGGTAAACTATCCCACTCATGATTTGGAGTTAGCTGTAGTGGTGTTTGCTCTGAAGATTTGGAGACACTATCTATACGGGGAGAAGTCGATTATCTACACGGATCATAAGAGTCTGAAGTACCTCCTTACCCAAAAGGAGTTGAACTTAAGACAGCAGAGGTGGATAGAATTGTTGAAGGGTTATGACTTCTCAATCGAGTATCACCCAGGTAAAGCTAACGTAGTGGCAGATGCGTTGAGTCGTAAGGTGATATCAGATTTGAGAGCGATGTTCGCTCATCTCAGCCTTTATGAAGATGGTAGTCTGTTAGCCGAACTTCAAGTGAAGCCGGCATGGGTAAGCCAGATTAAGGAAAAGCAGTTGTTAGATGAAAGGTTGGGTTCTCGACTTCAGCAAGTGGAAAGTGGTGAGATAGGGGATTTTGGATTAAATAGTGATGGAGTATTGTGTTTCCGTGGAAGATTTTATATGCCCAAGGATTCAGAATTGAGACAAATGATTCTGCGTGAGGCGCATAGTAGCCCATATGCTATGCACCCCGGAGGAAATAAGATGTACCGAGACCTCCGTGAGCGGTATTGGTGGCCAGGGTTGAAACGAGAGGTTACTGACTTCGTGAGCAAGTGCTTGACATGTCAGTAGGTGAAGGCGGAGCATCAACTGTCTTTAGGGTTATTGCAACCGGTGAAAATTCCACTATGGAAATGGGAAAGGATAACGATTGATTTTGTTAGTGGGTTACCCTTAACGCCTACTAAGAAAGATTCAGTATGGGCTATAGTGGATTGGTTAACGAAGACTGCTCATTTCCTACCTGTTCGTACGGATTATTCGTTGCAGAAGTTAGCCAAGTTGTATGTAGAAGAAGTCGTGAGGTTACATGGGGTACCAGTGTCTATTATATCAAACAGGGATCCTAGGTTTACATCACGGTTTTGGAAGGCTTTACATGAAGCTTTGGGTACAAGATTAAATTTCAAAGACGGCATTTCATCCATGCATGGATGGTCGATCGGAGAGAGTAATCCAGATTCTAGAAGACATGTTAAGAGGTTGTGTGATCGACTTTGGGGTAGTTGGGAAGATTTTTACCGTTGGCGAGTTTGCATACAACAACGGCTATCAATCCAAAGCATCCGGATGGCACCTACGAGGCGTTGTATGGACGTAGGTGTCGCGACTCCTACTTATTGGGTGAGTTGGGGAGCGGCGATTATTGGGTCCTGGGTTGATCTCTCGAGACGGAAGAAAAAGTTAAGGTAATTCGAGCTCGGTTAAAAGAAGCTTCGGACAGACAGAAATCGTACGCGGATCTGAAGCGTAAGGATATAGAGTTCTCTGAGGGATATTAGGTCTTTTTGAAGGTCTCACCTTGGAAAAAGATTTTAAGATTTGGGCGAAAAGGCAAGTTGAGCCCTAGGTTCATCGGACCGTACTGTGTACTGAAGCGTGTTGGACCATTGGCTTATCAGCTTGAGTTACCTCTGGAATTAAGTCAGATACATAACGTATTCAATGTCTCGATGTTAAGGCGTTATCGTTCGGATCCGTCTCATATTGTACCAGTGGAGGAAATTGAGATAAGACCTGACTTGTCCTTTGAAGAAGAGCTAGTGCAGATTTTAGATCGGGATATTAAGGTGCTGAGAAAGAAGTCAGTTCTATTGGTCATAGTATTATGGCATAATCACGGGTCTGAAGAAGCTATATGGGAGCCAGAGAACACGATCCGGCAGCAATATCCTCATCTCTTCTAATCAGGTAAATTTCGAGGCCGAAATTTCTTTAAGGGGGTAGAATTGTAACATCCTAAAATTCGGGAATTTATGTTTTACATTATATCATGCGATAGGCTAGTCAATAATGTTAGTTGTGTAAGTTTAGGGACCCTAAGAAGGCTATGGGTTGAGTTGGGCCTTAGTAAAATTTTTGTGTTTAAGCACTTTAAGGGGAGAAGGTAAGTGGCATCAAGACTTAAGGAAATAAATGTGTATTTTGCTAGCACAAGTGGAGCACATGGTGGAGTGGGGTGGCGTCAAGTGGAGAGCATTGAGGGAAGGGGTTCGAAACCCATCTATTGCAACTTTTGGGACTTAAATTTTTGAGCTTCTCAAGTGTTGTATGGTAAGTGTCGGCCATGGCATCAAAGAAGGAAAGGAAGACTTTTCTAATGTTGGAAAGAAGACTAAGAAAATATGGTAAGGAGGAAAGCAAGGGAAAAAGAAGGAAAAAATAAAGGAAAGGGATAAGGTGGGGGAACATGTTGGCCGAATCTTAGGGAGGTGTTTTGGAAAGAAATTTTGGGTCAACCTTAATCCTTTTGGTGATTGGGATACACGGTTTTGTTGGGAGAAAAAGAGGAGCCGAATTTTCCTAGCCTATTTGCAAGTTTGAGCATGAAAGGCCTATTTTCTCTTTTGAACATTTTTGGTACTCTTTTCCAACCTTTTTCCTTTGTTCCCAAAACACAAAATGATCAAAACACTCAAAGCATTTTGCTCACTTTTTCCTTTGTGTTAGCCGAATTATCTAACACTTCTTTTTCCATCTTTTCTTTTCTTTTTACCATTTCTTCAACCTTTCTACCTTTTTCCTAAATCGACATTACCATATGATCGAATCTTCTTTGTTCATTTCTCCCAATAACCGAATCCTCTTAGTCACTATCTCGTCTCCATTCTTGCGTGTTGGACATTTCTCTTTGGTTGAACGGGTAAGGGGCTTCATTCTATTCTTATCTTTCTTCCTAGCCGAATGTGTGTTCATCACTATTCGGTTATTCTACTTGTTTCTAAACCGAAATATCATTTTTTCTTACTCCCTCATATCTTGATCATCTTCTTTTCGTAGTGTTCTAGTGGGTGGCTGAATATCACATCCTTGCCGATTCATCTCTAGTCTTAAGTCAATCGGTGGAAGTCGGATCTATTATCATTAAGGTAAGGAGTTTCTTTATGGATCATTTCGATCTCTCAATACTTGGTTATTCCGTTGAAACAGAATGATAGATTTGACTAATCGATTGTTATAGGGATTAAATCGCTCGTTTTCTCTAGTCGTTGGTTCTTCGGAAGTAGAGGTAAGCCGAATCCTATCCCTAAACAACTATTTTCTCTCATAGTAGTATTTTACTGACCGGGATTTTTTCAATGGAGGCAAGTGGTAACGATTTGAAAGGAAAAGCAATAGGAGAACACAAAAGGAGTGGATTTGCAATTCCTACTCCTAAGTTCAAACGTAGGGCGGTATCGGCAGTTCAGGATTTCCCACCGGGTTGTGGACCATCATCCGATGAGAATAGACAAATCGTGGTCGTTCACGATACTAAGGGTAAGTGTTTCATTAGATCATCTGATTTAGATTAATAAAACCTCGTTTGTTGGTTAATCAAGTGTAATGGTGATTTAGGTGCCAACGATCAAGAAGGTTTAGTCCTTACCATAATCAGGTGTGTAATCTCACACCGAAATCCATAGATTCGAGATTCAATATTATGTTTGAAAAGTAGATCGTTATTATTTACAGAGTTAAAAATCGTAATATGGCATAAATCGAGTAACTTGCTTAAATTAATATTATTTTCTAAAGATCTGTCAAAATCGGTATTAAATTGCTAAATTACAAAAATGCCCCTATGAGCCGATTTACCAAAATGCCCCTAAGGGCCGATTTACCAAAATGCCTCTAAGGGCCGATTTACCAAAATGCCCCTATGGGTCGATTTGCTAGAATGCCTTAGTGAGCCAATTATTAAAATGCTTTATTGGGCTGGATCACCAAAATTTTTCAATAGAATAATGGTTGTTATTTATATGTGAATACTTTATGTTATTATGTATGTTGCATTTTTTTTACATTTTGCATGGGATGGGAAAATTGTATGAAGAGCAGTGTTGCCTTGTGGCATTGCCACAAATTGTATATTATTGTGCCTAAATTATGATTTCAAAGTGGTTTGACCACAAAAATAAAATGCTATAGCAGGTTTATTCGCAAATTTGGTGTGTGGCGGGGTGGGTTGACTTGACCCCACAGGTGTGATTGGCTGGTCGGGGGTGTGATGGATGGATTGGGTTGGGTTGCATACATTTACTTCATTTAATTATTTTTATGTAAATGGGCTTAGGCCCAATATTATGCTATACGGGTTCAGGCCCAGTGGATGACGGTAAGGGGATTATACACTGAGTTCTAGTAACTCACCCCATTCTCTTAATCCTTGCAGGTAATGATCAGTAATGAGGACTTGGGCCCATGGATGACTCGGTGGAAGCCATACTTTGGAAATAATATTTTCGAACCTTAGTAAATTTCTTTTCCGCTTATTTCGTTACTTTTACTATTTTGGGTTTAAAGTTGTAATAAGGCCTCTGAGATTTTTATTTCGGTTTTATGTTTGACGTATTTATTTTCCATGAATTGTTTTAAACGGGGATTTTCTAAAATCATAAACAACGGTTTTTCTTCAAATTTAACAACAAACGGATTTCATAATAAATATATACAAATAATTTAACTTGGATTTTTCCTGCAAATTATCAATAATATTTTCAAAAGTCACGGTTTTAAAAGATCACTAGTTCGATTATCGATTCTTCAATCAAACTCTAGATATTAGTAGTATTTTATCAATTAATTATAACCGAACTTGTTTTCTTAACTATAACCAAATATTGTAAACTTTAGTTCTTTATGCGTTTTCTTTATGTGACATACTAGATCCGGTCATATCGCATGGGTCGGGTTTGGGGTGTTACAATGCTTGTGTTCGGTTTGGTTTTAAGATGGTTTATCCATGATCATTTTGCTTAAGTTGAATTTAATGTGCTTTTGAATGGGTGTTTGATGTGTTTAATTTTTATGCTCGAATTTGACTACATTTGATTATGATTTGAGCTTGCATTCGAATGAGATATTTAAGTTACATGTATGTGATAAACTTGGTTTATACTAGGTGTTAAAGTCTTAAGATATGAGTTGAATAAATAGGTGGAATGTTAAGAATATAATAGAGGGGATGTTAATTAAGTTCGATTATAGGATATTTAATAATATGTGTATTTTCTGTCTTGTGGATTGTTACAAAATTGGTTATAATGTGCTTGTATATTTGGTTATGTGCTGAA
Organism: Gossypium sturtianum; assembly: GCA_025698515.1. NCBI lineage: Eukaryota > Viridiplantae > Streptophyta > Magnoliopsida > Malvales > Malvaceae > Gossypium > Gossypium sturtianum. Next base: position 44,902,264 of record CM046952.1, read on the forward strand.
ATATTTATATTGATGTTTTGATTAGAAACAATGAATAATGTGTATGAGCATATTTGGCTGGTTAGTATATGTGATATTGTGTATGGTATAATTATATAAATATGATGTATTAAAGCTATCTTATATGTCTGAATAGATAGTTAATAGTTGGTTCGGTGTATGTATTTTAAGTAGGGTCAATTGACATATGAAATGAGTGTATTTTTAGTTGTTATTTGTGCTAAAGATGGTTTAAATTAATATGTATTATGCACATAGTCTTGTGATGAATTAAAATGGCTAAGTATATGGTTTGGTTTGGCTATTGAGCATGCGGATTAGATGCTACAAAATGTCTTTGAAGTTCGAAATTGATTAAAGATATTATAGTGTGTTACGCATGAAATAGTAATGCATATAAATATACTTGATCAATTGGTAATAATTTAAAATATCCCATGTATGAAATGAATATATTTGGTTTAAATATGCCCAAGTGGGTAAGTTGATATACTGGATGTATTATTGTAAGTTGAGTATATGAAAGTGACATATGATTGATGTTTATTTAGGTGTTCAAATGCCTTACTATATAGCCATAAGATTCGGCTAATGTAATTATGATGTATATGAATTACGATATGATGTTTAATAATAGAAAAATATGTTTGGTTAGTTGGCTAAGTGGTACACATGTAAGAATATTATAAATTTATGTCGTATGGTATGAATTTGGTTTTCGTGTGTTAGTTTGATTGAACATTTGAATTGGATTGATTATAAAGCATGCGAATTTGGTATACTAGGATTTGTTCTTTGTGTTCAATAATGTTTAATGTGACTTTAGTGATATGAGTATGTTATAATAATATCAAAGTTATGTTCAGCTATGATGTAATGTGATATGATTGAAGTATGTTTGATAATGTTTTAGGCATTCGATAGCCATGCAATTGATGTTCATGCGATTCGAACTTTGTATTAATGAAGCATGATTTGTATATGTGAAATGTTTTAAAAAAAAATATGATTGTACTGAATTGTGTCTTATACGGTAATTCCTCGTAACCCTAATTCAGTGACGGATACGGGTTAGGGGTGTTACATTTGATTGGTATCAGAGCTACGGTTTAGTCAATTCTAGGACTACCGTAGCGCGTGTGAGTCTAGCTATACATGCCATATTTTATACTGCAATAGTGTGATGACTTCTGACATCTAAAAATGTGTTTTCTTATAGTAATGGATCCCGATCGAGCCGTAGCTGATGATGTCGAGAGTATAGCGCCTGCTCCCACGCAAGGGACAGCGCCGGTTGATTCTTGACCGACTTCGAGTAACCAGGAGGGAGAGGCTAGACAAGCCTTTTACCAAATGATGAACGATTGGTTTACTCAATATATCCGGACTAATCCAGCTGCACAACAACCTCCACCCCCGACTAATCCTTCTTCGATACCTGTTATGGCTCAAGTGAGTGATCCGTTGAGATTGCCTAAGCCTCCTGTTGATAAAATCAGAAAACACGGAGCTGAAGAGTTCAGAGCCACTGGTGATGATGATGATGCTAAGCGAGCTGAATTCTGGCTCGATAAAACTATACGGGTGTTTGACGAGTTATCTTGCACCCCTGATGAGTGTTTAAAATGTGCCATATCTTTACTACGAGACACTGCATATCACTGGTGGAATACACTAGTATCGGTGGTTCCGAAAGAACGAGTGACCTGGGAATTCTTTCAGACTGAGTTTCGTAAGAAATACATCAGCCAAAGATTTATCGACCAGAAATGCAAAAAAATTCTTGAATTGAAACGGGGTCGGATGACAGTGACAGAGTACAAGCGAAAATTTGTGAGATTCAGTCGGTATGCCCGAGAGTGTGTTTCGACCGAAGCTATAATGTGTAAAAGATTTAAAGATGGGCTGAACGAAGACATTAAATTGTTAGTTGGCATACTTGAGATAAAAGAGTTCGTGGTACTTGTTGAGTGAGCTTGCAAAGTCGAAGAGCTTGGGAAAGAGAAAAGAAAAGCTGACTTTAAAGTTAGAGATTCACGTAAGAGACCATTCAGTAAGTCATTCCAGTCGACGTCAAAGAAGTTTCGAGATGATGCTAGCCGTTCAAAGACTACTGCGGGTTATTCTAGACGTGATCGGGATAGCCCACCTGTGAGCTCGAGAGCTACCTCAGTAGCTATTATGGGTAATGTCAGATCAAATCTACCCAAGTGTGGACATTGTGGTAAATGACATTCCGACAGTTGCAGATTGCATGATCGGGCCTATTTTAAATGTGGATCGAAGGACCATTTCATTCGTGAGTGCCCAGAGTTAGCGGAGCAAAATCTGGTATAGAATACGAGATCGGGTAACACTACAGCTCGAGGTAGACCACCCAGAAATACGGGTAACGTGAGTGGCAGTCAGAGAGGGACCAAAGATACAGCTATTAGATCCGAGGCTCGTGTACCTACCAGAGCCTATGCTATTCGCGCACGAGAGGAGGCCTCGTCCCCGGATGTTATTACTGGTATTTTCACTCTTTATGATACTAGTTTTGTTGCATTGATTGATCCTGGTTCGACTCATTCTTATGTGTGTAAGACTTTACTATCCAATAAGACTTTGCCTGTAGAGTCTACTGAGTTTGTGATTAAAGTATCGAACCCCTTAGGCCGGTGTGTTTTAGTTGATAAAGTGTGCAAGAATTGTCCATTGATGATTCGAGATTCATGTTTTCTGGTTGATTTGATGTTGTTTCCATTCGACGAATTTGATATAATTCTGGGTATGGATTGGTTAACTCTGCATGATGCTATTGTGAACTACAAACGGAAGACTATTGATTTACGATACCAGAATGATGAGATTATTCGGATTGAATCTAATGATCTGAATGGTTTACCAGGAGTGATATCTTCGATGTTAGCTCAGAAATATGTAAGAAAAGTTTGCGAAGCTTACTTTGCATATGTGCTTGATAGTAAATTAACTGAAAGAAAGATTGAATCAGTACTTGTTGTGTGCGACTATCCGGATGTGTTTCCTGGCGGGTTTACCACCTATTCAAGAAGTTGAATTTGGTATTGAATTAGTGCCGGGACGACTCCGATTTTGATAGCTCTGTACAGAATGGCACCTACAGAATTAAAAGAATTGAAAGCTCAGTTGCAAGAGTTGAGTGATAGAGGTTTTGCGCGACCGAGTTTCTCTCCCTGGGGCGCACCAGTTTTATTTGTAAAAAGAAAGACGAAACAATGAGAATGTGTATGACTACAGACAGCTCAATAAAGTGACTATAAAGAATAAGTATCCGTTGCTACGGATTGATGATTTGTTCGATCAATTGAAAGGGGCTACTGTGTTTTCAAAAATAGATTTGAGATCAGGCTATTATCAGTTGTGAGTTAAAGACTCTGATGTACCAAAGACTGCTTTCCGAACGAGGTACGGACACTATGAGTTTCTGGTTATGCCTTTCGGACTTACTAATGCACTTGCTATTTTCATGGATTTAATGAATCAGATCTTCAGACAGTATCTGGATCGGTTTGTGGTAGTATTCATAGATGACATTTTGATCTACTCTCATGATGAAACCGAGCATGCCGAACATCTGAGACTTGTGTTACAGACTTTGCGAGATAAATAGTTGTATGAAAAGTTCAGTAAATGTGAGTTTTGGTTATGCGAAGTTAGTTTTCTGGGCCATGTTGTATCAGCATCGGGTATTCGGGTTGATCCGAGTAAAATTTCAGCTATACTTGATTGGAAACCTCTGAGAAATGTTTCTGAAGTTTAAAGTTTTCTGGGACTGGCTGGTTACTATAGACAATTTGTGAAAGGTTTCTCTATGATCGCAACACTGATGATGAAGCTATTACAGAAAGATGTTAAGTTTGAGTGGTCAGAAAAGTGCCAGAAAATTTTTGATCAGTTGAAAGCACTTTTGACCGAAGCTCCAGTGTTAGTTCAGCCAGAATCGGGTAAAGAATTTGTCATTTACATTGATGCATCTTTGAGTGGTCTGGGTTGTGTTTTGATGCAGGAAGGAAAAGTCATAGCTTATGCCTCGAGACAGTTAAAGCCGCACGAAAAGAACTATCCGACACACGATTTGGAATTGGCAGCTATTGTGTTTGCATTGAAGATATGGCGTCACTATCTATTCGGTGAGAAATGTCATGTTTATTCTGATCATAAAAGCCTGAAGTATTTGATGACTCAGAAAGATCCGAATTTGAGACAACGTCAATGGTTAGAGTTGTTAAAAGACTACGAACTTGTGATTGACTATCATCTGGGAAAAGCTAATGTTGTTGCTGATGCTTTAAGTCGAAAATCATTATTTGCTTTGCGTGCAATGAATGCGCATATGGTTATATCTAATGATGGTTCGATAATAGCTGAATTAAAAGCAAGACCGTTGTTTGTTCAACAAATTTGTGATGCTCGAAAAGTTGATAATGATTTGTTAGCAAAGCGAGCTCAATGTGAATTGAATGTTGAATCCGAGTTTCGAGTTGATACTGATGATTGTTTGAGGTTTAGAAACTGAATATGTGTTCCGAGAAATTCAGAGTTGATCCAGATGATTTTGAACGAAGCTCATAGCAGTCAGTTATCTATTCACCCGGGTAGTACGAAAATGTATGATGATCTGAAACAGCTTTATTGGTGGCATGGTATGAAACGAGACATTTCTGACTTTGTTTTGAAATGTTTAGTTTGTCAGCAAGTAAAAGCCGAGCATCAGGTACCTTCTGGGTTACTTCAGCCGATTATGATACCCGAGTGGAAATGGGACAGAGTCACGATGGATTTTGTATCTGGTTTACCGTTGACACTTAGCAAGAAAGATGCAATTTGGGTTATTGTGGATAGATTGACTAAATCGGCTCACTTTATTCCGGTTCGTACAGATTATTCGCTTGATAAACTGGCTGAATTATATGTTTCTCAGATTGTGAGATTACACGGAGTGCCTATTTTTATTGTTTCGAATCAAGATCCGAGGTTCACATCGCGGTTTTGGAAGAAATTGCAAGATGCTTTAGGTACGAAACTACACTTTAGCACTGCTTTTCATCCGCAAACAAATGGCCAGTCTGAACGAATACTTGAGGATATGTTGAGATGTTGCATTCTTGAGTTTGAAGGTACGTGGGAATGATACTTACCTTTGATTGAATTTGCATATAATAATAGCTTTCAATCTAGCATCAAAATGGCACCTTACGAGGCTTTGTACGGTCATAAATGTCGTACACCGTTGTATTGGACTGAGCTCAGTGAAAATAAGATACACGGGATTGATTTGATCAAAGAGACTGAACAGAAAGTGAAAGTGATTCGCGATATTCTGAAAACAGCACCAGATCGTTAAAAATCGTATGCAGACTTGAAAAGAAAAGATATAGAGTTTCAGATCGGAGATAAAGTATTTTTGAAAGTCTCACCGTGGAAGAAAATACTCAGATTCGGTCGTAAAGGCAAATTAAGTTCGAGATTTATTGGGCCGTATGAGATTATAGAGCGTATCGAGCCGGTTGCTTATAGACTACTGTTGCCACCTGAGTTAGAAAAGATTCACAATGTATTCCATGTTTCGATGCTCCGTAGATATCGATCTGATCCCTCACATGTGATTAGTCCGACAGAGGTTGAGATTAAGCCCGATATGACATATGAAGAAGAACCGATTCGTATTCTGGCTCGCGAGATTAAAGAATTGCGAAATAAGAAAATTTCGTTAGTTAAGGTACTGTGGCATAAGCATGGAGTTGAGGAAGCAACTTGGGAGTCAGAGGATACAATGAAAGAGCGTTATCCAAACCTATTCACCGGTAAGATTTTCGGGGATGAAAATCCCTAAGGAGGAGAGTTGTAACAGTCTAATTTTGACCCTAATCAAAACAGTGGTTTTGGGACCACAAATCCGAGTTCGAAAAATATTTTAATATTATTTTTTTTGTTAATTATGTGTGAATTTACATGTGTGAAAGTTTCGTGAATTAATTTTATTGTTTGTGTGCTTAATTTGAGAAAATGGCTTAATCGGGTGAAATGAAAATTTGATGGTTAAATAAGAAAGTGCCTAATTGTTGTTGTCTTTATAATTTGGAGGCTTTATGTTGTAATTTAGCCATAAGTAAAGGTAGTGGACGGCATTATATTAAATTATATAGCTTATTTTATTAAGTATAATGGTTTAATAAATAATAATATAATATAATGTTAATATAATAAAACAAACATAAGTCAAAAAGCCATTATCATCTTTTATTTCTACTAACCGAATGTAAAAGAAAAGAACAAGCTTAGGGTTCGGCCATTGTTGAGTTTGATTAAGGTACGTATCTAGCTCGATTTTTGATAATTTTTACGTTTTTGAGATCGTTGTTAAGTTATCTTCAAAGCCCATGCCTTAATTTTTGAATTTGATGATAATTTTGTGTTTTTCCATTGATGAGTTTAAGAGTTTTATGATGCTTGATGATAAATTATGAAATATATGTGTTAGATTAATATGTTTTGTCTTTGAATTTTTGATGAATTTGAGTAATATGGACTAAATTGTGAAAATAAATTTTTGAGGGACTAAAATGTGAAATTAATGAAATGTATGGACTTGTAAGGGCATGGGTGATATTCGGCCTAGCTATGGTGATGTGAAATTTTGTGTATTTTGTGTTTTATGCGATAGGGACTAAATTGCAAAAAGTGTGAAATGTCAGGGGCAAAATGGTAATTTGCCCATTTATGTGTTTTTGGATTAAATTGAATGAATATGTGGTTAAATTAGTTAAATTTGAATTTATTTAGATCAAGAACGGAAGAAAATAGAATTAGATCGGGGGAAATCTATAACGCCCCGAAATTTGGGCCTAGAAGTTCTGGGTTTTAGTGTAGCGACAGCAAAGGGGTTGCGCACATAAGTTCAGTTGTGCAATTTAGTGACAGGTTTGGGCCTGCTGGTCTGGTGGTTTGTTGTGTGTTAGTGTACCTCTGGGTTTCGAGTTCGATTCCTTGTGAGAGCCTTTTTATTTTGTTTTGTTTCTTTTAAGTTAATTATTATGATTATTTATAATTACTAAATTATGTGTTGAACATCTGTTGGTTTTTATTTATTATTTTTATTATTTTTCTTTTCTTTTCTTTTCTTTTTGGATGTTTCTTGGTTTTATTCTCTCTGTGCTTTTCTCTTCTTCCAAAAACGATCGCGATTTGTGGATTCTGGAACTTCGCTCCTCAGTCATCTTCTTCTCCGTCAAAACAGGTGTGGGATTCGAGCCTTGTCCACAGTTCTTGTCTGTTTATTTCGTTTTGTGAGTCTTTGCTTTCGACTTTTCTTGACCGTATGCTAACCCGTTTGTTTTGGGGTTTTAGTCGATAGAAGTGAAGGGAAAACGTTAATTTCTGATATATGTTGATAGGGCAAGGGTTAGGGACTGTTACTGTGGCTTAAACGGGGTTTTTGGGGTTGTTTCGGAGAGGTTTCATGGCTGCCCCGACGGCCACACGGGCATGAGCCGTAGGCACACGGTCGTCTGGATTTGGGAATTAGGGTTTTCAGGCCAAATTGGGTGCCACACGGCCGTGTGGCTATTTTGGGGATTTTTGTCAACTTTCACACAGCCGTGTCCCTCGGGCACACCTGCGTGTGAGATTGGGAATTAGAGTATTAGAGTTTTGGGGTCACATGGCCTGGCCACATGGCTGTGTGACTGATTTGGGGATTTAGGGATTCCACACGGGCGTGTGATATGGGACAGACGGTCGTGTCTGATGGCCACACGGGCGTGTGACACCTTCACACGGCCGTGTCTACCCTGCACTTGATTTTATCAAAATTGGACAGTGAGTTACACGGCCTGTTTACACGGCCGTGCCCCTGCACCACACGGGCGTGTGCCTCTGTCACACGGCTGTGTGCTACCCCTTACACGGGCGTTTAGATCTCGACACGGCCTAGATTTCTCCACACAGCCGGAGCACACAGGCGTGTGGCCCTAACGCGCCAAATCTTGATTATAAGGAGATCTAAGTGAAATCGCCATTCTATGTGTTCCAACCCTCGACTAAGCTTACTGAGGGTTGACATGACTCTGCCCTGACTGCATTTTAAGTGTTATTCGTGCTTGGTTGTATGAAATGTTAGGTATCGAATCTGAGTGCACAAATGTGCGTTCAGAATGTGAACGATCGATTGTAAGTGGCGCTTACGGATGATTATGCGAAATTGAATTCTAAATTGGTGCATCCGCATTCATACATTTGCATACGTACATCTGCATATAAAGTATTTTGGGTTGGGATTTTGAAGAGAATGGAGATTTACGATCTGATTTGGCAGTTTTACTGCAACTCATCGGTATAGCGGATTACCGCATTGCACTGTACCGCATGTACGTTAGCTACGCTATGTACCACTATCTGATTTGGTAGTTTTACTGCAACTCATCGGTATAGCGGATTACCGCATTGCACTGTACCGCATGTACATTAGCTACGCTACGTACCACTATCTGATCTGGCAGTTTTACTGCAACTCATCGGTATAGCGGATTACCACATTGCACTGTACCGCATGTACGTTAGCTACGCTACGTACCATTATCTGATCTGGCGATTCATCGCACGCGTCAGACGTAATACGAGTTACCGTATTTGCAAGATGCGGCTTATATGCTAGCTTTGCTGCGTAATTTACGATTTGGCAGTTTATCTGTATTCTGATAGCCCAATTCCCAGAGGGTCAAGGGCGGTCTCAATTCCCTGAGGGTCGAGGACAATGCTGATGATCATCATTGCTGGGCAACCCGGGATGACATCATAGGGAGTATAAGGTTGGATGGGCTTTTCGAGGACCTACTCGGAGTGTAGGGATGGGTGGGTTGATTTTATCCCCACATGGTGTGTTGGTGGTACGGAGTGGTGTGTTGGCTGGATGGGTGGGTTATTTTATAACTCATTTGCACTCATATGCATCTGATTGACATTGTGACTGAACGTGATACAGTGATTGAATTTGATTGGATGTTGGACTGAAATATTGGAATGTTTGATTGACTAAAATGTCTGATTGTATTGTTTGACCGAAAGGCACTCGTGCTTAAGAGAACCTTGTGTGATGGGCTAAGGCCTAAACCAATTTTGATTCTGGAAAGGGCTTAGGCCTAGGTTTTAACTACTGAGACTTTCTACTGCTGTGTCCGATTAGGCCATATGACTGTAGAGTTACATATGGAGTACGTTTGGTTTGGGGTGAATTCGCTTACCTGTCCTCTGTCTGTAAATATGTTATGGTTCTGAATTGCTTCTAGTCCTCTGTTTTTGCTCCCGTAGTTTAGCTGGTTTGATCTCACACTGAGCTCGTGTAGCTCACCCCCTCTTCTGTTTCCCCTTTTTAGTCTGATTACGGATTACGGATCTTTGGACTCGATGACGCGAGGTCTCGAACAGTTTTGGTGGAAATAAGTTATAAGCTTTTATTTTCAGGTTTTAATAGTTATTTGTTTAGGCTTGAACTGTAAGGAATTTTATAATGCTATGGTACAGTTTTTGTTTTATGATTTTATTCGTACATTTTATACTGTTAAACTTACTGATGAATTTTATATGATTAAATGTTTTGATTTCCTTCGGGATAAACATTTTCGGAAATTAGATTTTGAGTGACTCGATTTGTAAAATTTTCTCACGATCACTTTGGTGATCAATGTAGCATTCCGAATTCGATCTAGACTTCTAGGCCGGGTTTGGGGTGTTACAAAATCGAAAGTAGACGAATAGTCGATTAAACCGTTCGACAACATCCGAGGTAAGTCTATAAGCATATAAATGTTGTTAAATTGAAAATATATATTTGTTATGTGTTGAATTGAATTTTAAGAATATAAAGGTGCATTGGCCTATTGTGACTAAGCTTGGAAGATAAGTTACGAGTTCAATTCGATCGAGATACGTTGTCCGAAAGTCCCGTACGAACCCTGTAACAGCCCAATTTTAAGGCTAGTCGAAACAGTGGTTCCGAGACCACTAATCTGAGGTTGAGGAAAATTATTTTAGTACTTATTTTATGTGTTATAGCATAAATATATGGCTACAAGAAAATTTTGATGCTTTAATTTTAACGATTGAATGCTTAATTGTGAAAAAGGACTAAATCGCATAAAGTGCGAAAGTTCTATTTTTCAAGGTAGAGGTGTTTAATAGCCATAGAATATTAAATTTAAGGTCCTTAAAGTGTAATTAGGCCATAAAGAATGTGCTGGCCGGCCATAGGAAGCTAGGGGGACAAAAGCATTAATTTTAGTCAAAATTTAGTGACTTTAGGTGATAAAAGATGAATAAAATATGATAAAAAGGAAAGATATCATCTTTCACTATTCACCCTTCTTCTTCCACCTAAAATTTAAGAGAAAATAGAGAGTTTGGGGGTTCAAATTTCAGCTAAGCTATCTCCTTGCAAGTAAGTGATCTTAGAGGTCTTTCTTGATGATTTTTGCATTTTTGGAGTCCCCAAAGCTTAAGCTGGCTAATGAGGGGACTAATTTGCAATATGGTTGAAAGTATAGGGACTTTACATGAGAGTGTTTATGTTGTTTGCTGAGTTTTTATGGGAGAAAATGAATGTTATTGATATGAGAAACAACTTTTGTGAAAGGTAATATCATGAAAACACCTAAATAGGGCTTGAATGCAAAGATTGAAAATGTGTAATAAATGCATGAAATAATTGGATTTATGAGTAGTTGTAAGAGTAATAAATGTTCATCTAGGCTTGTTTAATGAGATAATGTGATGAAAAATGATTTACGAGCTTAGGGGCAAAATCGTAATTTTGCCGTAGTACAAGGGCAAAATGGTCATTTTTGCCTAAGTAAAGATTATGAAGCATTATGATTATAAAATGATTGAATGAGTGAATTTTTGTTGTTATAGACCAAAAAGAGCGCGAAATTAACCTTGATCGGGGAAAAGGTAAGGTTTTGGATTAAACCGCAAATTAACACATTTTACACCGAGGTAAGTTTATGTGTAAACTACTCATCTTGAATATACATGTTGTTAATGAATGGTGCATTGTATGAATGAAATTATTCATGATTGAGACGAATTGAATTCGATAGATGTTGAGTAAATTTTCGTATGAGTTCAATTATAGATTAATGGTGGGCTATGTGCGATGCCACCGTAAATACTCTTCATAGTGGGCTAAGTGCGATACCACTTTACTATTCATTCACGATGGGCTGTGTGTGATACCATCGTTTATATTATCATTTGGTGGGCTAAGTGCGATACCACCGTAATTATTCTTGTTGGTGGGCTATGTACGAAACCACCCTAATTATAGATTAATGGTGGGCTATGTGCGAAACCACCGAGTGTTTGTTATCATTTCAATGGTTCATCGAGGAATTGTTTAAGTGCTTATTTCATGTGGCTTTGTTGTGATAAGTGCAGGGAATGTATGCCATTAAATGTGAGCATTATGCTTGTTATATGGTGGGAATGTGGTAAGAGGTGATTTGAGTAAGCATGAGTATAGATTGAGGAATGATCTTGCTTAGTACATATTGCTATATATTGACTAGCATGTATTATAATGTTTATTGTTTACATGTAAACTTACTAAGCTTAAAGCTTACTCCCTTTCCTTTCCCCTTGTTTTATAGTGTCAAAGAGCCGGGTCGGGATACGAGGATAATTAGAAGACCACCTACACTATCAGCTCATCTCGGTATATCTAGATTTAGTATTTTGAGTATGGCATGTATAGGGGCTAGACTAGATGAATTGTTTTGTTATTTTTGCCAAGTGTGTATTGGCTCCCTTAAAGATGAATTCTTTTGTATATAGCCATAGTTGATGGCTTATTATTACTAATTTATGCAAAGACAAGGTTATTCATAAACGTGTATGTTACATAATTGTTTTGCTTAGCAATTGGTTGAATGGATTTAGGTTGTGTGATGTAGGGTGATGAAAAGAGCTTGGCAAATAGCTTTGTTCTTGTCCACACGGGTAGGCACACGGGCGTGTGCCAGGCCGTGTGAGACACACGGTCAGTCCCATGGATGTGTGGCTAGGCCGTGTGTCCCCTGCATGTTAGTTTTACAAGTTAGTAAGCTCTATAGTAGACACACGGGCAGAGACACGGCCATGTCTCAGCCGTGTGGAAGGCACAACCAGAGACATGGGCGTGTGCCCAGGCCGTGTGAAGTCTACACCTGAATTTGGAATTTAATTCGCCACACGGTCGAAGGGCACGGGTGTGTGACTGGCCGTGTGATGCTAGTCAGAGGCGACCATGGGCCAGACACACAGGCGTGTCCCTCTCTCCACACGGGCGTGTGGCCCTGGTAAAGCAAATTTTTTTTGAGTTTTCAAAAGTTTTCGGTTTGATCTCGAGGCCCTCCATTTGCATGATTTAGGCCTCGTAGGCCCATAATAAGAATGTTATGGATGTGAATAAAGAGTTTTAAATTGGAAATGAAATTTGATAGCCCGGTGTTGTATGTTCAAATGAGATAAGTCCGGTAATGCCTTGTACCCAATTTCGGCGTTGAATACGGGTATGGGGTGTTACATTTAGTGGTATCAGAGCTATGGTTTAGTCAGTTTTCAGACTACCGTAGCGTGTTAGAGTCTAGCTATACATGCCATAAGCGTATATTGATAGTGTGGTGACTTCTGACAAATCTAAACCTTGTTTTTATATAGTAAATGGATCCCGATTGAACGGCTGCTGATGACGCAGCTAGTAATGCACCGGCTCCCGCGCAAGGGACCGCACCTGTAGAGAGTGGACCCGAGACTATGGGTCGAGGAGAAGAGGCCTAGGAAGCCTTTCTCCAAATGATGAGTAATTAGTACACGGAGTATGTACGAGCAAACCCTAATGCTCAACCTCATCCACCCCCTCCTATACCTCAGCCAGTTCCAGTGGCTCCTCAAGGTATAGATTTAGTGAGGATGACCAAACCCCTAGTAGACAAGATTCAGAAGCAAGGGGCTGAGGAGTTCAAAGCTAATATAGACGATGACCCTGAGAGGGCGGAGTTCTGGCTTGAAAACTCGATGAGGGTATTTGATGAACTCTCCTGCACACTTGAGGAGAGCTTAAAATGCGCCGTGTCATTGTTAAAGAGCTCGGCCTATCGTTGGTGGAAGACGCTAACTTCAGTGGTTACAAGAGAGAGGGTAACGTGGGACTTCTTTTTGGAAGAATTCTGAAAGAAGTATATAAGTCAGAGGTTTGTGGACAAGAAACGAAAAGAATTCCTTGAACTGAAGCAAGGAAGAATGACTGTGGCAGAATATGAGCGCGAATTTGTTAGGCTCAGCAAGTATGTACAAGAATGCGTGTCTATAGAAGCTATTTTTTGTAAGAGGTTTGAAGATGGGCTAAATGAGGACATCAGACTTCTAGTTTGGATTTTGGAGTTAAAAGAGTTTGTGGTGTTGGTTGATAGGGCATGTAAGGCCGAAGAACTGAATAAGGAAAAGAGGAAAGCTTTGAGTGAGGCCCGGGATGCAAGAAAAAGACCAATGAGTAAATCATACCAAGCTCAATCGAAGAGGTCCAAAGAAGTAAACCCTCGAACGACTGCATCAGTTGGATACTCACATAGAGATCGAGGTAACACGTACTCGGGCTCGAGAGTTCAAGCCACTTCGATGGCAAGTGTGGGCAATTTGAAGTCCAAATCGGAGTGTCCAACTAGTGGTAAGCAGCAAACTGGGGAGTGTTGGGGGAATAACCGAAACTGTTACAAGTGTGGTTTGCCTGATCATTTCATCCGGAATTGGCCTGAGAGGGATGACAAGGAAAGGAAGCAAGAGATAAGATCAAGCAATGTATCTTCGAGGGGTAGACTACAAAAGAATCCGGGAGGAGGGACTAGTAGTAGAGGTACGCCTCGAGACTCTGCTGTGAGACCGGAGGGTCAGGCACCTGCAAGGACTTATGCCATTCGCGCTCGCGAAAAGGCATCGTCTCCAGACGTGATAACAGGTACTTTTTCTCTTCATGACACCTCTGTTATTGCTTTGATTGATCTGGGGTCTACCCATTCTTACATTTGCATGAAACTGGCATCTAGTTACGAAATTTGTAGTAAAGGTGTCAAACCCGTTAGGCAAACATGTGCTAGTTGACAAGGTGTGTAAGAATTGTCCTTTGATAATTAGAGGTCATTATTTTCCGGCAAATCTTATGTTGTTGCCGTTTGATGAATTTGACTTGATTCTTGGTATGGATTGGTGGATGGCTCATAATGTTTTAGTGAACTGTGGTAGCAAGTTTATTGAATTGAAATGTGAAAATGGAGATGTCATTCGGGTTGAATCAGGTAAATCGGATAGTTTGCCTGTGATAATTTCAACTATGGTAGCCGAGAAATACTTGAGGAAAGGATACGAGTCCTATCTCACCTTTGTGCTGAATACTTAAGAGTCAGAAGTAAAGATTGAATCAGTGCCGGTAGTATGCGAATATCCAGATGTGTTTCTAGAAGAGTTACCCGGGTTACCTCCAGTTAGAGAGGTCGAGTTTGGGATTGAGTTAGTTTCGGGAACGGCACCTATCTCGGTTGCTCCGTATAGGATGGCACCATTGGAGTTGAAATAATTGAAGGTTCAGTTGCAAGAGTTAACGGATAAGGGTTTTGCAAGACCGAGCTATTCACTGTGGGGTGCTCCGGTACTTTTTGTGAAGAAGAAAGATGGGTCGGTGAGATTGTGCAAAGACTACAGACAGCTCAATAAAGTGATCGTGAAAAATAAGTATCATTTGCCAAGGATAGGCGACTTATTTGACCAAGCGACAAGGAGCTACAGGTGTTCTCAAGATAGATTTAAGGTGCAGTTATTATCGGTTGAGGTTAAAGAGCAAGATGTGCCGAAAGCGCATTTCCGACGCAGGTATGGCCATTATGAGTTTCTTGTCATGCCATTTGGTTTAACGAATGCTCCTGCGATTTTCATGGACTTGATGAATCGCATCTTCCGATCGTACTTGGACAAGTTTGTAGTCATTTTTATTGACGACATATTAGTCTATTCTTGGGATGAGAGTGAACATGCGAGCATCCGAGAATTGTTTTTGCGATTGTAAGAGACAAGCGGTTGTATGCTAAATTTAACAAGAGTGAGTTTTGGCTCAGGAGAGGTCGGATTCTGGGACACATTGTGTCGGGTGATGGTATTAGAGTTGATCAAGAGTAAGATCTCGGCTATTGTAGAATGGAAACTGCCAAGAAATGCGTCAGAAGTTAGAAGCTTTTTGGGTTTAGCAAGGTACTACAGACGGTTGCTACCCCGATGACGAAATTGTTGCATAAAGATGTTAAGTTTGAATGGGTGAAAAGGTCAACGAGTTTCGAGAGATTGAAAACATTATTGGTGAGGCATCGATTTTAGTGCAACTTTGAGTCGGGCAAGGAGTTTGTGGTATATAGTGATGCATCATTTAATGGAATTGGCTGTGTGTTGATGCAAGAGGGTAAGGTAGTAGCTTACGCCTAGAGACAGCTAAAACCGCACGAGAAGAATTATCCAACTCATGATTTGGAGTTGGCTGCGATTGTTTTTGCATTAAAGATTTGGCGACATTATTTATATGGTGAGAAGTGTCGAATCTTCACTGATCATAAGAGTTTGAAATACTTAATGGACCAAAAGGATTTGAATTTGCGACAACAACGGTGGCTTGAATTATTGAAAGACTATGAGCTAGTAATTGATTACCATCCGGGGAAAGCGAATGTGGTTGCGGATGCCTTGAGTAGGAAATCCATGTATGCTTTGAGAGCTATGAGTACTAGCTTAGCGTTGTCTCGGGATAGTGCCATATTGGCCGAGTTGAGGGCTAGGCTGTTATTTATTCAACAGATATGTGAGGCTCAAAAGAATGATAATGAGATGCAAGCTAAGATAGCTAAGTGTGAATCGGGAAATAATGCTGATTTTAGGGTAAGTTCGGATGGTTGTTTGATGTTTCATGACAGGATTTGTGTACCTAGAGATGATGAGTTGATCCGAAAAATTTTACATGAAGCACACAGTGGTCATTTGTCAGTACATCCTGGTAGCACGAAAATGTACAATGATTTGAAGAAATTTTATTGGTGGCCGGGTATGAAAAGAGACATCTCTGAGTTCGTGACAAGATGTTTGATCTATCAGCAAGTGGAAGCCGAGCATCAAGTACCATCGGGACTGCTTCAGCCAGTGATGGTTCCCGGGTGGAAGTGGGATCGGATCACCATGGATTTTGTGACACGGTTGCCTATGACTCCGAAAAAGAAAGATGCTGTGTGGGTTATCGTTGATAGACTAACGAAGTCGGCTCACTTTATACCGGTGCGTGTTGATTATTCACTGGATAAGTTGGCCGAGTTGTATATTGCTGAGGTGGTGAGATTACATAGAGTTCCTGTATCTATTATCTCGGATAGAGATCTAAGATTTACTTCGAGGTTTTGGAAGAAGTTGCAGGAGGCCTTGGGTACAAGGTTGAATTTTAGTACTGCATTCTATCCTCAAACTGACGGCCAATCTGAAAGAGTGATTCAAGTTCTTGAGGATATGCTCCGATACTGTGTGTCAGAATTTGAAGGTAGTTGGGAAAGATACCTACCTTTGGTTGAGTTTTCCTACAACAACAGTTATCAGTCCAGCATATGGATGGCTCCGTACGAGGCCTTGTATGGTCGCAAATGTCGGACTCCCTTGTATTGGACCGAGCTTAATGAAAAACAAATTCATGGGGTTGATTTAGTTAAAGAGACCGAAGAGAAGGTGAAAGTGATCCGTAATAGTCTGAAAGCTGCATCGGACCGACAAAAGTCATACGCATATTTGAAAAGAAAAGAAATTGAGTTTCGAGTAGGTGACAAGGTATTTCTGAAAGTATCCCCGTAGAAGAAAATATTGAGATTCGGTAAAAAGGGTAAATTGAGTCCACGATTCATAGGGCCGTACGAGATTACTGAAAAGATTGGGCCAGTGGCATACTGGTTGGCTTTGTCGGTAGAGTTAGAGAAAATCGCAACGTGTTTCATGTATCGATGTTGCAGCGATACTGTTCTGATCCTTCGCATGTAATCCCTCTATCGGAAATTGAGATACGACCGGACATGACTTATGAAGAGGAACCAATTAAGATTATGTCTCGAGAAGTTAAACAGTTGAGGAATAAGAGTATAGCTTTAGTGAAGGTGTTATGGCAAAAACACGGTGTAGAAGAGGCAACGTGGGAACCGGAATAAGCCATGAGAGAACAATATCCAAACTTTTTTCCCGGTAAGATTTTAGAGGGCGAAAATCTCTAAAGGAGGGGAGAGTTGTAACAGCCCGATTTTGGGGCTAGTCAGAACAGTGGTTCTGAGACCACTAATTCGAGGTTGAGGAAAATTATTTTAGTACTTATTTTATGTGTTATAACATAAATATATGGCTAAAAGAAAATGTTGATGCTTTAATTTTAACGATTGAATGCTTAATTGTGAAAAAGGACTAAATCGCATAAAGTGCGAAAGTTCTATTTTTCAAGGTAGAGGTGTTTAATAGCCATATAATATTAAATTGAAGGTCCTTAAAGTGTAATTAGTCCATAAAGAACGTGTTGGCCGGCCATAGGAAGCTAGGGGGACAAGAGCATTAATTTTAGTCAAAATTTGGTGACTTTAGGTGATAAAAGATGAATAAAATATGATAAAAAGGAAAGATATCATCTTTCACTATTCACCCTGCTTCTTCCACCGAAAATTTAAGAGAAAATAGAGAGTTTTGGGGTTCAAACTTTCAGCTAAGCTATCTCCTTGAAAGTAAGTGATCTTAGAGGTCTTTCTTGATGATTTTTGCATTTTTGGAGTCCCCAAAGCTTAAGCTGGCTAATGAGGGGACTAATTTGCAATATGGTTGAAAGTTTAGGGACTTTCCATGAGAGTGTTTATGTTTTTTGCTGAGTTTTTATGGGAGAAAATGAATGTTAGTGAGATGAGAAACAACTTTTGTGAAAGGTGATAGCATGAAAACACCTAAATAGGGCTTGAATGCAAAGATTGAAAATGTGTAATAAATGCATGAAATAATTGGATTTATGAGTAGTTGTAAGAGTAATAAATGTTCAGCTAGGCTTGGTTAATGAGATAATATGATGAAAAATGATTTACGAGCCTAGGGGCAAAATCGTAATTTTGCCATAGTACAAGGGCAAAATGGTCATTTTTGCCTAAGTAAAGATTATGAAGCATTATGATTATAAAATGATTGAATGAGTGAATTTTTGTTGTTATAGACCAAGAAGAGCACGGAATTAACCTTGACCGGGGAAAAGGCAAGGTTTCGAATTAAACCGCAAATTAACACATTTTGCTCCGAGGTAAGTTTATGTGTAAACTACTCATCTTGAATATACATGTTGTTAATGAATGGTGCATTGTATGAATGAAATTATTCATGATTGAGATGAATTGAATTCGATAGATGTTGAGTAAATTTTCGTATGAGTTCAATTATAGATTAATGGTGGGCTATGTGCGATGCCACCTTAAATACTCTTCATAGTGGGCTAAGTACGATACCACTTTACTATTCATTCACGATGGCTGTGTGCGATACCATCGTTTATATTATCATTTGGTGGGCTAAGTGCGAAACCACCCTAATTATAGATTAATGGTGGGCTATGTGCGAAACCACCGAGTGTTTGTTATCATTTCAATGGTTCATCGAGGAATTGTTTAAGTGCTTGTTTCATGTGGCTTTGTTGTGATAAGTGCAGGGAATGTATGCCATTAAATGTGAGCATTATGCTTGTTATATGGTGGGAATGTGGTAAGAGGTGATTTGAGTAAGCATGAGTATAGATTGAGGAATGATCTTGCTTAGTACATATTGCTATATATTGACTAGCATGTATTATAATGTTTATTGTTCACATGTAAACTTACTAAGCTTAAAGCTTACTCCTTTCCTTTCCCCTTGTTTTATAGTGTCAAAGAAGTAGGGTCGGGATACGAGGATAATTGGAAGACCACCTACACTATCAGCTCATCTCGGTATATCTAGACTTAGTATTTTGAGTATGGCATGTATAGGGGCTAGACTAGATGAATTGTTTTTTTTATTTTGGCCAAGTGTGTATTGGTTCCCTTAAAGATGAATTCTTTTGTATATAGCCATAGTTGATGGCTTATTATTACTAATTTATGCAAAGACAAGGTTATTCATGAATGTGTATGTTACATAATTGCTTTTCTTAGCAATTGGTTGAACGGATTTAGGTTGTGTGATGTAGGGTGGTGAAAAGAGCTTGGTAAATAGCTTTGTTCTTGTCCACACGGGTAGGCATACGGGTGTGTGTCTAGGCCGTGTGAGACACACGGTCAGTCCCATGGGTGTATGGCTAGGCCGTGTGTCCCCTGCATATTAGTTTTACAAGTCAGTTAGCTTTGTAGAAGACACACGGGTAGAGACACGGCCATGTGTCTCAGCCGTGTGGAAGGCACGGCCAGGGACATGGGCGTGTGCCCAGGCGTGTGAAGTCTGCACCTAAATTTGGAATTTAATTCGCCACACGATCGAAGGACACGGGCGTGTGACTGGCCGTGTGATGCTAGTCAGAGGCGACCGCAGGTCAGACACACGGGCGTGTGACAGACCGTGTGATGCAAGTCAGTGTCGACCACGGGTGTCGAACACGGGCGTGCGGCACGTGACACGGGCGTGTCCCTCTCTCCACACGGGCCTGTGGCCCTGGTAAAGGAAATTTTTTATAAGTTTTCAAAAGTTCCCTGTTTGATCTTGAGGCCCTCCGTTTGCATGATTTAGGCCTCGTAGGCCCATAATAAGAATGTTATGGATGTGAATGAAGAGTTTTAAATTGGAAGTGAAATTTGATAGCCCAGTGTTGTATGTTCAAATGAGATAAGTTCAGTAATGCCTTGTACCCGATTCTGGCGTTGAATACGGGTATTGGGTGTTACAAACCCTAAGAATAGATAGGATACATATGTCATGACATAGGATTTCCGATATGTGTTATCGAGTAAGACCACGTCTGGGACGTTGGCATCGACTTGTGTTTACGTGTAAGACCATGTCTGGGATATTGGCTTCGTATTTGATTCGTGTAAGACCACATGCGGGGCGATGGCATCGATATGTGATTACATGTAAGACCACGTCTGGGGCATTGGCATTGTACGAGCTTCCGACTATCCGCGTATCCTTTTTAATTCCAAACGGTTCAACGGGCAATGTGAAGTATAGACCGAATGTGAAATTGATTTACAAGTTCAGGTATGTGTTAGGTATTTGTATATATGGAAACAAGGTAAGTTGGTTATTTGAAATGATAAAAGGTTATGTGAACATGAATTATGTGTTAACCTATTTGAACATATAAATGATTCGGCCTATTGATGTATTTGTAATAATGAAAGTGATATTATATATAAGTATATGATTGATTATGTTCGGCCATATGGTATATGCATGTGAGTTTCAAATGAGATCTGGTAGTAAATGATAACTTGTATTTGATATTATGTATATTCGGCCTTGTTAGCAAAATGATAATATGTAATTGTAGTTATATATGTTTTTGCTTAAGACTTACTAAGCTTAAATAGCTTACTCTGTGTGTGTTCTTGTTTACTTTTGTTTTATAGATTTTGGACACTTTATGAACTCGGGGATCGTCAGCAAAGCCTATCACACTATCGACTGTTTCTTTCAGTATTTTACTAAGTTGATTTTTGGGCATATGGCATGTATAGCATAGTTGAAATGTTTGATTTTTGGTCATGTATATATAAATAGCCATGCGAAGATGGCTTAATTTCTATGCTTGTGTTCGGTTTGGTTTTAAGATGGTTTATCCATGATCATTTTGCTTAAGTTGAATTTAATGTACTTTTGAATGGGTGTTTGATGTGTTTAATTTTTATGCTCGAATTTGACTACATTTGATTATGATTTGAGCTTGCATTCGAATGAGATATTTAAGTTACATGTATGTGATAAACTTGGTTTATACTAGGTGTTAAAGTCTTAAGATATGAGTTGAATAAATAGGTGAAATGTTAAGAATTAATAGAGGGAATGTTAATTAAGTTTGATTATATGATATTTAATAATATGTGTATTTTCTGTCTTGTGGATTGTTACAAAATTGGTTATAATGTGCTTGTATATTCGGTTATGTGCTGAAATATTTATATTGATGTTTTGATTAGAAATAATGAATAATGTGTATGAGCATATTTGGCTGGTTAGTATATGTGATATGGTGTATGGTATAATTATATAAATATGATGTATTAAAGCTATCTTATATGTCTGAATAGATAGTTAATAGTTGGTTCGGTGTATGTATTTTAAGTAGGGCCAACTGACATATGAAATGAGTGTATTTTTAGTTGTTATTTGTGCTAAAGATGGTTTAAATTAATAAGTATTATGCACATAGTCTTGTGATGACTTAAAACGGCTAAGTATATGGTTTGGCTTGGCTATTGAGCATGCGGTTAGATGCTACAAAATGTCTTTGAAGTTCAAAATTTATTAGAGATATTATAGTGTGTTACGCATGAAATAGTAATGCATATAAATATACTTGATCAATTGGTAATAATTTAAAATATCCCATGTATGAAATGAATATATTTGGTTTAAATATGCGCAAGTGGGTAAGTTGATATAATGGATGTATTATTGTAAGTTGAGTATATAAAAGTGACATATGATTGATGTTTATTTAGGTGTTCAAATGCCTTACTATATAGCCATAAGATTCGGCTAATGGAATTATGATGTATATGAATTACGATATGATGTTTAATAATAGAAAAATATGTTTGGTTAGTTTGCTAAGTGGTACACATCTAAGAATATTATAAATTTATGTCGTATGGTATGAATTTGGTTTTCGTGTGTTAGTTTGATTGAACATTTGAATTGGATTGATTATAAAGCATGCGAATTTGGTATACAAGGATTTGTTCTTTGTGTTCAATAATGTTTAATGTAACTTTAGTGATATGAGTATGTTATAATAATATAAAAGTTATGTTTAGCTATGATGTAATGTGATATGATTGAAGTATGTTTGATAATGTTTTAGGCATTCGATAGCCATGCAATTGATGTTCATACGATTAGAATTTTGTATTAATGAAGCATGATTTGTATATTTGAAATGTTTTAAAAAAAATATGATTGTACTGAATTGTGTCTTATACGGTAATGCCTCGTAGCCTTAATTCGGCGACGGATACGGGTTAAGGGTGTTACAATGGATACATGGAATATGTCATGAATCTTTTTCAATCCCGACAGTAAGGCTAGGCGATATGCAACTGAGTTAACTCTCCCTTGATTTCATACAACCCGGTAAACCTAGGACTCAATTTTCCTTTGCGAGCAAAGCGAGGAACCTTTTTCCATAGAGAAACTTTCAAGAATACTTTATCATCTACTAAATACTCGATATCTCTTCATTTCAAATCAGGATACGACTTTTGTCTATCAGACGCTGCTTTCAATCTATCCCTAATCAACTTCACTACATTTTAAGCTTCCTAAATCAATTTCGGCCCGACGATTCTTCTTTCGTTCAACTTTGACCAATTGATAGGCGATCTACATCTACGACCGTATAAAGCTTTCTACAGAGCCATTTGAATGCTCAACTGGAAACTATTATTATACATAAATTTAACTAATGGTAAATAACGTTCCTAGCCAAATTCAAATTCAATAATACAGGCTCGCAACATATCTTCCAATATCCGAATGACACATTATGATCGGCCATCAGACTAAGGATGGAATGTTGTGCTGAAATTTAATCTCACAAATAATTATTCATGCAATTGTTTCCAAAATCTTAAGGTAAAACGAGTGTCTCAGTTAGAAATAATAGACACAAGTACACCATGAAATCTAACTATCTCATGAATATAAACTTCAGCTAGCTTTTGAAATGGCCGATTAGTTCTTACTGTTAGAAAATGAGCAGACTTCGTTAGTCGATCAACTATTACCCAAATGAGATTTCTTTTGTTCGGTAAAACCGGTAGACCAATCACAAACTGTAACACCCCTAACCCATATCCTTCGTCGGAACAGGGTTACAGAGCATTACCAGAATAAACAGATCAAAAAATAGACATTACAAATTATTTAACATCCATGTCAGATATTATTCATAAATTCCCTTATATGAGCCCTCGAGGCCCAAAACATACATTAGAAACAGTCCGGACTAAACTGGGTACTCAGAGAATTTTTCGTGAAATTTCAAAATTTTTCCTAGGTGCAGGGTACACACGCCCGTGTCATCAGGTCGTGTGGCTCAAACGGCCAAGAGACAAGCCCGTGTCTCAGGCCGTGAGGGCATTCGAAATAGGGCACACGGCTGTGTCTAGCCCGTGTCTGTAACCGTTTAACACTCTGACTTGGGTCACACGGCCAAGTCACACGCCCGTGTGTTAGGCCGTGTGAACATGAAAATTTGTATTAAATAGGTGCAGGGGTCACACGGCCAAGTCACACGCCCGTGTGCCAGGCCGTGTGATCAATTTTGAGCATTCTGTTTTGAAATTTTTAAAATGCAGGGGATACACGGCCAAGACACACGCCCATGTGCTAGGCCGTGTGTCACACACGGTTGAGACACACGCCCGTGTCTCTACCCGCATAGACGAAAATAAGCCCTTTCCAAGGCCATATTTCTCACCCAATTTGTCTTCCACCTATATCAACACTTTAATACATTCACCAACAAATTCAATAAATTAAAACCATGCCAAAACTAAGTCTTATGCATGACATATTATCACATATGTTCAACCATTCAAACTTACCAAATACACATATGTGCATTTATGCATATTTTACTAATTATGCTATCTCAAACCTAATAATCGATAGATCTATAAACCTTCCACCATTTAGCCATTTCAAACACACACATCAAACATGTTTAGGCCATATATTTATATAGCAAAATATACCAAACACAAGTCATACCAATGGCTAGTTACAACTAAATATTTATATGCCATCATTTGGCCAATTTAACCTATACATGCCATTATATCCAAAAGAAATTTTGCTATTTATACCAAAATGAGCTGAAGGATAGTGTGATGTTGCTTCGACCCGCGTCCAACCTTTACGAGCTTCCGAATACTATAAAACAGAGGAAATAAACAAGGTAAGCATTTAATGCTTAGTAAGTTTGTATAACGGGAAATTAACTTACCATTCATTTTCATTAAAATAAACATATAAGATGCATCCAAGAAATTTGGATAATAGTCTAAAACACACAACTTCATCAAACATGTTAGTCATTTACTTTACATAAATTTCAAGAATCATGTATGAACTCATCAATACCAAATTTCCATGTATTTCATGTATATACAAGTAACAATTCACTTTGAATTCATTTATTTTCTCGTACTAGGGTTTTACCTGTTGAATCATTTAAAATATCGATGGTTACCCAGGTAGTACACATAAAGTGTACAAGTCTATACTTCGTTAATTCATATTCGGGAATGCTCGTACGAGCACATAAACGGGAAACCCTCTCTCGAGCCATGTAACGGGAAGCTCATATGAGCCATATAACGGGAAGCTTATCCATGCTGTATAACGGAAAGCTCGTAAGAGCCATAATTAGGAAGCTCATGCAAGTCAATAATGGTTAGCTCTGAAGAGCCATTAACGGGAAGCTCCGGATAGCCATATATCGAGAAGTTCAAGCGAGTCATGTCGAGAAGCTCACAAAGAGCCTTTAATCGAGAAGCTCACGAAGAGCCATATAACGGGATGCCCATAAGAGCTACGGTGTGTTTACAACACATGCAGGATCACAACCAATCGGGATGCTCCGAAGAGCTATTAACGGGAAGCTCGCAAAAACCATATAACCGGAAGCTCGAGAGGGCAAAATATCGGGATGCTTATGAGAGCTAATAACGGGATGCTCTTTTGAGTTGTGGTGTGTCCGTAACACATGCAAGACCACAACCAATCGGGAAAAATCCTGTATCCATCGAATTTCATTTATTCAAACGGGATTTATTACTTATCGGGTATTATCGGATATGTGATCAATTTCATACATATAGCATTTATACATTTCACATATACAACATCTAATTCAAACATATAAATATACACAATTTAGTTACACAAACTTACCTCGACAATGTTCGTGAACTCGTATGCTACTAATCCGTTACTTTTTCTTTACCTCGATCTAGCTCCGTATTTGATCTATCCAGATCTATACGAGTAAATTTAGCTCAATTTTATACAATTCCTATTCAATTCAATTCAATTCACATTTTATGCAAAATTACCATTTTGCCCCTATACTTTTAATTAATGATGATTTCGTCCCTAGGCTCGAAAAATGAAATTCATGCAATTTAATCCTTATTCCAAGCCTAACCGATTTTTACATATAACATTTGCAGCCCATGTAATTCATAAAATTCAAAATTTTTCCATGAATTTTACATCTTTACAATTTAGTTCCTGAATCACAATTTCATGAAAATTCACTTTACAAAAGTTGTTTATCTATCAACAACCTTTCATTTTCTACCATAAATTTCATAATTCATGCATATTCATCCATGGAAAAACTCTAGTACTTTAATAACTTTGCAAATTAATCCCTGAGATAGCTAGATTAAGCTATTACAATCTCAGAAATATAAAAATTACTAAAAACGGGACAAGATTACTTACCCAATTAAGCCAAATAAGCTTTCTTGAGTTCTCTTCTCTTAGCTGGGGTTTCCATAAAAAAAATTTGGGAAAGAAGATGAAAAAGATGATATTTTCATTATTTAATTACTTATCATCTTTTATTATTTTTACTTTCCAATTTAGTCCTTTTCTTTAATTAATTTTCCATGGATGAATCATCATACTTATCTACTAACTCCTCTTAATGGTCTATTTACCATTTAAGGACCTCCAATTTTGAATTCCATAGCTATTTGATCCCTTTAGCTATTAGAATTCAACTTTTGCAATTTATGCAATTTGGTCCTTTTATTAATTAATCATGTAATCGGAAAAATTTTCTTAACGAAATTTTTATACGATATTCCTATCATATAGTAGACCATAAAATAATATTAAAGTAAATTTTCTTTCAAGCTCGGATTTCTGGTCCCGAAACCACTGCTCCGACTTCATTGAAAACAGACTGTTACAACTCTCCCCCTTAAAGAATTTTCGTACTCGAAAATCTTATCAATAAAGTGGTTTGGATATTGCTTTCTCATAGTTTCCTCTGGTTCCCAGGTAGCTTCTTTTATTCCGTGTTGTTGCCAGAGGACTTTTATTAAAGCTACCTTTTTATTTCTCAATTCTTTCATGTCACGTGCCAGGATTTTGATCGGGTCTTCACTATAAGTCATGTCATACTGGATCTCAACCTCTATCGGGGAGATACCATGTGAAGGATCTGACCGATATCACCGTAATATAGACACATGAAAAACATTATGAGTCTTGTCAAGTTCTGGTGGTAGTGCCAATCGGTATGCAACGGGTCTGATTCTTTCAATAACCTCATACGGCTCGATAAACCGCAGACTCAATTTTTCTTTACGACCAAACCGAAGAACTTTCTTCCAAGGCGATACTTTCAAGAATACCTTATCACCCACTTGGAATTCTATTTCTTTTCGTTTAAGATCCGCATAGGATTTCTGACGATTAGAAGCTACTTTCAAGCTATCTTGGATCACTTTCAACTTTTCTTCAGTTTCATGGATCAAATCAACTCCAATACAATGGAGTTTTACATTTACAACCATACAGAGCCTCATACGGTGCCATCTTAATACTTGACTGATAACTGTTATTATATGCAAATTCGACTAATGGCAGATATTTTTCCCAATTGCCTTCGAATTCTAAAACACAACACCGAAACATATCTTTAAGAATCTGAATCACACTCTCGGACTGACCATCATTCTGTGGATGAAATGCAGTACTAAAATGCAATTGTGTACCCAGGGCCTCTTGTAACTTGTTCCAGAATCGGGATGTGAACTGAGGATCTCTATCAGAAATAATAGAGACCAGAACTTCATGTAATCTGAGAATCTCAGAAATATAAAATTCAGCCAATCTATCCAGAGAGAAATCCATATGTACCGGAATAAAATGTGCAGACTTTGTTAAATGGTAGACGATTACCCAAATGGCATCTTTCTTTTTCGGTGATAGGGGTAATCTTGATACAAAATCCATGGTAACTTTTTCCCATTTCCATTTTGGTATTGTCACTGCCTGTAATAATCCTGAAGGGACCTGATGTTCAGCTTTAACTTGCTGACATATCAAACATCTAGATACAAATTCAGAAATATCGCATTTTATTCCCGGCCACCAGTACATCTTTTTCAAATCATTATACATTTTATTACTCCCCGGATGAATAGACATAGTACCATTATGAGCTTCATGCAAAATCTTCTATATAAACTCCAAATACTTCCGTACACAGACTCTGCCTTGGAATAACAGACAATCATCGGGTCCAATCTGGAATTCTAAATTAAGAGTCTATTCACACTGTACCCGTTGAGCTTGCAACTTATTATCACTTTTCTGAGCTTCGCAGATCCGTTGCAGAAACGTCGGTTTAGCTTTTAGCTCAGCTAAAATTGAGCCATCATCAGACAATGATATTCGAGTATTCATTGCTCACAAAGCAAACAGAGACTTTCTACTCAGAGCATCTGCAACTGCATTTGCTTTTCCCGGATTATAATCAATTACCAAATCATAATCTTTTAATATTTTAAGCCACATGCGTTGTCTCAAATTCAAATATTTCTGTGACATCAGATACTTTAAACTTTTGTGATCAGTGAATATATGACATTTTTCAGCAAATAGATAGTGTCGCCAGATTTTTACTACAAATACGATAGTTGCTAATTCAAGATCATGTATCAGGTAATTCTTTTCATGTGGTATAAGTTGTCTACTATCACTTTACCTTCTTGCATCAAAACACATCCTAAACCATTCAATGATGCATCACTGTAATTTACAAATTCATTACCAGATTCAGGCTGAACTAGAACAGGTGCTTCAGTCAACAAGGCTTTCAATTTCCCAAAACTCTGCTAACATTTATCAGACCATCCAAATTTCATATCTTTTTTGAAATAGCCGTGTCATCGACAAAGCTATCATTGAAAACCCTTGTACAAATCTCCAATAGTAATCGGCTAATCCTGGAAAACTTCTAACTTCAGACACATTTTTTGGTGGCTTTTAATTAATAATTGCTGAAATTTTACTTGGATCAACTCTAACACCTTCATCCGATACTATATGTCCAAGAAAACCAACTTCCAGAAGCCAGAATTCACATTTACTAAATTTAGCATACAACTGTTTCTCACGCAATGTTTGTAGGACAATTTTCAAATGGTCAGCATGCTCAGTTTCATCTCGGGAATATACCAGAATACCATCAATAAATACTACCACAAATCTATCTAAATACGGTCTAAAAATTATGTTCATCATATCCATAAATACCGCAGGTGCATTTGTCAAGCCAAACGGCATCACAAGAAATTCATAATACCCGTACCTAGTTTTGAAGGCTGTTTTCGGTAAATCCGAGTCTTTCACTCGTAACTGAAGTAGCCAGAATAGAGATCAATCTTTGAAAACACGGTAGCACCTTTCAATTGATCAAACAAGTCATCAATGCGGGGCAGTGGATACTTATTCTTAATTGTGACTTTGTTGAGTTGACGGTAGTCAATGCATAATCTCAATGATTCGTCCCTTTTCTTAACAAACAGAACTGGTGCACCCCAAGGTGAGAAACCAGGTCGAGCAAAGCCTCTGTCGGTCAGTTCTTGTAACTGTACTTTTAACTCTTTTAATTCTGTTGAATCTATTTTGTAGGATGCTATAAATATCAGTGTTGTTCCCGGAACAAGATCTATAGAAAATTCCACTTCTCTGACTGGTGGTAATCCGGGTAATTCTTCTAGGAACACATCAGGATACTCACAGACTACTGGCACTGATTTCATCTTTGATTCAGATGCTTTAGTATCCATCACATAGGCAAGGCAGGCATCATACCCTTTTCTGACATATTTCTGTGCTGACATGGCTGATATCACATTGGACAACCCATCCAAATTATCAGATTCAATACA
This sequence comes from Gossypium sturtianum, assembly GCA_025698515.1. Taxonomy (NCBI): domain Eukaryota; kingdom Viridiplantae; phylum Streptophyta; class Magnoliopsida; order Malvales; family Malvaceae; genus Gossypium; species Gossypium sturtianum. Next base: position 44,931,507 of record CM046952.1, read on the forward strand.
GAGCAATTCACCATTCTGACATTTCAATACAATATACTTTTGTTTGCAATTTACTACGGCATCATGCTGAGTCAACCAATCCATATCCAGAATTACATCAAACTCATCAAACGGTAAAAACATTAAATCAGTCGAAAAATAGAAATCTCGTATTATTAAAGGACAATTTTTGCAAATTTTATCCACCATCACATACTGGCCCAGGGGGTTTGATACTTTAACCACGAATTCAGTGAACTCGACGGGTAAATTTTTCATAGATACTAAATTTGTGAAAATGTATGAATGATTTGAACCGGGATCATTAAAGCAATTATATTAGTATTAAGAAGAGAAAAAGTACCAGAAATAACATTGGGTGCAGAGGCACCCTCACGTGCACGAATAGCATATGTCCTTGCTGGTGCTCGTGCTTCAGATTTGACAGTTGAATCTTTTATCATACCTCAACTACCACTGACATTGCCGAGATTATGAGGTGGTCTACCTCTTGTAGCGGAGTTGCTCGGCTTTGAAGTTTGAACAGTGTCTTTCTCAGGCTTTTCCGGGCAGTCTCTCAGATAATGGTCAAAAGAACCACACCTAAAACATGCTTTGCTTCTCATGCGGCACTCACCGAAATGGAATTTATGATAGTGTTTACACCTAGGTTTGGTGTTTCTGACATTGCCTGCACTCGCTACAGATGTAGCCTGAGATCTCGGATTAGAACGTTGAATATTTTTATCTTTCCCAGAGTACCCCGTAGAACTGGTAAAACGATCATGATATTTCTTTGATTTCTTTGAGGAAGACTGATATGACTTTTCGGTAAATATTTTACTTGAAGTACTGGCCTCTATCTCAGCCTATCTTTTCTCTTTACTAAGCTCTTCGGCTTTGTTTGTCCGGTCAACAAGTACAACAAATTCTTCAAACCCTCTTCAAACCGTTTACACATGGCGATTTCAGTCAGGATACACTCTCTGGCATATTTACTCAGTCGAAAAAATTCCCTTTCATATTCAAATACTGTCCTATGCCCCTGTTTGAGCTCCAGAAATTCTTTTCTTTTCTGATCAAGGAATCTCTGACTGATGTACTTCTTTTTGAACTCAGTTTGGAAAAATTCCCAAGTGACTGACTCCTTTGGTACAACAAAAATTAAGGTGTTCCACCACTGATAATCTGAGACTTTTAACAAAGACACCGAACATTTTAAACATTCAGCCGGTGTGCATGATAATTCATCAAGAACTCTAATAGTGTTTTCTAACCTAAACTCAGCCCTTTCAGGATCATCTTCGATTGTTGCTCTGAATTATTCTACCCCATATTTACGAATTTTATCTACAGGATGCTTACTAGTTCTAAAAAGTTCTATACCTTGTGGCATATCGGGAACCAGTTGAAAGACAGGCGGGGGTGGAGGTTGTTGTACAGCCAAATTTGTTTGTACATATTCTGTAAACCACTCATTCATCAATTGGAAGAAGGCTTCTTATGCCTCTCCTCCCCGGCTCTTAGATACGGGCCTTCTACTACTAGATGTTTCTCTTTAAACTGAAGCTTGAGCATTGCTCTCAGCTTCTTCGGATTCAGCTCGGTTGGACGACATTACTGTAACAGCACGTTTTTAGTCAAATTGGAACAGTGGTTTTGGGACCACAAATCTGAGGTCAAAATATTTATTTTATTATTATTTTAATTTTTATAGCATGATTGAGTGATTGTGTGAAAATTTCGTTAATAAATTTTAACGTTTGAATGGTCAATTTGATAAAAAGGACTAAATCGCGTAAAGTGCAAAAGTGATGTTCTAATAGCTAAAGCTGTCTAATAGCTATAGAACCTTAGATTAGATGTCCTTATGTAGTAATTAACCCATTTGAGAGTTGGTGGATGATAGTGGCTTGGTTTTTGGTGTAAATATTAAGTATTTTTAAGGTTAAAGTTGTAAATTAATTATTAAAGGTTAATTATAATAAAACAAATTTTGTATCATCTTCCATTAGCAATTCTTCAACCGAATTAACAAATATTAAAAGCCATGGGAATGATCTAGGGTTCGGCTACTTTGAAAGCTCAATTGGTGAGTGTATTTTGTCCCGTTTTTAATGATTTCTATGTTTTTGATATCGTTGCAACTAGTACTAGCTAGCCCAGGGACTAATTTGCAAAATTGTTAAAGCTTTTGAATGTTTCCATTGATGAATATGTATGAGTTTTGATGATTGATGATAGATTTTGAATGTTTGTTAATAGTTAAACAAGTTTTGTAAAGTGATTTTGTGTAAAAATAAAAAATAGGGATTTATTTGTGAAAATGTGAAAATGTATGGTTAAATGTGTGAATAAATGAAAAATATGGGCTGCTAGGGGCATAATAGTAATTTGGCTAGCATGGGTATATTTTGAATTTCATTAATTTGTGATTTTGTGTAATAAGGACTAAATTGTAAAAATGTAAAAGTTTAGGGGCTAATGTGTAAATTAGCTCAAATTTATATTTTGGATTGAATTGAATAAATAGATGATTAAATAAGTTAATTTTGAATATATTTAGATCAAGAAAAGTGGAATTCAGATCAAGATCGGGGGAAAACTAAAGTTATCGACTAATCGACTTATTTCTTCGTTTTCACATCCGAGGTAAGTTCGTATGTAATAAGCATTGTTATAATTATGCTTTAAATGCTTTTATATTGCATAAATTGTATATACGACACTATAGTCATGTTTGACGACAATTCGGTTATGTATGGCACTTAGTATGCGATTCAAGATAGCTTTGGCTATGTATGGTTGTTCGTGTGCGATTCGAGATAGCTTCGGCTATTATGGCACTTAGTGTGTGAGATTAAAATAGCTTCAGCTACGTATTGGTACATAGTGTGTGAGAATTCGGGTATTCGACATCATTCCACTTGGGTATGAGTTTGTTACGGATTGGTTCAGGTATGTATATGAGTCATACGAGCTTAAAATTGAAAAAGTTATGAAGTTTGCATATAAGCATATTATTAAGCATGTGGAAGGTTTGTTAGTATTTATGAATTACAAGCTAACAAGTTCAAATTGATGATTTGTGTATTTATGATTAGTTGAGTTTATTTCATACGAGCTTCCTAAGCTATAAAGCTTACTTTGTTCGTTTTCCCATATTTTGTAGTGTTATCAAAGCTAGCTCGCATTTGAGGATCATTGGAGATCGTTTCACACTATCCACCTTTCACTCGGTACCTATGAACTTGGTATTTTAAGTATATGGCATGTATAGGGACTATGGTCATGTTGGTTATGATTTGGTAGTGAGTTTTGCCATTTGAGATGGCTTGTAAATGTATATGTTTTGGTTTGCGTATATAGCCATGAAAGTTGGCTTGTTTTGATATGTTTGAACTATGTGTATATATACATAAATATATGGCTTATGTTGTGAGTTCATGAATAGGTATATGTGGCTTGTATATTATATAAATTGTGGAGGTTATTTAATTGATATTGGAGTAGTTATATGCTTAAGATCTTGATGCATAATAATGCATGTTTGGAAGGGTATAAATAGTTGAATGGTAAATGTGAAGTTTGGTATGAATGGTATGATATGTTTTGTGATTAATGTGCATAGATAATGGGAATAGTGAATATATATAAGTTAAGCTTGAATTGGATGATTATAATGTCATATTTTGCTATGTTGTGGTGCCATTAGGGTTTATGTAGGTACATTCAAATTTGGGTGGCAAATTGGCTTGGTAAATAGCCTATTTTTGTCCACACGGGCAGAGACACGGGCGTGTGTCTCAGCCGTGTGTGACACACGGTCATGTTACACGGTCGTGTGTCCCCTGGTGTTAAAATTGAAATGAAGTCAGTATGCTCCACACGGTCTCACACACGGGCGTGTGATCGGCCGTGTGGCATAAGTTAGTATACCCCTTAATTTACACACAGCCTTACACACGGGCGTGTGAGTTGGCTGTGTTGAATAAGTCAATATACCCTACAGGTTTGGCACGGCCTAGAACACGGCTTGGCACACGGGCGTGCATGGCCACTTCGAAGGGCACACGGGCTAGACACACGGGCGTTGGTTGGCGGTGTGACCCAAGTCAGTAAGCTCACTTGTTTAGACACGGGGTAGGACACGGGCTGGGACACGACCATGTGCTTCCATTTCAAATTTTCACACAACCTATGACACGGGCATGTCTGGTGGCCATGTGAGACACACGGCCTAGCCACACGGGTGTGTGTCCCCTTTTTTGAGAAAACTTTTATAAGTGTTGCAAAAATTTCTCGAGTTATCGGTTTAGTCCCGAACCACTTCCAATGCATGTTTAGGGCATTGTAGGCTCGTATTAGAGACAAAATGATTGAGACTGAATGATGATTGCATGTATTGATTAAATGTATAAGATAAGTTTGTGTAAATGTGTTGTAAGTCTGGTAATGCTCTGTAACCCTATTTCAGCATTGAATACGAGTGAGGGGTGTTACATTTATTGGTATTAGAGCTACGGTTTAGTCGAATCTAGGACTAACGTAGCTTGTGTGAGAGTCTAGCTATACATTCCATATATAAACTGTGATAGTGTGATGACTCCTGACATTTTAAAATGTGTTTTCATATAGTAAATGGATCCCAATCGAGCTATAGTTGATGAGGTTGAAAGTAATGCGCCCGCTCCCGCTCAAGGGACAGCGCCGTCTGATTCTAGACCCGTGACGTGCAGCTAGGGAGAAGAGGCTAAAGAAGCCTTCTTCCAAATGATGAACGAGTGGTTCACACAATATATCCGGACTAACTCGACTGCTCAACAACTTCCACCCCCTCTTAATCCTTAACTGGTTCCCGTAGCTCCTCAAGGTATCGAGCTTTTAAGATTGAATAAGCCTCCAGTTGATAAGATCCATAAACACGGGGCTGAAGATTTCAGAGCTAATGTTAATGATGATACTGAGAGAGCTAAGTTTTGGCTTGAAAATACGATTCGAGTGTTTGATGAGCTTTCTTGCACACCTGTTAAATGTTTAAAATGTGCTATATCACTTCTGAGAGACACCGCGTATCATTGGTGGAATACGTTAGTATCGGTGGTGCCGAGAGAAAGAGTCACCTAGGAGTTCTTTCAGACCGAGTTTCGGAAGAAATACATAAGCCAGCATTTTCTGGATCAAAAGCATAAAGAGTTTCTAGAGTTGAAACAGGGCTGGATGACTGTGACTGAGTACGAAAGAGAATTTGTACGGTTGAGCAAGTATGCTCGAGAATATGTTTCCACCAAAGAAATCATGTGCAAGCGATTTGTAGATGGGTTGAATGAAGACGTTAAACTCCTAGTTGGAATTTTAGAATTGAAGGAATTTGTTGTTTTAGTCGACAGAGCCTGCAAAGCCGAGGAACTTAACAAAGAAAAGAGAAAGGCTGGTTCAGAAGCAAGAGATTCGAGGAAGAGATCGATGAGTAAACCTTATCATTCCTCGTCGAAGAAATCCAGATATTATTTTAATCGATCAACAACTTCAGCGGGATATTCCAATAGAGATCATGGAAAGCAATACACCAGTCCTAAAGCTCAAGCCACATCAGTGTCGAGTGTTGGTAACGTGAAAGACATTAAACCCAAGTGTCAACAATGTGGAAGACGGCATTTTGAAGATTGTTGGGTGAAAAATAATAATAGATCTTGTTACAGTTGTGGTTCACGAGATCATTTTATCCGAGATTGTCCTGGGTTAAAAGAAAAAGATAAATATCAGAATGCAAGATCAAGCAATATAGCTATTCGAGGGAGGCCGCCAAGAAATGCGGGAAATGCGAGTGGTAATCATGGTACAATGAGAGATTCTACAGTGAGATCAGAGACCAGAGTACCTGCTAGAGCTTACGCTATTCGCGCTTGCGAAAATGCGTCATCACCAGATGTTATTATCGGTACATTTTCTCTTTATGACACTAATGTTATTGCATTGATTGATCCTAGATCGACTCATTCGTATATATGTATGAACTTGGTGTCTAATAAGAGTTTGCCTTTTGAGTCTACTGAGTTTGTGATTAAAGTATTAAACCCCTTAGGCAAGTGTGTTCTAGTTGATAAAGTTTGCAAGAACTATCCTATAATGACTCGGGGTTACTGTTTTCTGGCTTACTTGATGCTTTTTCCATTTGATGAGTTCGATGTAACTCTGGGAATGGATTGGTTGACTCTGCATGATGCTTATGTGAACTGTAGACGAAAGATTATAGAATTGAAGTGTCAGAATAATGAAATTCTTTGGATTGAATCAAATGAATCGAATGAATTGCCTGTGTTGATTTCGTCTATGTCAGCTCAGAGATGTGTGAGAAAAGGTTGTGAATCTTATCTTGCTTATGTTTTGGATACAAAAGTGTCTGAATCAAAGATTGAATGCATGCCAGTTGTATGTGAATATCCGGATGTGTTTCCTGAAGAATTATCAGGGTTGCCACCTATCAGAGAGGTTGAATTTGCTATTGAAATAATACCTGGAACTTCACCGATATCTATAGCTCCGTATAGAATGGCTCCGACAGAGTTGAAAGAATTGAAAGCTCAGTTGCAAGAGTTAACAGATAGAGGTTTTGCACGACCAAGTTTTTCGCCTTGGGGTGCACCAGTATTGTTTGTTAAGAAGAAAGATGGGTCAATGAGAATGTGTATTGATTATCGTCAGCTCAACAAGGTTACAATAAAGAACAAGTATCTGTTATCGAGAATAGATGATTTGTTTGATCAGTTAAAAGGTGCAATGGTGTTTTCAAAGATTGATTTGAGATCTGGTTATTATCGATTCTATGAGTTAAAGATTCGGATAAGCTAAAAGCGCATTCGTAACGAGGTACGGACATTATGAATTCCTTGTTATGCCTTTTGGACTAACTAATGCTCCTACCATTTTTATGGATTTGATGAATCGGATCTTTAGACCGTATTTAGACAGATTTGTTATTGTGTTCATTGATGACATTCTGATTTATTCACGAGATGAGTCTGAGCATGCTGAACATTTGAGGATTGTGTTGCAAACCTTAAAAGATAAGTAATTGTATGCTAAATTCAGTAAATGTGAGTTTTGGCTCTGGGAAGTTGGACTTTTGGGACATATTGTCTCAGCAGATGGCATTCGAGTTGATTCGAGCAATATTTCTGCAGCTATTGACTGGAAACCACCTCGAAATATATTCGAGGTTAGAAGCTTTCTGGGATTGGCTGGTTATTATCGATGTTTTGTAAAAAGGTACTCGATGATTGCTACACCAATGACCAGACTGCTACAGAAAGATGTAAATTTTGAATGGTCCAAAAAATGTCAACAAAGCTTTGATCAATTGAAAGCATTGTTAACTGAGGCACAAGTGTTAGTTCAACCTGAATCGGGTAAAGAATTTGTGATTTACAACGACGCGTCTGCAACAGCCCGATTTTGGGTCTAGTTGGAACAGTGGTTTCGGGACCACAAATTCGACGTAGTAAAATTTATTTTTATTATATTTTTATGGTCTACAGTTTTACGAAATTGTTTCCTGAAAATTTCGTTCGAAAATTTTAACGTTTGACCACTCAATTTAGCAAAAAGGACTAAATTGTAAAAAGTAAAAAAGTTGAGTTCTACATGCTAGAGGTGTCTAATTGCTATGAAATTTTAAATTGAAGGACCTTAGATGGTAATTAGACCATTTTTTAAGATAGTGGACAAAAATGGACATGGTGGGATAAAATTTCAAAGTTTTAAGTGAAGGGCATTTTGGTCATTTGGTAAATAAAAGAATAAAAAGGGAAAATCAAGCCAAAATCTTGTCCATATTCTTCCCCTTGTGCCAAAAATTAGAAGGAAGACATAGCTAGGGATTGGCCAACTTTCAAGCTCGATTGTAAGTTTGTTCTTGCCCCGTTTTTAATGTTATTTACATTTTTGAAGTCGTTATCACTCGATCTATCTATTTCTACCATTAATTTAAGGAATAATCAAGGTCTTGGGTTTCACCCATGTTAGACATTTGTGTATTTTGATGTCTAATGGTATAAAATGAATGTTCGGTGTTAGATAAACAACTTTTACTAAGTGATTTTTTATGAAAATGCTTAAAATGACCTATTTGTAAAAGTTATAAAATATGTAGTAAAAGTGTGTTTTAATGGAAATTGGGGGCTGATATAGTTATAAAAATAGTTCGTCTAGGCTTGTACATTAAAGAAATTGAATAGATTTCATTTTACGAGCCTAAGGACCAATTTGTAAAAATATGAAACTTTAGAGGCAAAAAGGTAATTTTTCCATAATGTGATGTTTGGACTGATTTGAGTAATGTGAATATTAAATAAACTAAATTTTCTATCATAGATGATGTGTCTAAAACTAACTATGACAACAATAAAGGCAAGCGCACCTATCGTTTAATAGTATAGTTATGGTAAGACCGGTAATATCATATCCACAAGGACCAAGAGTACTAGTAATTACTATATTTTTATTATTTAGCCTAAGTATAGAAGTGATTTCTTTTTAAACTAAAACTTAATTAATTAAAAACACGACAACGAAAGAATTGGGAAAATACTTTTAGACAACTTATGTGATAGGCAATACCTAAGGTAGAATCCACCTAGACTTCACTTATTACTTTTGATTCATACGATTTATTCACTTGTCTTAATCCGTAGAAATCCTTGATTTATGTTAATATCTCTCTCAAGACTAAAAACAACTGACTCTAGGTTGATTAATTGAAATCTCTTTCTAATTAAAACCCCTATTATCGCATTATCTCGATCTATGGATTCCCTTATTAGATTTGACTCTAATCCGGCAGATTTTCGCCGCCCTATGTCTAGGGTTGCAATCAACTCCGCTTAATTGTGTTGATCTACTCTTAAACAGGACTTTTGCTCCTTTGAATAAGCACATTCGACTTGAATCAATAACTTTGAATTATCAAAACAAGAATAAGAACTCACAATTAAGAATAAGAACAAGTATTTATCTTATAAATCAAATAGTAATAAGATCCGTCTTAGGTTTCATCCCCTTAGGTATCGAAGGGATTTAGTTCATACTGATAGAGGGAAACATCTCAAAATAAGGAAAACTACAAAACATAAGAAAACCCAAAAACTTCTAAAGAACTTGATGGGAGATCCTCAGTCTTGATGGAGATCCTTCCTCCGAGCTGCTTTCGACGGCTGTCTTCGAGTATTTCCTGTGTTCTATTCAGCATCCCCTTTTAGGTCATCCCCTAGGGTGTTTATACAGACTTTGGAACGTCTTTCTTTACCCACAAGTAAACTTTTCCGGATAGAATTAGTCTTTGATACAGCAGGGACACGCCCGTGTGACACGCCCGTGCTCGATAGCCTTAGGCCGTGCTCGCTCTCGCTCACCACACACGGCAGTAGTATGGTCCGCCCGTGGACGATAGTCCAGGCCGTGGTTGATCCTGCTCGTAACACACGGTCGTGTCCAATGGCCCAGGCCGTGGTGAATTCCTAGGTAGGCCCATTTTGTCCCTTTTCAGCCCGTTTCTCGTTCTTTTTGACTCCCTAAGCTCTCCTGAGTGTAAAACATGAAATTAAGAGATTAGGAGCATCGAATTTATCAATTCTAATGAAAACTCATCCAAAAATAAGCTAAGCATGGGGTTAAAATATGTATAAATTATGGTTTATCAAATATCCCCACACTTAAGCCTTTGCTTGTCCTCAAGCAAAATCCTCAACTCACAATTAAAATTAACTTCCTCAATTCATAATTCTCATTCATAATGTCTCATCATAATTCATAGATAATTCATACATTGATAATTTATCTAGAAGAGTCTTAGAGATTCAAACAATCTAAGTCATAGATTTTTATAGCATGAAAACATAGGTGTTTCCCCTTACCTAAATAATTACCTTTGATTCAAAACCGACAAGTGTTGACATCCTCACTAAAGATTCACTCAAATCACTCAAAGTGTTTAAGGTTCAAAAATTAAGCACTCAAAAGTCAAATATGAAAAGTTAATCCCATAGGCTTGCATGAAAATCAAATCTCCACCACTATAAAATGAGATGATACACAAATCAAAAGGTCTTTTAGAGGGTTGTAATGGGGCTTGGGTTAAAGGTGTGGATAAAGACTGAATTAGAGGGTTAGAATCGAGATTGAATTGATAAATTACCTAACTAGAAAAATTGGACTAATACTGAATAATTACATCAATTGAAACCTTAATACTAATAACACGAGCTTCTTCTCAAAATGTGAAATTAACTACTTAAGCTCAAATAACAAAGAACTAATAATGAATAGATTTCCATTTTTTTTAAGAACAAGTACATACAATAATAATCAAGAAAATAGTTAGACAACTGATCAAATCAAATCTCGACATAAGGGGGGTCAAAGTAGGAGAAGTAAAATTTTGGTTTTGGGTCAATATTAATGGGTGAGTCAAGAAAACGGTTTATTACGCTAAAAAGGGTTCACTAGGGGTTAATTATAAGGGTAGGCTTTTTAGTGGAATAAGTGGGTTAAAACCTAGGTGCCTTTATCATCTCAGTATATCAAATCAAAAGTGTGGTCTCGACATGTATAATCAAAGTAAGTTCTAGAATAACAATTCAATGTTGACACACTCATAACCAATCAAGTGAGAAAGAAAAGAATATGCTCTAAAAGGCTCAAGATCTCACAAAAATTATGGTTTTTGATGTCAATCTTGCATATTTCAAACTTCAAAGCAATATTTAAATTTAGGAAAACAACCTATTACAATTTTTTTTTATGAAAATAGACTTATCATGCTTGATCCTCTAATATCTTAAAGTTTAAACCATCGAAGCACAATTACCTATGACTTAGTCTAAAACATATCAATGAAAATCATAAATCAATAGAAGTTTCATTCTAATATCAATATGAGTAAATTACTTAAGAATAAGACATAATTCAGGGATTTTCTGATAATCAATTAAATAGCCTCCCCACACTTAAGATGTACATTGTTCTCAATGTACAAAGATAAGTAACAACAAAGTAGTAAGAAAATCATAAGATAGGGAAAGAAGTGAAACTTCCTGAATTTTGGATGGAGTCAAAAAAAAAAGAAACGGTGGAAAGGTGGGCAGGGGTGGTGGATACTCCGGTGGTGGTGTGGTCGCTCCGTAATAGCCCTTTGAGCCTAAATTAAAGAAATCAAAATGTAATAATATAAATTAAGGACAAGAAAGGTAAACGAAAATAATTTAATAATGAAAATAAAGGAAAAAGAAAAAATAAATGGACTCATAGGTCCTTGACTTCTCGAGTCGATGAAGCGACCGACATGAACTTATGTAGAGTGGTCATGCACGGGGATACCGTGCCAGAGTCCTTTCGCTTCTTCGACATGGAGATGGTGGCTTTGATCTTGCTTCTAGCATGGTGGCAAGGATGGTGGTCGGTGTGGTAGTGGTGTGAAGAAAAAAAATAAGAGAAGGTGGAAAGGGAAATGAAGGAAGAAGATAGTGGGAAAAGAGGGGTTTTTGGGCTGAAGAAGAGGTGGAAAAATGGAGTAAGTGGAGTGAGGAGGCGGTGGCTAGTGGTGAAAAGGGAGAAAAGCTGTGGTGGCTAGGGTTGGGAAAGAAGGGATTTGGGAAAGAAAGTGAACAGGAAAAAGTGGTTTAAATAGAAATCAGCTTCCCACGCCCGTGTGCCCTGGGCGTGTGAGGTCACACGGCCGTATCGCACGGCCGTGTGGTACCTCATTCATTTCTCCCACGCCTTTGTAGAGGTTTCCACACCCATGTTTGATTAATCAGTGTCGACCACAGCCCGGGGACACTGGCATGTCGCACACTCGTGTTACTTTCTCAGTGTCGACCACGGCCGTATCGCACGACCGTGGCATTTTGTCGTAGCCCGTGATTTGGGAAAATTGTCGTCCTTGGTTCGTACGGTCTCTTCCACGCCGATGTGAGTATTCGTGGTGTCCACACGGCCACGGCCACGCCCGTGTGCAAGGCCGTGTGGTAGGGAAACCTGCGCTTTATTAATTTGGTTAGTTTTTTTAGTTAGGTGTTAAAAATAAAAAATATGAAACTTAAAGGGGTTAGTGCTCGGGTTTCCTCCCGAGAAGTGCTCATTTAAAGTCTTAAGCTAGACTTACCTCTTATTCGCATAATCATGGTGGTTTGAGGAGTTGAAACTCCTCATTCTTGCTATCAATTGTATTAAAATAATGTTTTAGACGAGTACGGTTTACCTTGAAGGTGCCAAATTGAGAATGAGTTACCTCGACTGTACTGTATGGGAAAGTATTAAGTACCGTGAAAGGAGTTATTCCATTAGGTTCAGAAGTGGCAACACGAGGATCTGTATTATCCATTAGAACTTGGTCTCCAACCATGAAGTAGTTTGCTTCATTTTTAAGTTTGTTATGGAGTTGCCTCGGTTTTGTTTCGTGTGTTCTTGGTTTCTCCTTAACATGTGTCTTCCAATCGTCTAATTCATCGATCTGAAGCCTTCGCTCCTCATGAGTTATTTCTTTGTTGGTACGAGGTTTAAGATATGGCTCAGTTGTGTAATTTGGTGGTGCTTCCTGAAAAGAAGGTTGAACCAAATGGTCATTAATAAAATTTATGTTCTCACCTTTATTACTCGATGTCCTAGCCGAATCAAGAGCCTGAAAAGTGATCGTTTCATCACCTAAACGAAGTGTGAGTTCACCTGTACCAACATCAATTCTAGTTTTAGCAGTTGCTAAAAAGGGCCTTCCTAAAATTAAAGGAACATTATTGTCCTCATCCATGTCTAAAACAACAAAGTCTACTGGAATATAAATTTATCAATTTTTACTAGTACATCTTCGATTATACCCCTAGGAACTCTAATAGTTTTATCAGCTAATTGAATACTCATCCTAGTTTGTTTGGGTTTCCCAAGACTTAGCTGTTTAAACATTTTATAAGGCATAACATTGATGCTTGCCCCTAAATCTACTAAAGCATTACTAACAGATAAACCACCAATTAGGCAAGGAATCGTAAAACTCCCTGGATCTTTTAACTTTTGTGGTAGTCTATTTTGTAAGATTGCTGAGCATACTGCATTTAGCCCTACATGCGACGCCTCGTCTAACTTTCACTTGTTTGTCAAAAGCTCTTTTAAAAAAAAATTTAAATTGGGCATTTGCGAAAGAGCTTCAATAAACGGTAAGTTAATATGTAATTTTTTAAAAGTTTAAAAAATTTACCGAATTGTTCATCTATGCGGTCTTTCTTTGTCGCATTGGGATATGGCACACGAGGTTGGTATTCTGTACTTACTAGTTTTGGCTTTTCATGGCTTATCTCAACCTTACCATCTTCTGCAACATTCTCTTGCCTTAATTTTGGTTCATCTAACCCTTCATTATCGTGAGCAGTAATGGCATGAATTTGCTCCTTTGGGTTAGTTTCAGTGTTGCTTGGCAAGCTGCCTTATGGTCGTTCAGATATGAGCTTAGCAAGTTGTCCTAATTTGTTCTCGAGCCCTTGAATCGATGCTTGCTGATTTTTGAGTGTTGTTTCGGTGTTTTGGAAACGGGTTTCTGACACCGCGATGAATTTTGTTAGCATCTCCTCAAGGTTCGGCTTCTTGTCTTGTGGGTAGGGTTGCTGTTGAAAGCTTGGAGGGGGTTGCTGTCTCTGATTTCCTTGACCACCCCATGAAAAGTTTGGGTGGTTCCTCCAACCTGGATTGTAAGTGTTACTATAAGGGTTATTTTGAGGTCTAGATTTATTACCCATATAGTTCATCTGTTCGCTTTCTATGCCAGGGTTTTAAGATGGATATTCTGTGTTACTCATTCCTCCTCCATTCGTATCGCACTGCATAACTGGATGTACCTGCGAAGAACCACACAAACCATCAATCTTTTTATTTAACAGTTCTACCTGGTTTGATAGCATGGTCACTGCGTCGAGGTTTAAGACACTGGCGGCTTTTGTTGGCTTTGTCCTCATAACTTGCCACTGATAGTTATTCAGTGCCATCTCCTCTATAAACTCATAAGCTGCTTCAGGGGTCTTGTTATTTAGGGTTCCACCTGCGGCTGAATCGATCAACTGCCTAGTTGAGGGGTTCACACCATTGTAAAAGGCTTGAACCTGAACCACAAAGGTAACCCATGGTGAGGGCACCTTCTTAGTAAATCCTTGTATCTCTCACATGCATCGTAAAGTGTCTATAAATCCATCTGCACAAAAGAAGAGATATCATTCCTCAACTTAGCCGTTTTAGCCGGCGGAAAATATTTAAGTAAAAAATTTTCGATCATTTGGTCCCATGTAGTGATTGATCCTCGTGGTAACGAGTTCAACCACTGTTTAGCTTTGCTCCTCAACGAAAAATGAAACAACCGAAGGCGAATGCCATCATCAGAAATGCCATTAATTTTAAAAGTGTCGCAAAACTCTAGAAAATTTGCCAAGTGATTGTTTGGATTATCATCCTACAAACCATCAAACTGAACAAATTGCTAAATCATCTTAATAGTGTTAGGTTTCAGTTCAAAATTATTTGCAGCAATAGTAGGTCTAACAATACTTGATTCAGTTCCTGTTAAATTAGGTTTAGCATAGTCATACATAGTACGAGGAGCAGGGTTTTGATTCACCGGGTTTGCGGCAACCACAGGAGGTAGCGGGTTATTATCAGCCATCTCTGTAGTATTAGTTTCGTCTTCTTGCTCTTCTTCTATGTATTATAGACTTTGCCTTATTTCTCTTCGGTTTCTGCGAGCTGTACCTTCTATATCACTTTCAAAAAGTAATGGTCCTGACGGGTTCCTTCTAGTCATAAACTAAAAGTTCCTGCCAAAAGTAAAGAAAGAAAATTAGAAAAGTAGAAAAGAAAAAGAAAGTAAAAATTAAATTGCAATAAAAAATGGCTAAAGTAATAAAAATTTAGCGTTCCTAGTATCTTAGTCCCCGGCAACGGTGCCAAAAACTTGAAGTATCTAAAACTAACTATGACAACAATAAAGGCAAGTGCACCTATCGTTTAATAGTATAGTTATGGTAAGACCGGTAATATCGTATCCACAAGGACCAAGAGTACTAGTAATTACTATCTTTTTATAATTTAGCCTAAGTATAGGAGTGATTTCTTTTTAAACTAAAACTTAATTAATTAAAAACACGACAACGAAAGAATTGGGAAAATACTTTTAGACAACTTATGTGATAGGCAATACCTAAGTAAGAATCCACCTAGACTTCACTTATTATTTTTGATTTATATGATTTATTCACTTGTTTTAATCCGTAGAAATCCTTGATTTATGTTAATATCTCTCTCGAGACTAAAAACAACTAACTCTATGTTGATTAATTGAAATCTCTTTCTAATTAAAACCCCTATTATCGCATTATCTCGATCTATGGATTCCCTTATTAGATTTGACTCTAATCTGGCAGATTTTCGTCGCCCTATGTCTAAGGTTGCAATCAACTCCACTTAATTGTGTTGATCTACTATTAAACAGGGACTTTTGCTCCACTGAATAAGCACATTCGACTTGAATCAATAACCTGAATTATCAAAACAAGAATAAGAACTCACAATTAAGAATAAGAACAAGTATTTATCTTATAAATCAAATAGTAATAAGATCCGTCTTAGGTTTCATCCCCTTAGGTATCTAAGGGATTTAGTTCATACTTATAGAGGGAAACATCTCAAAATAAGGAAAACTAGAAAACATAAGAAAACCCAAAAACTTCTAAAGAACTTGATGGGAGATCCTCAGTCTTGATGGAGATCCTTCCTCCGAGCTGCTTCCGACGGCTGTCTTCGAGTATTTCCTGTGTTCTATTCAGTGTCCCCTTTTAGGTCATCCCCTAGAGTGTTTATATAGACTTTGGAACGTCTTTCTTTGCCCACAAGTAACCTTTTCCGGATAGAATTAGTCTTTGATACGGCAGGGACACGCCTGTGTAACACGCCCGTGCTCGATAGCCTTAGGCCGTGCTCGCTCCTGCTCACCACACACGGCCTTTTGGTCTGCTCGTGGACGATAGTTCAGGCCGTGGTTGATCCTGCTCGTAACACACGGTCGTGTCCAATGGCCCAGGCCATGGTGAATTCCTAAGTAGGCCCATTTTGTCCCTTTTCAGCCTGTTTCTCGTTCTTTTCGACTCCCTAAGCTCTCCTGAGTGTAAAACATGAAATTAAGAGATTAGGAGTATCGAATTCATCAATTCTAATGAAAACTCATCCAAAAATAAGCTAAGCATGGGGTTAAAATATGTATAAATTATGGTTTATCAATAGATCAAGAAAAATGAAGTTCGGACCTTGACCGGGGAAAGAATAAGGTATTTGACGATTAAATCCTTTTCTACTATTTTGTATCGAGGTAAGTTCGTGTGTAAATAAAGGCAATGTTATATTTGTATTTTTATGTGTTTTATTATGCATGAATTTTATGAATGAGAATGTGGATACGTTCAATGACGAATTGACAAGTGAGAAATCCCGCTTGAACCTTAGGAATAGATTAGGATACGAGTGACATGTCACTAGGAAACCATGTGATATATTTGATTTATGTGATCCGGGTGCTGTTCTCGTATGTCTACCAGTGGTTGGGTAGTCCGGCATGTGTTGCGGATACCTGACAGCTTGTGTGAGCAGCACTGCGTAGTTACATCTTCACTGACAACTTGTGTGAGCAGGCCCGTGATTAGCTCGAGAGTGAGCCCCTATGTGTTATGAGATATGATGTAGCATTGGCTACGTATGTGGCACTTATGTGCAACACTTTCCGTGTATCCGATTAGTATTCCAAGTGTTCAACGGGTATGTCAAAGACGAGAAAGAGTATGATATGTTACGAGTTGGTACAGATATGTACGAAAAACTCATAAAAATGAGCTCGGTATGTGATGAACACTTGGTAAGATTAAGAATGATTAAGTTATGTTTATGAACCTATGATGACAAATATGTAACTTGTGTTATACTAAGTGTATGATATTCATGTTTAATGTTATTTAATGTTGCTTATTATTTGCATGTGAACTTACTAAGCTATAAAGCTTACTCCGTTCCTTTCCTTTATCTTATAGTGTAACCAAGCCAGCTCGGGATTGGATAATCTGATGATGGTTCGATTTTAGCTGAGCTAAAAGCTAAACTAGTATTTCTTCAACAAATTTGCGAAGCTCAGAAATGTGATAGTGATTTGCAAGCTAAAAGAGTACAATACGAGTTGACTAGTGATTCAGAGTACAAATCGAATCCGATGATTATTTGATGTTCCGAGATAGAATCTGTGAACTGAAAAATCTGGAGTTGATTCAGAAAATTTTACACGAGGCACATAGTGGTTGTTTATCCGTTCATCCTAGAAGTACTAAAATGTACAATGATTTGAAACAATTGTATTGGTGGTTGGGTATGAAACGAGACATTTCTGAATTTGTAGCGAGATGTTTAGTGTGTCAGCAAATTAAAGCTGAACATCAAGTGCCTTCGGGTTTGCTTCAGCCTGTGATGATACTATAGTGGAAATGGGACAGAGTTACAATGGATTTCGTATCGGGAATGCCTTTGTCTTCGAAAAATAAAGATGCTATTTGGGTTGTCGTTGATCGATTAACGAAATCAGCATACTTCATCCCGGTACGTACTGATTATTCACTCGATAGATTAGCTGAATTGTACATTGTTGATATCGTTAGATTGCACGGGGTGCCAGTTTCGATTATTTCGGATAGAGATCCGAGGTTTATGCCGCGGTTTTGGAAGAAATTACAAGAAGCTCTGGGTACAAAGCTGAATTTTAGTATAGCTTTTCATCCGTAAACTGACAGACAGTCTGAACGAGCAATTCAGATCCTTGAAGATATGCTCCGATGTTGTGTTTTAGAATTTGAAGGCAACTGGGAGAAATATTTGCCGATGATTGAATTTTCATATAATAACAGATTTAAATCGAGTATAAAGATGGCACCGTATGAAGCTTTGTATGGTCGCAAATGCCGAACTCTATTGTATTGGACCGAGCTTGGTGAAAAACAGATTCACAGGGTTGATTTGACTAGAGAAACTGAAGAAAAAGTGAAAGAAATTCGCAACTGTTTGAAAGCAGCTTCAGATCGTTAGAAATCGTACGCGGATTTGAAACGAAACGACATTGAATTTCATTTCGGTGACAAAGTATTTTTGAAAGTATCTCCGTGTAAGAAAATACTTTGTTTTGGTCGTAAAGGTAAATTGAGTCCGAGATTTATCGGGCCGTATGAGATCATTGAAAGAATAGGTCCAGTGGCATACAGGTTAGCTTTACCGATTGAGTTAGAGAAAATCCACAATGTTTTTCATGTGTCGATGTTGCGTCGATATCGATCGGATCCCTCACATGTGATTTCTCCTTCAGAGATTGAGATTCAGCCTGATATGACGTACAATGAAGAACCGGTCAGAATTTTGGCTCGAAAGATCAAAGAGTTGAGAAATAAATGCATAGCTTTAGTGAAAGTCTTGTGGCAACGTCACGGATTTGAAGAGGCTACATGGGAGCCCGAGGAAGCTATGAGAAAACAGTACCCTAACCTATTCACTGGTAAGATTTTTGGGGACGAAAATCCCTAAAGAGGGAGAGTTGTAACAGCCCATTTTTAGTCAAATCAGAACAGTGATTTTGGGACCAAAAATTCGAGGTCAAAATATTTATTTTATTATTATTTTAATGTTTACAGCATGATTGAGTGATTGTGTGAAAATTTCGTTAAGAAATTTTAACGTTTGAATGGTCAATTTGATAAAAAGGACTAAATCGCGTAAAGTGCAAAAGTGATGTTCTAATAGCTAAAGGTGTCTAATAGCTATAGAACCTTAGAGTAGAGGTCCTTATGTAGTAATTAACCCATTTGAGAGTTGGTGGATGATAGTGGCTTGGTTTTTGGTGTAAATATTAAGCATTTTTAAGGTTAAAGTTGTAAATTAATTATTAAAGGTTAATTATAATAAAACAAAATTTTGTATCATCTTCCATTAGCAATTCTTCAACCTAATTATCAAAGATTAAAATCCATGGGAATGAGCTAGGGTTCGGCTACTTTGAAAGCTCAATTGGTGAGTGTATTTTGTTTCGTTTTTAATGATTTCTATGTTTTTGAGATCGTTGCAGCTAGTACTAGCTAGCCTAGGGACTAATTTGCAAAACTGTTAAAGATTTTGAATGTTTCCATTGATGAATATGTATGAGTTTTGATGATTGATGTTAGATTTTGAATGTTTGTTAATAGTTAAACAAGTTTTGTAAAGTGGTTTTGTGTAAAAATGCAAAATAGGGATTTATTTGTGAAAATGTGAAAATGTGTGGTTAAATGTGTGAATAAATGAAAAATATGGGCTGCTAGGGGCATAATAGTAATTCGGCTAGCATGGGTATATTTGGAATTTCATTAATTTGTGATTTTGTGTAATAAGGACTAAATTGTAAAAATGTGAAAGTTTAGGGGCTAATGTGTAAATTAGCTCAAATGTATACTTTGAATTGAATTGAATAAATAGATGATTAAATAAGTTAATTTTGAATATATTTAGATCAAGAAAAGCGAAATTCGGATCAAGATCGGGGGAAAACTAAAGTTATCGACTAATCGACTTATTTCGTCATTTTCACATCCAAGGTAAGTTCGTATGTAATAAGCAGTGTTATAATTATGCTTTAAATGCTTTGATATTGCACAAATTGTATATACGAGACTACAATCATGTTTGACGACAACTCGGTTATGTATGGCAGTTAGTGTGCGATTCGAGATAGCTTCGGCTATGTATGGCAGTTAGTGTGCGATTCGAGATAGCTTCGGCTATGTATGGCACTTAGTGTGTGAGATTAAAATAGCTTCGGCTATGTATTGGCACTTAGTGTGTGAGAATTCGGGTATTCGACATCATTCCGTTTGGGTATGAGTTTGTTACGGATTGGTTCAGGTATGTATATGAATCATACGAGCTTAAAATCGAAGAAGTTATGAAGTTTGCATATAAGGATATGATTAAGCATGTGGAAGGTTTGTTAGTATTTATGAATTACAAGCTAACAAGTTCAAATTGATGATTTGTGTATTTATGATTAGTTGAGTTTATTTAATACGAGCTTACTAAGAGATAAAGCTTACTTTGTTCGGTTTTCCCATGTTTTGTAGTGTTATCAAAGCTAGCTCGCATTCGCGGATCGTCGGAGATCGTTTCACACTATCCACCTTTCACTTGGTACCTATGAACTTGGTATTTTAAGTATATGGCATGTATAGGGACTATGGTCATGTTGGTTATAATTTGGTAGTGAGTTTTGCCATTTGAGATGGCTTGTAAATGTATATGTTTTGGTTTGTTTATATAGCCATGAAAGTTGGCTTGTTTTGATATGTTTGAACTATGTGTATATATACATAAATATATGGCTTATGTTATGAGTTCATGAATAGGTATATGTGGCTTGTATATTATATAAATTGTGGAGGTTATTTGATTGATATTGGAGTAGTTATATATTTATGATCTTGATGCATAATGATGCATGTTTGGAAGGGTATAAATAGTTGAATGGTAAATGTGAAGTTTGGTATGAATGGTATGATATGTTTTGTGATTAATGTGCATAGAGAATGGGAGTAGTGAATATATATGAGTTAAGCTTGAATTGGATGGTTATAATGTCATATTTTGCTATGTTGTGGTGCCATTTGGGTTGATGTAGGTACATTCAAATTTGGGTGGCAAATTGGCTTGGTAAATAGCCTATTTTTGTCCACACGGGTAGAGACACGGGCGTGTGTCTCAGCCATGTGTGACACACGGTCATGTTACACGGTCGTGTGTCCCCTGGTGTTGAAATTGAAATGATATTAGTATGCTCCACATGGTCTCACACACGGGCGTGTGATCGGCCGTGTGGCATAAGTTAGTATACCCCTTAATTTGCACACAGCCTAGCATACGGGCGTATGACTTGGCCGTGTTGAATAAGTCAGTATACCCTACAGGTTTGGCATGGCCTAGAACACGGCCTTGCACACCGGCGTGTGTGGCCACTTCGAAGGGCACACGGGCGAGACACACGGGCGTGTGGTTCCCCATGTGACCCTCAGTAAGCACACTTGTTTAGACACAGGGTAGGACACAGGCTGGGACACGGCCATGTGCTTCAATTTTGAATGTTCACACGGCCTGTGACACGGGCGTGTCTGGTGGCCGTGTGTCCACACGGGCGTGTGTCCCCTGTTTTGAGAAAAAAATTATAAGTGTTGCAAAAATTTCTCGATCCCAAACCACTCCCAATGCATGTTCAGGGCCTCGTAGGCTCGTATTAGGGACAAAATGATTGAGATTGAGTGATGATTGTATGTATTGATTAAATGTATAAGATAAGTTTGTGTAAATGTGTTGTAAGCCTGGTAATGCTCCGTAACCCTATTCCGGCGTTGAATACGGGTGAGGGGTGTTACAACTACTCTATGAAAAACATATTTAAAATGGTCTGGAGATATCACACTATCACAAGTTATATAATGGCATGTATAGCTAGACTCGTACATGTTACGTTAGTCCGAGAATCAGCTAAACCGTAGCTCTGATACCAATAAATGTAACACCCCTAACCCATATCTGTCGCCGGAATAGAGTTACAGAGCATTACAGGAATAAACAGATAAAAAAATTAGACATTTCAAATTATTTAACATCCATGTCAAATATTAGTCATAAAGTCCCTTATATGAGCCATCGAGGCCCAAAACATACATTAGAAACAACTCAGGACTAAACCGGGTATTCAGAGAATTTTTCGCGAAATTTCAAAATTTTTCCTAGGTGCAGGGTACACACGCCTGTGTCATTAGGTCGTGTGGCTCACACGGCCAAGAGACAGGCCCGTGTCTCAGGTCATTTGGGCATTCGAAATAGGGCACACGGCCGTGTCTAGCCCGTGTTCGTACCCGTGTAACTCTCTAACTTGGGTCACACGGCCAGTCACACGTCCGTGTGTTAGGCCGTGTGAACATGAAAATTTGCATTAAATAGGTGCAGGGGTCACACGGCCAAGTCATTCGCCCGTGTGCCAGGCCGTGCGGTCAATTTTGAGCATTCTGTTTTGAAATTTTTAAGATGCAGGGGACACACGGCTGAGACACATGCCCGTGTCTCTGCCCATGTGGATGAAAATAGGCCCTTTCCAAGGCCATATTTCTCACCCGATTTGTCTTCCACCTACAACAACACTTTAATACATTCACCAACCAATTCAAGACATTAAAACCAGGCCAAAACTAAGTTTTATGCATGACATATTATCACATATGTTCAAGTGTTCAAACTTACCAAATACACATATGTGCATATAGGTATATTTTACTAATTATGCTATCTCAAACCTAATCATCAATAGATCTATAAACTTTCCACCATTTAACCATTTCAAACACACACATCAAACATGTTTAGGCCATATATTTATATATCAAAATATACCAAACTCAAACCATACCAATGGCTAGTTGCAACTAAATATTTATATGCCATTAGTTGGCCAATTTAACCTATACATGCCATTATATCCAAAAGAAGTTTTGATATTTATACCAAAACGAGCTGAAGGATAGTGTAATGTTGCTCCGACCCGCGTCCAACCTTTACGAGCTTTTGAATACTATAAAATAGAGGAAATAAACAAGGTAAGAATTTAATGCTTAGTAAGTTCGTATAACGGGAAATTAACTTACCATTCATTTTAATTAAAATAAACATATAAGATACATCCAAGCAATTTGGCTAATAGCCTAAAACACACAACTTCATCAAACATGTTAGTCATTTACTTCACATAAATTTCATGAATCATGTATGAACTCATCAATACCAAATTTCCATGTATTTCATGTATATACAGGTAACAATTCACTTTGAATTCATTTATTTTCTCATACTAGGGTTTTACCCGTTGAATTATTTAAAATATCAATGGATACCCGGGTAGTACACATAAAGTGTACAAGTCTATACTTCGTTAATTCATATTCTTGAATGCTCGTATGAGCACATAAACGAGAAGCCCTCTCTTGAGCCATATAACGGGAAGCTCATATGAGCCATATAACGGGAAGCTTATCCGGGCTGTATAACGGGAAGCTCATAAGAGCCATAATCAGGAAGCTCATGCGAGCCAATAACGGGTAGCTCCGAAGATCCATTAACGGGAAGCTTCGGATAGCCATATATCGGGAAGTTCAAGATAGCCATGTCGGGAAGCTCACAAAGAGCCTTTAATCGGGAAGCTCACGAAGAGCCATATAACGGTACGCTCATAAGAGCTGCGGTGTGTCCACAACACATGCAGGATCACAACCGATCAGGATGCTCTGAAAAGCTATTAACGGGAAGCTCGCAAAAACCATATAACCAGAAGCTCGAGAGGGCCAAATATCAGTATGCTCATGAGAGCTAATATCGGGATGCTCTTTCGAGCTGTGGTGTGTCCGCAACACATGCAAGACCACAACCAATCGGGAAAAATCCTGTATCCATCGAATTTCATTTATTCAAACAGGATTTATTACTTATCAGGTATTATCGGATATGTGATCAATTTCATACATATAGCATTTATACATTTCAAATATACAACATCTAATTTAAACATATAAATATACACAATTTAGTTACACGAACTTACATCGACAATGTTCGTGAACTCGTATGCTACTAATCCGTTACTTTTTCTTTACCTCGAACTAGCTCCGTATTTAATCTATCCGGATCTATACGAGTAAATTTAGCTCAATATAATACAATTCCTATTCAATTCAATTCAATTCAATTCACATCTTAGGCAAAATTACCATTTTACCCCTATACTTTTAATTAATGACGATTTCGTCCCTAGGCTCGGAAAATGAAATTCATGCAATTTAATCCTTATTCCAAGCCTAACTAATTTTTACATATGACATTTGCAGCCCATGTAATTCATAAAATTCAAAATTTTTCCATGAATTTTACATCTTTACAATTTAGTCCCTAAATCACAAATTCATGAAAATTCACTTTACAAAAGTTGTTTATCTATCAACAACCTTTCATTTTCTACCATAAATTTCATAATTCATGCATATTCATCCATGGCCAAACCCTAGTACTTTAATAACTTTCCAAATTAATCCCCGAGATAGCTAGATTAAACTATTACGATTTCGGAAATATAAAAATTATTAAAAATGGGACAAGATTACTTACCCAATTAAGCCAAATAAGCTTGCTTGAGTTCTCTTCTCTTAGCTAGGGTTTCCATAAAAAAAATTTGGGAAAGATGATGAAAAAGATGATATTTTCATTATTTAATTACTTATCATGTTTTATTATTTTTACTTTCCAATTTAGTCCTTTTCTTTAATTAATTTTCCATGGATGAATCATCATACTTATCTACTAACTCCTCTTAATGGTCTATTTACTATATAAGGACCTCCATTTTGAATTCCATAGCTATTTGATCCCTTTAGCTATTAGAATTCAACTTTTGCATTTTATGCAATTTGGTCATTTTCTTAATTAATCATGTAATCGGAAAATTTTTCTTAACGAAATTTTTATACGATATTCCTATCATACAGTAGACCATAAAATATTATTAAAATAAATTTTCTTTCGGGCTCGAATTTGTGGTCCTGAAACCACTGTTCTGGCTTCACTGGAAATGGGTTGTTACACAAACTCTATTGTAATTCATTCTCATTTCCATTTTGGAATAGAAATTGGTTGTAACAACCCAGAAGGAACTTGGTGTTCGGCTTTTACCTGATGACAGGTTAGATATTTAGCGACATATTCGACAATCTCCCTTTTCATTCTGAGCCACCAATACGATTCTTGTAAATCACAATACATTTTTTGCACCATCAGGATGCATAGCAAAAGGTTTATTGTGAGCCTCGTCTAAAATCACTTCTTTCAATTCAGCAACATTAGGAACACAGATTCGTTTACAAAATCTAAGGAAATCATTTTCATCTACGCTAAAATTTTTAACAATGCCTTGCTAAACTAACTCCATTTTCTCAGACAACTTAGCATCCACAAGTTGCACCTCCTTTATTTGATCAAGCAACACTGGTTTGATTCTCAATTTAGCTAACAAACTACCATACTAAGCTGAGCAAACATTGCCCGCAATTAAATCGCTACATTCATACTCAAAGCATCAGCTACAACATTTGCTTTTCTAGGGTGATAACTGATTACACAATCATAGTCTTTCAACAACTCGATCCAATAACATTGCCTTAAATTCAATTCCTTTTGGGATAAGAGGTAGGGATGAGCAAAACTCGATTCAATTCGAAAAAATCGAAAAAAAATTAATTTTGAGTTAATCGAATCGAGTTATTCGAGTTATTCGAATTATTCAAGTCAACTCGAATAAGAAATTTTGGATTTCGAGTTCGAGTCGAGTTGAATTTTTCCAATTCGAATACCTTGAATAATTCAAATGACAGATTAGTATAAACACCCTTTTAGTCCCCGTCAATTTAAAAAATGAGCAAATTGGTCTCTCTCTTAACAAAAATTACAAAATAATCAAAATAATTTTCAAAATTCTAAATATTTATAAAAATTCTAAATTTTGTATTTCTAAAAAAATCTAAAATATATATAAAAAAAAGTTAAAATTTTAAAAATTTTATAAAATAATAATTTTGGAATCTAAATAAGTGATTAATGATTCAAGTTTATCATACTAAAATATCTTATTTTTATTATTATTTTGCTTTTAAAAAGTTATCAAATATATATGGTTTCAAATTTATGTGCTCTAACATGGAAATAGTTATATTTTAAAAAGATTTTAATTTAACATTATTAATTTTTCTAATTTAACTCGAACAATTTCACTCGATTCGACCGACGGTCACCCTTAATTCAAGTTATCCAAAAATCCAAATAAGAAAAGGAAAAACTACGTCGTTTTGATAAATGTTTGCATTTTCTAAAGTTAAAAGTCAAAACTATCAAGTTAAAAGGTAAAACTATATTTTTTTTGATAAATGTTACCCATTAGTCTTACATCCCTTCCTGAATCGCCCCACTTTCCCTTTTTTCTTTACTCAAAATTAATCTAAAAGCTTGTACTTCATTTACTAGTTAAATAATCGGTCTATGTAAACACAACATTGAGTATAAATAATAAAATTCGTTAACTTGACTCGACTCGACTCAAAATTTTTCGACTCGATTCAAAAAAAATTCAATTTGAGTTCGGTTGCTAAAATAGGATTTGTCAACTCGACTAACTTGAATTTTTTTTTACTCGAATCGATTGAATACTCACCGCTAATAGGAGGTATTTAAGACTTTTGTGATCAGTATAGATATGACATTTTTCTCTATACAGGTGGTGTCTCCAGATTTTTAAAACAAACACAATAGCAGCCAACTCTAAATCATGCATCAGGTAATTGCATTCATGCGATTTTAATTGCCGAGACACATACACAATCACCTTACCATATTGCATTAACACACAACCCAATCCATTCAACGAAGCATCACTATACACCAGGAATTCTCTCATCCATTCAGACAAAGTCAAGATCATGCCTTTAACGGTAGTATGGCTTCAATTTCTTCTTATTGGTTTGACATCCGCATAAATTGCAAATATAAAGGAACATTGAATTTAAATTACATTATAGTGGGGATGGCAATTCGAATTGCAAATTCAAATATCCACAGATATTTGATCAATTGCAACTTTGGATATTGTAGATTCGGATAATATTCATATTCAGATTTTAAAATGACCATCTACTTTGAATTCGGAGCTAATGCAAATAAATACATTGGATATCCATTATCGAAATTTGCATTGCTTATTCAGACAACGAATAGGGATTTGGATTCAATATATGAATCCACTAGTTATAAAATGTTTATAATTTTGATTTTATATATATAAAGAAAAAGAAATTTAGTAGATTTGAATATTCAAAAAATTATTCAAATTTAGATTTTTGCGAATTTGAATGTCCAAAAAAGTATTCAAAAGTTTGAAATTAGTTTTTTTTTTTTTTGAGAATTTAGATAGCTTACATATAATAGTATTTAACTCGAATTTTGATAGTAATACTCAAATAACTTGGATAATAAACAAATTTGGATTTTTAAGCAGATTTGTGGGTTCAAATAATTAAAAAAATGAAGATATTCGACCTATTGTTATTCCTAGTTATGAGATTATATTAATTAAATTAAACGAAATCAACAACATAGAACATAGTTTATCGAAGTATTCAATTCTCTATCAATTATTCCTCATATCAATACCAAATCACTCTTTCATTATGTTGTATGATCACAATGCTCAAGCAAAATAATAAATTACAAAATGTCATAGGTATAAAACATTTAGAAAGTAATAGATTTTATGATTAAGAGTTCTACTTTTATCTTCTAGCAAGAGTGAAAGTGAGAGGTTCAGAGGTTATTACAATGTATGGAAGTAGATACCACCCCTGCAACATTTAAATCGCAAGGCAACCATTCACTTCCTCGTTCCCTAGTCTACACCCGTTGCACAATGCTCTATATAGGCAAGCCAAAACGACAAAGTCCCAACTATATGTACTGACCATTTATAAATTTGATAACAATGGGAGATATATTATATGAACTAAGTTGCTAGACTTTTTTGGCATCAGTATCAACAGAGCGTCGACTAAGCAAAAAATGTATACTCAAGCATGACAATCAATATCAATAAAGGTTGGATTCTCTAAGAGATACTCGAATTACCTTTTCAACCAATCTAACTTTATCAAAAGCCCGTTGAAATAAGATAAAAGGTTGATATCGCTCTAAAAGCTTCGTAGAGGATATGCCTTGAATTGTGCTCAAAACTTCCAATTACAAGACACTCATCCACTAGAAGCACCGTCAACAATATTACATATTCTAGTGTTATTGTCGCTTCACCGCATGGGAGATGAAATGTTTGAGTCTTTGGTCTCTATCATTTAATTAGAGTGGATAAGAATAATAGAATGTAAGTAACTCTGACAATTTGACTTACATGGTAGAAACAGATGTTTGTTAATTGAGGAACGATTCTCCCATCATGAGAACCTATATTCATATGACCACGAAACAGAGCTATAAGAGAATATTCCATTGTCCTTGCATTCGAACCAACACATCATTTTTCGGGTTTCAATAAGTTGAAAGTCATTGTGGTACGATTGATAGTTGTAATTTGGAGATACTTATCTATGTAAAGTTTAGGGTAGAAGACGATTTGTTTTAGTTTAATGTAAAAAGAACTAACTAATTTGATTGTTTATTTATAAATAAGGTTATGCTAAAGTTTTTAAGTGAAAGTCGACAACCAAACTTCAATTTTTATGTCTGTTAAGTTTTAATTAGGTTACTTATTTTTTTAATTTTAAACTAAATTAAATTAATGTTATCTTTTAAAATTTTACATTAAATTAAATTATTAAAGGTTTATAGCCCTCCCAACATGTTAGGATATTTTTTTAATTTTAAATTAAATTAAATTATTAGAGTTTTATAATGGTCACTTCTAATGATATCGGTTCGAAGATTTCAATTTTTATTCATCTTTGAGAATGTAATGTGTGGTACAATTGTAACCAACACTTGCTTATATATATATATATATATAAATAGTTCTTAAAAACATATATTGATAATGAAAGTAAAAAAAAAAAAAAAAATCAATTTTCATTTTAGTTTGTATTATTTTCTTATAGATTTGTACCAATGGGGGATGGGGTTTTGTAAAGCTCGTCATATGATTATGGTTTTTATTATGTCATTTTCAGATAAAATACTGAATTTTACCTCATAACTATTTAGCTCCGGAACGAAAAAAAAACAAAGAAAGAAAAACTTGAGATTCTCTCCCTCTTTCACCCAAACCTCTCTCTGCGCTGAATACAATTCCCTATATTCTTTCTTACTTCAATATGGGTTTTTTACCCTTAATATCTTAAATACCAGAAAACAATTTCTCTCTTTCCTTTTTCTTTTCTTTTTTTAAATTTCGATTTTTCTGGGGATTTTTGAATCTGGGTATTTCTGAAAATGGGGAAAAACCAAGCCTACAAGGCTATGCAAAGAGCCAGGCTTGGCTCTTCCTCTGCTGGCCCTGAAGAGATCGAGGATGGCATGGTTTGTACCCTTCCATGTTCAAACAATTCTATATATAAATATTCGATTTATGTAGTTACCTGCACTTGTTTTTTCGTCTGGGTGCTTTGTATTTCTTGATTTATTTCCATTTCATTTATATTGATGGATGTGTTTCTTGGTTGGTGCTTCCAATGTTTGGGAATTTACTTTTGGGGTCTTCTAAAATCTTTTTTGACTTATCTTGTGTCAAATTGTTAGGTTAAATCTATGTAGTTTATTCAATGTTGGTAGTTGGAACTTAGAAGTGATTTAGCGAAGCATTAATATTATACTTACTAATTGTTCAAATATCGAGCTCAAATTTGTTGGGCATGATGGCATAGAGCTTTGCTAATAAGAGTATGTTATTTGTTTTAGTTCAGTGTAATCTTTATTTGATGATGATTCGTTCTATGAGGGAGCTTATGGTTTTGGATTCATCACTATTTTTTTTCCTATTTCCTGCTAATCAATGTAATAAATGTTATGCTTCTTTCAAGTATGCAATCATTCAAATTCTTACAAATTTGTTTTTGGTCGATACCGGTTTAAGTTCTTTTTTTGCTTGATAGATATTACGTTTGCTAACTTTGAGTAATTGGATGAAGTACTTAAGAACATTCTGCAAATCGATTTTTGATGAAAAAGTTGCTCTCTTTTATTTTATTTTTTATTTTTTTGCTACGAGATTGTAGAATTTTATTGGAAACGCTAGTTGTATTCTTAATAATATTCGTTTTCTGGAACATTTCTGATGAGGAGAATCGCAGGTGGATGGTTCTTTTCATTCACCAGAGTGGCATGCTGCTCGTTTGGCCAGTCTTAAAACTTCTCATACAGTTACGTGGGAAGAGTTCAAAAAGAAACAAAAAGTAAGCTACAGAAAAGTTTCCTTCCTTGTTTCTATGATGTTGATTTGTCGTAAAAGTTGCTAAAGTAAATGTATTCGATCTTATAATGATTCATACTGATTGAATCCTGTGTTTCTGTTATTAGACATGCTATGCAAATCTATATACATTGGAAAAATTGTTAAGAATCGATGGACTTCCATATTTTTTTATAAACTTAGACAACGAAATCTCTCAAAAGTGATCCAAAAAACCTACCTGCTTCCTTCATAATTTTAGTTGAATGTAATTATGTCATTACAGAAAGGGGGGAAACTATATTAGCAGTCTATCAATTTTGTTCTTTTCAATGAATCTTTGTGGTTGAGTTAGTTGCTAAAATACCGTCCAATTAAGCATTATTTGTCAATTACAGCCATGCTGTATTGATACTACATCAGAGGCTGAGCTTTATGCAACCGAAATTAAACAGCTGGGAGAAATTAAATCAAGAACAAAGATGAGGCACTAAGAAATTGCTATGTCGAAATTACCTGTTCATTTGCTAAATATTATGGCCATGGAACTATTCTCCGAACTAGTCTGGTTGTTTAATTGTATTGCTAACCCAGCAGTTTTTTGTAATGTGATACACGACCTGATTCATAAGGTGGGTTTTAACATTGTTTTGTGTATTTTGTTGATATGCTAGGAAGATGCATTGAGAAAAGGGGAACTAGAAGCAGATACGGATCGAATGATGCGAGAGTATAGAGCTCAGCTAGATGCTGAAAGGGCAAGCAAGCTTGCACATGGTAGAAACCACTCCAGTAGTAAATCTAGCCATAAAAAGGGTATGTGTAAAAGGCCTTAAAAAGGCTGGTATTCTCACGCTTGTGATTTAATTACTGTCTTTTTCTTGCTCTCTAAGGGTGTTGAATTCATTGCAGATCGAAAAGACAAAGATTCAAAGAAACGCAGCAGCAAAAAGAGAAAGGTATGAATAGTTTCTAACAACTTTGTAACTGTAATTTTACGTTTTTTGTATCATCCCCTGTTATTGTTATTATTATGAAAATGTGAACTGAATCTCACTCGTTAAACCTTTGATTATAACCTTTGATTATATGAAGCGTTCAAGACGGAGGTCTTCTGAGTCAAGCTCCTCAAGTTCATCCTCGGAATCTTCGAGTAGTGATGATGAAGAGAGAGAATCAAGAAGATCCAAGTCCAAGTCTAGAAGAGAGAAGAAAAAGAAGCACAAATCAAGAAATAAGAACTCAAGCACTGAGAATGAAGAAGGTGAAGGTCCAGTCCCACTGTCAAGATTTTTTGGGAGTGTGAAGAGTTAAAATGGTATGTTAGAAGATACTAAATTTGTGTACTTGATACTGAATTCCTGCAGTAGAAAAATGATTTTTCTCCCATATTTTCCGAATGAATTGAAGGCTTGTAATGATGTTTAATTCCTTTTTTTTCCTGCTTCATTTCTACTTTGTAGTCGTCATTGATGGAATGTATTCATGAAAACCTGGTAAATTTCTTCCACCAATCTCTATGCCTGTTAGCATTTAATGGTACTCTCAAGCAAGGGAATATTGATAGTTTGTGCCAATGATGTAGCATTTTAATGTTTTGTTCTTTTGATATAGTTTACACATTGTAAAATCGGAAGTTATGCTATAGAAAGCAAAATCTTCAGCATCTTCCTTTTACAAATTGGAACTCATGATACTGAGTGAATGTTACAAAGAAAAACATCAATCCAAGAGATTAGGAGTGAAATCAAGACAGCCTATACAAACACCAATGCAACAGTAAGTTTTCGTTTCCTATCCCCTTCTGGAAAGAACATGTATGTACTGGAAGAAATCAATCACCAATTTTCACCACGTCCATCAAAGCCACAATTAATAAATGGCATGTCGAGTAAATGACTCATTACTGCAACGAATAGTCTGGGTTGAATGCAAGTGCCTCTTCATATACTAACTCCTTCATCTGCGCCATGGTTAAAGCATGCAGCTCAAAGTCAAAGCTAAAGGGAATCATGCAAACAGGCTCATCGCTTATGTCATGCAGTGTCGTTAGATAGGGGTGAGCAAGGGCCTCCTCAACTGCAATAAATAGGAATTACAATCACATGGCTCCCAACTTCCAACTCAGAATGAAACACATTGCAACAAATCAACTAACCTAATTGTGACCATTTTGCATGGATTGGAAAACTTTTGTATAACACAAGCTGAATAATACATGATGTGCCGCATAAGAGAGAAAAAGAATGAAAGAGTATTCTTTTGCAACAAACTCACCAGTAATCCTTTGTTTAGGATCAAATGTTAACATCTTTTGAGCAAGATCAATAGCTAAAGGATGGACATTTGGGAACTTCTCAGAGAAAGATTGTCGGGGATAGTTAGGAAGTTGTTGAATGTATCTCTTAGCATTTTCATTCACATATTCCATTTCAGCCTCTGATGGAGTGCCAAGTAGCTGCAAGGCAAAGAGTTCAGTGCACACAATGAAATATTAAAAAGCATTTTTTTAGTTCACCATTTCTTTTTCCTAAAATGCTCATTGCACCCTATTTAGCAACTTATTTGTTTTCTTTTTACATAGTTTATATGGTTGCAGGATAAAAGCAATTTACCTCCAACAGCAATCGCACCTGATGCAAATGATCCCTTCCTGGAAATAATGGCTTCCGAATAAACAGTTCCATAAAAATGCAACCCACTGACCACATATCAATGGCTGCAGAATATTGTGAAGAATATAGCAACAATTCTGGAGGACGGTACCATCTAGTAACAACATACTCTGTCATAATATCACTTTCAGTGTTGACACGAGCCAGTCCAAAATCACCTATTTTCAAGTCACCGTTTTCATTCACGAGAAGGTTGCTAGGTTTTAAGTCCCTATGTAGAACATTTGCGGAGTGTATATACTTCAGGCCACGTAAGATTTGATAGATGAAATACTGCAAACCACAAAGAAAGGTGGTTAATTTGATTTTAAGGTACTTCTAGTAGTTGCTTCTATAACAGTATAACTTGGTTTTTCGTTCAGAAAACAAAAAACAATCTTTTGTACGAGTTTTAAATTAAGAATGTTAAATATAGGAAGAAAAAAAAGAAGGCAAAATTTACTAGTATATAGAACAGTTATGTCAGAAAAATGGAGTTGCCACATATTCAGTGTTTAAACAACCCCCCCCCCCCAACCCAAAATAAATAAGCATAGATATTTGCTTTTAAACCTAAATTGCATGCTGTCTCACATCAAGTATGAACTTTTTAAAAATTAGAGGCTTGAGGTACAAAAATTTGCTCTCTGAAAGCCTAAGAAAGTTCTCTATAGCACATTTGTGTCAAGTACAATAGAAGGGTGATGATTGCTTTATAGCAACTGATATTACCAATTCAATGAAGTAAGGAGATAAAGTGATTAGGAAGAAGAAAAGTTCTGTACTGGCTAAAGGCTTGGATTGGAGGGAGCAAAATTAAGGATCTAAATTAGCATGGTCAACTAGAAATAGCTGCACAGTAAAAACTTTAGCTAGTAATTAAAGGAAAATGACTATCATTAAAAGAAACCACGTGTATATATTCCAACCCAACCTGATAATGCTCTTCATTGAACTTTTGATTACAACAGATTAGCTGATGCAGGTCAGTGTCCATCAGCTCATATACAATATAAACATCATTAAAGCATTCCCTCTGGGGAGGTGGAATTACATCCCTGATTGCAACAACCTGCATTAAATACGCGGATGAGACCAACTCACAATGATAACAAAAGATATATCATTCTCTCTCTCTCCCTCCCTCCCTCCCTCCCTCTCTGTATGTATATTTATTTTCATATGCTATATAACTAACAATATAAATAACCTATGTTGCCAACAGCATAAGGGAGCAGTGGTGTTAAGGCCCCTTGTTGGCACCCCAATGACTAGGGTTCAAACCCTATAGATGTAATCCCCATCCCCCGCAACTTAACAGCGTACAAAAAAAAACCCTATATTTGTGTCTATTCACAACTAGAGAAAAGAATTGACACAAAGAAAGAACATGTTATAACTAAATAATGTCAAGGGTTGACATGATAAGCTAAGGTTTAGACTTTTAGAGAAAAACACTAGTGGTAGCATTACAGAACACAAATCAAACAATATATTTCATAGATCTTAACAACCAAACAACTGAATTCAGAAAGTGCAACCATTGTAAGATGGAATGAAACTGTTTTAAAACTTGAAAGTGCAATTTCAGTTGAGTGCTTTGAGGTTTTTATTAGTAATCCAACATCCCCGTCTAAAATAGTAATAAAAAATGCCAGAGTTACATAGAAAATATCTTACTTTCTGTTCTGCGCTTAAGGGAGGTTCTTAAATGCAGGTCATTACCAATGTAGCATTAGTGACATGCAGTCTCTTTGGTAATTATAGAAACGTATTGATTATGTCTGGGGAAAGAATTAGAAGCCACTTGCATATGAAATAATACCGGGGCATATATCCTAAGTAAGCATTTGATATGTTATTAATTATGTTGCTTTGACTCTTTTCCTCTATCCCCAAAAAAAAAAAGTACCTCATATTGAACGCTTCAAAGTGTAAAGGAAGTAAGGTTCTGATCCTCCAAAGATAGCAAATAACTTTAAAAGGAATTTGAACACGCCAATAACACAGCCATTGACAACAGAAAAGTAGTAATAACAAATGAATTGAATTAAAAGCAAGTTAAAAGAAACCAAAAAAAAGTTACACTGACTGACGTTCTCATGGGCTATGTAGCGAAGCAGCTTGATCTCACGAAGAGTTCTTTTTGCATCAACCTTGTTACCAAACGCATTCACTATCTTCTTTATTGCCGCGCTTTCATTTGTCTCAGAATTCAACGCAGAACTTAAACCCAAATAATTGAAATGGATCAACAAGATGACAAATCTTTAACTAACAAAAACCAATCAAATAAGAAAGAAACTAAAAAAGAAAAGAAGAATATTACCAAACGGTGCCGTAGGCACTTTCACCGATGGGCATAATAGGGGGTTTATATTTAGCAGTGACCTCGAAAATGTTGCCGAAAATGTTATACTGAGTAAACCTGCCGCCATAGCTAGGAGTGGCGGGAATTTGCATCCGGGGAAACATTAGCGGAAGTGCATTTTGGTAGACAGGTTGCTGCGGCGGAGCTGCCTCCGCCATCTGGGTGTCCGGCGGCTGAGGTCGCCCTCCCCCTTCCATTCTTTTACTTTGCTGGAAAAAGAGTAAGCAATTGGGGTGGTTGAGTAGACTTCGGAAGGATACTTAGTAGTCAATTGAACTGTTTGTTTGTTTTCTTTTTCTTTCTTACGCTGAAAGTTATTTATCGTCCTTAAACAGGAAGACTGGCGCTGGCGTGGCGTTGCGTTGCGTTGAGTGTAAATTCTTATAACGGTCGATCCGGGTTGAGCCCGAAAACTCGTTTTCGCCGGAGCTTGGGCTGGCCGTGTTCGCTGAATTCCAATATTTATTTTATAATTTAAAATGTTAAAATTGAAATGATTAATAATTCCGGTCGTTTTATAGTTCAAAATATCAAAAAACAAATATTTTTATTTTTTCAAAAAATTAAATGATTAATAATTCAAGTCATTTTAGTTATAAAAAATCTTGCTTAAGTTCTTGATGTTTGATAAATGAATTTCTTTCAATTTTAATATTTTAAATCTATTTGATAATTATATTTTTTTTACTTAATATAAAATTTTCAATTTTCAAGATAAAAGCATTAAACAAGTAAATAGATGGTATTTTAAAATATATATATTTAAAATAAATTGTTTTAAAAGAATATATAAATTATCATATTTAACTTCATTCCAAATAAATTCAAAATATATAAAATATTATATTAATAAAATTAAGAATATAATTTTCAAAAAACAAGTAGTTTTACCAAATAACATAGTAGTAAAGGTTTACTAACTTATCAAATAAATTTTAACATAAAATTCATTACTATAACTTCAACATTTAATTTTCCAAGTTATCCAACAACCATTTATTATTCTTATTATTGTTGTTGTAGAGAATTTCTCTATTTTTTATCCTTGGATTAATTTTGATATTTTTATGCAAAAATAATCTTGATGTTCTTTTTAAAAGGATAAATTTAAGTCTGTAGAGATAAAACATAAAAATAGATTTTAGAGAATTAAATAGGTTTTAAAGCTTTTGAAGAGAATAAATTTAAAAAACTGGTACAGTAACCCAGATACCACCAGATAAAAGCTGTGCCACTTACAAACTTCTTATGGGTTTTAAATGAACAATTTGCCAATGACAAGCATTTGAGAGTGTATGCAACAGAGATAACATGATGATAGCACAATTCTTAATGATACAGTACTCTTACCTGATCTTTAGTAATTGATATAAATTTTTTTGTACTTTATATTTTCTGCTTGTGCTGGGTTTAGATGGGCGAACCACCGGTTTACCAACTAAATTTGCATTACTATTACTAGGCAAAAGTCTCAACGCCATTGAGTTTTCCACAGTGTTACTCTAAGTTCTGCTCTTCCCCCCTCCAATTACTGATTGGGAAAGCAATTCCTTTCTTGAAGATCTGGAAATCAAGCATCTATCACAAATTAGTAACACATGAATGATAACTTGCGTTTTTTTCTCGTGTATCAATTTTAAAAATAAATGCCAGAAAAAAGAAAATTGAGGTCGAAATGTTGACCTGATTAATCTTCAAGCACACTATAGGGACATCAATGATCAAACAGCAAGAGAGGGGGTTTTGTTTTCTCTCTCTTTCCCTTTTAGGAGGGGGGAGGGGTATTCTTCAATTGTTTCAGAAAAAAACATAGACACGACTGCAAGGCAGTACAACCTACCATTTCGTGTCAGTACCACGGCGAGCTTTGTATTTGACCTTAAGGCACTAACATAGTAACAGCTGTGTATAATTTCTGCAGTCTCTTAACATAGAAATAGGACATAAAAGTCGTCTTGATATGAATTTGTTGTCATCTGAAGTTCTTCTAAACATATCTTCAGCTATTTTCTATTTTTTAACATCATTTTATTTTCACAACATGTAGGATCTTTAGTTTATGCATAACTTTATTAGGCAACATTGCTGTCTTATTTATTTGCACAAAGAAGCTTCCTTTGAAACTAATGTCCATACCTTTGCATTGCAGTTTAAACTTTAAACCATTTAAGAGGTTTCATTTTCTAAATCTTACACCAAAATGAGTTCATAAATGTAAAACCACTTAACATAGGACAGAACATGGGAGAATACATGACAGGAATAAGTTGTAACATGGGACAGAACATGGGAGAATACATACCAGGAATAAGTTCTACCATGCAAATGCTGGAAGGACGTATGTTGGATATGCATCATATTTGGCCGCAAGGGCCTTTACAGAGGATATATCTGCAACTTGTCCAAAACTATCCAGTCCAAGTTCAGTTGCATGGATCCCTCCAGTGGTAAATGCTGACTGGATTCCAGCTGCATTTGCACCCTTAATGTCATTATGAAGAGAGTCACCTACAGCAATAGAATCAGAAGCTTCCACACCAACCATGGCCATGGCTGATTCATATATTATCTGAAAAGGAAAAACAGGTGTAAAAAAAATGACAGTTCCATAGGGAAAATGTTCATCGAAATACAAGATGAAAGAAACAGTGATATGAGGAGAAATAGTGGCACACCATCCATTAACATTTGAACATAAAGCACTCATGTTACATGCTTAACGGGTTGCCTTCTGATGCTAAAGTGCAAAATAAGATAACCATCCACTTAATAAAATTAAATAGAATAATCATAGAGAAAATAATTAAGTCAGTTAAAATAACGAAACATTATCTGACAGTATAGATCTATCAACTGCATTTATTTGAACATATAGGCATAGTTGCTTGGATATGATAAATTTTAAATCCTAAACAAACCCACAAACAATGCCAGTTACTGACTCTGCTAAATTTGTTTAACAAGGTGAAAAATTGTGAATTTATATATTAAGATAGAATTAGGAGGACAAAACAACCAGGTAATAGCATCCTATGACAATCACAAAAGAGGTATTATGTCCAAATATTTATGATTGGTAGAATAAACTGGCATGCCTGTTTATTAGAGCAAAGAACAAAATGACCATATCACCTTATCTGGTTTCCCCATCCATTTCACTTCACCACCAAGCTTCTCATATTTGGCTGCCAAGGTACCTAACGCATAAACCAAAATGAAATTAAATAACCCCAACCACAAAAATCCAAGGGCATAGAGGGATTGCAGGAGCAGAGAATCCATATAACTGCTGTTTTTTCATTAAAAAATTGAAGATAGAAAAGGAACTTATCATGACTTCAGAGGAAAAAGTATATTATTTAAAAAAAAAAAAAAAATTGTAGCGTAAGAGCATCAATCAGCTAAATAAGTGGCAAGATTCAAAATTTTAACTGACAAGAAACACCATAAATGAAGTTGGTGTAAGGTTTCTTTAAGAATTCAAATCTTACAACTCTTTGGATTTTTTGGCATCCAATATAAGTTTAACTTCTTTCATGTTCTCCATAGACTGAAGGAATAAGCAAATTGTTGAAAGATCACAGAAAAACCTTTGTCTAGAGGAAACTGCAAAACCTTGACAAAATAAGTCTTAAACAAACCTTAGCACTGCCTTTGAGAGTAAAATCAACGGAGATCTCAACTTAAGTTAATTATTTCAAGATGATAAATCAAGTAACATTCCTGGAATATGAGAGTGTGCAAAAATGCAAACCCTCATTGTAAGATGAAGTGCATTGCAAGAAAAATAAAACCATATTTATGTCTCTTTTAATTATAAAATACATTTTGGTTCAGAAAAACTTCATCTAAACGTGAAAGAGGAAAGCCATTTGCAAGCTCACGGGAATAAATGTCAGAATATTGGTAGGAATCACAAAATATGAATTCAAGAAACCGACCAAACAGATTTAAAACCATAAATATTCCTAAGTATATGAAATTTAAAAAGAAAAAAGAAGCTTAAGTGAAATTAACACGTATAAAATTGATAGTGTCAACACTCTGAAGGCAATATAACTGGGGAGATCACAAGAACAACTGAAATGACATAAACAGAAATAGAATGACCTGCATTGCACAACTAAAAAGGAGATGGCTTTGAAATGCTAATACAAATAAAATGTATTTAACAGAAGAAGATGATGATGATTGTCTGCTTCTCAGTTATTGATGTATTGTTTCTGGTTCCCGTAGTGTAAATGTAAATGTAAAAGTGGTTTAAAATTACTGCTATTGTTTTTTGAGTGAAAAATTATTGTTATTGTTATTCAACCCATTGTTGCTGTTACGTAAATCTTTACCGCTTACCAGGCATAATACTCAAAGCTCTAGCTTCAACAGTCACAAAGTCCGGATTAGCTACCACCATTGGAATCTTTTTAGTTGCACAATGCTCTAATATTTTCTCAAGACTGTCAAGACTCATAGGACGTACCAAACCTGAAGGAAGCCCCAAGGCTTCGGTGCCATGGGCTAAGATAAAATCAGCTTCTTCAACATTCTCAATAACTTGTAAGCCCAAACCCTACAAGAATAAATTGATATTTTACGACATGTTAAATCAATCAAGCTGGCCAGTCATGAAGTCTGAGTACAACTGGTAAAACATGGAGAGGATAAAAGTATTTGTAATTGGCACACCAATGGATGGACTAGGTGTTTAAATCCTCTTTGAAAGCCAATGGCTGAAGTTGTAGTTTTTCAACAAAAGTCATTCAGTACATGGGGACATGTTTTGATAGTAAACAGGCTCTTAGTAAAGGAACTGTTTGAGTTTTGGTGCTAATTAATTTATTAGGGCCTTTATGCGGACATCATTTAAATTCTTCAACCATAAATCCTAAACTTTGTAACTGGAATCTTCTCTGACCACAATCCTTAAGCAGGTAAACTTTCTAATCTTCTTAAATCAGTTAGTAGCACAAAAAGCATTCATTTCATTCTAAAGTTGAAATGGTTTACACATCTCGTAAAGTCTCTTTCATATTAAACTGTCCATGGCTATTGTCAAGCAAACACAAAATTATGCCTTGATTATATTAGAAGCTAGTCACAGAAAAGGTAGCAATAGAACAAATGTGTACTTCTAGTGGACCACAGCAGCTATATTGTATTTGTATTCAATTTTATGATATGCATATGACGATTACAAACTATCCAGAAGTCGGAAGGTAGACTTTTAGTTTACAAGGCATCTTGGATGTTTATTAGATAGTAATACAGCATAAATTAGGAATATGTGGTTTTAATGCTACAACCTTCGAATGAGAAAGAGGAGAGAGACTACATGAGATTTCTTAAACTGGGGATGCTATTTGTGTAAAGCAATAAATAGGAAGAAAGAATAATTAAGAAACACTCAAAACAGTTTGCATACCTCAAGAGATATAGCACCCCTGTCACTCCAGGTCATATGAATGCAAGACCTTCCAAGAGCAGCAAACCAAGCATTGTCCCTCCTGAATGTGATAAATACTGACAGGTAAACTCTCAAGATGTATGTTACAGGCTTCCAGAATAAGAAGTTAAAAAACAAAGCAGTATATAACACTGCAGCTGCAATTGCATAATATAAGCATAAGAAGGCGCATCTGGAAAATCCCTAAGACAAATTATTTTGATTTTAAGGTTAAAAAAGGTTGCCTAGTTTCTTTTCTTTTTCTTTTTTAAATGAAATTCTGTAAAACAGGAAATCTTTATTCATATTAGAACATTGCATGGAACTCAACAGGTAGATGAATTTTGCAGTACC
This sequence comes from Gossypium sturtianum, assembly GCA_025698515.1. Lineage (NCBI taxonomy): Eukaryota > Viridiplantae > Streptophyta > Magnoliopsida > Malvales > Malvaceae > Gossypium > Gossypium sturtianum. The sequence continues at coordinate 44,972,408 of CM046952.1, forward strand.
ACAAATTTGGTCCAACTAATCTAATGCACAATGATTTTTTTTTTAAATGTGTTATAGATGTTGGGGATTTCTCTATACGTAAGAATAAGATAAATAGGGGCAAACCTTTGCAAGTACTGATGTGTTAATTCTCCGCTAGTGATGGCTCCCACAAAGAGAGAAGGATCAAAGCCTAGGTTCTTCAATTTCTCTATTGTTGTTGATGCACGTCTTGAAGAATTACTTATGATCACCATCTTGGCACCAGTTGTTGCCAGCTTTTCCACTGTCAGCCATAAGGATTGTATCTTTTAGGGAAAAAGGATCGATAAAGCACTAACATGCATCTCACCTAACATGTGAAAAATTCAGTATATCAGCAAAGAAAAATCTAACCACAATGCTAAAACTCAAATGAAAACATACATGTTGATATCGCGCCTGGGTAAGGTTGCTTGCCATCATGAAGGACACCAAATTGATCCAAGAACCAAGCCTATGAATGACCACCAAGTTAACCAGAAGCAACGAATATCTTAACAGTATGTATTAGTACTAGCAAATACACTCAAGGTTGGCGTAACTACCTACATTTATGTATTACATAAGTTAATTTTAGAAGCCTGTTGTGTCAACCCAGCTATGCGAAATTTTAGAATCCAATCAGCAGTTCCTGGTCAATAAATCCTATACTATGCGAGCAACTACTCTCAAGGGAGATTAAGTAAGAGTTATTCATGAATCAAATATTTCTATCTGTGAAGCATTTCTATGAAGGTCTACGCGTATTTACAATACGGATCACGTTCCTTAAAAGAAATCATCCAAATTAAGTGATTGCTTGACATTCAAACCGGATAGTTACGTTTGGTTCAAAGCAAAGCATAGATTTACAATCGAAGTTTAAACTTTTAACCTTGCAAATTCTTGCAAAATCAATTTTTGATTTCATCTCCAAAGAGATTTTTTTTTTGCTTTCCATTTCCAAAAGAAAAGGCAAATAGCATTTGAGTTGCATTGAAATTTGAAAGAAAAGCCTAAAGCAAAATGAGGAATTAAATTATTCAGAAGTTACTGTCAATGCTAAAAACCTATATGAAAACACTTCAATTGTCCAAATTACAATTAAAATTAATACTTTGATTAGCTAAACGCGACTTCGACCAACAAGAACTTAAAATACAGATTTGGGAGGGAAAAGAGAAAAACTTGAAAATTAACTACCATTTGAGTACCTTGAAACGACGCGTTTCGGCAAGGTGTTGAAGGCCATTGAAGGTCTGAAACATAGGTTCAACGGAAGGAGCAACAGAGCATTTCGCCATCATCTTCCTCTTGTTTCTTTCTTTTGTTTTCGATTTTTTTAACTCGTTTGCTCTACGACTTGCACTCTGAGGTGAATAAATTTCGATCTTTTATCAATTCTTTTAGAGGCTGATTTTTCCTCAAACTATATATTTTTTGCATTTTGTTACTTAACCTTTTTCTTTTACTCGTTTTCTCTACTTAACTAATTTTCTTTTCTTTTTTTCATTTTGGTACGTACAAATTCCTTCATTGTAAATTTTAGGTTAAAATCTGTTTTTAGTCCCTGTACTTAAAAGAGTTTAAAATTAAGTTCTCCAACTATTTTGATATAAAAATCTTAGTCGAATCATTAAAATTGTAAGTAGTTTCCATCAAAACTTATTAATTCGGCATGTTGATTAAGCTGCCCGCATGTGACATGGCATATGATTGATAAAAGATAAATATGTTGAGTTGATACATTTTAACTGAAACCACCAATGACAATAATAACTGGGTTAGGATTTTTAAATTAAAAAAGTTAGAGGATTGAATTTTTAACTTTTGAAGTATATGGGCAAAGTGTTAATTTCTATAGAAGTACAAAGACTAATAGCCTGAATTTTACTTTGAAAGTTAATCGTGTTAAAAGATATATGGCATATACTAAGAGTGTGCCACTTGTCTGCCTTTTCTATGTCATTGATGATTCGGTTATCAATTGTTGATGAAGTGTTACTATTAACCGATCATTAACCAATGTTGATCGATTGTTATCAACATTGACTTTTCTATGTCATTGGTGATGTGGCTATTAATTGTTGATGAAGCATTACTATTAATTGATCGTTAACCGATGTTGATCAGTCGTTGATCAACATTAACTGATTGTTGATCGGACAACTTTTAATTTGGTTTTTTTTTTTTTTAAACATATTTAGTTTCTAAACCAACATAAATTGGTTTGAGTTTTTTGAAGAATATATAATTTTTAGTATAATCACATATATTCTCATTTGTTTTACAGTTTGAGGTTGATCTTATTTGGGCCAGGGTGGTATTCAGGTAAAATTATTCCAATAATAATGATTAAGGTCCTTTTTGGATGCAAACTCGAATGTGTTCCACAACTTTTTATGTATTTTTTTATTCAAATTGTATTTAATGTGTTGTTTGGATCTAACTAGTGAGATAAGATTGATCGAACGCTCTGATATTTTTTTACTGGAGATGAAGGCTTCTTTGGATGACCAGTTAGCTCCATTTCAATGTATTTAAACCACTTTTTGAGTTTAATCTCACTGATAAGGTGTTTGGATAATACCTCTAGTTGCCCAATGGATTGATTCTCACTGTGCTACACCTCCACTGATGGTTTTTGTTTCAGTACACTCAATGCAGCCCTTTATTTTTAATTTTACCCATGGCCCTTTCTATTTTTTTAACGTTTACTTTCTATTTTAATGTCTAAAGTTGAAAAGCCCAAGCAATTTATCTTTAGATTAGGTTGGATAAATACTTATATTATATAATTATTATAATTTATAGGATAATAAGTAAATAACAATTGAGGTGTTTTAATATTATAACTATCGTTTAAATAAATACAAATATTATAATTGATAGGATAATAAATAAAATATCAAAAGATACATTTTAATATTTTATTAAATGAATTTATAAATTTATATATTTTAATAATTTTATAAAAGTAAAATAATTTTAAAAACTTCTATTATATATCATTTCTAATCTAGTGTTCTTAATAGTCATTTTCTTTTCTCACCTCATTGCTATAGTTGTCTTTAAATCCAAACACACACCCACCATTACTTCTAATCTCATCGGAGGTAAATACACCGTCCATCCAAACTAAGCCGAAACCTCCAACGGGTGGTCAGTGAGTATATTTTTTATGGACAAAATTTTCTAGGAATTGAGTATTTTATTTAGATATTTTTCATTTTAGTTCTGTTATTTGAAATTAATTTAATAGATGGTGAAGATAATAAATTATGTGGAGAGAGATAGTGTTTTAGCATCGAAAGCTACTTTGAATGGCGAGCTCACTTTGACATTTTGTGAACTTTGTGTAAAAGATTTTAATGTCGATAATAGACCAACAACTTATCTAAACTCAAAAGGATGGGAAAATGCTATTATTATTTTTTAAAAAAAACTAAGGACACAAAAAAATTATGAAAAATCACAATTGAAAAAAAAGCGAGATACATTAAAAAGAGAATGGAGATCATGGAATGAGTTGCTTCAGTAGTTTAATCGTCTAGGATAGTGTCCATTTAAGAAGACTATTGATGCTACCAAAAAATGGAGGGCAAAAAAAAAAAAATACAGGTTAGTATTACCTATATTAAGATTTAATGTGTTGGATTCGTTGAAATAAATAAGTTACACGGTAGGAAATGTATGGTGACGTATTATGTATGAAACCTTCGATTCCAGAGGATTTAAAAAGAAAGGAATTAAATCATGATCAAATGAGTTAATATGGCAAATGTTTGGTAACATAGTGGCTATTGGAGAATATGTATGAGCACCTTTGTATTGGTATTCTTCCAGGTGGAGCTTTTATGTGAGATGCTACACCCATCGAGGGATCTAATGATTCAAATAAACATGATATTGAAAATGAGGATATTCATAATCTTGATGTAGCTATAAACCCTTCTCCTGAAACTTCTACTCGAGGCAAACGAGTGCTCGGGATTTGTACAAGATAAAGATAAAAAAAAAAATCAAAATTCAATTAGAAAATCAATAGAAAAGATATTAACTACTCAAATTGAAAAGTTATGTGAGAGTATGACTATTCAAAAGAAGTTTGTGAATGAAACTGTTTTTATTCATTCTCAATACACTATTTTAAATTTTAAATGAAATAGATGCATTGCATGCTTTGGAAGATGAAATTTCAAAAAAGACAATTTTATATATTTTTTTGTCACCAAAATATTTCAAGTCCTGGTAAAACGAGAGATGTTTCTAAATTTAGATCCAAATATTAGGACTTGGTGGCTTCAATGTGAGTATGAAGAACAAATTGGTAATGCACGTTTTTCATCATTGCTAGCAACATCTTCATACGATTTTCAACATTTTCAACCACCACCTTCATCACAAGGTCCTTAGGGTTATTAATGCGATATAGTTATGCTCATTATGTCTTTGAAAAGTTTGTTACGGTATTTTGGATTTTTATTTACTAAATTACTGTATGATACTTAATGTGTTTTTATATTCTTATTTTAAACTTAATGCGTAATTCTATCGTATAATAATTCTTATGCATGATGATATAATATAATGTTGTGTTGAAGTATTTTATTAAAGTTTTTTTTCTGTTGGTATGAAATGCCATAAAATATATATTTTTTATTTGTTTACTTTTAAAAGTTATGGATGATTTAACAATATGTACAAATGTTTTATATTGATTATGATAATATAGAACTAAACGAAGAAGATTAACAAAGAATAGCCACAATTATTACACAAGCCAAGCAAAATATTTATCATGAATTGGAAGAGAATGAAGTGACTAGTTTATTGGTACATCATGAAACTTGTTTCCCTAAACAACCTTGTATGGATTCAAATTATACAGGTAAAAAATGGGTGGATGAAGTATTAAATAGGCATGATAGTTGTTGCATGAATAGTTTAAGATGCCAAAAAATACATTTTACTGCATATTACATTACTTACAAATAAATTATGGCTTAAAGCATGGGAAGGTATCTACAATGCATTAACATTGTATATTATTGGAAATAGAGAGTCAAATTGGAATGCAAGAGCGCGATTTCAACGATCTGGCAAAATTTTTAGTCAGATTTTTACTGATATGTTGCATATATTTCCTCAAATGAGAATAGACATGATCAAATTTGCTAAAGGCCAATATGAGGAAGTACCAAATCATATTCGACATGATACAAAATATTGGCTTCACTTTAAGGTAATTTTTACATAATTTATATAGAATTTTGTATAAATTTATTATTGATTTTAATCATATTATTTATATTTTTATAAGATTTTATTGGGGTTATAGATGGAATACATATAAAAGCATGCATTTCACCTTCTCAACAAATACCTTATATTGGAAGAAAGGTGAATCAATACAAAATATTATGGTAGTTTGTGGCTTTAACATGTGTTTATTTTTTTTATTTCCTGGTTGAGAAAGAACAACGCGTAACAGTAGTTTTTTTTTCCCAAGTACTTAAAGGAAGGACTTGAATTTTCCACACTCCCAACCAGATTAAATTTTTTTTTTCATTAACAATACTTAAAACAAAATTAGATTTTTTATAATTTTATACTTTTTTTTATTTTTATACTTGTTTTCTAGGACCATATAAGGGAGTATGATATCATTTACTTAAATTTCGTCGAGGTATGAAAAAAATAAATTTTTAATTGTGCACATTTTTCATTGCGCTTTTTGATTGAATAAACATTTGAAGTGTGGATAAAAAAACGACCAATATTAAGAGATATTATAAATTATTCAATCGAGAAGTAAGTTTAAATTGTTAATGTAACAATAGTTTTGCATAACTACATTTGGAAGCATGCCGAATCAAGTGATAAATATTTCGAAGAATTTGAAAAATATGCTTGACATGTTAACTTCTAAAATTTATTTTAATTGGGGTGAACCGAAATTTTCTAATAATGAAAGTGACATTAACATTACAATGTTAAGAGAAATCATTGTTACTAGTCTAATGAATTCCCCCTTTTAAAAAAACTTTGTATCTTAATCTAATTCTCAATATTAATGAAACTTTATATATTTTAAGAGATGCTCATGAGTCGGGCCGGATTCAACTAAAAATCTAGGCCCATTTACGAGGCCCGCCCGAAAAATAGGCCTAAAATTTTGCCCAAGTCCGACCCGGATAAAAATGCTAAAATTCGAGCCCGACCCGGCCCGCCCGTATTACTTTTTTATATTATTTTATATAAATTTTAAATATATATAATACATCAAAAATACTAAAACCATCAAAATAAATATTTCCCAACGAATTAAAAATAAATTTTTAAAAATATGTAGACTTAAATAACACTAAGATAACTGCAACTTAACAAGCAAATGCCTCTAAAATAATAACAAAATTAACAAATGCCTTTAAAATAATAACAAAATTAACAATAAAATAAGTTTTATACAATATCCAAACAATAACAACAAAATAGTAGCAACATAATAGTAAAATGGTAGTAAAATAGGGAGAAAACAACAAGAAAATAACATTAAAAAAAGAGAGCAGATTTTTTTGTAATTTAGTGAATTCGGGCTGGATCCGGACCAAAACTGCCTTACCCGAGGCTCGGCCCATTTTTAAAACGGGCCTTATTTTTTTGTCCAAGCCCATTTTTTGAAACTATATTTTTGCCTAAACCCTCTCACATTTCGGGTGGGCCTTCGGGCCGGGCTAGGTGGCCCAACCCATGATCAGGTTTATATATTTTATTAACATAGAGGAAAAATATAGTTGGCTAATAAATGCGGCATAAAAACTATTTTCATGTTAAAGTTGAATTCTTTCTATATTTTTTCATTTAGTAAAAATAATATAAAAATGAAATTAATTTTTTAAAATATTTATATAAACATATAAATTATAATATTAAAATTTTATATGGTAAATATCATTGATAAATATAAGATAATGATCAATAGATTTGCATTAATGTAAATATTTATTTAAATAAAAAATAAATAGTTATATGAATAAAAAAATATTTTATTTACTTTTTAATAATAATTTTATTTTAAAGCTTTTAATATCATTATTTTTAATTTCATCGCCCATTTAAAAGGATCTTAAAAAATTCGAATTTATTCCAAACGCCTGAGATGAAGTCCACCGCCACTTATTCCAATCAGTTATTAGTTGAAAAATATATATTTTTATTATAACCCATACTTTATTATACATATTTGTTAATCAATTCACAAAGAAGTAACCCAAATGAATTTATCTCAAAGGTTTTTTTCATGCAACTGTAACTCCATTTATTTTGTATAACTTGTTGCATGGTGAAAATTGTTTCTTAAGGCAGCACCCCAAAATTTCAAAGATGCTACAAATACACTTGTATAGAAGAAAATGATATGAAGGCCTAAAATTAGCATAACTGAATTGTTCCATATCGAGTAAAAGGTTTGCTTAATCTGGCAAATCTTTGACTGTACACCTTCCTCAAAACAAATATATAAATCTAAATGGATTCATGATCTACATCATCTTTAACACCATCTAATTCGAGTGGACATCAGCTCTAATTAAACCGTATTATGTTCGATGTTAGTCGGTGATTGAAGATCAATTACAAGTTTAAGTATTCCAGCATCATGATACAAAATCTAAGGCAAAATCATTGACATTAAAACCTATTGGATCTGTCTAACTATATTTCAAGAGTGAATATTCTTGTATCGACACCAATTAAAAAAAATATCTAGATACAACTTTGTTCATCTTAATACTTATTTGTCACGAATTGTTACACCAAAATAATACTTATTTAAAAATACAACTTTACCCTATTATTGTAATACATAAAAAAGAATACTTATTTATCAGGAATTGTTACATCATCATCCAAAAATCATGATCTCCAAACTATTGATACACTTTTTATATTTAAAAATCAGAATTTACAGTATCTTTATTTTTTTTCAATTTTATTACTTTAAATAAAATAATTATGCAAAATAATCGGTGCTTAAAAAAATTGTTTTTTTTTTCTAATGGATTGCACAGTCAACAATCCACGAATGAGTTTACCATGTTGACGAAAGTGAATCTTCATTTCATTTGTCAGAAACCTTGGTCTTTGTATAGCTCCACTATCGCCATGTAACCCATTTTCCCCTTCTCCAGTGTCATCTCCGTCTGAGCCCATTCCACGTACAACTTCCGATAGGAAGTCTAGGAAGGTTTTCACAGGCGCCATTATTGGCATTTACCAAGCTTTCATCATTCTCCTTAAGAAAATACTCTAATGCAGAATTAGCTTTCCTTCCATATCGCATCAAGTTCTTTTGTTTTCTTCCGGAACCAATATGAGAATTCCAATTATATATCATCCATGTTTTCACCATTGAAAGAAATATGAGCACTGCACTATTCCCGTATCATAAAGCTTAGCTTCTCCTTTACTTGCTCTATTACGTTGAACCTCTGTTTTGCTAGTGCTTTTGATACTGTTTTGAGGTTTTAGAAATGTCCCAAATCTCCTAGAAATTTGTTGTTAAAAGTTGCTTTTGTTTTTGATAGGTATTTTTCTACAGTTATTATTATTATTATTATCAGACAACACTTTCCTAATCCTAACTTAAGCCATAGGGCATAGACAATTCATTCAAAGTATATGTCCTTTTTCACTCAGAGACTTGTTTGAGTGATGCTTTTAGATTGTTTTCTTAACGAAAATGATGAAAGTTTAAAAATTATAATGTGCATGTGAATATCAATATTTATTATTAGTATTAATTTTTTTTTTCAACCTCTGTATGTATATATATGATTTGATAATTCACTATTTTGAAAAAAAAAATATTTTTTTTAAGAAATTAAAATTTTTTAGAATTGTTTTATTATTATTATTTGTTATAAATTTTAGATTTTTAATAAATTTTTTGATTTCTAGAAATTATTTTAAATTTTGATAATTTTCCGAGAATAATTAATTTACTCATTTTGATATTTACACTAATTTACTTTCAAGATTATTCAATTTTTCGAGTTGAAAATATTTAACTCAACTCAAATTCAAAAAATATTACTTATTTTAATTAATTAAAAAATCAAATAAATTAAATAACTTCATTCTATTATCTCAAATTTTTTTTTAAAAAAAGTTGTTCTTGCAAGAAAGTAAAATTTGAACTTAGAAGGGGGCTTTAGGTAAGGAAAAGAATTTCGAGCTACGGGCTTTCTCTAAGGCTAATTCTTTGGACATTGGGCCTTGAAAAATGAGAGCTTAGGTAATTATATAGGGTCGTTAAAACACGACGCCGTTTACCAACATTTAACAATATCAAAACATAGTAGTAGAAAGTGTAGAACCCTAACGATTTGAACATTCTCGACTCACTCTTCCCACTTCTTTGAAGTCTTTCTACTGCTGCAAATCCCTGTCTTCCCCTACTTCACCTTCTCCCCTCAGATCCCGATCTAGGGTTTCGCCGCCAATTCTTTTTTCGCATTTCGATCGCTCTTTTTTCTTACCTTAAATGGCGATTGCAGCACAAGCTCCAGATATTCTCGGCGAGCGTCAATCTGGTCAGGATGTTCGCACTCAAAACGGTACCTTCTCTCACTCACTCACTCCCTTATATTTCCCCTTTCGTGCGTCATTTATTTACAAATGTTTATATTCTTTTCGTTTTTCATTTGGGGGGCTTTTCAACAGTGATGGCGTGTCAAGCAGTTGCCAACATTGTTAAATCCTCACTCGGCCCGGTTGGACTCGACAAGGTATCTCCGCTAGTTTCTGTTTAAATGCCGAATGAAATCTCGCTTGCTTTCGCTTTAGTTTTGTATTCATTTGCTGTTTTTAGAACAATTATTTTTAGAAATGAAGTAGTTATAGTTTTAATTTTAGTTGCGAGGTGGTGCTAGTGATGTTGCATTTGCTTTAATGTTTTTTTTGTTTGATTATTTCAGATGCTTGTTGATGACATTGGTGATGTAACGATTACTAATGATGGTGCTACGATCCTGAAGATGTTGGAAGTAGAGCATCCAGCTGCCAAGGTCGACAAATAGCTGGATTTTGCATGTTACTGATAAGACTTTTACTGTTGGCTAGCGACATCACCTGCTGTAATATATTTGAAATCTCCTTTGTGCTGGCAGGTACTTGTAGAGTTGGCTGAGCTTCAAGATCGAGAAGTTGGTGATGGAACAACCTCTGTTGTTATTGTGGCTGCAGAATTTCTCAAGGTAATTGCATCTGTTCCTCTACAGGATTTGATCTATGCATAGAACATTCATTTTAGACTGAGTTTTCTTTTTAAGAATCTTACTTATTTGGTGATATGTGATTTACTTGCAATTTTACAGAGAGCAAACGATCTGGTTAGGAATAAAATTCACCCAACATCTATAATTAGCGGCTTCAGAGTGAGTAACTTTATCTGTCTAGCAGAGTCACGTTTTTTTGGTTTATAATATATCCATGTAGTAGAATCTGAACATGTTTTTGGATTCTTTTGTTTGTGCAGCTAGCAATGAGGGAAGCATGCAAATATGTTGAAGAAAAGTTGGCAGTGAAAGTAAGCATCTTATTGAGCACCGTTTGAAAAGTGACTGAATATGACCTTATATATTGTAAAGTATGAAGTTTTTAAAAATTGATTGAATTTTATTCAGTAGATATTTATTATTGCAATGTTATATAGCTTTGGTTCCTTTTATTCATCCTATGTTTTTCTTTACTAGGTTGAGAAGCTTGGGAAAGATTCTCTAGTAAACTGTGCCAAGACGAGTATGTCCTCAAAGCTCATAGCTGGTGACAGTGACTTCTTCGCTAATTTGGTATGATTATTGCCCCAGTTAAGTAATTAGATTTTTCAACTCTCCGCAATCTGGCAACTGGTTTAATCAATATATTTACCCTTTCTTTTTCCTGACCTACTTAATTCATTTTCATAAACATTTCAAACATATATCTGTAACTTTCATTCCCCTTCCCACAGCAAGGTTTTCTGGTTTCAGCAGTAATGATTCTATATTTTCAATTTTTTCTATATCTTATTTTCTTGTTGTAGTCATCAAATGTTTTCATTCCTATCTTTTATGAGATGCAAGGGATCAAACCTGGGTAAGGATGTCTGTTTAGCTCGTATATTGATTTTGTTATATATAGGTTGTAGAAGCAGTTTTGGCAGTAAAGATGACCAATGCACGAGGAGAAGTCAGATACCCAATCAAGGTAGGTATTTTAAAACATTTCATATTAAAGGTCCTTGTTTGAGCTCATGCTGTGAGAGATTGTACATTGTCTTTAATTGGACCTTCATTTAGTTGTTTTACGTCATTAATTACTTTTTCTTATTTCAGGGAATTAATGTTTTAAAAGCACATGGAAAAAGTGCCAGAGATAGCTACCTGCTGAATGGGTATGCTTTGAACACTGGCCGTGCTGCACAAGGAATGCCCTTAAGAGTTTCCCCTGCCAAGATTGCTTGTCTTGATTTTAATCTGCAGAAGACAAAAATGCAGTTAGGAGTCCAAGTCTTGGTCACCGATCCTAGGGAGCTGGAGAAAATTCGTCAAAGGTGATAAGTCATAAAGCTGTTAGCTTGTTTGCAGAGTCATGTTTGCAGCTTCCCTTGGTGTTTTATTATTTTTATTTTTCTGGTCTGAAATATGTAGAAGTTCATCAGATTATCTAGAACATGCCTAGGGTAAATATTAAAGCAGACATTCATATACATTAAATGTGGCACTGATGAAATCTATATCTCAACAGAGAAGCTGATATGACAAAAGAACGTATTGAGAAACTTCTGAAAGCTGGAGCAAATGTTGTTCTGACTACAAAAGGGATAGATGACATGGCACTCAAGGCAAGTTTCCTTTGTATTTGTTTTTATCCAACTGCTTACTTTCTATTTTTTCTTTCATTTTCTTCCTAAAATCTTTATTGCTTCATCAGTATTTTGTGGAGGCGGGAGCTATTGCTGTGAGACGTGTCCGAAAAGAGGATATGCGCCATGTTGCTAAGGCAACTGGCGCAACCATGGTACATTCCTACTCAGCTTAGAAATGATAATTATGTCATAACCATATAAGTTTTTCATGCTTTGTGCTACGGTATAACTCATATTCATGTTCTTTCCAGTGCTGAATTGATTGATGGTTATGATTAATAATCAATCCCTTTTCTATGAAGCACCACTGTTATAAGGGCACGAGGCACGCTCTATGTGCTACCCTTAGGTGCAAAGCACAAAAAAAAAATGCTAGCTGAGTGAAGTGCAATATGTATATGTGCGCTTTTATATGTTTTTATATGTATAGCATAAGATATATAATAAACTCTAAAGTCTGATCTATTATCTACAAAACATGAAAATTTTTTATAGGTCAATATGCATGATTTTCTTGTGGTCTCTGTCTGCTGTTGAATGCTCAAATATTGAGAAGTACAAAGTTTAATTCTATCCCTTATTAGTAAAGGAGAACTAATGAAAAAGTCAAAAATAAAATTAAGTAAAGAGAACATCAATTAGGTGGGCCTTTTTATGCCTATTGCCTTACAAAGACATGGCTAGGCACACCAGGGATGCGCCTGATAAATGGGCCTTGACCGAACGGGTCTGAGTTGCTTTTGTTGTCTGGTGCTAAGGCGCTAGGTGGAGGTGTGCCTAGGTGCACTCCCTGACAATGCTGTGAAGGACTGTATTCTTCCAAAACTTAGTTGTGTTAATTTGATCTAATTGGAAATTACTTTTCTCAGGGCTGCATCACTTGTAACTTGACTTGGTTCTTTATCTTTTTCAAATTTATTGAGAAAATAACTTTTTGATTATATTTCTCTTAACTCGTAATAGTTGAAATACTCTACTAAGAGCTTTTCTTTTTTAATGTTCTTCCTCATTGATGGATATGTAGGTTTCGACATTTGCTGATATGGAGGGTGAAGAAACTTTTGATTCATCACTTCTTGGATTTGCTGATGAAGTTGTAGAGGAACGCATTGCTGATGATGATGTGGTTATGATTAAAGGGACCAAGAGCACAAGTGCGGTATGTTATTAGCAATCAAACTTAGGAATCTAATTCCTTTTATTCTGGCTGCAGTTCAATATCATTCTGATATCTATGTCTTTTCTCCTTTTATATTTTTTGTTATGTTACTGGTATTGTTGCAACCATGTTAAGCAAACATATAAGTTTTGAAGTACTGTGCGAGTTTAGTTTATTCATAGTCACATGTTGTCTATATGCCTTTTGATTTCCAATAAGTGCATGACTTGACACTTCTCTTTTCATCATTTCCAAGGTTTCCATGATCCTCAGGGGAGCAAATGACTATATGCTTGATGAAATGGAAAGATCTCTACATGATGCTTTATCTATTGTGAAAAGGACTCTTGAATCCAACACGGTAAACTTATTCTCACTAACAAATGATTGTTTATTAGTTGCAAGATCCAACACTTACATTACTGAGAGAATTGTTCACTTGAGCTTAGCCTGTTGTATTTTCAATTGTTAAAATCTGGACATTCCAGCGATAATATCTTTACTGCAATGTGGGTATTTTTCACTTGCTTTGAATGCTTAGTTAAAAGAGTCTAGTGGTGTCTGTTTTTTCATTTCAGTATTCCTCTAAGTTCAAATCAATAGGCATAATATGGTAGGTGACTATTTATGCTTCCTGCTAAGCTCCTTTTTGGTGTTTGCAATATTAGGTAGTAGCAGGTGGCGGTGCAGTTGAAGCTGCTTTATCAGTGTATTTGGAGTATCTTGCCACGACTTTAGGATCACGTGAGCAGTTGGCAATTGCAGAGTTTGCAGAAGCTCTATTAATTATACCGAAGGTAAATTTAGTATTGGCTATGCTGCAAGTTATGCGAATTGATATCCTTTTATTGGCTCATCTCACTTCCTGCTTTATATGAGAAGTAAATAGTTACGCAATAAAATTGATCATGCACAGGTGCTTGCAGTCAATGCTGCCAAGGATGCCACTGAGTTAGTTGCGAAACTTCGGGCTTACCACCACACTGCTCAAACCAAGGCTGATAAAAAACATTTTTCAAAGTAAAACATAGACCGTATTATGATAAAAAAAATTAATTTCGATAAAATAAAGTACGTACTATAGATAATTGAGAGTTGTGGCACTGAATTGTGATGTTCAATCTTGTCAAATTGCAGCATGGGTTTGGACCTTTTGAATGGAACCGTTCGTAACAACTTAGAAGCTGGAGTCATTGAGCCTGCAATGAGCAAAGTGAAGATTATTCAGGTAATTGGAGTAATCAGGCTGTTTTTATTTTTGGTTTACATTATCCAACAGCGAGGTGCTAATATGGTTCCTAAAACGCTCTGTTTTACCAGTTTGCAACTGAAGCAGCCATAACGATTCTTCGAATTGATGATATGATCAAGCTTATGAAAGATGAAAGTCAGAACGAAGAGTAGGGGAGATGGGACTTTCGTTGATAAGGATGATGGTTGTAGGTTAATACAAAGGAAGGATTGGGATGTGGTTTTAAGAACATTGAAGCAGGTGCATGTTTTTTTTTTTTTTTGTTGCTATATATCGTTTTATTGGGCTTAAAACGAATATAATGTTTGTTTTGTTCAGCGATTAATAGACCAGCGTTCCGTTTTTTGTTGTATGCTTGTGGCACTGCATTGCGTAGTGTTCTTTTTTGGCGAAGGGGATTCAAGTATTTTCCTATCAAGTTTCAATACACAGAGGAACCTTACATTATTAATATTATGATAGAGATATATGATGAATTCATATTAAAATTTTATGTGCACAAACACGTTTATTGTTAAATTTAATAATCATGTAAATGAAACTTCTACTTGGGTTTTTAATCAAGCTTTATCATTTTAAGGAAACAAAAGAAAACATAGTAGAAGATTCGATTTGTTTGGCTCGCCAAGAACTGAGTTGGGTTTTAGACAAATCATTTTGTTATCTGGTTTAAATTAATTTTTATTAGTTGTTTAAATTTAATGGTTTAAGGGTCAAAAAAAAGTTTAGTCAAAAATAAATATGCAATTAAAAATTCATTCTATTGAGTTTTTAGTGATTCTAAAAATATCAATCAGGTCATTTTGTCATCGTTAGTTGATCGACTTTACGATATTGATGTGGCATGTCATTTCAGTAAAAAAGATTATAAAATTATAAAAAAATATACATACATTTAGGAAATCTTTTTAGAAATTACTAAAAATTACAAAAAAAAAAGAAAGAAAAAAAGTACCATGAAAGAATTCAAAATTACAAAAGCTTGTAAAAAGTCAGACAAAAGTCATCATAGAATTCAAAATGAATAGAGTGCCAGTCTTCTTAGTAGAGAGAGGTGAGAGAAAGATAAAAAGAAAGAAAAAGGAAAGCGAAAATATAAAGTATATATATAAGGAATATAATTCTTAAGATTTTTATAAATTATAACTTCTACTTATTTTTAATAATTTTTATAAAAAAGAGTATAGTATTGTATTCATCTTAAATGAATCTGGTCTAGACAAATGGTTGTTCAGATTTATTTTAGATGTATATATTTGTTTTATTAATTTTAAAATATTTTTTTTATAAGTTTTTATTTTTTGTTGATGTGGCATGCGAGTTAGCATACATAATTTTAAGTTTTTCTTGCTAATGTGGCATGCCATGTCAACATTATTTGACATGTCAGTATGCCACATCAATGTCAGCAAAATTAATAGTTAAACCGATCAATTGATGATTTCCGTTAATAGAAGGGTCTAGTTAAATTTTTTTGGGGTCAATAATGATTCAATAAGATGAATTTTTTTTCTTTTTAAGGGTTTAATTGCATTTTTATTCAAGGGCCAAAAGTAATGGTAATATCAAATTCTAATTTTTAAATAGGATGAGTTCTAAAGTCAACTAGAATTCATGATCCATGGCCATAGCACTAGTCTTTATCCTCATTAAAATATCACAAAAACTTAGGTAAAAATGTGAAATAGTAGAAGCACTAACAAAATAAAATAAAATGGAAGCAGGTAGGCCATAGGCTGATTGACATTATACATGACCTGACCTCAGCCGTATCTGTATTCGTTCAACTGATCTCCAAGCTTTTTCTCCCGTTCTTGATTGCCGATTCACAAATGGCGGAAGCTGTCATCACTGCAGCCGTAGAAGTGGCTCTATCAAAGGCCATCTCCCTCCTTGAAGACCAAATCAACCTTGCATGGGATTTCAAGGACAAGCTGAACAAGCTTCGTTCCTTACTAGTTCTCACTCGAGCTTTCTTGCAAGATGCAGAGAGGAGGCAAGTTGATGAGGCTGTCAAAGTCTGGTTGGAGCAGCTTAGGGACATCGCTTATGAGGCGGATGATGTATTGGATGAGCTTGCTTACGAACATGTCCGCCGGAAGGTGGACAACAAAATGAGTAAAAAGGTTAGAGATTTCCTTTCCCCCTCCAAAAATCACCTGGCATTTTCTCTAAAGATGGCTAAAAAGGTTGAGAATATTAGCCTTTCACTGGATGAGATTACTGATCGGGCCTCCAAATTTGGGCTCCAACAAAGACTTCAAAATACGACGGCTCCAGTATTTAGTGGAGTAGGAGGAGGCACCAACTCCTTCCTTGACTCATCACGAGTTGTTGGAAGGGAAGCTGATGTCTTACAAGTAGTTGATCTCTTGATTAGCTCAGCCATTCACCAAAGTTTGTCAACAGTATCCATTGTAGGCATGGCAGGCTTGGGTAAAACTACTTTAGCAAAGTCAGTGTGCAATAATGGGACAATAAAGAACCATTTTAAGACAATAATGTGGGTTTGTGTAGCAGAGAACTTTGATGTCCGGAGGATTTTGTTGGAGATGTTAGAATCTCTAACTAGAAAACCCTGTGAGATCAAGAACGAGGATGTTGTACTTCGAGAAATTCAAAAGGAGTTGAAAGAAAAGACCTTCCTTCTTGTCCTCGATGATGTGTGGGATGAGGATATTAAAAACTGGTTGGACTTAAAGGGCAGTTTGCTGGGCATGAATGGAAGTAAACAAAGTTGCATTCTGGTCACAAGTCGTAGTGAAAATGTTGCATTAGTAAGGGAATCACCTCCTTATCATAGGCATCATCTTAAGATGATGATAGATGAAGAGTGCTGGTCCATAATCAGAGAAAGAGCATTTGGAAACTCTTCAATATCTCCAGAATTGGAAGTTATTGGAAGGGATATTGCTTGTAAATGTGGAGGTGTGCCACTGGTGGCAACTGTTATAGGAGGGACGATGTGCAACAAATGGGATAAAGATGAGTGGGTCTCCCTCAGGGATAGTTCTATTTGGGGTTCTTTGGAAAAGAATGAAGGTATTGTTCGTGTTCTGAAATTAAGTTTTGATCGCTTGCCTTCCTTGTATTTAAAGCAATGTTTTGCCTATTGTTCCATTTTTCCTAAAGATTTTAGGATACAAAGGGAGGAATTGATTCAGCTTTGGATGGCTGAAGGCTTTCTTCAACGATCCAAAGGAAGTTCACAACTGGCCTTTGAGGATATTGGTAATGAGTACTTCAATGACCTGTTATCAAATTCCTTATTGCAAGATGTGGAGAAGGATCTGTACGGACGTATCATAAGTTGTAAGATGCATGATTTAGTTCATGATCTTGCCCAGTCCATTTCTGATATCAAACAACAAAATGTGTTTGATGATGTCAAATTGTGGCACTCTTTGTTCTTGAATTCTAGCTTCACCTTCATTGGAAAAGACTTCAAAGGCTTGCGGGTTCTTAAATTTGGTGGTGCTGATATTGTATCATTGCCAGATTCAATTGGCAAGCTAAGGCATTTGAGATACTTTGATATCTCAAGAACTCGCATACCTAGACTACCTAAGTCCTTTACTCAGCTCTACCTTCTGGAGACATTAAGATTATTGAGCTGCGAAATGCTCAAAAAACTTCCTGAAGGAATGAAAAATTTAGTTAACTTGAGGCATTTATATATCAGTCATGGACGTCATGTTCCTATTGGGATAGGATGTCTAATTAGTCTTCAGACTTTGCCAGTATTTCATGTGGGTACAGAAAGGGGAACTGGAATTGGAGAATTGGGTTTTTTAGTTGAATTAGGAGGAGAATTGGTGATAGAGGGTCTTGAGAATGTTATAGACAAAGAAGAAGCTAGGGGAGCAAAAATGTGGGAGAAGAAGAAATTGCACAAGTTGCGGTACCGGTACCGATGGGACAACCGGAGGGAAGGATACTGTAATCATGATGAGGAAGTATTGGAAGGGTTGGAACCTCACTCAAACTTGGAAAGCTTAAGTATTGAGAGTTATAAGGGGGAGTACTATCCATCATGGCTGTTAGGGAACTTTTGTGGTGAGCCAAATACTTGTTTTCAACTCGTGAATATGGTTGAGTTGAGACTATTAGATTGTAAGAATGTGAATAGTCTTCCAAGTCTCGGGCAATATCCCAGTCTTAAATTTCTTGAAATAGGAGGTTTATACCGTGTGAGGTGCATAGGAAGTGAATTTTATATGAATGGTTGTGATAAGAATAAGCCAATCATCTTATTTCCAGCATTGCAAAATTTCATCCTAAGGAATATGCCTGAAGCAGAAGAATGGTTAGAAGTGGAGCCAACGATTCCTGTGTTTCCTTCACTACTAGTGTTGGAAATTGTAGGTTGTGACCATCTGAACAGTATTCCAAGAATGAGTAGATTTTCTTCTCTTGAGACCATCATTATTCAAAACTGCGAGAAGTTAAGTTGGAGAGACAATGAACTGTTTCCCTCTAGTCTTAAAGAATTAAGAATAACAGACTGTTGGAACTTAAGGTTCATTCCAAGTGTAGAGGGTGGTATCTCTTTTCTTCAACAACTTCATGTGATGTGGTGTAAAAAATTATGTAAAATAGGAGAGGGACTGCTCTCCTCCACATGTCTAACAGATGTGGACATAAGTGAATGTCCTAATTTGAGGTCTGCTCCTTTCAATGGCCAATCTCAATCTCTTTTGAGTCTTCGATTACGCAACTGTGAAGAATTACTGGAGATAGAGGGCGGATTATCTGCAAGCACAAGATTGGAAACGTTAGAGATTGCAAATTGTCCTATTATGATTTCAATTCCCAGCTTATATGGTTTCTCTTCTCTTTTAGAATTAGAGCTGAATAAATGTGAAGCATTAACAAGTCTACCATCTGGATTGTCAACTTGTACTTCTCTTTGGCGTTTGTTCATCTACAACTGCAATAATCTGGAGTCAATTCCAGAGGATGTAGGACAATTGCGTTGTTTGGAGGAATTGCGTATTTGTGATTGCCAAAGCATGAAAAGGCTCCCAGAAGAAAGCCTTGGGTGCCTCACAAGTTTGAAGAGATTGGAATTGGGTCCCTTCTCAGAAGAGCTAGAGGAATTCACAGGTCTAGGTTCCATCCACCACCTCCACTCTTCCCTTAAAGAATTGACATTGTGGGGATGGGATAAACCATGCACTTTGCCAAATCAACTTCAACATCTCACAGCACTTGAGCGATTATTGATTAACGACTTCAATGGACTGAAAGTTTTGCCGGAGTGGTTGGGAAATCTCTCCTCACTTCGAGAGTTAAGTTTTGACCGTTGTAACAATTTGGAGCATGGGCCATCCAAGGAAGGCTTGCAACGCCTCTCCAATTTGCAATTGTTTCGTATACCCGATTTTCCAAGCAATTTAGGGGTGCTGACCAATTTTGCGGTTTCAGGGGAAAGGTAAAATTGTAATATAATTAGTTTATAAGGAAACAATTATAAGATATTCCGAGCATCGAGATTGCTAATTGTATTATTTATCACTCTTAACTAGGAATACTCTTTCGATCTCATATTTTTTTAGAGATATAAATACAAGAATAAGGAAGAAAATGCTTAATGGTGAATCAATTTAATAGCACGAATCTGGAACATTCTCTGCTCACAATCGTCTCAACTTCAGAATAGATATCTTTTGACCCCTAACTTAAACTCAAGTTTGTGTAAAGAAATCCGAAGAAAAGTTTGTAGAAGTCTCCTAATCTTATTGTTTTGAGCTGATATAGTATGACCTAATTAGGTCAATTACAAGTTGATTAACAAGTTAAATATAATTGTACGGACAAAAACACCCTTGCGTTATTTTGGGTCGCGTCGAACTGGTGTTGTGACACCTTATAGCTTGTGTCACGACATTGAACACCAAATGCTCGCGATATTGAGTTGTGGTTGTCACGACATTGGTGGCTATATGTTCCCCTCTTGGTTTGAAGTTTATTGTCGCGATGTTTTCTCTGAATGTTGTGACATCCGAGGCAATTCACTGACTCATCGGCCAAGAATATTGTCCTGCACACTCAATCAACTTGTTAGTTTTTTCTTAAACTCAGATCGACCTAACAGATCATAAAACAATATTAAAAACTCAATTTATTCAATTTAAGTTTAAAATTAAATAATCTAGCAGTAAACATAAAAAAACCTAAAATTACTTAAATCCACCCTAAGGAAAAGAGCTTAATTTGTCACACTAAATAGTGTCTAGAGTAACAGTATTGCCTCTTCAATAGCAAAATGTATGCTGGTATAAAATTCCTAAAACTTTTTGAATAGCAACCAGTTTCTTCTTTTCCCATTCTTTTATATTTCAAAATATTCATTTGGCTGAAGCTATATTTTCTACAACGTTTTCAAAAAGCAGCAATCAATGTAGACTTATCTCTGGAACAGCGGATTTGGGTTTAAGAGGATTTGGTCATACGCAATTAATCAAAGCTGGTGAGTTACTCAAATTGTGTCCTGCTTTTTCTTTATCACAAATACAGTAATTATACGTTCCTTTGTTTATTCATTGTTGCATGATATAGTGGGAAGGAACTGAGATGCATCATTGCCTATGATCCGGCAATTGGAATCTTACCTGCATATTGGCAAAAGATTCAGAAGCTAATCTCTTTTGTACCCTAGAGATAATGAAATGAGTAGGATACTATATGCACAAGTGTCCCAAGTTGGCTGAAAATATACCTTAAAAAAAAATGTAGTTCATTCACTTAGATATCTATTTTCTTCCACAGACAACAATGTTTTGCAATCTTTTATGCAGCTGCAGTGTTTAAAACCATTCAAAGTGCAGGCACTATTTTCTACCAGGAAATGCTGCAGAGTGAAGTAGCCAAACTAGGCAGGCTCGTTCTTGACATTTTTGGGCCCTAAGCGAAATAATAAATTTTTGACCCCTTTCAGCCTTGGGCTTTGGACGGCCGCACTTCTAGACGACCCCCAAGGTCGGGCTTGCAACTAGGTGATATCACATTGCTCATACACCACAGATCGTCTGAATTGAATCAGTTACATATGTAATAAAGTGAGTTCTTATGAATCTTTTATACATGTGGAACTTCTCATAAAATTTGATTATGGATAATTTTCTCAGAGTTTCGAAACTGCCTTTTTCGGTAACACTAAAAATCGGATTGTTACATTTAGTCTTAATATAAACGACAATCATTAAATTTATTAATTGTAATTTTTACGAGTAATATGTGGAGATGACAAGTTAACATGACATCACATATGCAATAATATATTTGATACATCAAAATTTGAAAATAACATAACTTAATGAATTTAATAGTTTTCATTTAGTCTGGATTAAAAATTTGAAATTCTAAAAGTACATGGATTGAAAATGGCTAAATTAAAGGATAGGTACTAAATCCACAATTTACTCAAAGTATAGGGTCTAATAGCATAATTTGACTAAAATAAAAGCAAAAAGGGGTTTTCAAGGAATTTTATAATTCCTAAACTCTGAATAAATAACTTTACACCTCATATTAAGGGGCTGATGCCAAAATGGATATTAACCATAGGCCACTGGGATCGGACTCCAAGAAGAAGTCAGAATCTAGTGGAATAAGGGGCACCCACTGCTTTGTTGGAAGGGAAGCTGATGTCTTTAGAAGTATTTCATCTTTTTTGGGTGAATTAAATTAATTTAGAGATGAATTAAAAATATTAAATTATTTTAGAACTCCTTTATTTATAAAGGATTATCTTACCTATAATTTAATTAATAAATTAATTGTTATGGATTCTACAATTAGCATTATAAAAGTGATAAACTCCAATCCATACAAAATAAATTCAAAACGGGTAGTCTAAATAGAATATTTTTAATATTCAAGCCTTCTATAAAATCTTAGAAAACGTATTCTACAATTAACATTTAAAATTTAAACCAAACTTTCAAAAAACAATGAGAAACTAGCCCTAAGTCCACTTGGTGATGGCAATGGTAGTAGTGATAGTACTAGTGTTGGTTTTAGTGGTGATAAGATGAAATTATGTCTTTTAGTGTATATGGAAGAGATTTTGAGCTTGGTACTACTACTGGGCATTTCCGTAATAAGTAAAAATTTAAAGGAAATGTGTTTGTTGAACCTAAGAAAGATAGAAGTGAATATAGAGATCCATCCAAAATAAAATGCCAGAAGAATACTTTTAGAGGCTCTTTGTCTTGTAGGAGATCGAGTTCTAATAACCTTAGATATAGTGATTCATATATTAATACTTAAGGTTATATCTATTGCATTTACCTCCATTTCTCTAACCTCCTCATGGTTATGTACAACACATGCATTGTAACAAAATAGGCTTACCGCAACATTTTTTTTTTACCTAGGACGATACAAAAAAGGTTGACATAGGTCATCCCAATGATTTTCCCGACGCTTCTGAAAATGTCATTAGCATCGTTGGCATAGTTTGCACCTCAAATGTATCACTCGCATGCACCTCATGTATATATCCTCAACCTCAAGTATATTATCCACCTCAGTTGAATCAATATTAAGGTAGGGGTAAGCAAAACTCAATTAAATTCGAAAAAAATTCGAATTTCAAGTTAATTGAATCGAGTAGCTCGAATAATTCAAATAACTGATCGGTGTGAATACTCTTTTGGTCCCTATCAATTTTGAAAATAAGCAAATTGGTCTCTCTCTCAACAAAATTTATAAAAAAAAAGAATTCAAAATATTTATAAAAATTTCAAATTTCATATTTTTAAGAAAAATTATAAAATTTTTAAAAAATTCTAAAAAATATATAAAAAAGTTAAAATTTTAAAATTTTTCTAAAATAATAATTTGGGGACCTAATTAATGATTTAAATTTATCATACTCAAGTATATTTTTGTTTATTAATTTGCTTTGAAAAAAAATTCAAATTTATGTGCTCTAATATGAAATTAATTATACTATAACAATATTTTTATTTGAGGTGTTTAATTTTTTTAAAATTTAACTCGAACAATTTCATTAGATTCGATTCGACTCGACTCGATTCGAAAAATTTTCAAATTGAGTTAAGATGATAAAATAGGACTTGTGAACTTGATTAACTCGAATTCTTTTCACTCGATTCGATCGAATGCTCATCCTTAGATTAATGAGAAAATGTTAGGTTCCGTTCATTTTTTTTTTAAATATTTTCTATTTTCATTATAGAAACAACTTTTATTTTCTATTTTTAAATTTTTTTTAAAAAAAAACAGGTCTAATAAATATAAATGAAAATATAAATATAAAGAAGATCATTTTCACTTTTACAAAACATTTTTAGTGAAAACAATGAAAATAACTTTTTATTATTTCTAATTTTCACATAGTTTCATTTTTCATCTTTCAAAAATCATTTTTAAAATTTTTAAACAAACAAGTTTTCTTCAATGTTTTCCATTTTTCAAGAAAACAAAAACAAAAACAAAAATTACTATTTCCTAAAACCAATTAGAGTTTTTTTTTATGATATGTTTTTGGACACAAATTACGAAAATCGAGTCAATGTAGCTCTCAAAGTGAGGGTGAAAGATTTGATCACGCTCGTTATTTCATTACGTGGTGAAATTGAATTGTACCGTATGATTTTTTATATTTATGGTATTTTAAAATTTTTCAAAATTATTACATATGATGAATGCTTCACATTTAATATAAATTTATTCTTAAAAACTCAAAAATAAACATGACTTTAATTATACAGACCGTACTCATATAAATAATGTTGTTACATTTTAGAATAAGATGCATGAATTAAAAAAAAATCATAATTAATTTTTTTTCAATTCTACTAACTTTTTTTTAAGTCTGCTACCCTAGCACGCTATTGTCTGCCGCCTCTGGCATGAGTTTTTAGGTTTATTTGTTTTTCTTGTTTTTTCTGTTTAGTTGAAGGCGGCGCTCTAAGCAAATCCTTTCTTCTACGGGTGAAGAAGTGTTACTCACAATCGTGTTCCACACCTGCATTCATGGAAAACAAATTAGCAGAATTGACACTCAATGAGGAAGAAGAAGAAGTCTTGCAGATACAATTAGATCTGAATACGGAAAGAGAGGTGGGGGAGTTTCAACCAGTGGGGTGTTTCCTAACAGCTAGTATAATCCACTTCCCAGCCATGAAAAGTACTATGGCGAATTTGTGGCATCCTGTTCGGGGTGTTCAAATCAAAGATCTAGGGGAGAAAAGGTATTTGTTTCAATTTTTTCATGTTATGGATATGGAAAGGGTTTTAAAGGGTTCACCATGGACTTTCAACAACCACTTTTTGGTGCTTTATAAATTGCAAAGGGGGGAGGATCCATTAAAAGTGCCATTAATTTTGACTTCTTTTTAGGTACAAATTCATGACGTCCCTATTGGTTTGTTTTCTGAAAATTTAGTAGTGCAATTGGGCAATTTTTTAGGGAATTTTCTAGAATATGATGGATCGAATCTGGGGAAAGAAAATTGAAACTTCATGAGAATAAGAGTCCAACTTGATATTAGATGTCCTTTGAAAAGGAAGAAGCAGGTTATGTTCTGTGGAAGATGTTCATATGTCAGATTTAAGTATGAAAGATTATCACTTTTCTATTTCTATTGTGGTCGATTGGGACATAGTGACTCTTTCTGTGAAGCAAAAATGATGCTCTGAGTGGAAATTGCTGAAATGGGGTGGGACTTATCATTGCGAGCACAATCTCGAAGAGCTTTATCAATGAATAGTATCTGGTTACGTGAAGAAGGTGAAGGGAAACGGGAAGGAAACTGGAAGGATAATCGAGTATTAGGAAATAGAATATGGGATGTAGAAAACAAAAAAAAATAAGATGTGGAAAGATTATTGATCCAATTTTTGGATTCAATTTAGAAGGGGGATTGTCATCTCTCGATCATTAGAAGGAAAAACTATTGGCAGATCAGATTCAAACTGCTATGGAGCATGATTTGGAAGATGGTGTTTTAATAGGAGAGGAAGGGAAAAAGAGAAATAGGGAGGAGATAGAAGATTTAACAGGGAAAGAAGAGAACAATAACTTAATGGTAAGGAATAAGAGAATGGTAGAATTTAATTATTTATCATCGGCGGCTGCCAAGAGGTAAGCCGACCGGGCGCAATGAAAATCTTAAGCTGGAATGTCCGTGGTTTGGGGAGCCCACGGACGATTCGAAGACTTCGGCATTTGCTGAAGATCTATAGTCTTCTTTATGTAGACAAAGCTTTGTAGAAGTCAGATGGAAAGAGTTCGACGAAGTTGCGGTTTTGTGAATGGTATTGAAGTCGATTCAGAAGGTACTAGAGGAGGATTGTGTTTGGCATGGAGAATTAATGTTAATATCACGCTTCGAAATTTCTCTAAAAGACATATTGATGTGATAGTAGAAGAGAATGAAGTAAGAAATAATTGGAGATATACAGGCTTTTATGGATCCCCTTATGCACAAGATAGAGATGACTCATGGGTTGTTTTGAAAAGTTTATTTAATGCTGAGGGTATCCCTTGGTTCGTATGCGGAGATTTTAATGAAATTATGTATGGGTTTGAAAAAAAAGGGAGGCCTGCCCAGAGATGAAATAAGAATGGAACTCTTCCGAAGAACATTGGAGAAATGTCAACTGATTGATGTGGGGTATTCTGGTAATTGGTTCACATAGGAGAGAGGCAATCAACCGGAGACAAACATACAAGAACGATTCGATAGAGGAGTCACCAATGTTGAATTGATTTCTATGTTTCCGGAGGTTAAAATTCAACATCTAGTGCATTCTTTTTCAGATCACTATCCTATTCTAATTAATACGAGAAGGGAAGAAGAACGGCTGAAGAGAAATGTTTTCAAATTTGAAGTTTGGTAGTCACTGGAGGATTCATTCATCGATGAAGTTAAACATATTTGGGTGATGTCATCAGGGGACTTGTTGAAAAAGTTGGAAAATTTAAAAAAAAAAAGATTTGAAAAAATGGGCTGGTCAAATACAAATAAGTAGAAAGAAGAGAAATGAGCTTTTAATAGCAAAATTATCTGAATTGGCTGAAGCTGAAAGGGATGATAAGAATTTGGCTGAAATGATTGATACAAAAATCCAATTAAATTTTGAGATTGAGAATGATGAATGATACTGGGAACAAAAGGCTCGACTGAATTGGTTGAAATTTGGTGATAAAAACACAGCATTTTTTCACAGTCAAGTAACGCAGCGTCGGAGGAAAAGTCTTATTCATAAGCTGCAAAATGAAGATGGAAGGGAAACAGAGGCCTTACAGGAAATGGAGGGTGTCACACGATCTTATTTTCAGAAATTATTCTCGGCAGGGGAAAGGGGAAACTACGAACACATGCTATCAGGGATAGACCGCTGTGTCTATGAAGAGGATAATAAAAAACTTACAGCGTCCTACAAAAGAAGAAATTCGGGAGGCAGTATTTAAAATAGGGCCCACGAAGGTACCAGGGGAAGACGGATTCCCAGCCTTATTTTATCAAAAATGCTGGCATATTATTGGAGAAGAAGTCACCTCCTTTTGTTTACAACTTTTAAATGGAGACATGGAGGTTAGTTCGATAAATTCCACTCATATTGTGCTTATTCCAAAAACTACCAGCCCTTCTAATATGACACATTTTCGTCCGATTAGTTTATGCAATGTTATTTATAAAGTTCTGGCAAAGGCTATAGCAAATCGATTTCGAGGAGTTATTGAAAAATGCATTGATGATGCACAAAGTGCCTTTATGCCAGGACGGTTAATATCAGATAATGTGCTGTTAGCCTATGAAATATTGCATACGCTAAAACAGAAGAGAATGAGGAAAAAAAAAGGGTTTATGGCAGTAAAACTAGACATGAGTAAAGCTTATGATAGGGTCGAATGAAATTTTACCAAGGAGTTAATGGTACGAATAAGGTTTGCTCCAAAATGGATAGATGCTCTTATGAAATGTGTAACCACTGTTTCTTATTCAGTAGTTATTAATGGTCATGTTAGAGAAAAGTTTCATCCGGCCGGAGGACTTCGACAAGGTGACCCCTTAAGCCCATTTTTATTTCTAATATGTGAAAAGGGTTTATCGAGCCCGATGAGATTAGCAACAAAGGAAGGGGTCTTAAAAGGTGTTAATGTTAGCAGCAGCGGCCCACAGGTATCACACCTACTATTTGCAGATGACTGCATTTTATTTGGAGAGGCAACAAACAGGGGAGCAAATTTACTCAAAGAAATCCTACGCGAGTACAAATCTTGTTCGGGTCAGTGTGTAAACAATGACAAATCAACTGTACTTTTTAATAAAAACACATAGGAGGAAGATAGAAGGTTGGTTGTCAATTTACTGGAGGTATGTAGTTCAAGTGATCCAGAACGCTACCTAGGTTTGCCGAATATGGTTGGTAGAAGAAAAAAAGAATCTTTTCAAAATTTGAAGGACCGACTCAAAAAGTGCATTGATAACTGGAGTATTAGGTACCTATCTCAGGGCGGGAAAGAAGTATTTATAAAGGCCATTCTTCAAGTCCTACCAACTTACACGATGGCTTGTTTCTTATTACCTAAATCGCTATGCGATGACCTTGAAAGTATTATTGCAAAGTTCTGGTGGCAGAAGGGACATGTAAAAAGGGGAATTCATTGGTGTACTTAGAGGAACCTTTGCATCTTAAAAAAAAAAATGGTGGTTTAGGGTTTCAAAATTTTGGTCAATTCAATATTGCGTTATTAGCCAAACAAGGCTGGCGTCTTATTAATTATCCAAATTCTTTATTGGCCAGGGTATTAAAAGTAAAGTATTATCTGCATTCGAATTTTCTAAATGTACAGTTAAGAAATCTACCTTTATTTACCTGGAAAAGTGTTTGGGCAACAAAGGGTCTTCTTCAAAATGGGCTATGCTGGAGAGTTGGAAAAGGGAATGAAATCTCTATTTGGGATGATCGATGGATCCCGGGGATCGATACAAACGAATGGCACAACAGAACAGGCAATGAAGACCTAAAGTTAGTGTCGGATCTCATTGATATCACAAATAAGAAATGGAAGACGGATTTGATTAACAATACCTTTCAAGCGAAAATTGCTCAGAAATTCTTGCAGATCCCTCTTGCGGAAACAGATCATGAAGACATCCAAGTTTGAAAGGAGAACCGTCCAGTGAATACTCAGTACGAAGCACCTATAAACTATTACAAGATGCGAACCCGGATCCTAATAGTTATTTAATACAGGCCGAAATTAAAGAATTCTACAGAAAACTATGGAATCTACAACTACCATAAAAAATTACAATCTCAATTTGGCGAATTTCCTGGAACTACATTCCTACTCTAGTAAACCTCAGACATAGAAGAGTTATTACAAACGCCAGATGTCCCCATTATTGCACATGGGAAGAAGGTTGTCACCATGTCTTTCGGCAATGCCCTACGACCATAGAAGTATGGCAGAATTTAAGTCTCTCTTGGGTCACAAACATCATGAGTCAAAATTTTTGGGAGTGGCTAACCTGGGTTTTCAAGAAAGGTATCGATGAACAATGTCGATATTTTTGCTATGCCTTATGGTCAATCTGGAATTCAAGGAACCGGTTAGTACATAAGAGGAAAAATACGACAGAAAGAGACCTAACACAAAGAATACAAAAATATATGGCAGAAAAATAAGGAGTGAGAACAAATAAGATCACCTTAAATATGGATAAAAACCACAGACATAGAGAGGACACACCGAGGATAATGATTTAGTTTGATGCAGAGTTTGACAAAAGAAATTCCAAATCTGGGGTTTGGTGGTTTGGGGTCTGATGGATGAATTTTTAGCATCAAAGACGATCCTTCACAACAACGTTTCATCTCCGTTTGCAGTAGAAGCATATGCAGGTTTACAAGCCATCAAGTTAGGAATCTCAATGGGTATACACTCAGTAATAATAATGGGGGATTCAATAACAATCATCAAGAAATGCCAAACATCATCAACAGACAAATCAATTATTGGGGCGATTATCAGAGATATTCAGAGTAAGAAATCTTGCTTCCAAGAAATTGATTTCCAGTATATTCACAGATCAGAAAACACTCGAGCCTATGAAATTGTGAAAGAAGCTTTAGTAAAAGGAGAGAATTCATACCTGGTGAGAGAAGCATCGAATCACAATGCAACTGCTCAGGAAGGGCGATGGTCAAGGAGCCTAGATTAAGGTGTCTTTGAGAGGAAATGAAGCAACAACAAATAGCAAGTAAAGAAAACTCTTTGGAAAATGCTATCGTCAGAACAGACGAGACATTTGAAATGAAAAGTCGATAAAGTTTATGGAGTCCAGCCTGTTTGAATTTGACTAGGGTAGACAATAGGTTTCCTTTTTTCCAGATTCATTTATTGCTTTGCTTTGTTATTAAGTTTTGTTTTTTTACTTAAGAGGTATTCACTAAAAATAATGTAGTGAAGGCCGATTTTGATAGTTTGTTTTAGTAGGCCTGAGCCCAATGTTTTTGGGCTTCAATTATTCTTCCTTTTTATTAATAAATACCCAGTCAATTTTAATAAAAAAAATCATAATCATGATGCTTGCAATGACTGCAATAATAATATTTGTTATGTCCTTAATTGCGATAAAAGTAAGTCCAACCGCAATTTAGTCCCTCCTAATATATAGTTGTTTTAAGTGATTTGCTAAACTTTCTTTTTCATATGGTGTGGACATTGGTAGTGTTGCACAATGAATGCCCTTAAGAGTTTCAACTACCAAGATTGCTCGTCTGTATGTTAATTATCCGCAGATGGGAGTCAAATCCGTCAAATCATAACGCTTTTAACCAGAGTTTGCCTCAGAAATACATGGCTTACAAAGTAATCACTTGAATGTGTTCATTAGATTTAGTAGCGACGTTATTATGAATGATTAGTTGAGTTCTTGATTTATCTCTAATAAATTTACAAAATAATGTGAAAATCTCTAGGTCTCCCATCCCTACCTCAAATATTTTATCTTTGTTGGTGTTTGATTGCATATTCATGTTAGTTGCAGTCTTAGAAATGCTCACCAATTTGTTTAATAAATAAAAAATTGTAACGAATCCTAATGACGCTTAGCTCCATTCAAAATAGAAAATATGAAAATTACACCCATCAACATATTATCGACATAGCTGAGCTAAGCCTCATCTCCATTCTCTAAAAACTGATCTCCAAGCTTTTGCTCGTTTTCTTGACTGCCCATTCACAAATGGCTGACGCTGTCATATGTGTAGCCTTAGAAGTGGCACTATCAAGGGTTGTCTCCATCCTTGAAGACCAAATCAACCTTGCATGGGATTTCAATGACGAGCTAAACAAGTTTCGTTCCTCACTCACTCTCACTCGAGCTTTCTTGCAAGATGCAAAGGGGAGAAAACTCGATCGATGAGCCTGTCAAAGTCTGGTTGGAGCAGCTTAGAGATACCGCTTACGAGGCAGATGATGTGTTGGATGAGCTTGCTTATAAACATGTCCGTTGGAAGGTGGACAACCAAATGAGTAAAAAGGTCAGCAATTTCTTCTCCCTTTCCAAGAATCCCATGGCATTTACTCTAAAGATATCTAAAAAGGTTAAGAATATTGACCTATCCATTAAGGATATTAACCGTCAGGCCACTGACTTTGGACTCCAAAAAAGACTTCAAATTTTGTCTCCAGTGTCTAGTAGAGTAGGAGGCGGCACTCACTCCTTTGCCAACTCATCACGAGTTATTGGAAGGGAAGCTGATGTCCTAAAAATAGTTGATCTCTTGATTGGTTCAACCACTCACCAAAGTCTGTCAATAACCTCCATAGTAGGCATGACAGGTTTCGGCAAAACCTATGTGCAACAATGACAAAATAAAGAATTATTTTAAGAAAATAATGTGGGTTTGCGTGTCTGAAAACTTTGATTCTTGAAGGATATTTTAAGAGATGCTTGAATTTCTTAGTGGGAGAACTCGTGACATGAAAAATAAGAATGCTATAATTGAAAATATTCAGAATGAGTTGGAAGGAAAAACCTACCTCCTTGTACTTGATGATGTTTGGGATGAGGATATTAAAAATTGGGAGGACTTAAGGGATAGTTTGCTGGGAATAAATGAAAGTAGACAAAGTTGCATTCTTATAACAAGTCGTAATGAAAATGTTGCAGTAGTAAGGGAAACACCTCTTGATCATAGGCATAATTTTAAGGCCGTGGTAGGTGAGGAGTGCTGGTCCATTATCAAAGAAAGAGCATTTGGAAACTCTTCTATATCTTCAGAATCAGAAGTTATTGAAAGGGATATTGCTCGAAAATGTGGAGGTGTGCCGCCAGTGGCAACTGTTATAGGAGGGACGCTGTGCAACAAAAGGGATAGAGATGAGTGGGTCTCCCTCAGGCAGAGGCGAAGCCAGGGGGGCTGGCATGGGCCCCGGCCCCCCCCTAAAATGTAAAATTTCTATTTAGGCCCTTAAAATTTTTGGGATTCTCTGGAAATGAACAAAGGGATCGTCCGTGTTCTGAAATTAAGTTTTGATCGCCTGTCTTCCCCATTTTTAAAGCAATGTTATGCATATTGTACGGTTTTCCCAAAGGATTTTAGGCTCTGAAGGGAGGTATTGATCTAGCTTTGGATGGCTGAAGGCTTGCTTCAACAATCCAAAAGAAGTTCACAACTGGCATTTAAGGATATTGGTAATGAGTACTTCAATGACTTGTTATCAAATTCCTTATTGCAAGATGTGGAAAAGGATTCGTACAGACGTATCACAAGTTGCAAGATGCATGATTTAATTCATGACATTGCACAGTCTGTTTCTCATATCAAACAACAAAATGAGTTTGATGGTGTGAAACTGTGGCGTTCTTTATTATTAAATTCTGGCTTCACCCTCATTAAAAAGAACTTCAAAGGTTTGCGAGTACTCAAATTTGGTGGTGGTTATATTGTATCATTGCCAGATTCTATTGGCGAGCTAAAGCATTTGAGATACTTTGATATCTCAAAAACTTGCATTCGTAGATTACCAGAGTCCATTGCTCAGCTCTATCTTTTGGAGACCTTAAGATTACTGTACTGTAAATGGCTCAAAAGCCTTCCTGAAGGAGTGAAAATTTAGTAACTTAAAGCATTTATGTATCAGTAATAAATTTCATGTTCCTGATAAGGTAGGATGTTTAACTAGTCTTCAGACTTTGCCAATATTTGATGTGGGTAAAGAAAAGGGAAGTGGAATCAAGGAACTGGGATGTTTAGTTGAACTTGGAGGCGAACTGGTCATATATAATCTTCAGAATGTTAGGAACATAATATCGATTTGCAGCACAAGCAACAGTTGCAGGACCCCAAAGATCAGATACAACCAAATCAAACGGTTGATATTCCGTATTAGACATAGTAAACGACAGTTTATGTGACCGACCTTGTTGACAAGCAGTACACAAACCATCAAGACTGTATTTAGTAGATGCAATTTGACATTTATCTAAAACATTTTTAACTACAGACGCTGACGGGTGTCTAAGACGTTTATGCCACAGACTAAAAATAGGACACTCAGCATTCTTATTCTGAACATTTATATGACACTCAGCATTCTTATTTTGAACATTCGTATGAGCAACAAAGGGACTCTTAGTATTCAGAAGAGGCACCACAGGTACGAAAAACTGATACAATCCTTCATGAATGTGGCCCGTCAGCAAAACTTCTTGGGTCACGATATCCTTAATAACACAATGTTTTGGATGAAATTCGAAGAACACAGCATTATCGTTAGCAAACTGAGATACTGATAGGAGATTCTTGCGTATACTAGGCACATATAAAACGTTAGATAAACGCAATAATTTTGAAGTAGCCGGTAAAAAACTATCACCAACCGACGAAATTATAGCAGGAGTCCCATCCCCCATCAAAAGAGAAGAGTTACCTGAATACGGAGTGTTGTCAGGCAAGACAGACGAATCCCGGCAGACATGGTGGCTGGCTCCAGAATTAGGATACCAAGATGTGGTTCCAACTGGTACGGGAATATAAGAGTCATCATTGCCACTGGCGGACTCGAACTGAGTTGTATTAGCCTGTGACCCAGAAGAATAATCCGAGGCATGCAGATCGCCTACTCGAGGAATCCCAATGTAAGGGTCAGACCCCGTATATACCCGAGCTCGGTGTTTTGTCGGCCACGGAACCGAAACACCATCTACCGGTCCAAAATGTTGCCGAGTCCCGGGAGAGGAATTGACCTGAACATTATTGGAAGTGGGTGTAGGAGGGACCATAGGTGCTGGTGGTCTGACATGAGAAGGTCCACTAATAGAGGGCCGAGCATGAAGAGGCCCATGTGAATACGGCCCAGCATCATTTGATAACCCAAAAATGGGCCCATGAAAATTTGGCCTATGCGCATTCGGCCTAGTAAAAATGTGCTGCCCATGTTAAGGTTGATAATTGTCATTTGGCCCATGTTGAAATTGTCCATGTGGCCCACGTATAGGTGGCATAAGGGACAAGGATGGCCCACGTGACATGGTGCCATGAAGACCATCGTAACCGGCCCCATAATCATCATAATATCCAGCCATTAAAATATATTGATTATCATCATAAGGGGTTTGACCATAAGACACCCTAGCAGACTTTTGAGGAACCCCTCATTCATCTTGCGCCGTTCCAGAATAAATAGAGTTACCATAAGACGACGGCATAGAACCCGACAGCGGCGCCTCCATGCTTCGATTGTAGCGGTAGTAGCACCGCTGGGCGTCGTGACCGAACCTAGAACAGATCTGATAGTGAAGTCTAGAGCGGAAAACACGCCCTCGTCCTCGGCCTGATGCGCGACCACCACGGTCAGAAACTGCAACTCTTGGCGACGGCGCACTCATCGACTCACCTTCCACCAAATTCGCATGAAGAACAACATCAAAAATCGAACGGGCAAGTCTATTCTCGCACTCCACCAGCGCATCGACCAGTCGTCGAAACGAGAGAACACCAGACGAGAGTGACGCGGAGGAAACAATCGCCTCATATTCTGGTGGGAGACCGGCTAGCAAGATTTGAATCTTCTCCTCTTCCGAGATGCGCGAGCCAGACGATTCTAACAGAGCAGACAGATTTGTAATAAGAGCAACGTAAGAGTTAATCGTAAGTGTACCTTTTTTTTAACGAATGTAGCTCATGACGTATCCTCGACTGTTTCGCTCCTGTATCAGCCGCAAACAGACTCGTCGCCAGATTCCAGACTTCACATGAGGTGTGAGCATCAGTAAAAGAAGGCAAGATCGACGAGCTAATAGTCGATAGAAGCCATGACGTTAGAAGCCGGTCCTGTTGAGTATACACTGAAGCCAAGGGGTTAGGAACAAGACTTCCTTCAGGATTCTGAATAAATCGCGACGGCGGAGATGCAGTGCCATCTAAAAAACCTGTGAGATCGTATCCATCCACAATCAACTTCACTTGCTTGCGCCATTGAAATTATGTTGCATCGTCAAGCTTAACAACCTCATGCCGAGGGAAGCTATTCACAACACGATCACCATTGAATGCAGCGGATCCAAGATCGACGGTGGTGTTAGCCATGATCCCCGATCAACTGGCGAAAGATACCATATTAAGATCTGAGGTATTAGGAATGATTTGATAGAAATGATATAGAAGAGAAAGGTAAAACTATTTTAACAGAATAACCTCTGTTTTCTATGGCTAATCATACTTGCTTTCTTGTTCATTTGATGTTACATATATAGAAGAATTTGGCTAACTATGCCTTAACAAATTGTTAACTGAATAACAGCTTTTCTACTGACTTAGTAACTGATTACTGACTTAGAAACAGATTACTAGCTTAGCAACTATTTACTACTCTAACACGGTTAAAATGGTGTGATGAATTAAGAGAGATAGAGGGTGGATTATCTGTTGGCACGAGCCTAGAAACATTAGAGATAGAACGTTCTAGGATGATTTCAATTCCCAGTTTAGATGGTTTCTCCCCTCTTGTAGAATTAAAGCTGATAAACTGCCAAGGATTAACAAAGTCTACCAAATGGATCGTCAACTTGTACTTCTCTTGGGTGTTTGTCCATACGCAATTGTACTAGTTTGGACTAGGGCAATTGCATTCTCTCGAGGAATTGTTTATATATCGTTGTCAAAACTTGAAAATATCCCGAAGGAGAGCCTTGGGTGCCTCACACGTTTGAAGAGTCTGCTAGAGGAGTTCCCGGGTCTTAGTTCCATCCACCACCTCCATTCTTCCCTTAAAGTGTTGCATTTGCATGGATAGGATAAACTATGCTCGCTGCCAAATCAAATTCAACACCTGACCGCACTTAGGCAATTATGTATTTATGACTTCAATGGACAGAAAGCTTTGGCAGAGTGGTTGGGGAACCTCTCCTCCCTTGAAATTTACATTTAAGGGCTCATCCAAGGAAGCTCTGCAACGCCTCTCCCATTTGCATTCGTTTTATATCCTCAATTGTCCGCGATTATATGAAAACAAATTCGAGCTGTCCAAGATTTCCGGCATTTCAATTTTCGAAATTCCAGCATATTTTAAGTTTCTTAAGCGTCTCAGACTTGTTTTAATTTTTAATTTTTAATTGTCAGGTTTCTATTTTTGTTTTTTCAAGAATTATATGATAGTCTCATTCTGTTCTTTGCTCATTATAAGCACTTACTTCTGTTCATCTTTTTCTTGTTGCAACTTTTACAAACATTATAATTGACAAGAACCCATGATTTTCTCTGTAGTGCATGAAAGATTTTCAAACCACACTGCACAAAGGCTTTGGACCTCTTAAAATGAGGAAATTGAAGGACTCCTCTGATAAATTGCTTCAAATAGCAGTTTCTTTTTTTTTTCTTTTTTTATTTACTAAGAGCTGCATCCTCTCTTCTTATTTGAAGTTTTTACATGAGAAAACTTGAATGTCAGTTCTATCATTCTTTGAGCCAGAAGCTATTAGCTATCAAGTAACTCGAAAGCCTGATGAAGAGTTTTTATTTTAGTTTATATTGATAAAAATTAACATACGTTTAAGTCTAATCCGATCCAGAATATGGCCTAAAGTTTTGTCTAAACCCGTTCATAATTATAAAAGATTAATCCAAGTTCATTTTAGGTCCACCTGTATTATATTTTAAATTTTTTTAAATATTTATATTATTTAATTTAATATTTAATAATTTTATATATTTTTCTATTTATTAAATTTTTTTTATATTGTTATCTTAACATTATTTTAATGTTTACATTAGACTATATTATATATTTAGTATAGGTCTATTTTTTTAATGTATTATAAATTACATAATATATAAATATAATATAAAATAAAATAAATATTATAAATTTAAAAAAGGGTCAAGCCAGGCTCGGGCCTTAAATGTTCAAGCTCGAGTGTGATCCATATTTTAATTAGGCTTAATTTTTTGCCCAAGTCCATTTTTCGGGTCTAATATTTTTGCCAAAATCCTCCCAAATTTCGGGTGAACCTTCGAGCCTGGGCGAATAGCTCAGCCCATGAACAGGTCTACACACACCTCGTGACAATTCTCCTCACTTTCGAATCTTAAAGATTAATAATCTCACCACTAAATTCATTCCTATGCACTCAATAAGTAAAACAGTAATACAAAAGGTTTTACTAACAATTTGCACTCTAATAAAAGTTCTTTACTTGAATAAGTTTCTCCCTTACAATAGATTTATGTTCGAGACTTACTAACAAAGAAGATCAAATAACAATTCCAATAAAACACCTATTTATAACATAATAACAGAGTCAGATAAAGTTCCGATCCAATTCAAATGTCCAAGTTGCAAGGGATTGACTTGGGTGATTTAATTCAATCTGATCTTCAATATGTGTTTTCCAAGTAATATGACTTTCATTAATGGGCTAGATATCCTCCAAATAATCAACACAATCCATTCAAATGGTTCAATAAATTATCAATACTCAAATATGAAAAATGTTACTAAGAAAGTGCACACTTCCCTAACACTTAAAAATTAATTTCATATTTATCAACATTTATTTATATTTTATTATGAAATAATATATTTAAAGTTATTAATTCATTTGTTAACTTGGGAATTGATTTAATATTAACATATGTTTCAAGCAAAACAAATATTTAAGTAATTATTTTTTATTTTAATTTTTAATCAAGTATAGAAATGATTATTTTTTTTATGCATCTCCTTGTATGTCCATTTAAATTATTCATGTTTCTAGGATTATTATCCTATCCATTTCTACTTAAACTTTTTCACTCTACCAGCAAAATTAAAAATTGAAATAAATTCTTATAAAAATTAAGTTGAATCGGAGTTAGTAGTATTTGTCCACAACTCAATAAAAAAATGTTTTTTTAATTTAAAATAACATATTCAAAACAATTGTTTTTATAAATCATCATAAATTTAATTTTAACAATAAAAAAATAATATTATTAATAGTCATATATTTAATCTATACATAATTTATTTGTATTTTAAAAAATATTGAAATAGTTATTTTGTACATTTAATATCCAAATTTAACCCATTTGAGTTTTTTTTTTTACATTTTTTCTTTAAATTCTGTATTTAAAATGATTTTCCTAATGCCTTAGAAATCATTTTGATAAATTTAATCAATCCTAAAGCATTATCATAAATTTAATTTTCATAATTAAAAAATAAAATATTAATATCAAATGAATTATGGAAAAAAAAATTATAAATCCCAACGTAAAGGCTAGTTAAAGTTTGAAAAAAAAAAACTAAAAAATATATTACCTTACAAATATTTCAATCACGACAGACTTTAAAAAAGAAAATTTAGCATAGCCTGCAAAATCAAGGAAACAAATAAATGAAATATAGGTAATAATATTTATATTTATATGAATTTTATTACATTGGTTGTTTTCTAAGTTATAAATATTTCATGAATTTTTTAAAAACAAATTTTGTATCATATCTAATTTATCATAAAATATGTGTTTTTTTTTTTAATAAGATCATATTTGGTTTCTTTTTGACATAATGCCTAAAATTACTCATAACCTTCCTCTAACCCATAAATAGAAAAGATAATGCGTTTCAGTGCATTTGAACCCACGTCTTCCTGCATTGACAACAATATTTATGCCAATCGAGTTAAGACTCATTCAGCAGAAAATATGTGTTATTAAATTTAAATTTGGGCAATTTACCAGAAAATACCAATTTTAAAAAAAAAATTATGGAAAAGGACCGAAAAAATAATTATTTACCGGAAAGTGCCATTTCCCCCGAAAACGCGTCCACGTCAACGCGTTTTCAGGGGATGCAGCAGGAAAATGCGTCCACGAGGGAGCGTTTTCTGCCACATCAGCAAAAAACACTTCCTTGAGGGCGCGCTTTGCTGATGTGACAAAAACGCTCCCCCAAGGACGCGTTTTAGCCCGTGTTTTTTTTTTTAAAAAACTATTCTCGAATTTTTTAAAAATTTACGAGAATAAACCTTTATAAAGGCTCAAAGTGACAACACCATTTTTTTTAAGGTGCCATCAATTAATATGGAAATATAACTTACAAATGAAATCTTTATATAGACCCAAAGTCTCATTTCCCTTGTTTTCTTGAGCAATGTGGGATATGAGATATATGTATATATAGACTCATGAACAGTTTTGCAGCTTGTTCGTAAACAATGTGGGATTCCTTCCTCTTTTAACTAATAACATGAGATGAAATGCTACACTATATTTGATTTTTTTTACTTAGAGTTTAAAGTTTTTTACAAAAAGTTAACATTTGTTACATTATAAATAAAACTTTTAAACTCTATAAGTAAAAAAAATATAAAATATAAAATGAGTATGGTAAAATATTAAAAATAAATATTTAAAAATTACTAATAGTTGAGTGATCATTTTGTAAGTTTTTATAATTCGATAGCTAAAAATATAGTTAAGTGACTACTAATGTAATTTAATCTAGATATAAAATATGAAAAATAATTATTATATTTTATGTATATTATATATTTCTATAAAAAAAACTAATTTAACATAATTATACACTATGTTTAAATAGATTATCTATCTAGTTAAAATATATCTGAAATAAATTTATCGGCATTCATTAGGTGATGAAAATTAAATTAAATTAGAATTAAAAAAATTAATTAGTATAGTAAAATATTAAAAATAAATAAAAATTTAAAAAGATATATCAATTTTTTAAAATTACAAAAAAAAAAAATACTATTTGAGTACCAAATACTCACCATTTATTTATTAATCAAACATTCATAATATAAAATAAAATAAATAATAAAAAATTAAAAGTATAACTTCTAAATTTAAATAATGGAAAATTATTTTAAAAATTAGAATTGCATTGATATTAACTTCAAACATTTAAAATTGAATAGAAGATTATTGCATGTACAAGTTTCATATGTGCAATTTGTTCTCTTTTTTTTAATAGTTCTTTTGTATATGTTAACAATTCTAAAATGCAACAAGATTAAAGATCTCAAAAGATAATTTTATAATATAAGAATACGTTAACAAAATATAAAAAAAAAAAGAAATTGTTTTGTAAAAAAAATATCAAATATAGTGTAGCCTTTAATCTCATGTTGTTAGTTAAAAGAGGAAGGAATCCCACATTGTTTAGGAACAAGCTGCAAAACTATTCATGAGTCTATATATACACATATCCCATATCCCACATTGCTCAAGAAAACAAGGGAAATGAGACTTTGGGTCTATATAAAGATTTGCTTTGTAAGTTATATTTCCATATTAATTGGTGACACCTTAAAAAAAATGGTGTTGTCACTTTGAGCCTTTATAAAGGTTTATTCTCGTAAATTTTTAAAAAATTCGAGAATAGTTTTTTTTAAAAAAAAATACGGGCTAAAACGCGTCCTTGGGGCAGCGTTTTTGCCACATCAGCAAAGCGCACCCTCAAGGAAGCGCGCTGACGTGGACGTGTTTTCGGGGGAAATGGCCCTTTCCGGTAAATAATTATTTTTTCGGTCCTTTTCTGTAATTTTTTTTAAAAATTGATATTTTCTGGTAAAATACTCTTTAAATTTGAGATAAATAGATATATAAGTTTATTATTTTTTAAAAAATCTATTGAAGTGTCAAGAATTATGGTATAAAATTATTTTGCGTAAACTACATTTATTGTCCCTAACCTTTGATTGAGATTACACTCAATTTTCAGAAGTTACATAATTGTCACTAAAGTTATAGAAATGTTACATTTTTGTCACTTATCCGTTAACTTCCATTAAGAAGATGATGTGGCACGTTAATTTAAAGGGTTAATAATCAATTTAACCCCTAGACTATAACTAAAATATCAATTTGATACTTTTAAAATTTTCTTTAATAAGAATTCTAAAAAAATTTAAGGGTAAACTACTCAGATAGTCACCCAAGTTTTAGTGCATTCCTATTTTGGTTTTTGAATTCTTTTTTGTTAATTTAGCCATTTCTGTTAGATTAATTATCATTTTTAGTCACTCCACCATTAAAATGCATTGACCACTGAACGGAATGCTGATGTGGCAGTATTTTAATTGGTATAATAATAAATTTAGCCCTTAACACTTTACACATTCTGTCAAGTTGACCCTAATTCTAAAAAAATCAACAAATTTAACCCTCAATGTTTGTGCATTTATCAATTTAGTCCAAATTCAAAAAATTCAAAAAAGTTATAATTTTAAAAAATTAAAAATATATATTTATTTTAGAAATAGATAAAAATATAGAAGATGTCTGGGATAATTTTCCAGCACATGCCATAAACAGAAACAATGGCGTGTAGCAAGAAACATTGCAACAACAGTTGCTTTTATGGCATTGTTTTGATGAGTGAGCATCACTTGTGGAGCCCGTTCCCCGTTGCTATAAATCAAGTTTGCATCATCAAAGAAAAGTATAAATTGTTTCATCTGCAACGAAAGTGAAACAAAGTAATTATATATATATATATATATATATTAATATTTTATATTGTTTTAAACAATAGTTCAATTTCTTCATGTTTAACATTTTTTTATGTCATTTTTAATAAATTCTTTTAAAAAAAAATTAATCAATAAATACAATTAACTGAAACTAGAAAGGTCATGTCAATCCCTTGTGTTTCTGAGAATAAAAACCGTAACTGAAACTATAACTTCTCTTTTCTTTGTTTACTTTACAAACAGAGACTAATCCAAATTTTATGTGTCATTGTCTTTTTCCTCGTATTTGATTATCCTGCAGATATCATCCATTGTTGTTCCTTTCGGTCCTGTTTTTGGCCACACCAATAAAAACACTTTGTGCTAGTTGTTGAAATCATTTTTTGTTCGAAAAACGGGCCGACTTTAGAAAGAAAAACGGAGTCGTCACCAATCTTTTTTGAAGTGTGATTGGGCCACTTTTGAAAACATTTTGGTCTACGAATTTTAAGAAAATGGGCTCGGGAGTCGGTTACGCACGAGTAAGGATTAGCACCCTCGTAATGCCCAAAATTGGTACCTTATTGATTGATTAATGTCCTAATATCGAAAATTAGAAGAGATTTTAAAACAAGAATCCTTTGGAAAATGTTTGGGTAATTCGAATTGGATATCGAAATTCTCTTGTTCCGAAAGGATGAAATATCACATCCAGCACGTTAGGATACGATGTTTCAGACCTTCGGCACCAAGATTATTTCATAATTTCCAAAGTTCATGCATTGTCATTTTAAAAAGGGTATTCCATTATTTGGCCATACGAACGAACCGAAACCCAGCACGTTAGGGCACGATTCCTCAAATTTCCAAACAAGAAACATTGCCTTATTTTTAAAATTGACAAAACACAATCAAAAAAAAAAAAAAGAGGATATTCAGTCCTTTGGGCGAGCGAAAAATTGAAACCCAGCACGTTAGAGCATAATTTCTCAGAACTTCCAAGCACAAAATATTACCTTGCTTTTAATTTTAAAAAACAGACACAGTCTTAAAGGATACTTAATGATTCGGTCAAACGAAAAACCGAAACCCAGCACGTTAGGGCACGATTCATCAAATTTTTAACCACCAAATATTGCCTTTATTTGAAGAGAATTATGGATCAAGTAAAGTTAATGGAACAAGAATTTGGAAAATAAATCGCAGCGTTGATATGTGTAATGGAAATAAGATGGTCAAAACATAAGTAACAATAATAGAAAATAAAAATAATAGTAATAATGGTAGGAGTAATAAAAATAATGGTGCTAATAATAATTGTAAATATAATAGTATAAATAATAACAACCAGTGTGATAGTAATAATAAGATAATGAAAATGATAAGAAATATTAGAATAATATTAATGATGAAATAATAGTGAAAATGTTGAAATTAATATGGATAATAATAAGAATAATAATCATAGTAGTTATAATAATAGTATGTATGTATATCGAAAAAAAAAAATAAGTAAACCATAGTATTAATAATAATAAAAACAATAATAATAAGGTTAGAAAAAAAATGATGGTAGTGGTGATGATAAAATAATGATTATACTAGTAAAATAATAATAATAAAATATTAACAATAGTGGCAAGAATAGTAATAATGAAATGATAATAGAATAATAAAGGAAAAAAACTAATA
Organism: Gossypium sturtianum; assembly: GCA_025698515.1. NCBI lineage: Eukaryota > Viridiplantae > Streptophyta > Magnoliopsida > Malvales > Malvaceae > Gossypium > Gossypium sturtianum. Next base: position 45,015,382 of record CM046952.1, read on the forward strand.
AGGGTAGAACAGTACCGAAAAAAAATAATAGCTATGTAAAATAATAGAAATAATGAAAATAAGTGTGATATTTGAAAACCATAACACCAAGAAATAGAATAATAAATGTGAAATCAAAGGAAAAAAATAATTTAAATATGAAGATAATTAGAAAAGAATACGTAAATAATAAACCCAGGAAGGAAAAAAAAAGTCCAAATTACACAGGTTAAGGACTGAATCATAATGACAACGAAATTTAAAGCCTAAACTGTAATGAATCAAAACAAAATAGGATTAAAATACGATTCGCGCCAAAGAGTAGGGACTGAAAACGCAATTATTCCGAGCTCCTGAACACACGTCTGAATGCGGACCAATTTGCGATGTGGACCAAATTAAAGGGCGATTTAAATAAAAAAAACTGAAATGGGAGAAATTAAAACAGTGGCGCAAAAGGGGAGGGCTAATCGCATAAATTTCCCCTTTAAAGCATGGTCTCCACTCCTCCCAAACAAACCATTTAATTCGCCGTTTATTTTATGTATAAAAACATAAAAACAAGTTTTATGCTTCATCTTTTAGCTTTCTGTTCCAAAAAACAAAACCAGAAAACACCCCCTCCTTTCGTATTCTCTCTTTCGTTTTGCCCATTAGGGCTTGAGTTCCCCTAATCTGACGATCCTCCGCCGGAACTCCCGCCGCCAGCGCCAGCCAAAACAAGGTAAACTCTTTTTGTTTAAGACGCATTTTTTTAAATAAAAAAAAAAATAAAATGAAAGAAACCAAGACAGAAAACGAAGAAAAAAAAATCAACCTTCTTTGTGCTTCTATTAAGATTTTCTGTAGGATTTAATGTACTGTTCTCTGTATTTCTTGTGTAAATCGTGTAAACAACAAGTAGATACCCCCCCTTTTACAAGGATTTTCGTGGCTTTTATAGCCTTCCCCGAAAAATGAAAGAGACTCCTACTTTTATTAAATCTGTTGGGGCTATTTTCCTTTTCTTTCGCAGGTACAACGCCGTGGAGGCGCATAACACGGAGAGAGCGAGACGTGCGCGAACATGAGACTGCTGGTGGGGGGTAGTTGCGGCGCTGGTCACTCCGAAATCCCTTAGGGTTTTCTGCTAAAGCTTGATAAAATTGGGTCATTTGGGCCTGTTGATTTGGGCTGATTAAATTTGGGCTTGTTATTGTAAAAATTGGGTCTCGGGCAAGAAATTGGATCATACAGCTGCCCCTCTTTGCTTGTTATCGTGTAACGGGAATGAAGCAAAGATTCTAAAAGAGCCAATTTTGCCCAATTTTGGCCGAACTTCGACTTCTTGATCCTCGTCTTCTTCAAATGACTCCAACTCCACTACAACTTGAACGGTATTGGAACTTCATCTTGATAGCTTCAACCTCATGAAGGTAGTATCCATTATCTGTTGATCTGCTCCATTGCAAACTCGGGGAGACAGGATCTGATGTCTTCAGTCTGCTTCCTTGCTATCTTCAGGAAGACTTCATTCTTGATTTGATCCACTAGGAACAAAAATGAAATTTTCAATTCTTCATTTGCTCCATCTGGGAACAAAATCTGAAATTTTCAAATTGCTTCCTTACTATCTTCAGGAAGACTTCATTCTTCAGTTTGATCCACTAGGGAACAAAATCTGAAATTTTCAATTCTTCAGTTTGCTCCACTATCATTTCTAGGGAACAAAATCTGAAATTTTCAATTTACTTCCTTACTATCTTCAGGAAGACTTCATTCTTCAGTTTGATCAACTGGGGAACAAAATCTGAAATTTTCAAATTACTTCCTCACTATCTTCAGGAAGACTTCATTCTTCAGTTTGATCCACTGGGGCACAAAATCTGAAATTTTCCATTTGCTTCCTTACCATCTTCAGGAAGACTTCATTCTTTAGTTTGATCCGCTGGGGAATAAAATCTGAAATTTTCAATTTGCTTCCTGACTATCTTCAGGAAGACTTCATTCTTCAGTTTGATCCACTGGGGAACAAAATCTGAAATTTTCAATCCTTCAGTTTACCCCACTACCATTTCTAGGGAACAAAATCTGAAATTTTCAAATTGCTTCCTCACTATCTTCAGGAAGACTTCATTCTTCAGTTTGATCCACTAGGGCACAAAATTTGAAATTTTCCATTTGCTTCCTTACCATCTTCAGGAAGACTTCATTCTTCAGTTTGATCCGCTGGGGAATAAAATCTGAAATTTTAAATTTGCTTCCTGACTATCTTCAGGAAGACTTCATTCTTCAGTTTGATCCACTAGGGAACAAAATCTAAAATTTTCAATTCTTCTGTAACACCCCAAACCCGGCCCACAAGCCCTGACCAGATTTGGTATGCCACTGCGGAAAAACGTTTGAGAAGATTCGACCTAAAGATAAAATCATGACAACTTGTTGAGTTTGTAAAACGGTGACCATTTAAAATCTTAAGTAAAGTGTGGTGTTTATAAAAATATCCTGGTTAAAACTTTATGATACATTTTAGGATATAGTTTTGCCGAAAATAAACCGGTTTCAAAATAATAATTCAATCGTCACTTTGCTTTAACATAATAAAAATACTCAAATAGAAATACTTAAATACTTTAACTGGGCCTTATTACAACAAATAATTAAACAAAAGTTCTTAGTAATAAACTGAATAAAATAAAGAAGATGTATTCTGCATGGGCCACCTCGTATCCACTCCAACCCGATCCAATTACCACGAATCATCTGCGATGTTTAATAAAAATTGGGTGAGTCATATAGACTCAGTGTGTAATTAGTCCACTGAATTCCACCCACATGTTAACCACATATTAACTCATATATCAGATATCAATTATCAAATTCACATGTTATCACATTCTAGGCTTGGCCCATATTCATATCACATTCATCTAATAGGGTAGTTGACCACATAATTTCCACATACTGGGCTTAGCCCATTTCCACATTAATCCACATATCATATTGGGCTTGGCCCATTTCCACATATGTTCACATACGAAATCATGCAATTATGAAGCCCAACCCAAACCTAGGGTCCATCCGCTACACACCCCTTATCCACCTACCACACACCGGGGATTATCAAATCACCTCTCCTTTTCACTCCAAAGGCAATCACTCGCCGTCCATGTGCAATTAAGCACAATAGTCCACAACGCGACCTCGATCGGCGCTAATCCACGATGTAGCCGTAGCTAACACCAAAACCACGATGGGACACATAGTCACTCATCAACCACGATATGGCACATAGCCGATATCAACAACCACGATGAGGCACATAGCCACTCATCAAGCCACGCGAACTAAATCGCAATTAATCCACAACGTGACCTCGATCCAACGTCAATCCACGATGTAGCTCAAGGCTAACATCAAACCACGCACTCAAGTATACCCGCACCTTCTTTCATATCCCAACCCATGCACATGCCACATAAAATAATGATACAATGTAATGATGCATGAGCATGTTCATCAAGCATATTATCACATATTCATATTAATAATCACATATCATCGGGTTTGGTACTTACCGGATTATCGACATACCCCTTGAGGGTATCCTTATCACAATTTCCATCGCACTAGTTAGCACATTCATAACACATACACATTTCACATACATATCATATACCCGGAAAACGGTGGGTTAATCACACACCTAATCACTTGGAGAACTATGCTTTCGATCATCGATGCTATCACTAGGTGATACTACGGCTATTTGCCTACTTTCTTGTTCGTATTTGGTCCACACCCCGGTGGCCAATCCCTAGCTCGCCGAGACAGATCTCTTCTTAAACTTCGGGATAGGGACCTTCCCTTTCCCTTCTTGAATGGTATTCGCCTCCATCAACACACTTAATTAGAACAATCGTTTTAATCATCAATATACGAATTCTTAACCAAATATCCACAACTTATCATACTTACCGGAAGGGTCTTGAAATCCCGAAAAGCTTGATCTAATGCTTAGATCCTTAATCCCTACATTTGATTAATCACCTACTACTTTAATAAAAAGCCATTCGCCATAAATCCAAATCCTAGTAGGATTAGTATACTTAAACTTACCTTGTTGCCGTTTGACTTAAGAATCAAGTCTTGAAATCTCGCTATACTCTTCTTGCATTCGCCAAGCATTGAATCAATTAACTTGGTTAGTTTTCGGCTTTTGAATAATTAATGAACACATATATTTACCAAACATGGCCTTGGCCGAATACTATAGACACTTACCTTGTGGATTTTAAATCCGAAACTCACCGAATAACTAGGAACACGTGGCCTATGGTGTACCTTGGAAAAGAACTTCTCCTTCCTTATAGTCGACACTTAGTAAATCCCGAAAGATCTCTTCAAAGTTTCGGCAACAAGATATTAATGGGGTTAGTCCTAGATTTCGGCAAATCTTAAGAAAAAATGATGAAACCGAATGAGATCTTACCCTTACTTGAAGAAATCGATTGCACCTTCACTTCAACCTTCAGAGATTCGGCTATGGCTAGATGATGATCTCACAACTTTCGGCTTTTGGAGGGATTAGAAAGAAAAGAAAAGGAAGAATAAAGATGGAGGATTTGGCTAGAACACAAGGTATTTCGGCTTGGCAAAAATAAAAGAAGAAGAAGATTTGGTGAAGAGAATTCGACAGAGGCTTTCAAAGAACAGAAAATAATGCAGAATGGCCTCTCTTTTCCTTTTATAGCCGATATTACTAACTTAGAATCCCTTACTTGGCCATCACTCTTCTATTTTAATAGCTTTATCTCTTTAATTATCACTTAAAATAAAAGATAATTCAGCAACTATCCTTACTTAACCGAAATTATTAAACTCAAAGTCCCTTACTTGGCCATCACTTCTCCCTTATTTTCCTCTTTATCTCTTTATTCAAATTAAAAGAATTTAATCCAACAATTATCTCTTGAAAATAATGATAAATAAATCCCTTATTTATCCACTATTTATAAAATAATAAAAGCTCGTAATTTATAGCCATGTGCCGTCCACCTCTCTGCTCCTTGTAGCAAAATAAAATTTCTTTTATTTGCTTCCCATGTGACTCGAACTTAGGCCCATTCCTCTTGCATATGGTGCCATTTCCATAGGCCCTAAGTGGCATCTTCAGACCACTTTTCCAAGCCTGTTTGTGTGTCAAATTTCACAAACTTTTTATTTTAAGGCCACATTGCCTTAATTTCCCCTTTTAAACCTTAAAACTCTTTATTTCTAGGTCATTTCTAAGTTTCCAAAAATTTTCGATCGGCTCTGTAAACTTGACATTTCCTTACATTTCCATGACATTTCCTTACAAGACATTTCCTTACATTTCCAAGACATTTCCATGACATTTCCTTACAAGACATTTCCTTACATTTCCAAGGTTCTAAAATGTTCACTTTCCTCTTTTAAACTTAACATTTCCATACATTTCAGTGTTTCCAAAAGTGTTCAAAATATATTCATAACACATAAGATATGTCATTTCGCACAATTAAACCAAAAATGCATAGGCCCTTTTCAGGATGTTACAGTTCTACCCTCCTTAAAAATAATTTCGCCCACGAAATTACTTATTAACGAATAATCGTACATCTTAACTCACCGCACTACGCTTATGTTGCGCACTGATCTTAATAGAACCATCATACTTTCTAGGCACGGTCTCTAAGTTCACGCCCCTAGAACTCATTTCTAACGTCGCGATTTAACTCGATTAAAAAGTTTTATGCATCGAAATTTTGTTCCACCGATTATTCGCGAACAGCTTTATGAAAAGAGATGTTCGAAGTAGTTCTTTCGATCAACCAAAGTTTCTAGTTCAAGTTCACTACTCTAACTCAGGGAGTCACATTCACATTCATAAGCAGAGACACATTCATTTTTCCACGAAGTCACATTCATTCACAACATCATTCACTACACTTTTATGGCCATTCCATCCATTTCCCTACCTGTGGGTAATTTTGTCTTTTCCCCTACAGGGGTATTTTGGTAATAAATCGGGGTCAATTCGAAAATATTTTTCAAATTAAAGGTATTTCAGAATGTACAAAATCTCTCAGGTTATTTTGTTTTCCAAATCAGAGGTGTTGCAAAAATTTGTAAATCGAGGTTATTTAGGTAATTTTGGAAGTCGAGCGCCCAGTAAATTTTCCAAATCGGGGTATCTTGTTATTTGTAAAATGAAGTTTTGATATCTTTGTAAAGTAGAAATATTTTAACAAAAGTCGAGGGTATTTTTGAAAATCTTAAAAACTAAGGGTATTTTAGTAATTTACAATACAGGGGCATTTTTGTAATTTTGTAAATTGAAGATATTTTGGAAAAATTTTCACAATAATCTTTTACTACAATTAAAAGGGTAATTTAGGGATTTTAAAACTAGGAATTTTATAAAACTGCGTGGCTAGTCCCTTTCGGGTTTTAATGATTGGTTTAGCCCGTGAATAAGTCCTCTTGGTTAGGGTGACAGTACACTACGCACTGTAGGATTCGAGTAAAGAGGAGGTGAGTCACTAGGACTGCTTAAATACCAAGCTCTTATTGAATCCACTCCTAGACATGCGCACAACAGTTGCCACACCCTAGCTCGGCGACTTACTTCACAGGTTTGTTTAATAATCCTTAAGTCTTATGCATGTGTTTGAGTGCACTAGCCCTAGGGTTCAATAGCCCTAATATTCTAATCTACGAGCCCAAATAAGCCCATAATGATTCACATAAACAAGTCACTTCAACAATTAGAAGTACTTACGGTGGACTTCTGTAGGAGATACAGGTGCCATGCCAGAATAACCTGAAAAGTTTATGAAAGCCCATACTTTTGAAAAGCCCATCTTTGGAAAAAATTATTTTTGGACCCAAAACCCTCAAAGTCGAGTTTTGAACTGGGCTCTGATACCAATTTGTAACACCCCAAACCCAGCCCACAAGCCCTGACCGGATCTGGTATGCCACTGCGGAAAAACGTTTGAGAAGATTCGACCTAAAGATAAAATCATGACAACTTGTTGAGTTTGTAAAACGGTGACCATTTAAAATCTTAAGTAAAGTGTTGTGTTTATAAAAATATCCTAGTTAAAACTTTATGATACATTTTAGGATATAGTTTTGCCGAAAATAAACCGGTTTCAAAATAATAATTCAATCGTCACTTTGCTTTAACATAATAAAAATACTCAAATAGAATACTTAAATACTTTAACTGGGCCTTATTACAACAAATAATTAAACAAAAGTTCTTAGTAATAAACTGAATAAAATAAAGAAGATGTCTTCTGCATGGGCCACCTCGTATCCACTCCAACCCGGTCCAATCACCACGAATCATCTGCGATGTTTAATAAAAATTGAGTGAGTCATACAGACTCAGTGTGTAATTAGTCCACTGAATTCCACCAACATGTTAACCACATATTAACTCATATATCAGATATCAATTATCAAATTCACATGTTATCACATTCTAGGCTTGGCCCATATTCATATCACATTCATCTAATAGGGTAGTTGACCAAATAATTTCCACATACTGGGCTTAGCCCATTTGCACATTAATCCACATATCATATTGGGCTTGGCCCATTTCCACATATGTTCACATACGAAATCATGCAATTATGAAGCCCAACCCAAACCTAGGGTCCATCCGCTACACACCCCCTTATCCGACCTACCACACACGGGGATTATCAAATCACCCTCTCCTTTTCACTCCAAAGGCAATCATCGCCGTCCACGTGCAATTAAGCACAATAGTCCACAACGCGACCTCGATCGGGCGCCAATCCACGATGTAGCCGTAGCTAACACCAAAACCACGATGGGACACATAGTCACTCATCAACCACGATATGGCACATAGCTGATATCAACCACGATGAGGCACATAGCCACTCATCAAGCCACGCGAACTAAATCGCAATTAATCCACAACGTGACCTCAGTCAACGTCAATCCACGATGTAGCTCAAGGCTAACATCAAAAACCACGATGGGACACATAGTCACTCATCAACCACGATATGGCACATAGCCGATATCAACCACGATGAGGCACATAGTCACTCATCAAGCCCACGCGAACTAAATCGCAATTAATCCACAACGTGACCTCGGTCAACGTCAATCCACGATGTAGCTCAAGGCTAACATCAAACCACGCACTCAAGTACACCCGCATCTTCTTTCATATCCCAACCCATGCACATGCCACATAAAATAATGATACAATGTAATGATGCATGAGCATGTTCATCAAGCATATTATCACATATTCATATTAATAATCACATATCATCAGGTTTGGTACTTACCGGATTATCGACATACCCCGAGGGTATCCTTATCACAATTTCCATCGCACTAGTTAGCACATTCATAACACATACACATTTCACATACATATCATATACTCCGGAAAACGGTGGGTTAATCACACACCTAATCACTTGGAGAACTATGCTTTCGAGCATCGATGCTATCACTAGGCGATACTACGGCTATTTGCGCACTTTCTTGTTCTCGATTTGGTCCACACCCGGTGGCCAATCCCTAACCGCCGAGACAGATCTCTTCTTAAACTTGGGATAGGGACCTTCCCTTTCCCTTCTTGAATGGTATTCGCCTCCATCAACACACTTAATCGTAACAATCGCTTTAATCATCAATATACGAATTCTTAACCAAATATCCACAACTTATCATACTTAGGAAGGGTCTTGAAATCCGAAAAGCTTGATCTAATGCTTAGATCCTTAATCCCTACATTTGATTAATCACCTACTACTTTAATAAAAAGCCATTCGCCATAAATCCAAATCCTAGTAGGATTAGTATACTTAAACTTACCTTGTTGCCGTTTGACTTAAGAATCAAGTCTTGAAATCTCTCGCTATACTCTTCTTGCATTCGCCAAGCATTGAATCAATTAACTTGGTTAGTTTTCGGCTTTTGAATAATTAATGAACACATATATTTACCAAACATGGCCTTGGCCGAATACTATAGACACTTACCTTGTGGATTTTAAATCCCAAACTCACCGAATAACTAGGGAACACGTGGCCTATGGTGTACCTTCGGGGAAAAGAACTTCTTCTTCCTTGTAGTCGACACTTAGTAAATCCCGAAAGATCTCTTCAAAGTTTCGGCAACAAGATATTAATGGGGTTAGTCCTAGATTTGGCAAATCTTAAGAAAAATGATGAAACCGAATGAGATCTTACCATTACTTGAAGAAATCGATTGCACCTTCACTTCAACCTTCAGAGATTCGGCTATGGCTAGATGATGATCTCACAACTTTTCGGCTTTTGGAGGATTAGAAAGAAAAGAAAATGAAGAATAAAGATGGAGGATTTGGCTAGAACACAAGGTATTTCGGCTTGGCAAAAATAAAAGAAGAAGAAGATTTGGTGAAGAGAATTCGACAGAGGCTTTCAAAGAACAGAAAATAATGCACGAATGGCCTCTTTTCCTTTTATAGCCGATATTACTAACTTAGAATCCCTTACTTGGCCATCACTCTTCTATTTTAATAGCTTTATCTCTTTAATTATCACTTAAAATAAAAGATAATTCAGCAACTATCCTTACTTAGCCGAAATTATTAAACTCAAAGTCCCTTACTTGGCCATCACTTCTCCCTTATTTTCCTCTTTATCTCTTTATTCAAATTAAAAGAATTTAATCCAACAATTATCTCTTGAAAATAATGATAAATAAATCCCTTATTTATCCACTATTTATAAAATAATAAAAGCTCGTAATTTATAGCCATGTGCCGTCCACCTCTGTGCTCATTGTAGCAAAATAAAATTTCTTTTATTTGCTTCCCATGTGACTCGAACTTAGGCCCATTCCTCTTGCATATGGCGCCATTTCCATAGGCCCTAAGTGGCATCTTCAGACCACTTTTCCAAGCCTGTTTGTGTCAAATTTCACAAACTTTTTATTTTAAGGCCACCTTGCCTTAATTTCCCCTTTTAAACCTTAAAACTCGTCATTTCTAGGTCATTTCTAAGTTTCCAAAAATTTTCGATCGGCTCTGTAAACTTGACATTTCCTTACATTTCCATGACATTTCCTTACAAGACATTTCCTTACATTTCCAAGACATTTCCATGACATTTCCTTACAAGACATTTCCTTACATTTCCAAGGTTCTAAAAATGTTCACTTTCCTCTTTTAAACTTAACATTTCCATACATTTTCAGGTTTCCAAAAGTGTTCAAAATATATTCATTACACATAAGATATGTCATTTCGTACAATTAAACCAAAAATGCATAGGCCCTTTTCAGGATGTTACATCTTCAGTTTGCCCCACTACCATTTCTAGGGAACAAAATCTGAAATTTTCAAATTGCTTCCTCACTATCTTCAGGAAGACTTCATTCTTCAGTTTGATCCACTGGGGCACAAAATCTGAAATTTTCAAATTGCTTCCTCACTATCTTCAGGAAGACTTCATTCTTCAGTTTGATCCACTGGGGCACAAAATCTGAAATTTTCAATTTGCTTCCTTACCATCTTCAGGAAGACTTCATTCTTCAGTTTGATCCGCTGGGGAACAAAATCTGAAATTTTCAATTTGCTTCCTTACTATCTTCAAGAAGACTTCATTCTTCAGTTTGATCCACTAGGGAACAAAATCTGAAATTTTTAATTCTTCAGTTTGCTCCACTACCATTTCTAGGGAATAAAATCTGAAATTTTTGGTTTTGCTATACCGTCATCTGAGGGATATGTCATGTATACTCGAATGTATTATGGTTGACTTTTTGCATAAATGCAGAATGACATGAGAATGACGATTAGGACGCATGATTGGAATGAATCTAATGCTCCTAACTAAATGATATTAGGGATGACATTTGCATGAATGCAGGATGTCATGAAAATGATTTTTTTTGAAAAACGATTATGACATAATGATCGGCATAAATCAAATACTCCTAATTGGAAATGAGAAAATGATCCCTATGGGTTGTCATTGCTCATAGTTTATCAAGGTTCTATCACTGATGCGCTACCATGCTTTCTCGTTCAGCTGGTATCTTGGACAAAAACCCAAAGAAACAATCATTCTGCTCAGTAAGCTTGCCCCGCTATAATTTCAGAGTCCCTTTCCTTAGGACATAAAAATTTATACCTCTCACTGCAACTTCTGGGGAATAACATTTGACTTTTTTCATCCATTCAGTTATCACCTAGAGGTATGGAATTTTCAATCAACTTGGTCTACTATATCATCCCCTGAGTATAATGACAAGATATATGTATGCAGGGTATTCCGACAATAATCCCCTTTTATACTTGGATTGACCTTGTTCGTCATTTGCCGATATGGTGTTACCAACGAAATTGTCTTATCCAATTATTTTTTCATGTTTCCAATCCCCTTAGGCTTGGTGAGTTCTGAACAATAGTCCTATTTCAGATTCTCATATTATTTAAAAGCTTCCAGAGTAATATGCGAAACTCCTTTTATGAAAGTATTAGTCCAATAATCATTATTTCAATATAAAATGCTTGAAAAAGATCAATGGACAAGAAAGAAATTAATCAAGAGCATAGCTCGAAACAAATAAGTTATAAAAGATAACCAAGAAAATTGATTGGGTGTATATTGAAAAGAATAACAAATTCAAAAATGGGTAAAATAGAAGTTAGGTGCCCTAGATATCGCAGCCTGAGCTTCTCTTGTTCAAACTTCTTGAGGACCATTTTAAGCTCAATATGTGTTCAGGGGATCCAGAGTACTTTGTCAATGCCCCAAGACGTAATATTCTTCCTCATTGCTAATTCGGCATATAGCAAGACTCATCTGTATGCCCCGCTTCTTGGTCAAAATTTGAGCCGCCCTTTTCGGGTTTTCAACTCAAATCCCTTTGGTCTCAAAGCGCCCTTTGCGGGTTTTCGCTTGGCCTCTCCTTTTTTCTTTTCTTTTTCCTTTTTTTTTGAATGAATTTGAGCTCAAGGCGCCCTTTGCGGGTTTTCACCTTGGTCTTTCCTCCTTCAGGTCAAATATTTCTTGACTAAACTTGAATTCACCGGATTGGGCAAGTCTTCACCATTCGCCCTTGGCCAATATCAATGCTCCTCTAGAACAGTCCTACATAAGTCCTTCTCAATTTGGCACATGATTTTCTCTCAAATCATTTTGTAGAATAAAAATCTTTTTCAACGTTAGGTTTCTTCGTAGAATTCCCTAAGATGAACTTCTTTAACATAAGCTCACATCAACTGGCCGTGGCAAATAACTTTTAACCTTCCTTCGATTGATAAAAACACTTCAAATCTATAAACTAATATATAAGATGTTATCCCGACAAAGGTCCTGGCCAACGTTCAATAATCATAGAGAGTAGTGATAGCTTCTCATGCCAATCCTTACAAGTCTAAGTCACCCTTCATAAATTTTTTGTTTTTTTGTTTTTTTTTTGTAACTTTTGCTATACTGCGATACACTGCCTGATCCTTAGACAAAATGTAGACTTTGTCTTTGTACAGTTATTTAAACGCGATCCTTTATGGCATTCTGCTAGCATCTTGATCCTTTTTTTTTGCGAATTTGATGACTTCGACCTTGTAATATTGGCATATGAAGCTACTTCCACCCTCTTAGCGAAGTAGACGATGACCATGACGGTGAATCGATGTCAACTAGAAACGTTTGACGAGGTTGGCCCCATCACATCTATGCCTCACATATGGAAAATTTGTGAAGAATTGGAGAAAGTACATAATCTTGTCTCCTTATATTCAGCATTTGCGGTATGACTGATGCAATCCTTTTCCATGGTGGATCAACAGTGCCCCATCCTCTTGTTTAGCCCGCATCTTATTAGTCCAGGCATGTCCTGATATGATCGTGCGAAAACATCTTTGAATTCTCGAAGATAATTCAATAATATCTCGCCTCATTTCTGTGATAAGCTAGGTTACAGTCTTCACCTCTTTTCTAAGCTCATAATATCCGTTGACCCTTTGTTGAATAAGGTCTGTCCTTCATCTTGTTAAACCATTTTTAACAAGTCAGAAGACATGTTACAATCTCTGTCATCTTCAAAGTCCTTAGATCCCCTAGACCCATATCTCGTTCAAAAAGGGAGTCAGTAACAACGTCGCTCATGTCTTTGATATCTGGGTACCCAGGTACGAAGGCAAGAAATCCAAAGAATAAATGATTCTAATGACGATTACTGGTATGGTCATGAAAGAATATTCAAAAAAAAAAAACAAATGAATGTACAGTATGAAATGTAAAGAATAAAAGAATATGTATTCAAAAAGATGTATTTTATTGAAATGATAATTCTGGACATAAGCCTATTTCACAAAAGAGTTCTTATTGCCTCTAGGCCTAAGGCAACAAACATGTTTTGCACATTACTATAGACCAGCTCTAAAAATATAAGTATCTCTTCCACAATCCCATTATTCAAAACACTCCCAAGTATACAAGGGCTTGGAAATTTCATTCTCCTTAAGGAGTCACAACTTTCTTGTCTCCTCCTTCAATTATCACATTTACTGTCGCATCAAAGTGATCCAGTTTTGATGAATCGTCGATCTTCACAACTCCCATTTTAATGAACTTTTCAACCAACTTTTTGAACGTAGTGCAGTTTTCAATTGAATGACCCTTTATTCCCGCGTGATACTTCGCATTGGGCATTCTCGTTATACCATTTTAGAAAAGGAGGTTGCAATAGTTTTAAATAAAATGGGGACACCACGTATGCGTCAAACAAACTTTGATATAACTCCTTATACGTCATTGGGATTGGCATAAATTGGAGTTTTTCAGAGTTTTACCTTGTGCCCGACTCTTGTCTCACCGATTCTTGTTGCCCAGCAGTGATCACCTTTGGCTGGTTAACAGTAATTGCTTTTGAGTACCCTTTGTTGTATGTACTCATATTATTCACCTCGTTATCTTTTTTTCTAGGAGTAGATCTTTTAGTGGTTTCCCCTGCTTCAATCTTGCCACATCTTATGGCATTTTCAATCATCTCTCATGTCATCACTATATCTACAAAGCTTTTACTAGTACTTCCTATCATGTGAGTGATGAATGGAGCCTTCAAGGTATTGATGAAGAGCATTGTAGTCTCCTTTTCTAGGAGTGGTGGCTGAACTTGCATGGCGACCTCTCTCCATCTTTGCGCATACTGCCTGAAGCTTTCATTTGGTTTCTTCTCCATGTTTTGCAAAGTGATTCTATCAGGCGCTATATCAGTCACATGGCCGTAATACTTCATAAAGGCTTGTGCCAAATCTTTCCACGATTTGACTTGAGTACGACTTAACTGGTTGTACCATTTAGCCGCGGCTCCAGTCAGACTATCCTGGAAACAGTGGATCAACAATTGGTCGTTGTTGACATATCCCGTCATTCTCCGACAGAACATTGTAATATGGGCCTCAGGGCAGCTGGTCCCGTTGTACTTTTCAAACTCCAAGCATCTTGAACTCGGAGGAAGTACTAGATCCGGGACTAGACTCAAATTTTCTTAGCATCCACCTCGCATTGGTAATCAAAGACTTTCCAATGCTTTGAACTTCTCCTCTAACCATTTGCACCGATCTTCCAACTCTTTCGGGAGTTCCACCCTTGCCTTTTCCTCTTCTGTTGCATCATCAAAATCAGGGACTATCGATTTTGCCATATTGTCTCCAGGGTTTGAGCTCGAGCCTACCGAGAAAGTTTGTTTGTCGGCTTTGAGGTACCGATTTGATATCGAGGTCCGATATTGACAGAACACTCTTGGCGGTTGGACTTGGGAGTTTACCAGGGGCTAAGCCTGGAGGATAAACAGAATTTTCATTTTCATCTCTGACATCGCCCATAGGGCCCTTTCCTTTATCATGCCCTCCAGTCAACAAATGTGTCAACTGGCTCATCATGCTTCTCTGGGATTCCTGCATTTGATCCCTCATGTCCTGTTGGATTTTAGCCAACTGTTCTTGCATCTGAGTTTGCAGGTTGGTCTTGCATCTCCTTCTGCATCTGCTCTAACTTTCCTATCCATTGATCCATAGCTTTTATTTTTTCTGAGTGTAATAGCGGTGTTCCAGGATAACTATAATATGATCTCTAGTTAATAGGGTTCTCTTATGATATTCGATGCATATGATGCGATGCAATGCAAATGCATGAAATACAATGCAAATGAATGAATGCAAAAAGAAGCGTTGATTCCGAACTCAATTCCATTAGAAAAACTTTTCTAGAAAATGAATCTCTTTACATAAAGCGGATTACATATGCGGCTTCGTCCTCATAGTCCAGGTGAAGACGCAAATCCTTTCCTTCGTATCCAGATGTTATGGTCGTGTCCCATGAATCTTCTCAATAGATGCCTTTTCTAACTCCTTCCGTGACTCTTCGTATCCAGACGTGACGGCTCTTGAATAGTCTTTGTCGGCTTGAATCCTCGGACAAAGTCTTGTATTCCTCTGCAGACTATTAGCCTTCTCTCGTTGTTTACCTGGACTATATTCGAACGACCGTATTATAACCCACTTTATCAAGTAATCCATTTTCTTATGACAAACTCTTCTATTTAGCAATCGAATATGAATCAACACCTCCTTTCTATGATGATGAAATGCAATGTAGTCAAAACAAAAGAAAACACGTTAGTGCCAGAGAAATAGACAACACAGAACACTGTCCGAGTGACCACTCCGGGTTTGGTGTGGCTCTATCTAAGGTAAGCTCCTAGGGCTCTCTATATGCGGTTTGGCTCTAAAGCAAAGGTACTGAACCAAACAGATTCTCGATCCTCACCCATTATAGGCTCATACGGACCGAGTTGATTCAGGGAATACATTTCCTTATGGTCGCACGGAGGTGAAAACCTCACGAAGACATAGGTACGGATGTATCCCAAAGCAATCCACTATCCCGCACGGAGGTGAAAACCTCACGAAGGAGTAGCTTCTCACTCACTTAAAGGTGTGACCACTACGGTCATGCAATATGATGCAAATATATCCTAGACATTTAAATCACAACAAACATATGACGTGACCCAAACTCATGCGATGTAAAAATCAAAATCAAAATTTAATTTTCGATAAAAGGACAAAAATAATCAATTCCACGGCCTGACTCTCTTATTGGTCCCCAGTGGAGTCGCCAAGCTGTCGAAACCATTTTTTGTTTGGAAAACGGGCCGACTTTAGAAAGGAAAACGAAGTCGCCACCAATCTTTTTTGAAGTGTGATTGGGCCACTTTTGAAAACATTTTGGTCTACGAATTTTAAGAAAATGGGCTCGGGAGTCGGTTACGCACGAGGAAGGATTAGCACCCTCGTAACGCCCAAAATTGGTACCTTATTGATTGATTAATGTCCTAATATCGAAAATTAGAAGAGATTTTAAAACAAGAATCCTTTGGAAAATGTTTGGGTAATTCGAATTGGATATCGAAATTCTCTTATTTCGAAAGGATGAAATATCACATCCAGCACGTTAGGATACGATGTTTCAGACCTTCGGCACCAAGATCATTTCATGATTTCCAAAGTTCATGCATTGTCATTTTAAAAAGGGTATTCCATTATTTGGCCATACGAACGAACCGAAACCCAGCACGTTAGGGCACGATTCCTCAAATTTCCAATCAAGAAACATTGCCTTATTTTTAAAATTGAGAAAACACAATCGAAAAAAAAAAGGATATTCATCCTTTGGCGAGCGAAAAATTGAAACCCAAAGACGTTAGAGCACAATTTCTCAGAACTTCCAAGCACAAAATATTGCCTTGCTTTTAATTTTAAAAATGCAGAACACGATCATAAAGGATACTTAATGATTCGGTCAAATGAAAAATCAAAACCAAAGACGTTAGGGCACGATTCCTTAAATTTTCAACCACCAAATATTGCCTTTATTTGAAGAGAATTATGGATCAAGTAAAGTTAATGGAACAAGAATTTGGAAAATAAATCGCAAAGGCGTTGATATGTGTAATGGAAATAAGATGGTCAAAACATAAGTAACAATAATAGAAAATAAAAATAATAGTAATAATGGTAGGAGTAATGAAAATAATGGTGTTAATAATAATTGTAAATATAATAGTATAAATAATAACAACCAATGTGATAGTAATAATAAGATAATGAAAATGATAAGAAATATTAGAATAATATTAATGATAAAATAATAGTGAAAATATTGAAATTAATATGGATAATAATAAGAATAATAATCATAGTAGTTATAATAATAGTATGTATGTATATAGAAAAAAAATTTAAGTAAACCATAGTATTAATAATAATAAAAACAATAATAATAAGGTTAGAAAAAAAAATGATGGTAGTGGTGATGATAAAATAATGATTATACTAGTAAAATAATAATAATAAAATATTAACAATAGTAGCAAGAATAGTAATAATGAAATAATAATAGAATAATAAAAGAAAAAAACTAATAAGGGTAGAACAGTACCGAAAAAAAATAATAGCTATGTAAAATAATAGAAATAATGAAAATAAGTGTGATATTTGAAAACCATAACACCAAGAAATAGAATAATAAATGTGAAATCAAAGGAAAAAAATAATTTAAATATGAAGATAATTAGAAAAGAATACGTAAATAATAAACCCGTGAAGGAAAAAAAAGTCCAAATTACACAAAGTTAAGGATGAATCATAATGACAACGTAAATTTAAAGCCTAAATCAGAATGAATCAAAACAAAATAGGATTAAAATACGATTCGCCAAAGAGTAGGGACTGAAAACGCAATTATTCCGAGCTCCCGAACACACGCGTCGAATGCGGACCAATTTGCAAAGTGATGAGACCAAATTTGAGGGCGATTTAAATAAAAAAAAACTGAAATGGGAGAAATTAAAAGCAATGGCTAAAAGGAGGGCTAATCGCATAAATTTCCCCTTTAAAGCATGGTCTCCACTCCTCCCAAACAAACCATTTAATTCGCTGTTTATTTTATGTATAAAAACATAAAAACAAGTTTTATGCTTCATCTTTTAGCTTTCTGCTCCAAAAACAAAACCGAGAAAAACCCCCTCCTTTCGTATTTCTCTTTCGCTTTGCCCATTAGGCTTGAGTTCCCTAACTCGACGATCCTCCATGGGAACTCCCGCCACACACAACCAAAACAAGGTAAACTCTTTTTGTTTAAGACGCATTTTTTTTAAATAAAATAAAAAAAATAAAATGAAAGAAACCAAGACAGAAAACGAAGAAAAAAAAATCAACCTTCTTTGTGCTTCTATTAAGATTTTCTGTAGGATTTAATGTACTGTTCTCTGTATTTCTTGTGTAAATCGTGTAAACAACAAGTAGATACCCCCCCTTTTACAAGGATTTTCGTGGCTTTTATAGCCTTCCCCGAAAAATGAAAGAGACTCCTACTTTTATTAAATCTGTTGGGGCTATTTTCCTTTTCTTTCGCAGGTACAACGCCGTGGAGGCGCATAACACGGAGAGAGCGAGACGTGCGCGAACATGAGACTGCTGGTGGGGGGTAGTTGCGGCGCTGGTCACTCCGAAATCCCTTAGGGTTTTCTCGCTAAAGCTTGATAAAATTGGGTCATTTGGGCTGTTGATTTGGGCTGATTAAATTTGGGCTTGTTATTGTAAAAATTGGGTCTCGGGCAAGAAATTGGATCATACAGCTGCCCCTCTTTGCTTGTTATCGTGTAACGGGAATGAAGCAAAGATTCTAAAAGAGCCAATTTTGCCCGATTTTGGCCGAACTTCGACTTCTTGATCCTCGTCTTCTTCAAATGACTCCAACTCCACTACAACTTGAACGGTATTGGAACTTCATCTTGATAGCTTCAACCTCATGAAGGTAGTATCCATTATCTTTTGATCTGCTCCATTGCAAACTCGGGGAGACAGGATCTGATGTCTTCAGTCTGCTTCCTTGCTATCTTCAGGAAGACTTCATTCTTCAGTTTGATCCACTAGGGAACAAAATCTGAAATTTTCAATTCTTCAGTTTGCTCCACTGGGGAACAAAATCTGAAATTTTCAAATTGCTTCCTTACTATCTTCAGGAAGACTTCATTCTTCAGTTTGATCCACTAGGGAACAAAATCTGAAATTTTCAATTCTTCAGTTTGCTCCACTATCATTTCTAGGGAACAAAATCTGAAATTTTCAATTTACTTCCTTACTATCTTCAGGAAGACTTCATTCTTCAGTTTGATCAACTGGGAACAAAATCAAATTTTCAAATTACTTCCTCACTATCTTCAGGAAGACTTCATTCTTCAGTTTGATCCACTGGGGCACAAAATCTGAAATTTTCCATTTGCTTCCTTACCATCTTCAGGAAGACTTCATTCTTTAGTTTGATCCGCTGGGGAATAAAATCTGAAATTTTCAATTTGCTTCCGACTATCTTCGTGAAGACTTCATTCTTCAGTTTGATCCACTGGGGAACAAAATCTGAAATTTTCAATCCTTCAGTTTACTCCCACTACCATTTCTAGGGAACAAAATGAAATTTTCAAATTGCTTCCTCACTATCTTCGTGAAGACTTCATTCTTCATTTGATCCACTAGGGCACAAAATCTGAAATTTTCCATTTGCTTCCTTACCATCTTCAGGAAGACTTCATTCTTCAGTTTGATCCGATGGGGAATAAAATCTGAAATTTTAAATTTGCTTCCTGACTATCTTCAGGAAGACTTCATTCTTCAGTTTGATCCACTAGGGAACAAAATCTAAAATTTTCAATTCTTTCAGAACACCCCAAACCCGCCCACAAGCCCCCCCGACCGGATTTGGTATGCCACTGCGGAAAAACGTTTGAGAAGATTCGACCTAAAGATAAAATCATGACAACTTGTTGAGTTTGTAAAACGGTGACCATTTAAAATCTTAAGTAAAGTGTGGTGTTTATAAAAATATCCTGGTTAAAACTTTATGATACATTTTAGGATATAGTTTTGCCGAAAATAAATCGGTTTCAAAATAATAATTCAATCGTCACTTTGCTTTAACATAATAAAAATACTCAAATAGAAATACTTAAATACTTTAATCGGGCCTTATTACAACAAATAATTAAACAAAAGTTCTTAGTAATAAATGAATAAAATAAAGAAGATGTATTCTCGTGATGGGCCACCTCGTATCCACTCCAACCCGATCCAATTACTACGAATCATCTGCGATGTTTAATAAAAATTGGGTGAGTCATATAGACTCAAGTGTGTAATTAGTCCATCGAATTCCACCCACATGTTAACCACATATTAACTCATATATCGGATATCAATTATCAAATTCACATGTTATCACATTCTAGGCTTGGCCCATATTCATATCACATTCATCTAATAGGGTAGTTGACCACATAATTTCCACATCTGGCTTAGCCCATTTCCACATTAATCCACATATCATATTGGGCTTGGCCCATTTCCACATATGTTCACATACGAAATCATGCAATTATGAAGCCCAACCCAAACCTAGGGTCCATCCGCTACACACCCCCTTATCCAAATTTACCACACACTGGGGATTATCAAATCACCCTCTCCTTTTCACTCCAAAGGCAATCATCGCCGCCCATGTGCAATTAAGCACAATAGTCCACAACGCGACCTCGATCGGCGCTAATCCACGATGTAGCCGTAGCTAACACCAAAACCACGATGGGACACATAGTCACTCATCAACCACGATATGGCACATAGCCGATATCAACCACGATGAGGCACATAGCCACTCATCAAGCCACGCGAACTAAATCGCAATTAATCCACAACGTGACCTCGCCAACGCCAATCCACGATGTAGCTCAAGGCTAACATCAAACCACGCACTCGAAGTACACCCGTACCTTCTTTCATATCCCAACCCATGCACATGCCACATAAAATAATGATACAATGTAATGATGCATGAGTATGTTCATCAAGCATATTATCACATATTCATATTAATAATCACATATCATCGGGTTTGGTACTTTACGGATTATCGACATACCCCTTGAGGGTATCCTTATCACAATTTCCATCGCACTAGTTAGCACATTCATAACACATACACATTTCACATACATATCATATACCGGAAAACGGTGGGTTAATCACACACCTAATCACTTGGAGAACTATGCTTTCGAGCATCGATGCTATCACTAGGTGATACTACGGCTATTTGCCTACTTTCTTGTTCCGACACGTCCACACACCCGGTGGCCAATCCCTAACCGCCGAGACAGATCTCTTCTTAAACTTCGGGATAGGGACCTTCCTTTCCTTCTTGAATGGTATTCGCCTCCATCAACACACTTAATCGTAACAATCGCTTTAATCATCAATATACGAATTCTTAACCAAATATCCACAACTTATCATACTTAGGAAGGGTCTTGAAATCCTAAAAGCTTGATCTAATGCTTAGATCCTTAATCCCTACATTTGATTAATCACCTACTACTTTAATAAAAAGCCATTCGCCATAAATCCAAATCCTAGTAGGATTAGTATACTTAAACTTACCTTGTTGCCGTTTGACTTAAGAATCAAGTCTTGAAATCTCTGCTATACTCTTCTTGCATTCGCCAAGCATTGAATCAATTAACTTGGTTAGTTTTCGGCTTTTGAATAATTAATGAACACATATATTTACAAAACATGGCCTTGGCCGAATACTATAGACACTTACCTTGTGGATTTTAAATCCCAAACTCACCGAATAACTAGGGAACACGTGGCCTATGGTGTACCTTCGGGAAAAGAACTTCTCCTTCCTTGTAGTCGACACTTAGTAAATCCCGAAAGATCTCTTCAAAGTTTCGGCAACAAGATATTAATGGGGTTAGTCCTAGATTTGGCAAATCTTAAGAAAAATGATGAAACCGAATGAGATCTTACCCTTACTTGAAGAAATCGATTGCACCTTCACTTCAACCTTGAGAGAGATTCGGCTATGGCTAGATGATGATCTCACAACTTTCGGCTTTTGGAGGATTAGAAAGAAAAGAAAAGGAAGAATAAAGATGGAGGATTTGGCTAGAACACAAGGTATTTCGGCTTGGCAAAAATAAAAGAAGAAGAAGATTTGGTGAAGAGAATTCGACAGAGGCTTTCAAAGAACAGTAAAATAATGCAGAATGGCCTCTCTTTTCCTTTTATAGCCGATATTACTAACTTAGAATCCCTTACTTGGCCATCACTCTTCTATTTTAATAGCTTTATCTCTTTAATTATCACTTAAAATAAAAGATAATTCAAAGAACTATCCTTACTTAACCGAAATTATTAAACTCAAAGTCCCTTACTTGGCCATCACTTCTCCCTTATTTTCCTCTTTATCTCTTTATTCAAATTAAAAGAATTTAATCCAACAATTATCTCTTGAAAATAATGATAAATAAATCCCTTATTTATCCACTATTTATAAAATAATAAAAGCTCGTAATTTATAGCCATGTGCCGTCCACCTCTCTCTGCTCCTTGTAGCAAAATAAAATTTCTTTTATTTGCTTCCCATGTGACTCGAACTTAGGCCCATTCCTCTTGCATATGGTGCCATTTCCATAGGCCCTAAGTGGCATCTTCGCACCACTTTTCCAAGCCTTGTTTGTGTGTCAAATTTCACAAACTTTTTATTTTAAGGCCACATTGCCTTAATTTCCCCTTTTAAACCTTAAAACTCGTCATTTCTAGGTCATTTCTAAGTTTCCAAAAATTTTCGATCGGCTCTATAAACTTGACATTTCCTTACATTTCCATGACATTTCCTTACAAGACATTTCCTTACATTTCAAGACATTTCCATGACATTTCCTTACAAGACATTTCCTTACATTTCCAAGGTTCTAAAAATGTTCACTTTCCTCTTTTAAACTTAACATTTCCATACATTTCGTGTTTCAAAAGTGTTCAAAATATATTCATAACACATAAGATATGTCATTTCGCATAATTAAACCAAAAATGCATAGGCCCTTTTCAGATGTTACAGTTCTACCCTCCTTAAAAATAATTTCGCCCACGAAATTACTTATTAACGAATAATCGTACATCTTAACTCACCGCACTACGCTTATGTCGCGTGACTCGATCTTAATAGAACCATCATACTTTCTAGGCACGCTCTCTAAGTTCACGCCCCTAGAACTCATTTCTAACGTCGCGATTTAATCTGATTAAAAAGTTTTATGCATCGAAATTTTGTTCCATCGATTATTCGTGAACAGTTTTATGAAAAGAGATGTTCGTAAGTAGTTCTTTCGATCAACCAAAGTTTCTAGTTCAAGTTCACTACTCTAACTCAGGAGTCACATTCACATTCATAAGCGAGACACATTCATTTTTCCACGAAGTCACATTCATTCACAACATCATTCACTACACTTTTATGGCCATTCCATCCATTTCCCTACCTGTGGGTAATTTCGTCTTTTCCTACAGTGGTATTTTGGTAATAAATCGGGGTCAATTCGAAAATATTTTTCAAATTAAAGGTATTTCAGAATGTACAAAATCTCTCGGGTTATTTTGTTTTCCAAATCGGAGGTGTTGCAAAAATTTGTAAATCGAGGTTATTTAGGTAATTTTAGAAGTCGAAAGGTTCCGTAAATTTTCCAAATCGGGTATCTTGTTATTTGTAAAATGAAGTTTTTGATATCTTTGTAAAGTAGAAATATTTTAACAAAAGTCGAGGGTATTTTTGAAAATCTTAAAACTAAGGGTATTTTAGTAATTTACAATACAGGGCATTTTTGTAATTTTGTAAATTGAAGATATTTTGGAAAAATTTTCACAATAATCTTTTACTACAATTAAAAGGGTAATTTAGGGATTTTAAAACTAGGAATTTTATAAAATCTGCGTGGCTAGTCCCTTTCTGGTTTTAATGATTGGTTTAGCCCGTGAATAAGTCCTCTTGGTTAGGGTGAACAGTTACACTACGCACTGTAGGATTCGAGTAAAGAGGAGGTGAGTCACTAGGGACCGCTTAAATACCAAGCTCTTATTGAATCCACTCCTAGACATGCGCACAACAGTTGCCACACCCTAGCTCTCTGGGCGACTTACTTCATGAGTTTGTTTAATAGTCCTTAAGTCTTATGCATGTGTTTGAGTGCACTAGCCCTAGGGTTCAATAGCCCTAATATTCTAATCTACGAGCCCAAATAAGCCCATAACAGTTCACATAAACAAGTCACTTCAACAATTAGAAGTACTTACCTGGTGGACTTCGGGCCGGAGATACAGGTGCCATGCCAGAATAACCTGAAAAGTTTATGAAAGCCCATACTTTTGAAAAGCCCATCTTTGGAAAAAATTATTTTTGGACCCAAAACCCTCAAAGTCGAGTTTTGAACTGGGCTCTGATACCAATTTGTAACACCCCAAACCCAGCCCACAAGCCCTGACCGGATCTGGTATGCCACTGCGGAAAAACGTTTGAGAAGATTCGACCTAAAGATAAAATCATGACAACTTGTTGAGTTTGTAAAACGGTGACCATTTAAAATCTTAAGTAAAGTGTGGTGTTTATAAAAATATCCTGGTTAAAACTTTATGATACATTTTAGGATATAGTTTGCTTTAAAATAAACCTAAGTTTCAAAATAATAATTCAATCGTCACTTTGCTTTAACATAATAAAAATACTCAAATAGAAATACTTAAATACTTTAACTGGGCCTTATTACAACAAATAATTAAACAAAAGTTCTTAGTAATAAATGAATAAAATAAAGAAGATGTCTTTCGCATGGGCCACCTCGTATCCACTCCAACCCGGTCCAATCACCACGAATCATCTGCGATGTTTAATAAAAATTGAGTGAGTCATACTGCACTCAAAGTGTGTAATTAGTCCATTGAATTCCACCAACATGTTAACCACATATTAACTCATATATCGGATATCAATTATCAAATTCACATGTTATCACATTCTAGGCTTGGCCCATATTCATATCACATTCATCTAATAGGGTAGTTGACCAAATAATTTCCACATACCGGGCTTAGCCCATTTGCACATTAATCCACATATCATATTGGGCTTGGCCCATTTCCACATATGTTCACATACGAAATCATGCAATTATGAAGCCCAACCCAAACCTAGGGTCCATCCGCTACACACCCCTTATCCAAACCTACCACACACCGGGGATTATCAAATCACCCTCTCCTTTTCACTCCAAAGGCAATCATCGCCGTCCACGTGCAATTAAGCACAATAGTCCACAACGCGACCTCGATCGGCGCCAATCCACGATGTAGCCGTAGCTAACACCAAAACCACGATGGGACACATAGTCACTCATCAACCACGATATGGCACATAGTCGATATCAACCACGATGAGGCACATAGCCACTCATCAAGCCACGCGAACTAAATCGCAATTAATCCACAACGTGACCCTCACCAACGCCAATCCACGATGTAGCTCAAGGCTAACATCAAAAACCACGATGGGACACATAGTCACTCATCAACCACGATATGGCACATAGCCGATATCAACCACGATGAGGCACATAGTCACTCATCAAGCCACGCGAACTAAATCGCAATTAATCCACAACGTGACCTCTCACCAACGCCAATCCACGATGTAGCTCAAGGCTAACATCAAACCACGCACTCAAGTACACCCGCACCTTCTTTCATATCCCAACCCATGCACATGCCACATAAAATAATGATACAATGTAATGATGCATGAGCATGTTCATCAAGCATATTATCACATATTCATATTAATAATCACATATCATCGGGTTTGGTACTTACCGGATTATCGACATACCCCTTGAGGGTATCCTTATCACAATTTCCACCGCACTAGTTAGCACATTCATAACACATACACATTTCACATACATATCATATACCGGAAAACGGTGGGTTAATCACACACCTAATCACTTGGAGAATTATGCTTTCGACATCGATGCTATCACTAGGCGATACTACGGCTATTTGCGCACTTTCTTGTTTCCGATATTTGGTCCACACCCCGGTGGCCAATCCCTAGCCGCCGAGACAGATCTCTTCTTAAACTTCGGGATAGGGACCTTCCCTTTCCCTTCTTGAATGGTATTCGCCTCCATCAACACACTTAATCGTAATAATCGTTTTAATCATCAATATACCAATTCTTAACCAAATATCCACAACTTATCATACTTACTTAGGAAGGGTCTTGAAATCCCTAAAAGCTTGATCTAATGCTTAGATCCTTAATCCCTACATTTGATTAATCACCTACTACTTTAATAAAAAGCCATTCGCCATAAATCCAAATCCTAGTAGGATTAGTATACTTAAACTTACCTTGTTGCCGTTTGACTTAAGAATCAAGTCTTGAAATCTCTGCTATACTCTTCTTGCATTCGCCAAGCATTGAATCAATTAACTTGGTTAGTTTTCGGCTTTTGAATAATTAATGAACACATATATTTACCAAACATGGCCTTGGCCGAATACTATAGACACTTACCTTGTGGATTTTAAATCCGAAACTCACCGAATAACTAGGGAACACGTGGCCTATGGTGTACCTTCGGGAAAAGAACTTCTTCTTCCTTGTAGTCGACACTTAGTAAATCCCGAAAGATCTCTTCAAAGTTTCGGCAACAAGATATTAATGGGGTTAGTCCTAGATTTCGGCAAATCTTAAGAAAAAATGATGAAACCGAATGAGATCTTACCATTACTTGAAGAAATCGATTGCACCTTCACTTCAACCTTCGAGAGATTCTGGCTATGGCTAGATGATGATCTCACAACTTTCGGCTTTTGGAGGGATTAGAAAGAAAAGAAAATGAAGAATAAAGATGGAGGATTTGGCTAGAACACAAGGTATTTCGGCTTGGCAAAAATAAAAGAAGAAGAAGATTTGGTGAAGAGAATTCGACAGAGGCTTTCAAAGAATGTAAAATAATGCAGAATGGCCTCTCTTTTCCTTTTATAGCCGATATTACTAACTTAGAATCCCTTACTTGGCCATCACTCTTCTATTTTAATAGCTTTATCTCTTTAATTATCACTTAAAATAAAAGATAATTCAGCAACTATCCTTACTTAGCCGAAATTATTAAACTCAAAGTCCCTTACTTGGCCATCACTTCTCCCTTATTTTCCTCTTTATCTCTTTATTCAAATTAAAAGAATTTAATCCAACAATTATCTCTTGAAAATAATGATAAATAAATCCCTTATTTATCCACTATTTATAAAATAATAAAAGCTCGTAATTTATAGCCATGTGCCGTCCACCTCTCTGCTCCTTGTAGCAAAATAAAATTTCTTTTATTTGCTTCCCATGTGACTCGAACTTAGGCCCATTCCTCTTGCATATGGCGCCATTTCCATAGGCCCTAAGTGGCATCTTCAGACCACTTTTCCAAGCCTGTTTGTGTGTCAAATTTCACAAACTTTTTATTTTAAGGCCACCTTGCCTTAATTTCCCCTTTTAAACCTTAAAACTCGTCATTTCTAGGTCATTTCTAAGTTTCCAAAAATTTTCGATCGGCTCTGTAAACTTGACATTTCCTTACATTTCCATGACATTTCCTTACAAGACATTTCCTTACATTTCCAAGACATTTCCAAGACATTTCCTTACATTTCCAAGGTTCTAAAAATGTTCACTTTCCTCTTTTAAACTTAACATTTCCATACATTTCCAGGTTTCCAAAAGTGTTCAAAATATATTCATTACACATAAGATATGTCATTTCGCACAATTAAACCAAAAATGCATAGGCCCTTTTCAGGATGTTACATCTTGATTTGCCCCACTACCATTTCTAGGAACAAAATCTGAAATTTTCAAATTGCTTCCTCACTATCTTTCAGGAAGACTTCATTCTTGATTTGATCCACTGGGCACAAAATCTGAAATTTTCAAATTGCTTCCTCACTATCTTCAGAAGACTTCATTCTTGATTTGATCCATTTGGGGCACAAAATCTGAAATTTTCAATTTGCTTCCTTACCATCTTCAGAAGACTTCATTCTTGATTTGATCCATTGGGAACAAAATCGAAATTTTCAATTTGCTTCCTTACTATCTTCGTGAAGACTTCATTCTTGATTTGATCCACTAGGAACAAAATCTGAAATTTTTAATTCTTGATTTGCTCCACTACCATTTCTAGGGAATAAAATCTGAAATTTTTGGTTTTGCTATACCGTCATCCGAGGATATGTCATTTATACTCGAATGTATTATGGTTGACTTTTTGCATAAATGCAGAATGACATGAGAATGACGATTAGAACGCATGATTGGAATGAATCTAATGCTCCTAACTAAATGATATTAGGGATGACATTTGCATGAATGCAGGATGTCATGAAAATGATTTTTTTTGGAAAACGATTATGACATAATGATCGGCATAAATCAAATACTCCTAATTGGAAATGAGAAAATGATCCCTATGGGTTGTCATTGCTCATAGTTTATCAAGGTTCTATCACTGATGCGCTACCATGCTTTCTCGTTCAGCTGGTATCTTGGACAAAAACCCAAAGAAACAATCATTCTGCTCAGTAAGCTTGCCCCGCTATAATTTGAGTCCCTTTCCTTAGGACATAAAAATTTATACCTCTCTTTGCAACCACGGGAATAACATTTGACTTTTTCATCCATTCGAGCTTATCACCTAGAGGTATGGAATTTTCAATCAACTTGGTCTACTATATCATCCCCGAGTATAATGACAAGATATATGTATATGTGGTATTCCAGACAATAATCCCCTTTTATACTTGGATTGACCTTGTTCGTCATTTGCCGATATGGTGTTACCAACGAAATTGTCTTATCCAATTATTTTTTCATGTTTCCAATCCCCTTAGGCTTGGTGAGTTCTGAACAATAGTCCTATTTCAGATTCTCATATTATTTAAAAGCTTCCAGAGTAATATGCGAAACTCCTTTTATGAAAGTATTAGTCCAATAATCATTATTTCAATATAAAATGCTTGAAAAAGATCAATGGACAAGAAAGAAATTAATCAAGAGCATAGCTCGAAACAAATAAGTTATAAAAGATAACCAAGAAAATTAATTGGGTGTATATTGAAAAGAATAACAAATTCAAAAATGGGTAAAATAGAAGTTAGGTGCCCTAGATATCGCAGCCTGAGCTTCTCTTGTTCAAACTTCTTGAGGACCATTTTAAGCTCAATATGTGTTCAGGGGATCCAGAGTACTTTGTCAATGCCCCAAGACGTAATATTCTTCCTCATTGCTAATTCAGACATAGCAAGACTACTGTATGCCCCGCTTCTTGGTCAAAATTTGAGCCGCCCTTTTCGGGTTTTCAACTCAAATCCCCTTTGGTCTCAAAGCGCCCTTTGCGGGTTTTCGCCTTGGCCTCTCCTTTTTTCTTTTCTTTTTCCTTTTTTTTTGAATGAATTTGAGCTCAAGGCACCCTTTGCGGGTTTTCACCTTGGTCTTTCCTCCTTCAGGTCAAATATTTCTTGACTAAACTTGAATTCACCGGATTGGGCAAGTCTTCACCATTCGTCTCGGTCAATATCAATGCTCCTCTAGAACAGGTCCTACATAAGTCCTTCTCAATTTGGCACATGATTTTCTCTGAAATCATTTTGTAGAATAAAAATCTTTTTCAACGTTAGGTTTCTTCGTAGAATTCCCTAAGATGAACTTCTTTAACATAAGCTCACATCAACTGGCCGTGGCAAATAACTTTTAACCTTTCCTTCGATTGATAAAAACACTTCAAATCTATAAACTAATATATAAGATGTTATCCCGACAAAGGTCCTGGCCAACGTTCAATAATCATAGAGAGTAGTGATAGCTTCTCATGCCAATCCTTACAAGTCTAAGTCACCCTTCATAAATTTTTTGTTTTTTTGTTTTTTTTTTGTAACTTTTGCTATACTGCGATACGCTGCCTGATCCTTAGACAAAATGTAGACTTTGTCTTTGTACAGTTATTTAAACGCGATCCTTTATGGCATTCTGCTAGCATCTTGATCCTTTTTTTTTTTGCGAATTTGATGACTTCGACCTTGTAATATTGGCATATGAAGCTACTTCCACCCTCTTAGCGAAGTAGACGATGACCATGACGGTGAATCGATGTCAACTAGAAGCGTTTGACGAGGTTGGCCCCATCACATCTATGCCTCACATATGGAAAATTTGTGAAGAATTGGAGAAAGTACATAATCTTGTCTCCTTATATTCAGCATTTGCGGTATGACTGATGCAATCCTTTTCCATGGTGGATCAACAGTGCCCCATCCTCTTGTTTAGCCCGCATCTTATTAGTCCAGGCATGTCCTGATATGATCGTGCGAAAACATCTTTGAATTCTCGAAGATAATTCAATAATATCTCGCCTCATTTCTGTGATAAGCTAGGTTACAGTTCTCTTCACCTCTTTTCTAAGCTCATAATATCCGTTGACCCTTTGTTGAATAAGGTCTATCCTTCATCTTGTTAAACCATTTTTAACAAGTCAGAAGACATGTTACAATCTCTGTCATCTTCAAAGTCCTTAGATCCCCTAGACCCATATCTCGTTCAAAAAGGGAGTCAGTAACAACGTCGCTCATGTCTTTGATATCTGGGTACCCAGGTACGAAGGCAAGAAATCCAAAGAATAAATGATTCTAATGACGATTATTGGTATGGTCATGAAAGAATATTTAAAAAAAAAACAAATGAATGTACAGTATGAAATGTAAAGAATAAAAGAATATGTATTCAAAAAGATGTATTTTATTGAAATGATAATTCTGGACATAAGCCTATTTCACAAAAGAGTTCTTATTGCCTCTAGGCCTAAGGCAACAAACATGTTTTGCACATTACTATAGACCAGCTCTAAAAATATAAGTATCTCTTCCACAATCCCATTATTCAAAACACTCCCAAGTATACAAGGGCTTGGAAATTTCATTCTCCTTAAGGAGTCACAACTTTCTTGTCTCCTCCTTCAATTATCACATTTACTGTCGCATCAAAGTGATCTAGTTTTGATGAATCGTCGATCTTCACAACTCCCATTTTAATGAACTTTTCAACCAACTTTTTGAACGTAGTGCAGTTTTCAATTGAATGACCCTTTATTCCCGCGTGATACTTCGCATTGGGCATTCTCGTTATACCATTTTAGAAAATGAGGTTGCAAATGATTTTAAATAAAATGGGGACACAAGACGTATGCGTCAAACAAACTTTGATATAGCTCCTTATACGTCATTGGGATTGGCGTAAATTGGAGTTTTTCAGAGTTTTACCTTGTGCCCGACTCTTGTCTCACCGATTCTTGTTGCCCAGCAGTGATCACCTTTGGCTGGTTAACAATAATTGCTTTTGAGTACCCTTTGTTGTATGTACTCATATTATTCACCTCGTTATCTTTTTTTCTAGGAGTAGATCTTTTAGTGGTTTCCCATGCTTCAATCTTGCCACATCTTATGGCATTTTCAATCATCTCTCATGTCATCACTATATCTGCAAAGCTTTTACTAGTACTTCCTATCATGTGAGTGATGAATGGAGCCTTCAAGGTATTGATGAAGAGCATTGTAGTCTCCTTTTCTAGGAGTGGTGGTGAACTTGCATGGCGACCTCTCTCCATCTTTGCGCATACCGCCTGAAGCTTTCATTTGGTTTCTTCTCCATGTTTTGCAAAGTGATTCTATCAGGCGCTATATCAGTCACATGGCCGTAATACTTCATAAAGGCTTGTGCCAAATCTTTCCACGATTTGACTTGAGTACGACTTAACTGGTTGTACCATTTAGCCGCGGCTCCAGTCAGACTATCCTGGAAACAGTGGATCAACAATTGGTCGTTGTTGACATATCCCGTCATTCTCCGACAGAACATTGTAATATGGGCCTCAGGGCAGCTGGTCCCGTTGTACTTTTCAAACTCCGGCATCTTGAACTTCGGAGGAAGTACTAGATCTGGGACTAGACTCAGCTTCTTAGCATCCACCTCGCATTGGTAATCAGCACTTTCCAATGCTTTGAACTTTTCCTCTAACCATTTGCACCGATCTTCCAACTCTTTCGGGAGTTCCACCCTTGCCTTTTCCTCTTCTGTTGCATCATCAAAATCAGGGACTATCGATTTTGCCATATTGTCTCCAGGGTTTGAGCTCGAGCCTACCAGAAAATTTGTCGGTGCTGAGGTACCAGTTTGATACTGAGGTCTGATATTGACAGACACTCTTGGCGGTTGGACTTGGGAGTTTACCGGGGCTAAGCCTGGAGGATAAACAGAATTTTCATTTTCATCTCTGACATCGCCCATAGGGCCCTTTCCTTTATCATGCCCTCCAGTCAACAAATGTGTCAACTGGCTCATCATGCTTCTCTGGGATTCCTGCATTTGATCCCTCATGTCCTGTTGGATTTTAGCCAACTGTTCTTGCATCCTGAGTTTCTGATTGGTCTTGCATCTCATTCTCGATCGCTCTAACTTTCCTATCCATTGATCCATAGCTTTTATTTTTTCGAGTGTAATAGCGGTGTTCCGGGATAACTATAATATGATCTCTAGTTAATAGGGTTCTCTTATGATATTCGATGCATATGATGCGATGCAATGCAAATGCATGAAATACAATGCAAATGAATGAATGCAAAAAGAAGCGTTGATTCCGAACTCAATTCCATTAGAAAAACTTTTCTAGAAAATGAATCTCTTTACATAAAGCGGATTACATATGCGGCTTCGTCCTCATAGTCCAGGTGAAGACGCAAATCCTTTCCTTCGTATCCAGATGTTATGGTCGTGTCCCATGAATCTTCTCAATAGATGCCTTTTTAACTCCTTCCGTGACTCTTCGTATCCAGACGTGACGGCTCTTGAATAGTCTTTGTCGGCTTGAATCCTCGGACAAAGTCTTGTATTCCTCTGCAGACTATTAGCCTTCTCTCGTTGTTTACCTGGACTATATTCGAACGACCGTATTATAACCCACTTTATCAAGTAATCCATTTTCTTATGACAAACTCTTCTATTTAGCAATCGAATATGAATCAACACCTCCTTTCTATGATGATGAAATGCAATGTAGTCAAAACAAAAGAAAACACGTTAGTGCCAGAGAAATAGACAACACAGAACACCTGTCCGAGTGACCACTCGGGTTTGGTGTGGCTCTATCTAAGGTAAGCTCCTAGGGCTCTCTATATGCGGTTTGGCTCTAAAGCAAAGGTACCTGAACCAGCAGATTCCTCGATCCTCACCCATTATAGGCTCATACGGACCGAGTTCAGTTCAGGGGAATACATTTCCTTATGGCTGCACGGAGGTGAAAACCTCACGAAGACATAGGTACGGATGTATCCCGAAAGTAATCCACTATCCTGCACGGAGGTGAAAACCTCACGAAGGAGTAGCTTCTCACTCTCACTTAAAGGTGTGACCACTACGGTCATGCAATATGATGCAAATATATCCTAGACATTTAAATCACAACAAACATATGACGTGACCCAAACTCATGCGATGTAAAAATCAAAATCAAAATTTAATTTTCGATAAAAGGACAAAAATAATCAATTCCACGGCCTGACTCTCTTATTGGTCCCCAGTGGAGTCGCCAAGCTGTCGAAACCATTTTTTGTTTGGAAAACGGGCCGACTTTAGAAAGGAAAACGAAGTCGCCACCAATCTTTTTTGAAGTGTGATTGGGCCACTTTTGAAAACATTTTGGTCTACGAATTTTAAGAAAATGGGCTCGGGAGTCGGTTACGCACGAGGAAGGATTAGCACCCTCGTAACGCCCAAAATTGGTACCTTATTGATTGATTAATGTCCTAATATCGAAAATTAGAAGAGATTTTAAAACAAGAATCCTTTGGAAAATGTTTGGGTAATTCGAATTGGATATCGAAATTCTCTTGTTTCGAAAGGATGAAATATCACATCCAGCACGTTAGGATACGATGTTTCAGACCTTCGGCACCAAGATCATTTCATGATTTCCAAAGTTCATGCATTGTCATTTTAAAAAGGGTATTCCATTATTTGGCCATACGAACGAACCGAAACCCAGCACGTTAGGGCACGATTCCTCAAATTTCCAATCAAGAAACATTGCCTTATTTTTAAAATTGAGAAAACACAATCAGAAAAAAAAAAGGATATTCAGTCCTTTGGGCGAGCGAAAAATTGAAACCCAGCACGTTAGAGCACAATTTCTCAGAACTTCCAAGCACAAAATATTGCCTTGCTTTTAATTTTAAAAAACAGACACAGTCATAAAGGATACTTAATGATTCGGTCAAATGAAAAACTGAAACCCAGCACGTTAGGGCACGATTCCTTAAATTTTCAACCACCAAATATTGCCTTTATTTGAAGAGAATTATGGATCAAGTAAAGTTAATGGAACAAGAATTTGGAAAATAAATCGCAGCGTTGATATGTGTAATGGAAATAAGATGGTCAAAACATAAGTAACAATAATAGAAAATAAAAATAATAGTAATAATGGTAGGAGTAATGAAAATAATGGTGTTAATAATAATTGTAAATATAATAGTATAAATAATAACAACCAATGTGATAGTAATAATAAGATAATGAAAATGATAAGAAATATTAGAATAATATTAATGATAAAATAATAGTGAAAATATTGAAATTAATATGGATAATAATAAGAATAATAATCATAGTAGTTATAATAATAGTATGTATGTATATAGAAAAAAAATTTAAGTAAACCATAGTATTAATAATAATAAAAACAATAATAATAAGGTTAGAAAAAAAAATGATGGTAGTGGTGATGATAAAATAATGATTATACTAGTAAAATAATAATAATAAAATATTAACAATAGTAGCAAGAATAGTAATAATGAAATAATAATAGAATAATAAAAGAAAAAAACTAATAAGGGTAGAACGAAGATCGAAAAAAAAATAATAGCTATGTAAAATAATAGAAATAATGAAAATAAGTGTGATATTTGAAAACCATAACACCAAGAAATAGAATAATAAATGTGAAATCAAAGGAAAAAAATAATTTAAATATGAAGATAATTAGAAAAGAATACGTAAATAATAAACCCAAGAAGGAAAAAAAAAGTCCAAATTACACAGGTTAAGGACTGAATCATA
The DNA here is from genome assembly GCA_025698515.1 of Gossypium sturtianum. Taxonomy (NCBI): domain Eukaryota; kingdom Viridiplantae; phylum Streptophyta; class Magnoliopsida; order Malvales; family Malvaceae; genus Gossypium; species Gossypium sturtianum. The sequence goes on from CM046952.1 coordinate 45,050,538, forward strand.
ATGACAACGAAATTTAAAGCCTAAACTGTAACACCCCAAACCCGGCCCAAACACCACGACCGGATCTGGTATGTCACTAAAAATTTTGGAAGAACATGTCGTATTTTCAGAAAAAATATTTTTCTAAAGTTTATTTTCTTATTCGAGAGAAATTTAATAGTTGATAGTTTAAATAAAATATGCCTTTATAAATTAAAAACCCAAATTTAAATAGATACATTAGTTCAATAAGAATTTAAATAACTAAAAGTAATTAAAGCTCAAAATAAAACAAAACATAATCTAGTGGCCCATAGCCTTGTTACAACGAGATTTAAAATCTATTAATTAAAAATATAAAGTATTAACTTGAGACTTTTTGCTGGATCCAGTTGGTCTTTTGCATGGCCACCTTGCGTTCCTCTCCAGCCCGGTCCGAAGCACTAGGTATCACCTGAAAGGTTAATTAATAGGGTGATTCGCGAGACTCAGTGTGCAACCCTAATGCACCACTAGATTTTGGCCTTAGGCCCATAAAACAGATTAATAATTCCATTTATAAAAAAAAATAACAAATAATATGCAAGGCCCAACCCATTTGCCTAGGTTTCCATCCGCTACACGCCCGCACTCACCATTCACACCGGATTTCTACAATCGACCCACACCGCTACACGCCAAGATGGCGGTCATGCGCGCTCATCAACATATTATGGCCGAAGCCCTTATAACAGATCACGGCATTAGCCGCTACAACATATAACGAGATCACGGTATAAACCGCTACACGTATAACTTCCTCCTTTCATCAACCCAACCCATGCGATCATAAAATCAATATGCTTTTATCATATAAAGTCAAACATTCATCGACTGGTGATTTGCTTCACCCTTTTCCGGGTTTCCAACATTAAACTGAGATATCGGTATTTATCACAACATATAAACTTATGAGCATACATTGATAATCAGATCTAGATGGTGAGGAAGTATTACACACCTGATATCGCGAAATCCAATATTCTTAGTTGATGTCCTTGCTATCCGGATCTATTATCCTCAATGTAAAGCCTTGCTCAAAAGCCGGAAAAACACACAAAGATTTAGCCCCTTCAACAATCGGCCAAGGTTAATAAATCCCAAATTATACGTTAAAACTAATAGATCCCTTACCTTGAAATTCCGAAAGTAACACGATTCTTAACTTAGAGATCTATGCGATTGACTCCACTAAAGTTTCCTTCAGATTTCGGCACAAGTAGGCACCACAGAAGTAATTCGGCAATCACAGGAGATGAGATCTAGGGATTTCGGCTTTTAGAAAAATCCCGGAAAAAGTATGAACAAGAGAAAGCTGATGTGTCTTTGGCTTTTAAAATACTTGAGTGAGGAGTTTCGGTTTCTGACAGGAAAAGAGAAGAAGAAAAGAAAACAATGAAGAGACTTGAAGATTTCGGCTAGGAAGAAAAAGAATGGAAAGAGTTTCGGCTTTTGAATCAAAGTGAAGATGAGGGAATAGGCTTAGAAATTTCGGCTTTTGCAGAGAATGAAGAAGAAGATGGAACTTTAGGAGTTTTCGGCTTTTACTCGAGAGAAGAAGAGAAAAGAATGAGAGAAAAACCCAAATGCCGAAATTGAAGAGATATTCCCCTATTTATAGAAATTTGCACTTACCTAACCTGCATGAGATAAGTCCTATCTTTTCTCCTTTATCTTAATCTACTAGCTCATCTAAAAGAGACTTAATTATCTCTAACTCCTCACTCCTTTATCAGCATATTATCCACATATTTTAATCATTAAAATCCCTAAATTTTAGCCTTTATCTGCTTATTATCTACATAAAATAAATTCCTAAATAATAGCCTTTATCTGCTTATTATCCATAATTTTAAACATAGATACTACCTTTTAAACCCTATAATGCTCAAAGAGATAATTTTAATCAAGGCCTCTACCTAAGCCTGAGCCCAATTTGGACCCCTAACACTTAAATTAACACATTAAACATATCCACCCATTAAACGCATAGGCCCAAAAATTCAGGATGTTACAGTTCTACCCCCCTTAAAGAAATTTTGTCCTCGAAATTTCCAACTAACTATTAATTGTACTACCCAAGTCTCACCACTATGCTTTCGCTGCGCACTCTAATTCTAAAGTCAAAATAAACACTTAGTATATTATGGTAGGGTACGCACCGGTATTCGCATCTAAAGCGTCCTCGTCCCCTTGTACTCATGTTATCGGTTCGCGTTTATCTGATTAAAAATTTTATGAATTATTGGTTTTCTTCCACTGATTATCCACGAACAGTCTTATGATTAGTAGTTTTAAGAGTAGTTCTTTCGAATTCGCAATTCAGTCTCAAGTTCACCTTTCCTAGTTCTAAGAACTACATACATTCAACCATCAACATACAGACAACATCCATGCACCCATATTCAACACATAGGGGTATTTTCGTTATTCCACTACCAATGGGTATTTTTCGTAATTTTATCCTACAGGGGTATTTTCGTAATTTTCAAAATAGAGTTCCTTGTTGATTTCGTGAAATAAAGATATTTTGGTAATTTTGCAATCAAGGGTACTTTGGTCATTTTACACATTAGGGGCAATTTATTAATTTTTACAAATCAGGAATATTTTCAAAATAATTTTTTTTTTATTTTTAAAACAAAAAGGGGTATCTTGAAGGATTTGATTTCAAAAGAAAATAGTAGTGTTCAGGTGGTTGTGGATTTCTGGTTGTTGTCATGTGTTGTGTTGTTGTTGTTTTTTTTTTTTTTTTACGGAAAAATTTCGTTGACTATGTAAATCGGGGTATATTTGCAAATCATGGGTTCAAAACAAGGGTTTCTAGCAATTTTGTAAAGATAAGGTAGCTGGTCCCTTTCGGGTTTTAATTATAGATTTTGGCCCGTCAACAAGTCCTCATGACTAAGGTGAACAGTCACTACGCACCAGGTAGGATTCCAGCGAAGAGGAGGTGAGTCACTAGGACTGCTTAAATACCAAGCTCTCCCTGAATCCAATCCTAGACATGCGCATGCCTGTTGCCACACCCTAGTCTTGCGACTGGTTCACGGGATTGTTTAGTGAAATTAAGTCTTATGAGATTTAAGGAGTTGTTCCAGCTAAGCCTAGAGTCCATCAAGTTCTAATCTAGATAGTCTACGTCCCATAAAGCCCATCAAGCCCACATATATTATATCACACAATGGTTCAGAATACTTACCTGACGGACTTGGGCCGGAGACGCAGGTGCCATCTTTGAGCTAAATGACACTGTATAAATATGCATGTTTCGAAAACCCAACTTTAGAAAATGTTTTGAGCCCAAAAAAACCCCTAGAGCCAAGTTTTAAACCGGGCTCTGATACCAATTTGTAACACCCCAAACCCGGCCCAAACACCACGACCGAATCTGGTATGTCACTAAAAATTTTGGAAGAACATGTCGTATTTTCAGAAAAAATATTTTTCTAAAGTTTATCTTCTTATTCGAGAGAAATTTAATAGTTGATAGTTTAAATAAAATATGCCTTTATAAATTAAAAACCCAAATTTAAATAGATACATTAGTTCAATAAGAATTTAAATAACTAAAAGTAATTAAAGCTCAAAATAAAACAAAACATAAACTAGTGGCCCATAGCCTTATTACAACGAGATTTAAAATCCATTAATTAAAAATATAAAGTATTAACTTGAGACTTTTTCTTTGGATCCAGTTGGTCTTTTGCATGGCCACCTTGCGTTCCTCTCGGCCGGTTTGAAGCACTAAGTATCACCCGAAAGGTTAATTAATAGGGTGAGTCGCGAGACTCGGTGTGCAACCCTCATGTACCACTAGATTTTGGCCTTAGGCCCATAAAAGATTAATAATTCCATTTATAAAAAAATAACAAATAATATGCAAGGCCCAACCCATTTGCCTAGGTTTCCATCCGCTACACGCCCCCGTACCAGCCATTCACACCATTGGGGATTTCTACAATCGACCCACACCGCTACACGCCAAGATGGCAGTCATGCTGCTCATCAACATATTATGGCCGAAGCCCTTATAACAGATCACGGCATTAGCCGCTACAATATATAACAGATCACGGTATAAACCGCTACACGTATAACTTCCTCCTTTCATCAACCCAACCCATGCAGTCATAAAATCAATATGTTTTTATCATATAAAGTCAAACATTCACTGACCTGGTGATTTGCTTCACCCTTTTCGGGTTTCCAACATTAAATCGAGATATCGGTATTTATCACAACATATAAACTTATGAGCATACATTAATAATCAGATCTAGATGGTGGGGAAGTATTACACACCTGATATCGCAAAATCCAATATTCTTAGTCGATGTCCTTGCATCCGGATCTATTATCCTCAATGTAAAGCCTTGCTCAAAAGCCGGAAAAACACACAAAGATTTAGCCCCTTCAACAATCGGCCAAGGTTAATAAATCCCAAATTATACGTTAAAACTAATAGATCCCTTACCTTGAAATCCCGAAAGTAACACGATTCTATAACTTAGAGATCTATGCGATTGACTCCACTAAAGTTCCCTTGATTTTGGAACAAGTAGGCACCACAGAAGTAATTCGGCAATCACAGGAGATGAGATCTAAGGATTTCGGCTTTTAGGAAAATCCTGGAAAAAGTATGAACAAGAGAAGGCTGATGTGTCTTTGGCTTTTAAAATACTTGAGTGAGGAGTTTCGGTTTCTGACAAGAAAATAGAAGAAGAAAAGAAAACAAGGAAGAGACTTGAAAATTTCGGCTAGGAAGAAAAAGAATGGAAAGAGTTTCGGCTTTTGAATCAAAGTGAAGATGAGGGAATAGGCTTAGAAATTTCGGCTTTTGCAGAGAATGAAGAAGAAGATGGAACTTTAGGAGTTTTCGGCTTTTACTCAGAGAAGAAGAGAAAAGAATGAGAAAAAAACCCAAATACCGAAATTGAAGAGATATTCCCCCTATTTATAGAAATTTCGGCACTTACCTAACCTTGCAGATAAGTCCTATCTTTTCTCCTTTATCTTAATCTACTAGCTCATCTAAAAGAGACTTAATTATCTCTAACTCCTCCCTCCTTTATCAGCATATTATCCACATATTTTAATCATTAAAATCCCTAAATTTTAGCCTTTATCTGCTTATTATCTACATAAAATAAATTCCTAAATAATAGCCTTTATCTGCTTATTATCCACATATTTTAAACATAGATACTACATTTTGAACCCTATAATGCCCAAACAGATAATTTTAATCAAGGCCTCTACCTAAGCCTGAGCCCAATTTGGACCCCTAACACTTAAATTAACACATTAAACATATCCACCCATGAAACGCATAGGCCCAAAAATTCAGGATGTTACATAAACTGTAATGAATCAAAACAAAATATGATTAAAATACGATTCGCGCCAAAGAGTAGGGACTGAAAATGCAATTATTTTGAGCTCCTGAACACACGTCTGAATGCGGACCAATTTGCAAATGATGAGACCAAATTGGGGCGATTTAAATGAAAAAAACTGAAATGGGAGAAATTAAAACAGTGGCGCAAAAGGGGAGGGCTAATCGCATAAATTTCCCCTTTAAAGCATGGTCTCCACTCCTCCCAAACAAACCATTTAATTCGCCGTTTATTTTATGTATAAAAACATAAAAACAAGTTTTATGCTTCATCTTTTAGCTTTCTGTTCCAAAAAACAAAACCAGAAAACACCCCCTCCTTTCGTATTCTCTCTTTCATTTTACCCATTAGGGCTTGAGTTCCCCTAACCTGACGATCCTCCGCCAGAGCTCCCGCCGCCAGCGCCGGCCAAAACAAGGTAAACTCTTTTTGTTTAAGACGTAATTTTTTTAAATAAAATAAAAAAAACGAAAGAAACCAAGATAGAAAACAAAAAAAAAAAATCAACCTTCTTTGTGCTTCTATTAAGATTTTCTGTAGGATTTAATGTACTGTTCTCTGTATTTCTTGTGTAAATCGTGTAAACAACAAGTAGATACCCCCCTTTTACAAGGATTTTCGTGGCTTTTATAGCCTTCCCCGAAAAATGAAAAAGACTCCTACTTTTATTAAATCTGTTGGGGCTATTTTCCTTTTCTTTCGCAGGTACAACGCCGTGGAGGCGCATAACACGGAGAGAGCGAGACGTGCGCGAACGTGAGACTGCTGGTGGGGGGTAGTTGCGGCGCTGGTCACTCCGAAAGCCCTTAGGGTTTTCTGCTAAAGCTTGATAAAATTGGGTCATTTGGGACTGTTGATTTGGGCTGATTAATTTTGGGCTTGTTATTGTAAAAATTGGGTCTCGGGCAAGAAATTGGATCATACACTGGTATTTCAAGGACAAGCTGAACAAGCTTCGTTCCTCGTTCGCTCTCACTCGAGCTTTCTAGCAAGATGCAGGGAGGAGGCAGTTGATGAGCCTGTCAAAGTCTGGTTGGAGAAGCTTAGTGATATCGCTTATGAGGCGGATGATGAGTTGGATGAGCTCTTACGAACATGTCCGCAGGAAGGTGGACAACCAAATGAGTAAAAAGGTCTGTAATTTTTTCTCCCTTTCCAAGAATCCCATCGCATTTACTCTAAAGATGGCTAAAAAGGTTAAGGATATTAACCAATCCATTAAGGATATTAACCGTCAGGCCACTGATTTTGGACTCCAACAAAGACTTCAAATTTTGTCTCCAGTGTCTAGTGGAGTAGGAGGAGGCACCCACTCCTTTGGCGACTCATCACGAGTTGTTGGAAGGGAAGCTGATGTCCTAAAAGTAGTTGATCTCTTCATTTGGTTCAACCACTCGCCAAAGTTTGTCGATAGCATCCACAGTAGGCATGGCTGGTTTGGGCAAAACCACTTTAGCAAAACTTGTGTGCAACAATGACAAAATAAACAATTATTTTAAGAAAATAATGTGGGTTTGCATGTCTGAAAACTTTGATTCTCAAAGAATATTTCAAGAGATGCTTGAATCCCTTAGTGGGAGAACTTGTGACATGAAAAATAAGAATGCTATACTTGAACATATTCAAAATGAGTTGGAAGGAAAGGTCTACCTCCTCGTACTTGATGATGTGTGGGATGAGGATATTAAAAATTGGGAGGACTTAAGGGATAGTTTGCTGGGAATGAATGAAAGTAAACAAAGCTGCATTCTGGTCACAAGTCGTAGTGAAAATGTTGCACTAGTAAGGGAAACACCTCTTGATCATAGGCATCATCTTAAGGCAATGGTAGCTGAAGAGTGCTGGTCCATTATTGGTTTTTTTTTCAAAAACGACCCTAAATTATTTATTATTTATGAAAATGACTCAAATTTGAAATTAAATATATAAATGACTTGTTTTGAATAGTAACCTTCGGTGCCGCCGTTACACTTAGCTGCACCAACGTCAAATTGGCAACCAATCATTGGGTCTTGGATTTAAAAAATATTTTTGGTAGGTGTCGCCGTTACCATTGGAGACACCCGTATGCATATTTTATATATCGGTATAAATATATGTATTTTGATTTTTAAAAAGACAGAAAAAATAATTTTTTAATAAGTGTCACCGTTATCATTGGCAACACCGAATGATGACAGGTAAATTTTGAATTTTTTTTTTTTTTGGTGTAGTCGTTAATGTTGGTTGCATCACCTTTTTGTGTTAGAAGAAGTTTGATTCTTTTTCTGTTTTTTTGTCATGCCATTGATTTTGGCTGCACCAGGATATTTTTGTCAAAAATTTTTGAATTGAAATTAAAAAAAAATTAAGGGACAAGAGATGATAAAAAAGAGGAGGATGAAAATTAAAAAATAATGAAAATAAAACTGGAAATGGGAAAAAAAGATAATGGAAGAAGGCCAAAAAAAAAAAATAAAGTATGATAGATTAAAAAGAAACAATGTTTAAAATAAGAAACGAAAATATAAAGAATCAAATCGGGTCAGATAACAGGCTCAGTTCAGTCAAGGGTCTTGGGGCACCAAGCATGCCACCTAACCCGACCTTCAGGTTACTGGCCTGACATATATATATTCATATATTTTCCTAGTCGTTCAAACCTACACTACCACTCCTACTATATAAATACATACATTACACATGGTCTCCCCACCCACCAGCCAACCCACTTTTTTTCCTTTAAAAAAGGAATATCAACCTTCCCCTTTTTATTTTAGTGTTTCAAAAAAAAATGACTCATATTTCAGTTAAATTTGAGAAATAATATTTTAGTTAAATTATGTTTATTTATTTTAATCAAATACTGATTAGTTGGATTATTTTATTATTATTTGACCTATAAATTTAACCTATAAGTAGGTTCTTTTTATTTCTACAAAAATGACAATAAAAATAATATTAACGACTAATTCATTTTTTAAATTAATATTCTTTAATACATTTTCTTGCTATCTTATTTTTTTGTTATTTTTTACTACATCAAAATGACTAATTAATTAATTACGAGTATAAAAAAAAGTTAGTTATTCAATTACAAAACAAATAATATTGACTATCAATATTTGCATGCTTATTTAAAAAATCTACAACCAATAGCAAATACATTCGTTTTCATTATATATATATATATAAATGCCGGAAATTTTTACCTCCTCCTTGATCATTAATACAGTGTGATTGAGTGGTTGAAGAGGAGGACTCATTGTGATTTCTACAAAATTATTCAAAAATTAATAATCACTCCAAAAAAAAAATTAATTAAACTTACCAAGTGTTATAATAATAAACCCACATATGTATTCAAAAATTGTAATCAGGGAAGACAATGTTTGAGAATATCAACTGAAAAATTCAAGTTCCTTTTCTAACTTCCGGATGAATAAAATCCACAATTTCTTTTATCAATTGCAAACAATTTAGTTTTTTTTCGGAACACTAAAATTAAAACGGAAAGGTTGATATTCTTTTTAAAGAATAAATTGAGGTGTGGTGTAGTGTATGTAATTATAGGCCGTGACCCGAAGGGTCAAATCGGGTTAGTGGTAGTCTCGGTGTCGCCAAGACCCTTGTTTAAATGAGCTTGTCACTTGACTTGAGTTGACCCTTCGGGTCATGGGCCTAATATATATATTGTTTTTTCCTTCATTTTTTTTTTATTTTTTCATATCAAGCATTGATAATGGTGGCACCTACCAAAATTATTTTTTTAGTCCAAGACCCAATGATTGGCTGTCGATTTGATGTTGGTGTAGCCAAGGGTAACGGCGGCACTGAAGATTATTATTCATGTAACATCCCGCCCGACGTAGTCCTTGTTGGTGATATGTGTGGGCAGAGTGTTGGCTAAGTATAAGTTAGGGAAGGCTAATTTACGCCCTATCTCTCAGTGTTGTGTTAAGTGTTGGTTGTCATGCCATGATTGGTGGACTGTTTGGCTAATCGGGTAAGTCTGTAATGACTTGGTTGAAGGATCCGTCTTTTGACGAAGTATAGGTTACAGGTCGATATGTCTTGGCGTGGTCGTTGTGGGGAACCCGCCAAACAATGGATTCTTTTGGTAAGTTTTGTGTGACGGACCCTCCTGTTAGTATCTGCCAGTGGCGGATTGTTAAGTTGTGAACCCAATAATTTTATGTATGAGCACGTGAATATACTATATAGTTTTAATTGGTTTCTACCTCACTAGTCGAGTTTTTGATAGAGTGTAAGCAACTCAAATTATTAAGTAAATTTAATTTAAATATCAATATCTTAACTTGAGGAGAAAGAGAACATTTTAGTTCTTAAATTTTAACAAAATGGAATACATATTTGAAAATTTTGAGAATGGTTTTTGGAAAACAAAAAATATTTTATAAAATATGAAAAAAATTAAAAGAGTTTTTAAATTTAAATTTAATTAATGAATTCACCTTAATTTAAATTCATTTAAATGTAGTCAGTTTTTATTTTAATTTTCATCTTTCTATTCTAAAAAAATAGGGTACCAATCATGTTTTTATGTTTTTATAATTGAAAATAAAAATTTATTTTTAATTACCAAAATGTAATTTTCAATTTAAAAACAAGAAAATCTATTTTTTTAAAAATCAAAAGTAAAAAAATAAAAAACATAATAATATTTTCAAAAATCAAACTCATAGGCTTACTTTTAACAAGCAAATGTAATTGAATGGAAGTTCAACCATTCAATATTTACCTCTAATAGAATTCCAACTGAAACTCAATTCATGTCTCTAATTTCAATTAAAGTTCCTTAAATTTGCCTTTAGTCTTATATAAGCACGATAATGCTGACGTGTCAACTCGTTGGTTTGACTAATCTGGTAACAGTCAACGACAAGCGGGCTTTGAGTTTGGGCTTCTCCAGATTGTGTCTAAACTAAAACTATTGAGAGACCTCAGGAAACTCCTCGAAGCCTTTCCTTTCTTACATTTGTCCGCCGTTCTTCTCCTTCTTCGTCTCCACGGCTGGCTGATATAATATTACAAGGTCGAAGAAACCAGACAGAAATGGAAAGCAATAAAGAGAAAATAGTAGACGACGTCGGTTCAGTAGTTGAAGCTATATCTGCTGATGACGATAACGCCGCTCCTCTTTATCAAGTCGAAAGCCTCTGCATGCGCTGCACCCAGAATGTACTTCTTTCTCTCTCTCTCTCCTTTTAATTTTTATTATTAATTTAGTTCTTTTTTTATTTCATCATTGTCGTTTGTATTTATTTGATTTTTTTTATACAGGGAATAACAAGGTTTTTATTGACCTCAATTCCTCATTTTAGGAAGGTAATTATCAAAGCGTTGAACTCTTTTTCCCTTTTTTTTTGTTGAATTTTTTTTAGTGATTTATGTTTTTTGGCTTTCAGGTCCTGCTCTCTGCTTTTGAATGCCCGCATTGTGGTGAAAGGTAATCTCGTTTGTTACTTACTGTATGCTTAAAACTGATGTTCCTTTTGAAAAGTTTTTTTTAACGCTTCTATTTGTGTATATTAGGAACAATGAAGTTCAATTTGCTGGTGAAATTCAACCAAAGGGATGCCATTACCGTTTGGAGGTCCAACCAGGAGATCCCAAGGTTGTCGTCAGTGCTTGATTCTAATATAAAGTTCAATGCTTTCTTTATGTTTTATATTGTTTTATGTGTTTTTCCGTAAGCTTTGTCTACGATTTGAAGAAGCACTAGCTGTAATAAGTGGTAACTACGCCATACTAATAAGTCTCTTTAATGTAGTTGTTTAGCCGACAAGTGGTGAAATCCGAGTCTGCTACCATAAAGGTACATTTTCTTGCAATGATCATGAACTCAATTTTATATTTCTGTTTATGTTTCATCGAGGATTGGCTCCAATATATATGTCTCAACTAAAATATTTTGAATTGTTCCTTTTTTCCTACATGGTTTATTTCTTCTTGTAGATCCCTGAACTGGATTTTGAGATCCCTCCTGAGGCTCAACGGGGAAGTTTATCAACGGTATTTACTCGATTCTCTTGCCTATTATGTTTATGCTGTATTTATCTGTTCGGTGCTTCACAGAGGCCACCCATTTATCCAATATATATTTTGGATTCTCTTCCTCTTATTTTTGCAATCAACTCAGATATTGTCTAATGCTTCTAGGTGGAAGGAATACTAGTACGAGCTATAGATGGACTGCAGGCCCTTCAAGAAGAACGCAAGGTTTATTTTGTGATTGACATTCAATGTTGATTGATGTTATGTAGTTTTCGGTACTTGACATGATTTGCTTTTACTGGACAGAAAGTGGATCCTCAAACTGGAGAGGCAATTGACCAGTTTTTGTTGAAGCTGAGAGCTTGCGCAACAGGGGAGTCACCTTTCACCTTCATCTTGGATGACCCTGCTGGAAACAGCTTTATTGAGAACCCGTAAGAGGAAAAATTTTATTTTTTAATGACCTTTTATGTTTTTATTTATGTGCTTATGCTTTAGGCATGATGGATTGTTCAAATGAAAAGCAGTTGTTTCCATGTAAATGATCAGAGTGTTTGTCACAGGACAAGAACTGAAATTTTTAAATTCTTTTTGCTTATATTTTAGCTTGAACTAGAAAACTTATTTGACTAGCACTTTTGATTGGATAGCTTTAGAGTTTTAGAAATTTTAAAATCTTAAGTTGCCTTAATCTAGCTTACATTAGAATGTTGTAATGTCATCAGGTTTGCTCCATCTCCTGATCCATCATTGAGCATCAAATTCTATGATCGAACTCCTGAACAACAAGCATCGTTGGGATATCTTGTTGACCCATCACAGTTGAATGCTGATGCAGCTATGGAGGAAACAAGCAATGATGTTGATCAAATAAGAAGACAACCACATGGATCAGTAGGAGCGGCAGCTGGTCAAAAGGCTATTGCTCAGAGTAATAGTGCTGAAATTGCGGAGGCTTTATTCCGGTATTCTGCACCAGAAGAGGTAAGCCAATTTCAACTGTTATATTAGATAGATTCATGGGAAGAAATAAAAGAACCAAATTGATGAGAGGTGAAGACAAGTGATTTTAAGTGTAGTGCATTAACCTCTTATTGTTTGAATTCCAAAAACAAAGAAAGATAGGAGAGGGAGAGAGGGACTGTGATTGGCACTGGCAATTTAGTCTCTTCCTTTTCACTTCTCTCCTTAAAGTTGCTATCTTCATTTAAATGAAAAAGAAAACACACACACACCCCTCTATCTAAGTATGCTTAATTTTATAGTATACTAGGATTTAGCATTTTGTCTTAAACTCCCCTTATACCTATTTTTTCTGGTACTTTTTCTTGCCTTCAAATAGGTGATGACTTTCCCATCAACATGTGGAGCCTGTGCTGCCAGATGTGAGACTCGGATGTTTGTAACCAGTATCCTCTGTAATTGTCATGGTTTGCATTTCGAACAAAACAATATTTCTGCTACATGATCTGATCCAGTTTTAGTGCTATACATGATGAGTGTATCTGAATTTGATTAAAAATGACTAGTTGTTTGTTCATTGTGCTTTCCATTTTTGGCTTGCTCATATAAAGTATGGAAGTTGTAGATGTTTCAAATATTGATATGTTGCTTTATTGTAGCAATTATAGAGGAGGTGAAGCAGATTCTAATGGTTCTTCATGAGTATTGTTAACATGAGTGTCAAGTGGAAAGATGCTTGCATGTCAGATGTCTGATCTGGAGTAATGATTTAATGGTACATTTATCTTATTTTATGGTCACGACAAGCACATATCCCCCTCCCTGCCCAGACCTCTTGGCCTGTTGGCATCTTGGTTACAGACTTAGAATATTGTTGCAAAGCCTTTTTATCTGAATCAGGTGTCATCACATATGGTCTATTACAAAGTTTTATCTATAATTTTGTTGAGCTTAACCACATACAGGGATTCCATATTTTCAAGAAGTTATTGTCATGGCATCCACATGCGATGCTTGTGGCTACAGAAATTCTGAGGTTGGTGATGATTTTGCTCTTACTAGTCTTTTAGCCCAATTACTTTGTCGTTATTAACCATGCTTAACTTGCAGTTAAAACCTGGTGGGGCAATTCCTGACAAGGGAAAGAGAATAACCCTGTCTGTGAAAAACATCAATGATTTAAGCCGTGATGTTATAAAGGTTTGTTCTGATGACACTATATCATTTTCTTAGTGCACTGTGTTAATGACTAGTTTCTCAACAAAATGCTGCATTTCCTACTTGTTTGTTTGCGCAAGTTAAATTCTTTATGCCTACATAGACTGGTATTCCCTTTTTTTCCTCTCTTTTTTGCAACAATGCACAAGTTAACAAGACAAATATAGTGCGTTTGTTTGCAATAGTCACTAGTTCTTAATTGAATGTTTAAGAGTTTTTAGATCTTTGCAGACGTAATTTGTTGAGGTAAATCTACAAAGTTATGTTTTGGCCAAAGCAGCCTTCCTTTGAGAAGGGTGTCTAGTGGCAATTTGTATTTGATGTAGACAATTTTCTTATCTGAATATGAGAGTGAAATGTAAATAAACAACCCGAGCTTCAATTAGAGGGAAATCAAGGGAAAAAGGAAATATAAGGTTGCAATAGGGATTGTTAGCAATCACACTTAAAGGCTGATTGCATCCACAGTATTATCATATCTTGGCCATATAAAATATATTTTCATGGCTGTAATAGGTTCTAATATAGTCATTAATTTAGTTTGCACATTTAGCAATTTAAGTTAACATTGCATCCCCTCAAGTTTTTGATACTATTATTACATTGGGCGTCACCTTTCCCCTCAAACATGTAATGAACATTCCATGGGATTGAAATGGCATGTTCTGCCCGTTCTTTTTTCCATGCTTATGGTAAGTTATCTAACAAGTGGTTTTGTAAGTTTATCAGTCAGATACTGCAAGTGTAAAAGTCCCAGAACTTGATTTGGAGCTAGCTAGTGGCACACTCGGTGGGGTTGTTACAACGGTTGAAGGTTTGATTACCAAAATTAGTGAAAGTGAGTACTTTATTACTCATTTAGTTTTTCCATGTGAAACTCTGTTTGATTGTTGATTCTGTTATTTATAGTTCTTTTTCCTTCATTGTTTGCTAAGTTTGAGCACTTCACCCTCAAATTGTTCTCTTCACAGCCTCGTTTAGGTGTTCCAGAAGAGAGTGAGACTAAATTTCGTTTGCTTGCTGATTCTGTTGTTTATAGTCCACATCCACCTTTATTTACTAAGTTTGAGCCTTTCACCCTGTAATGACTCTATCTTACAAGCGATGCTTTATATTTCTAGAGCAGAGTGAGGCTAGTATGTACAGCGTAGACCTCCATATCTTCATTTGGCTAAAACTTTTGCTTCATTCCTAGGTTATTCAACCAAGTTCCCTCTATTTGCTTCCACATTTTTTTTTGTTTGATGTCTTTGGGCAACTTTCACTACCTTGTTTCCTCATTGCTTGAGTTTGACATGAAGTGCTTTAATTATGTATCTTATGCATATTAATTGTACTATTCCCAAACTCTGTGTTCAGGCCTTGAGAGAGTGCATGGATTTACTTTTGGAGATAGTCTTGACGAATCTAAGAAAAACAAGTGGCTAGACTTTAAAGCAAGGTTGAACAAGGTACCATCTCAACACTGCCTCTGGTAAAATTTTATGTAACCTGGTTACATAGAATGTTGGTTTGTTTCAGCTCTGCCAGTCAGTATGCCTGTGTGCCATTTCAGTTTCTTGATAAATACGAGTGCCTAGAATGCATGTTCTTTATCAATTAATAACTTAAATTTAAATATGATGGATACTCGGTGTATTTAAAATCGAGGATAGATTGAGATGTATAGCAATAAACATGCAAAATTAACGATGAAGATTAGTGCCTCATCTTCCTCAGACTTAAACCATACATATGACCCATATATTTGTTCTTGTGTTTTTGTTTCATGTATATGGGGAGGATATGGAGATATTTTGCATCCGTTAGTCCTTGACACTTTTATTTCTTGCAGAATGAGATAAACATCAAATGATCTGTACAAGTAAAGAATGAAAACCTTAACCTTTTTTCTTCTCACTTAGGAGTCTGGTTGCTATTTTGCAGATTTTGAGCATGACAGAACCTTGGACTTTAATTCTGGATGATGCATTAGCTAACTCTTTTATTGCACCAGCAGCTGATGATATTAAAGATGACCATCAATTAATTTGTAAGTTCTCTAATCTTGACAAAGAAGTGCTACCCCCTTTGCCATTCTTTTCCAATAATTATTATGTTGGCTCTTTTCCTTTGTACAATTCAACAAATTTGGATTGTTTCTGCAGTTGAGGAATATGAGAGATCATGGGAACAAAATGAAGAACTGGGCCTGAATGACATCGACACCTCTTCAGCTGATGCTGCTTACAACTCAACAGGGGTGACATCCAATGAGAACCCCTAAGAATAAGTGAACTGCAAATGATGTGTGATCGAGAGCAAGCATTGGATCAAACTGTGCTGTGCAAAACTATTCATACTGGCTGCTGGACTGAAACAATGTATTCCTAAAAGATTTAGAGCCAGACTGCAATTTTGAGGCTTCATATATACTTATTACTGTAAAATCATACTGTAAGGATTTTTTGTCTACTATGACTAAATTTTAGAATTATGTTTGCTTTGATGTTTCTGCTTTGTCATTCATATATTTTTGAAGAGCTGACAATTTCGGATTGGATACAATTACAAGACAGAAAACCCCCTGTTAAGGCCTTAATGTTCTTGCCTGAGCACATACAAAATCATACACACACAAAGCAATGTTGTGTAATGTTTAATCAGTAGCCTTTTACTCTTTTTTTCCTATCCAATTTTGCCCTAGAATATGATGATCATTAAGTTTTGAGAAATACCCAAAATGAATAAAAATTGTATTAAAGTTGCTTATTAAGAATAGTACAAAGTTCCCTTTCCAAGAAGGCATGTACATTTTCGAACTCTATTCAGATGGTGGTGATGTGCCATCAACAGGTTTCCCTTTCTCCCTCATCTTGGCCATAGCTTGTTTCATTGCTTCCTTTCTCTTCTTGCTAGCTAACACTTTCGCCTGCACCCCACTCACACTCGGGTCCTTTTTCTCCTCTGGTGGTGGAGGTGGCGGCCTTCTAGCTGCATTTGCTTGCCTCTGGTCACCAACATTCAAGCTCAGCATTGCCCCTGCCAAGCTCAATGTCACAGTCCTGCACCATAGAACCCAACCCCACAAACATAACATAATGCTGCATTATTTGCATCCTCCATAACATAAAACGGACAATGTTGGGAAGTTATAATTTGTCTGTTTGAACTTCAAACCCAGAAGTTTAACAAGTTTAGCAAGTATCAGTCAGGGTAATTCTCTAGCTTAGAGAGTAAAGCATAAGATTTCCCCTCACAAGTCAGAGTTAAACACCAGAAATTAAGGACTAAACCCAAACATTTAGACCCTTTCTATGATACTGCAAATTTTTCAAACATGGGCATATTAGTATATGCGTACAATGATACAATATAAAAGGCTTCAATATGCAAACCTGCGATGAACAAGTTTATCATCCAAGACATGATGGGGTGTCTGGTAAGAAGCTGACACCGTCTGCAATCTTAAAGTAGGAATGTGAGATGCAAGCTTGTTTGATTTGGCAATGGGGGTTATTGCAGTGGCTGGAACAGGAGTTAGTGAATGTGCCATTGACACTCTCTCTGCCTCAAGTCTCAACCTTGAGGGACTTGTTTAAACTCCAATAAATAAAAGAGCCAACATTTTTTTAGAAGGACTTAGTTATAGTCGAATTGTGACGTGGAATGAGAGTTTTGAGCGGATAGTGTTTGTAGGTTTGGAAATAAACAGATAGGAAAACTCATTGGCTGCGACTCGATAAGGTTGTTTTGTTGTGGGACCCTTTTATGACCCTAAGATATCTCTGTTCGGTCCTTCTGCTCATTTACAACATATAACTTTAATTATTTTATAGTAAAGATTTTTAGATTTTGGAAAGTGTAACATTTATTTATATATATATTTTATTGTATTTTGTAATATATTTTTCAAATTATTTATTTATAAAGTATAATGGATTACTATTTTGTTCATTGACAGTATATTTTTTTTATTCTTTAAAAATTTATCATATGTCTCTATTTTTAAAATATTTATTTTTTTAATATTTAACTATACTTTTATAGGACGTTTACTAACCCTTGACCCAGCTTGTGGAGTTCAAAAACTCTGCTGATAGTGTACTAAATGTTATTCCATATTTAATATGAAAATTATCTTGTGGAGTTTTTTAAATTTCATAAGCATATTAAGGGTATTAAAGATGTTGTATAGGGTACATTAAAATTTTAAATATATAAATCAACGGAACACTTGTCATACTATTAACCATGGTAGTTAATATCGTACCAGTCGATATGTATCATTTTGGTCCTAAATCGGTATTAAGTCTTGTATGTTTCTCTTTAATCAATATTTTGGTGTATTTTAGCCTATTTCAGTCAATATTGGTGCATACCGATTGGTACTATAATTTTAAATTATTGATAATTTAAGCCAACTTTTAATTTTTTTCTTAATTAATTTAAATTTTCTAAAAATTAACAGCTATTAAATCAAATTTTTGAACTTAATTATTAATTTTAAAACTTATATTTACATATAAATATATTTACATTAATGTAATGGAAATATATATATGCATGTATATAAAATACATAAGGGTTAGTGTTTAGTATATTGGCAATGTATTTTTTTATTTCACAAGTAACCTTACAAAATTACCATGTGTATTTTTTTTAAAATATTTATTTTTTTAGGATTTCACAGTATACCAAATATTGTCCTAATATATAAATTATTTTTCACCAAAATAATATATAATTTATTAAAAACTAAAATTTAGATAATAAATATATATATACAAAAAATATTTAACTATATATAATTTATTAAGAAATTAAAAATTAGACTATAAATATATATATATGACAAAAGTTTAAAAACATTGATAAACCTGATACAGTACACTAAAATATACCAATACCAGTACATATCAATACTAAAATAAAAATGGTACACTTACCGGTACAATCTAACTACCTTGCTCTTAACCTACTCGTGAAGTCTAAAAAGCTCCACATGTATCAAATAATTACTCCTTTATAGATGAGTTTAAGGTATAACATATGTAGAGATAGTAAAAAAATAATATATAAAAATAAATAAGACATTTGTCATTTGTGGAGAAACTTAATAAGTTGATAGTAAAAGAGAGTTAAAAAGAGAACTTCATTAATATTTTAAAAAATATAAATATATAAATAACATAGCATATAATAATCCTTTAATAAAATACAAAAAATTAAACACAAATATTATAAAACATTCCCTTCAAACCAATCATCTTGATATAAGTTTTGGCTGAATTTATATAAATTTTCTTAACAATCTTCAATATTTGCTCTACATACCATATTATTTCAGTATAACCCTCATTTTAGATGGCATTTATAGTCAAACATTTTCTTTGAAATTAGGAAACAAGTAACCTTAAATGGAACTAAATTCTTGCTTTGAGACCTTCATAAACCTTTTTAAGTGCTTTGCAAAGCTAGCCTGTGACAGGCTAAAATTGCATTTCACAAGCAACTAAATATCCAAAAATCTAATAATTCAATTACACTCGAATTGCAAAAAATAACAAAAATTCTAAACAAATTTGAAACAAAATGTGAAATAAGTTCAACCCCTTACAAAATGCAACTCAGTTCTGGACAAAACTGCAGCCAACAGCAATGTATAATAAGAAAAGCATGGAACAATTTTAGTGCTTTGAAATGAGCATTCCTACATTTAATCCTCTTCCTCTGAATCAGCACCAGCAGCGGCATTAAGGGTGTGTAACCGTTCAATCAACTTAGCTTTCCTTTCCTCATATGTTAGCTTCTTCAAGTTGAACCTGCAACAGAGAACACGAATATGGTAAGAGATTCATAAAGAAACTTAAATACAAGTTTTAATGGCATTCACACAAGTTGCACTGCACTCAACACTGACCTTTTGTGCTGCTTAGGAGGCTCCTTTTCAGTAGTCTTCTTTGCAGTTGGATCAGCTCGGATAGCAGCATGAACTTTCTTGTACAAGGACTCGATGTTATCAGCCTCAATTCCCCTCTTAATATACTCGCTGAAGTGAGATTGATACTTCTCAGGTTCATCTTCCATCAAAGTCTACAAAACGATAATGTACCATTACGGATGGAAAAGGGATAAAAAATGAATCGTTATATCACTGAATTCAATAAAAGAGAGATACTATTATGGATAACATCTTTTACCCTCATATATGCAGCAACATGGCCACCATATATGTACTTGCTGTGAACCTCAGCATCAAGCTGCTTGTTGTCCTTGGAGAACCCAGCAAACCTCTTGTCGCTATGAGGAATATCCAAACCAGCATCCAAGGCTCCCTGTTAAGATCAAAGCAAATTCTATTAACTCGAAATGTCAGACTGCAGTGAATGAAAGGATCTAATCCTCTACAATTACTTGGATTCTAGGGCACAAATCAAAATTGAATGTTTCAAAAATATGTACTCAAATAGTTGGTCCATTGAAGAGGAAAGGTGCATACTAGAAAATGGTATTATTTAAAACAGAGTAGAACCAAAAATATATCTTTTATGATACCTTTAGAGCACCAAAAACACGATTGCCAGTGGTTGTCCTGATCAGCCCTACATCAAGGAGAGCACGAAAAGGCCTCCTTGTGTCAGTTGGCTCAACTGAGAAATCCTCTCCAGTAGCCTAGTAATATGTAATCCATCAATAACGAAACATCATGTAGGAAACAATATCTATTATTTTTTTTACCAGAAAATGGTGGAAAGGCTGTATATATAATACCTCTACATTGCCCTGATACTCTTCATCCATTTCGAGCATCTTAAGCACACGGCGCCCCAACAGCAAACCAGTGCAATAAGCTGTCGGAATTTACCAAAAGCATGTTAAAAAAATAAATTTTTATTTTACAGATAATCCAAAGTCAATAAATAGAATACCTGCAGCATAGTTTGTAAGACCCACTTCAAGCCCATATCGTGGAAGCTCATGTGAGTAAGCAGAAGCAAGAACCATATCACCAGCAATATTAGCAGAAACTATTTGTGCGGTGACATCTTTGTTGCTCTAATCAAAACGTCAAGGTTTACGAACTAGAAATGTCTCCAGGAACAATTGAGAATGTCTTCAATGAGAACATCAGAATAAAAATAAAGCACTAAAAGTAGAGTTAATAATCAAATACACAGTACTTCAATTGGATTACTTCATTTTCATGTCACAACATATGCTAGGCTAATATTTCTGCAATTAAACAAAATTAGACTTTGGTAGGAAATTTCCGATTTTTCAACTATTTGGTTGCTGAGCTAAAAGTATAATGACAATGTAACAATATACAACTTTAAGGATACAAATCGGACAACGAATCGGTACTTAGGAGTGTTGTACTTATTCTTGTCTTGATTGATTAGGCGAATCCTAGCCCGGTAGTCAGTCTTTCCCTCTATACATAATAAATTCAATAAATCATATCAGAAAGTCGCTCAAAAGCCAGAAGATCAAATAGTATTTCTAAAATTATAAACACAAAGTAACCATTATACAGAAACAAATACCTCTCCTTCTCTTGTATGGAACCTGAAACCGCTTAAAGTAAGCTTTGGTTTTCTGAGCCTTGACAAATGCCTACAATGACCAAAGAGAACCTTCATTATTCTAGCACCTTATAGTAGAAACAGTGATTAAACCCCTTCATTTTACTATAAAATGACTACCAACAAATCGCAAATCAAAATAAAACCAACCTATAAAAAAAGAAAATTAAAGAGTGATTACTGGGTGAAAGAAAAAGACCTAGAGTGGAAAAATGATCAATACTCAAAAAGCCATCAGATTCCATTAATATCCAAGCAGTTTGATAAAGTTTTCTTAAAGCCCTTCATACGAAGAGAAATATCTTCAAGGTGAAAAAGATGGGAGAGCGTAGACGTTAGAAAGACTTACCATTTTGAAGCTTTGATCTGAGAGGGAGGGAGGGAAAGACGGCTAAAGGGGGAGGAGGAGGAGATAGATTATATAAAAGGTAGTACAGAACTTAAAAACCCTAATATCGAGACACCATGATAGACTTCAGATCAACGGCTAAGATCTTCTTCTTCTTCTTTTTGCTTAAATTGCTTTCTCTAGGGTTTCGTTTTGGGCGTAATGGTATTTTTGGTCATTTACTCAATTAAATTGGGTATTAACTAATTTCAGGTCAGCAATAAAATAATAATAATTTGAGGTGAAATTTTGATATTAATCCTTCTACTACATGTAACTCAATTTGGTCAATTTTCTTGTTGTTTCAAAATTGGTAAATTTACTTCATCTATTTGTCATATTCGTAAATTTTCGAATTTTGAAACTTTAACTTTAATCTAAATAATAATAGTTAATTCGTTAGGTGAAATTATGCTATCAGTCATACGCAAATTGTGAATTTAGTTCATATTCTTTAATTTGTTAATTTTTAATTCCTACACTTTTCAAATTTTAAAGTTTTAATCCAAACTCAAAACAATAGCAATTGAATCATTAATTAAGATGATATTACTTTTTGTGAGTATTATATAAAAATAGTAAATTAACATAGCATTATATATTTGATAAATCGTAAATTTTAACTTAAGTAGTTTAACGATTATTGTTTAATCGAGACTAAAATTTAAAATTAAAAATAATCAAAGTATAGGGATGCGTAATAAAAGAGCATATGGTGATGATGTACATGGAAGCCACCATCAAGATACATTGGTACGTGAATGAGTCAATTAAGATAAAGGAGAGCTTAGAACGCTAGCATTGGACCATGATAATTCACAAGCTTTTTTAATTATTCTCTAAGGATCAATTCTACTAATGAGAACATAATTGAATATAATGATCTTAAAATGAATGGAGTGGGTATTGATGAGATGACCCAATGTAACACCTTGTATTAAGGGTGAGCGTTCGATCGAATCGAGTTAAATTGAGTGAAAAAAAAATTGAGTTGATGAGTCCCGTTTTATCATCCCGATTTGATTTGAATTTTTTTCAAATCGAGTTGAGTAAAATAAAATTTGAATCGAGTCAAATCAAGTGAAATATTCGAGTTAAATTAAAAAATTAAATATGTCAAATTAAAATCTTGTTACAATATAACTAATTTCATGTTAGAGTATATAAATTTGAAACCATATATATTTGAAAACTTTTTCAAAGCAAAATGATAATAAAAAAAAACTTTAGTATAATAAACTTGAATAATTAATTAACTTATTTAAGTCCCAAAATTATTATTCTATAAATTCTTTAATTTTTTAATTTTCTTTATATATTTTTAATTTTTTTTGAAATTTTTATAATTTTAAAAAATATAAATTTTAGAATTTTTATAAATATTTTGATTTTTAAAATATATTTTGAAATTTTAAAAATTTTTGTAGAGAAAGACCAATTTTCTCATTTTCAAACTTGACAGGAACCAAAACAAACCAGACAACTTATTAACTTTTCTCTCTTACAAAACAAACCAGAAAAGAAGATGGAAGAAAGAAGATGAATACAAAAAAAAATGAGAGAATGAGCATAGGAGAATGACGCCTCTTCTTTATATAACTTTTCCGCACTCGTTCACCAAAACCCATTTCGTCAACATCAAATTTAATGTTCCTCGTCATAATGTTTCCCACTAAAGAAAACCAGTTCTAATATAAAGAGACTAACAGTTGAAATCTAACTATTTACCAAGAAGTCTATCAAATTCAAATTTACACTAGAGTTAACCCGCTTAAACAAAAAGTTTTTCTAATTTAATATGCATAATTGTTGTGGCACTTAATCTTTAACATTTTCGGGTGTGACACCCAAAGTATAACTGATCATGAAAGCAAGAAAAGTGACAATTATTAAGATATTGAGGATGCACTTTGGTCAAGAATGACTCTCTAAAACTTGAAAAAAAAAAAACAAATGGAGGAAAGATGTGCAATTGTCCAGTAATAAAATTGAAAATACGGGAATGAGTCTCTTATAAGAAAATTTTGTGAAAAACATAGAAGAAATAGGTAGGGGTTGACATGCTCTTCAATTTATTGCTAGATTGTAACAATCATGGTTGATTAATCTTGAAACCAATAATGGAATTAAGAGTACAGGAAATGTTAATAGTTTCAATTTGAATGTTTTAGTGTTGGATATTGTGAAAATATGAGATTCTTTCGTTGAACAATAAGACTACAAATAATGAAATTAAGTTAAATGTTTCATAAAAGGTGGTTCTTTCTTTTCACGATCTTTGAGAAAAAATACAAAAGTTTGGATTAATGAAGATTTTGAGTTCATTTTTTTCCACGGTATGGATTTCTCATCATCCGAGGTAAAAACAAGCTTCTTTAATGTATTTGAATATTGTTAACTATTTTAAAAATGTGATGGTGGTACAATGAATGAGATGAGATATTATAGGGGGCCAATATGTAAGGATATCAATAAGTAGAAATTAAACATTTTAATTATTGTTTACTTGAAGAGAGAAATTAAAAAATTAATGTTGTGCAATTTAAACCTCACTTTTAATGAATTTATTTATGGAGAAGACTTTGTGAATTTATTAATTAAAAGGGAAAAAGATATGAAGTAAGTGACTTCATATAAGGTGATGATTTTAATAGCCAGTGTGGAAAGATGAAACATGTTCCATGGCTTAATGGTAGAATTTTGTGTTGTTGCCTATGTTTTGTTTCCAAGTTGTGATTTGTATTGTTGTCTTATGTCCAAATTAATTCCTTTTGTATATTGTTTGTCTTGTTCAAAAAGTGTTACTTTTTTGTTGTTGTTAATTTTTTTTTTTATAAGATATACAAATTTCATGGAAAAAAAAGTTGAGTTAAAAGTAAATTTTTTAGTCATGGTATATATGTTAGTAATTTAATACTAATCAAAAATATTTTTGAACCTAGTTTCTTTAATTATTAGATCAATAAAAAAAAAAAAAAACTCATGCTAGATCGTTACTAAATTAACGACAAGAGTGACTAAAATATTTAATTTCAAAAAGTTGAGTGACTAAATAAAAAAAAAACTAATAGTTGAGTGACCAAAATAGAACAAACTTAATAGTTGGGTGACTATTCTTGTACTTTACCCTATTTATTATGAAATTATATATAAATTTAAAATTAAACATTTTTACACATTATTTATAATAATTATTTTATGTATCACAAACATAAATTAAATTAGGGTAAACTATACCATTAGTCACTAAATTATGGGTAAGTTTTCGTTTTGATCACTTAACTAAAAATAATCACAGCATAGTTACTAAACTATTCAAAAGTTTTCATTTAAGTTATTGAACTATTCAAAAGTTTTTATTCAAGTCATTAGGTTGTTAAGTTTTTTTCTAAAAAAAAGTTCCACCAGCGAGCTCCAAGCGACAATTCAACGGCCGGTACGATGGATTAATACCATCGACGACTAGAAAAACATACCTTAGATCCAAGTCAATCTTACGATCAGTGTCGGAGATCGAAGAAAAAAGTTGTTTGAATTTCGGTTCACAAATTCTTGACGTCTAAAGTTGTTTTATGAAAAAAAAAAACTAAACTATAAAAGATAAGGGAAAAGAGAGTTTTTTGTTGGTGCAGGCAGTGTGAACAGAGAAAGTCATATAGTATAGATTTTAACAATCCCATAACTTAAATAAAAACTTTTAAATAGTTCAGTGACCACAACAAAAACTTACCTATAATTTAGTGACTAAAGATGTAGTTTACCCATTAAATTATTACACTTACACGTGTTATCCCTGCACCCCTCAGAGACATTCTTCAAACCTCCACACTTCATAAACACTCCTCAGACAACTCCTCAGAGACAATCTCTCGAACACACCCCTCGCAACTGCTCCTAGACTATTCACCCATGTGAGCCTCGCTCATTAACAGTCACTTCTAACGTGAACTGTCATTTCTCATTCAAAATGATTAACAATGCGTCTAATCAACACTCAACTTAGACCTACGGTAACAAACACTTGGCCAACTTGCCTCAGACTCATCTATGGGAGATGACATGTGACACTTCAAGATCATGACTAAATGACTAAAGGTATAAACCCATAGCCCCGACTGAGAAGGGGGAAATCAAAGTATATAACAGTTACTGGTTTCACTTCAGGCAATCTATATTCCGCGATGGTCACCATGTTGTATCCTACTCCATCCTGTAAAATGAATATATGAGCAAAAATAATGCTAAATGAAAAATAATCGTACTCTATATATTCTGAGAAATGATTGTAAAGAGTGAATTGACATTAAATGAAAATAACATGAACTGGATTTAGATGGTACCAAAATAATGCTAAAGCCTAAATGAATATATGAGCAAGCAAAAATAAGCAACAGCAACATGGCTCATGCATGTGTTTACGAGTAATCATCATTAACCAGAATTTGCACTACCGAAACCAACGTCTGTAAGCACAATTGAATAGATAAAAGTAATATTTCACTCAATATGAACCTACGATGTTTAGAGGAGACTAGGGCTAAACTGTAGAGTTAGCAAAGTTTTTAGTACGAATAGCATATTGTCAATAGCTATTTATGGTGGTTGAAATAGAATGGTAGTTTATTCTCTTTCTTTTCCTAGAGGAATGAGCTTTTTAGTGAAATGGGACAAAGGAAAGATGCCTTGGTGAGTGAGTGAAGTCATATTATTTCTGAAGGAAGACAGACATATCCCCAATTGGCTATCAAAACCCAACAGCTGTTTATCTTTAGGTATAAAATCAAACATTTGGGTACAGTTCAGGTGTCAAATGCATTCTTAAAATAATATGAATTCAAACATGCACAAAGTACAAATAGGTTCATGTTTTAATAAGGAAATAGATCATCACCAGACGATGAAAGATACAGTCAATGTGTTTCATAGTCTGGAAAGGTGATGGTAGCTAACAAGCATGAAGCAGCTGGAGATGATATATCCTTCTTGATTGAAATTGAACTAATAAAGATGCTTAGCAGCAGAGGCTTTTCATGCCAATACTTAGCAAACCTGGTTATTTTAAGAGAACCATTCAACTTATCCAGACATTGCATCAATGAAAGAACAATGTAATGGAAACTAGGCAAGTGATTCACTACACCAAAATAGACTTTTAGCGGCGTTTTTTTGGGCTTTTAGCGGCGTTTTTAAGCGCCACTAATATAATTTGCGGCGCTTCGAAAGCGCGCAAAAACGCCGCTAAAGAAAGCGCCGCTAAATTTAGTGGCGTTTTTGTGAAAAACGCCGCTAAAGGTAGGAGCTTTTAGCGCGCTTTTTAAACAAACGCCGCTAAAGGTAGGGGCTTTAGCGGCGCTTTTTCGTACAAACGCCGCTAAAGGTAGAAGCTTTTAGCGGCGCTTTTGGGACAACGCGCCGCTAAAGGTAGGCTTTAGCGCGCGCGCTTTTAGTACAAACGCCGCTAAAGGTAGGGGCTTTAGCGCGCTTTTCGCATACAAACGCCGCTAAAGGTAGGGCTTTTTGCGCGCGCCAGACAAACGCCGCTAAAGGTAGAGCTTTTTAGCGCGCTTTTCGCTAAAAGCGCGCTAAAAGTAAGGGCTTTAGTGGCGCTTTTGTACAAACACCGCTAAAGGTAGGGGGGCTTTAGCGGCGCTTTTCGACAAACGCCGCTAAAGGTAGGGGCTTTAGCTGCGTCTGTTTCAAAAACGCCACTAATTTGCATGAGATCCGCTCCGCTCTTTTTTCCAATATTCTACCCTCCCCGCATTAAAAACCACCAAAAACAAAGAACAATTGCATATAATTCCAACCCAAGGCAAAGAAATAAAATATTTAAATCTCAAGAAAAGCATTAAATCTAAACGATACTTCAAATTTAATAGAAGATATATGATATTTATTAATAAATGAAACATAATTCAAACAATTCTTACAATAATGTTTAATCAGTAATAATGTTAAAAAAATCTTACAAGAAGAAAAGAAATGTCTAAGAGGGCGCCTCTGCATTTGATCGTTGTTGGAACAATCGCATCATAGTCTGCATGTTGTAGATGGAGTTCTTCATACTTTCGCTCGCTCGCCTCCCCATATTTGCTACCTCCGCTCTAAGTTGAGCAATATGCTCGCCGCTCTCTCGCCGCCGCCTCCGCTCTAAGCCGAGAAATTTGCTCGGTGTGCTCGCTTCCATCAGAGATATCTCGGTCTTTCGGTCTACGAACTTCAAGACGAGATTGACTCCGGAAGGCATGTATTGCTTAGGGAGCCGGATCAAAATATTGGGTCGGAGTAACACACGATCCTTGACATCGAACCCGACCATACCTTGTAAGACCCAAAACATTAGTGATAATTCTATTATAAATATACTCAAGATTAACAAAACTATCAATCGAAGGCATGTATTGCCGGGAGTCATACCTTTCAGGACCCAAAACATCAGGAATAATTTCATTTATCAATCTCCTCGAGATTAACAGAAATTGTCGATTTAAGCAACCGCTTCATACTCCGCTCTTCTTCTCCTTTAGTTTATCCTAATAAATCAATAAAAGAGTTAGAAACGAAATATATAATAAAAAGGAATGAAACATAACTTAAAATTAGAAATTTAAAACTACAAAAGATGAATTAAACCATTATAATTAAACATTATAAATATTTATAAAAATCAAATTTTATTAAATAAATATACCAAAATTTTCTATGAGCCTTGGTGTCATCTGAGATCCATCCTTCTTCCTATGCGTAATGTCAAAAAGTTGAAGGCGCCCAACTGTTTGACTTTGACTAAACTTCCTACATTATGGCGGAAAAATATAATTTAATAGTATAAATCATTAATATTTGAAAAAGTAATAAATTATAATACCTCACCTCATTTACACAAGCAAAACTTCCGGAAACCGCTGCGTGTGCGTGAATTGTTGTTTCTGTCACGCTTGTTCCAACTCGCTCACGGTCCTACATAATGAGATTTAAATTATTTATATAGTAAATACGATAAACCGAAAAATTTCTAAGACTTTGAAAGCACGTAATACCTCTCCTTTCTTTGAATTCCAGAATCTAACTTGATCTTCCCATTGGTACCTCAACATTCCCGTGGGACATTTCGCATGATTTTTTCCGAGGCTTATGTCTTTCTTAAAATATTGTTTTTTTAGGGTGCTTTTATTGTCTCTCCATTTTTACCCAACGTCTTCTTAACATAGTCATCGGAGACCTCTAAAGCAAATCTACCTGAAATTTTTTTAAAAGTTAATATAAATGAAGGTTAAATTAAAGTATTATAAATTGCATTCACCTTTTATTACCTTAATATTATCGAGAGCTCGATTTTTGTTCGCATCGGGCATGTGATGCCATGATTCGTAGTTAATGGGCAACATATTCGAATTTCGTGCTATAATGCCCAAATAGCCCGCCAACAATCGAGCTTCAGATCCGATAGGTCGCCATGATTGTTTCTCCTTACTTCAATACGCTGGGTAGGCTCTAAGTCATATAAATCTGTAAGTAACGTGACGCCCCCGAGCTCTGCGCGCCCCACCACCCTCAATTTGAAAAATGATATATTATTATATTAAAATTGAAAAATGAATCAATAATAAAATTCAACATGCATGTAAAATAAACTTAACATTACTTTGGAATTCTCCATGCTCATCATCTATATCCGGCAGACTAGAAGATCTAACAACTGTATCCTGTCCACTATTTACGTCTTCTGGATTTGGAGTATAATTTCTAATATTTAAACCTCGTAATCGTCTTCTAGGCATTTTTCCTGCAATACACATAAAATAGTTCAAAATATTAGTAACAAATAACAACAATAATAGGACATTTAAAATAGTTAAATTATATAACATGACCAACATGAAAATTATAATATTACATATAAATAATAAATAGTTAAATATTACTACATCATATTTCGTAAATATCTTCGTCCACATCCTGACGAACCCATTGAAATCGTTGACTAGTACTAGGGATATTTTCAGTTAAGTCTTGTTCTGGAAAAGACAAAGTTTCTGATCTTTCGACTATGTCATCTCTACTTCCACTGCCAATGTCGAACAAGTCTCTAGGGGTGTTTCGAAGTACAACGTATCAACCCTCATCAGTTGGATCTTCGGAGTAAAAAACTTGTTTAACTTGAGAAGAAAACACATACGACTCGTCCATCAGTTGTTCTCCGGTGTGAATCAATCGAGAGAAATTCACCATTGTAAAGCCATATTGATCATTTTTAATTCCGCGAGCCGTATTCACATCAGCCCAATCACCTCGAAATAAGACAACTTTGCATTTTCCGTAATAATCCAACTCAATGATGTCGATTAATAAGTCCGTAATCTCAGATTCCTCGACCGGACATCGTCCCTAGCACTAGCATAACTTGTAATTGAAGAATTAACAACAATTCCGCAATTTTGGGTTCTCTCAATCTCTCGCGATACCTTATATGAAATCAGATCCGTTGATGAGGAAGCCATTATATCTTTTAACTATTCTGTTTGGACCTTGTGAAAGCCATTTAACGTCGTCATTTACTTCATTCCGACTCTAAACCTATTGATGGAAAGTAAATCGAGTAATTATGAATGTTATGAGAAAACATTATGACTTGACAACGAAAACTTAAATTGCATACCATTTGGCTTAACCATTCATGGAATGATTCGTGAACAACTTATTAATTTCTCGTCGATTTAACCTTCGGGATCGTGAACGAGCTCTCAATATTTGTTTGTACTCACTATCCGGTAAAAAAGGTTTTACTTTGTTAGAAAAACAAACAAATTATAATTGATGAGTATTTATCAAATTCTAGAACTTACGTCCGAAATGGTTCCATTGAATCGTGATGAAAAAGAATGTATCGATGTGCTTGGACCCACGATCTATCGTCTAATTCTGCAATTTCGACTTTACCGATCGGTTCTCCGAAAATTTGAAATAAATAAGTTTCGGCCAAATTATGATCTGTGAGCCCAGCATTTCTACTTGGTCTGTTCATTCTTGTTTTGGCATCTTCCAAATACCTCGAACAGAAAGTCATACATTCTTCTACCAAGTAGCCCTCGGCAATTGATCCTTCCGGATAACGTTTATTGCGGCAGTATGACTTCAATTTGGAAATGAACCTAAACACGGTATACAACATTATCAAAAGTTGCAACTAAAGGCATTGAGCTGAATGCCCAGACTTTTTTGCAAGTAAAGTAAGACCTTTCAATGGGATACATCCATCGATAGAAAACAGGTCCACCAAGAAGTGCTTCACGCGGGAGATGAATTAACAAGTGCACCATAATAGTGAAGAATGAAGGCGGGAAGATCTTCTCCAGATTGCATAAAGTCAATGCGGCTCGATGTTGTAGTCTCTCAAGTTCTTGAACATTCAAAACTTTACCACAAATGCCTTTCATTATATTTGTGGTTCAATTACTGAGTCGTCACCTTTTTCGACATACAACACCGCATAGCAACTGGTAGTAAGTCTTGCATCAAGATGTGATAGTCATGCGATTTTAAGCCATATAGTCTTCGATCCTTAAGACTCACACATCGCGATATATTTGATGCATACGCATCCGGGACCTTTATATCCTTCAACACCGTACAAAACACTTCTTTCTCCGTCTTCGACATTGAAAAAATAGCAGGCGGCAACCGATATTTCATATTCGGAAGTTCTCGGGGATGAAGCTCACACCGAATTCCCATGTGGACTAAATCAAGTCGACTCACGAAGATTATCTTTCGATTTTCCATCGACATTCAAAATAGTCCCAATGATGTTTCGCAGACATTTTTCTCTATGTGCATGACATCAAGATTATGGCGTAAAATCGATGCTTCCAATAAGGCAACTCGAAAAAATACTTCTTTTTTCCACAAGTCCGCCTCATGAGGATCATCCTCTTCATCGATTCAACATCGATTCATCCATAGATCTTCTATTTCTTTGCGGGTTGGCGGTTGATTCATCTTCCCATAAATGAAATTCATATCTTTCAACATTAAGAATATTTCGGATCCACCGGTCTCTGGATGAAGGAGTGTTCTAAACTCTTCAAGCACCATCAAACCGAGCACTCGAAATCTAAATGTATGATTTTCTAGTAACCACCGACGATGCCCCATGTAAGAAAACTTCTTCCCATTATATAACCATTGCGAACATGTTGCGCAAGCAAAGACAACACGGACAAGCATAACGTCCCCGGTACTCCAACCGGATAAATTAGCATAAGCCGGGAAGTCGTTAATAGTCCACATTAAAGCCGCACGTAAATTAAAGTTCTCTTTTCTCATTGCATCGTATGTCCGAACACCAGCCCATAGTTGTTTTAACTCGTCAACAAGTGGTGCAAATAAACGTCAATATCATTCCCGCCCTTTCTCTCGTGTATAATCATAGACAAGATAAAAGAAGATTGTTTCATGCAAACCCATGGAGGCAAATTGTAGGGAACAAGCACCACAGCCAAGGCATCAGACGTTGTGCTCATGAGTTTATAAGGGTTAAATCTATCGGATGCTAGCCCAAGCCTCACACTCCGAGGATCGCCGCAAAGCTTGGAAATTTGGAATCAAAAGATTTCCAAGCTAAAGAATCTGCAGGATGCCTTAACAACCCATCATCTGCTCATCCATCACGGTGCCACGTCATTGATTCTATTGTGTCTTTGACGACATGAAAAGCCGTTGAAGCCTTGGTATTAGCGAGAAAATACCGCAAAATCTTAATCGGCCGCTTCTTTGATCGTGTATCGTGTTCATCCTCGTTACCGCCCTCTCGTATTTCTATTAATCCAACGGGATTGGCCGCATACATGACAAAGACTTTGTTGGTTTATGCGTCGCCCAATACAACATACAGATCATTTGGGCAATCGTGAAATTTGTTGTAGCCAAGGCCCAAATCCTTTATCAATTTCTTCATGTCTTTGGAAGATTGAGGATTTTTGCAAGCGGGAACATTTCTTGCGAAACTCTAACAGCATTGTCAACGAAGTTTCTCGTCCACCCCCAAACATTTCAAGTGAAAAGACGAATCTGTAATGACAGTTTAGAAAATTTTGATCCTCATACGCTTCTTCATTCATTTCACCAAGCAACGAGTAGAACCTCGCCGCTTCTTCATTTGGTCGTTCATCCGGTACACTTCTTCCCCTTCTGGTGAAAGTATTTTCACCAAAATTATGATCATCGGTTGCACCCAAGTCGTGGAAATGACCGAAACCACCATCACAAGATATTAAAAGCATCCCGCAACATGTTTTCCATGTTATCGTCTCTAACATTCCGATTGAAAGCACTATGAGGATACCCCAGATTCATCGATGAAGATGCTCCAAAGAGATGTACACTCTCCATGAAAAACCATATTTTGTACCCCGGACAAAGCCATCAACAACTAGATGTTCAGTAGACCACTTCACGATAATGCCAGTTAATATTGCAACACTTCTTACACGGACAAAGAATCATATTCTCTTGGCTTGCATTTTGAAATGCGAAATTCAGAAAAGTTTCTACTCCATTTCTATAGCCGTTGCTTACCCTTGACAATTTCATCCAACTCCTATCCATTTCGTAGTTGTCGAAGTCTAAAGTTGACAATAAATTACAGGGCTAAATTGTTAATTTATAATTTATGTAAGTACTAATATGATCACATATATAATCGAGTTATGTATTCTTTAAGATTCGTCATACGTGGCATTGTTACATCTAGGAGGATCCATTATATCTAATGATGAGATATAAGGCAACCCGTCAAAGTTTCAAACCTATATACTTTGAATCTTTTTTCTTTAATCTATACAAGTAAGTTATGTAAGTTATGAATTATGTAAGTTAAATAATTTGTTAAAGCTATGTAAGTTATGTATTATGTAAGTTAAATAATTTTATGTAAGTTATGTATTATGTATTATGTCGATTAAATTAAAATTTCAAATCGAGAATCGGTTGAGTTATGTATTCTTTAAGATTCATCATACGTGGCATTGTTACACCTAGGAGGATCCATTATATCTAATGAGTGAGATATAAGGCAACCCGTCAGAGTTTCAAACCTATATACTTTGAATCTTTTTCTTTAATCTATACAAGTAAGTTATGTAAGTTATGAATTATGTAAGTTAAATAATTTGTGAAAGCTATGTAAGTTATGTATTATGTAAGTTAAATAATTTTATGTAAGTTATGTATTATGTATTATGTCGCTTAAATTAAAATTTCAAATCGAGAATCGGTTGAGTTATGTATTCTTTAAGATTCATCATACGTGGCATTGTTACACCTAGGAGGATCCATTATATCTAATAAATGAGATATAAGGCAACCCGTCGAGTTTCAAACCTATATACTTTGAATCTTTTTCTTTAATCTATACAAGTAAGTTATGTAAGTTATGAATTATGTAAGTTAAATAATTTGACTAAAGCTATGTAAGTTAAATAATTTTATGTAAGTTATGTATTATGTATTATGTCAGTTAAATTAAAATTTCAAATCGAGAATCAGTTGAGTTACTTCTTTTAAAAAGTTGTGATGTTGTTAAATTTAAAAAGTTTTTAACTTACTTCTTTTAAAAAAAAGAATTTATTTTCTATATTAAAACATATTTAAATAGTGATCTATATTATTATATTGATAACAAAATATTTATAAGTTTTTAAATTTAAAAAGTTCTTAAATTACTTCTTCTAAAAAATAATTTTTTTAATAATAAAACATATTTAAATAATGATCAATATTATTATACTGATAACAAAATATTATTACCATTTTGGAAAACATTGAAAATATTAAATATTAAAATCGCTCATTATTAATATAAAAATTAGTAATTAGTAATAAACCAAAAAGCCATATAAATCTAAGTATTCTTAAAAAAATGAACTTTTATATTTTGTTTATGTTATTTTTATATCGCATCGTACCTTAAATTTTAAGAAATAATACACGGAGCTTGTAAAAATCTAAGCGGCATGATTAGATAGCAATTTAGAGGTTGTTCAAACATTATTAATAATAAAAAAACAATAGTAAAAAAGCAATTTAGACAGAATTTCTTTAAGATTCATCATACGTGGCATTGTTACACTGGGAGGATCCGTTATATCTTACAATGAGATATAAGGCAACCCCTTAGGTTTCCAGCCTATATACTTTGAATCTTTTTTTTTTTGGACAGCAATAGAACAAAACAACATATATATCAACCAAGCAGGATAAAAAACCGCAATTT
Organism: Gossypium sturtianum; assembly: GCA_025698515.1. Classification (NCBI taxonomy): domain Eukaryota; kingdom Viridiplantae; phylum Streptophyta; class Magnoliopsida; order Malvales; family Malvaceae; genus Gossypium; species Gossypium sturtianum. The sequence goes on from CM046952.1 coordinate 45,085,362, forward strand.
GGACAGCAATTTGGTCAAATTCATCATGATATAACTGTTATTGATCTAAAATTTGAACTAAAACGAACCGTAAAATCTTACCAGCAAATCCAATCCGACAGTTGCAGGAGCAGTAGGAAGCAGTAACTGAAATACAAACAACATATGAATTAACAAAAGCTATTGATTAAGCATAATACAACAACAAAATAAAAGAACACAAAGTTCAGATGATTGATTAAGCATCCCCATTGTATAGGCTATGCTGCTCCAACACAGAGTATAAGTGTATAACATTATGCATGGCATGCACTACAAAGAATTGGGGAGCATGAACCTCTCTTAACTACATATTTGACTGCCAAAATTTCATACATGTTCCAACTTCCAATACATGAGCTTAATTTTAGAAAATTCAAACTTCTTTCGGTAAAAGCAACAATATCCTAATTCACTTCTACACTCTAATTCTCCAAAATCAATTCAATTCAGCTTTGAAGCATATCAAATATGCAAACAAGACACCGTTTTTCAGTTTTCACCAAATCATAATAAAATCAAACGATACAGCAAGAACAAGTGTTGTAGTACCAAAAAAAAAAGGAAGAGTCAGAATTTAAAACAAAACCAGAAAGACTTAACTACATATTTGACTGCCGAAATTCCATACATGTTCCAACTTCCAATACATGAGCTTAATTTTAGAAAATTCAAACTTCTTTCGGTAAAAGCAACAATATCCTAATTCACTTCTACACTCTAATTCTCCAAAATCAGCAACACTCGAAGAGGTAGAAATAGTAAAAACATGCATATATGGTATTGTAGGGGGAAGACATCTATAGAGGGAATCTTAAATCTCGGTTCAAAGTTGTACCTTGATCATGATCTCTCTGTTATGAGATAGAGAATTCACTAGTAAAAAGGCATCAGAATTTCAAAAAGGAGCTCTAAATTCTACTAATCTATTATGTGTATGTTTTTATAAGTTTATTATTATTATTTATTGGTCTTAGTGCACAAGAATTTGTCTGATTGTTTGAATCTTACCTGCACATGCAATGATGCATTATAGCAAATTGGCAAAGGCATATTATTGATTAGGTGGGGTCATATATGCTTTGAGAATTTAGATTTTTAAACACTGGTATGACATTCATTGAGGGGGAGAAACAGGATGGTCCACAAAGACATAAACAATCACATTCTCCTTTTTTCTTATATATATTTTTATTTTAAAAAAATCCATCAGCTCCCAATCACTCAGATTTTGGCTCTTGCTTCATACCAATAGACAATATGTAAGTAGAAAAACTGAAAGAGATTAAGCTTAAGCTTAACTGCTTATAAAGCATAGGATGATGCCACACGTATGGTATAAGTGCACGGTTGCACTGTACATTGGAGAATCTTTGTGGCTGTGTGTGTGAAACTGTGGGTGCTGCCATTGTCACAGTTAAAACATTTGATTTCTTTAGTTTTCTCCTTTTGGAGGGGTCTTTTCTTTTGTCTATTTTCACTGTTGCCTTGAAGTCTGTAAATGTAATCAATGGCGAAGGAAAGCAAAACAACAGAGGAGGCAAGCTGGCAAGCAAGTGGTAGGGTAAAGGGGAAGGGGGTAAAGCTGATAAGTACAAGCCGTCATGTTCAATTCAGCTTTGAAGCATATCAAATATGCAAACAAGACACCCTTTTTCAGTTTTCACCAAATCATAAAAAAATCAAACGATACAACAAGAACAAGTGTTGTAGTACCAAAAAAAAGGAAGAGTCAAAATTTAAAACAAAACCAGAAAGACTTGAAGCAAACAAAGAACATAAATAACAGAGGCACCGAATTCAACAAACAGTATATACCCAACATAGAGAAAAAGAAAATGAAGTAAAATATAAAGTTGAAAAGGAAAAACAAATTTAGAAAACTAGATTGAATTCTTAATTAAAAACTCATGTGTTCTTGAGAAATAATGCAAAGTTCACCAGGAGAAACCCCTTTTCTCGTAAATTCAAGACCTGCATATCCAGCGCTCTTCCCATTAATTATACGAATTTAGATTCAAACCCAAAACAAACAAAAAAAGCCAAAAAAAAAGAATAAAAAACTTACCAAAAAAAGGGAAAGCCCAAATCAAGATAAGAATACAAAAATGCTATTTACTAAAAACTAATACTCACATTCTTTGACCGAAAGATAAATAGTCAATTCAGTAGTCGATCACAGTCCTCTTCAATTCTACCTACTTTTAAAGTACGGATACCTTTCTCAATACAACCTATAAGAAATACATATGAAATTTATTAAAACAAAAAGTCTATTCACATACATTATTAAACACTAGTATTCTAATTTTGTTAAGTTGAAAAAAAAATACGTTTTGTTTGACCGAAAGAAAATTTATCTGTAAAAAATAATCAATGGTCAAAATTTATCTGTAAATCAATGGTCAAAGAAGATGCGATGGTGGAAGATGCACTTGTGGAAGATGCACTTGTTTCATCAACTAAGCAAACATCTGAAGGCTGAAAGCTAATTTATCATACACACTCTCTTGACATTCCGGAAGACAAATAAGAAAACAAAGAACTCCTACATTTTAAAAAAATAAGCAGATTAGTTGCTTTAGAATCCAATCAAATAAAAGTAAAACCACAAATTTCAATATGGAGTTAAAAGTACAAAGGTAAATCTATCTTTGGTTCATAAAGAAAATGACAAAGGTCGGTCGTTTGATCAAAAATTGATCAGAAACCATAAATTCCGCATCTTTGTAGACTAAAGTATAACCTTAATCATGAGTAAGTATATGCCTACACTTGTATAACTTATATGCTTTGGTGTACTGTAGACTAAAGTATAATAAAAGTTGTAAGCAAATAAGTCAATACCCGAAGATAAACTTATAGCTCGTCCCCTGTATTAAAGGCATTATATAATTGATCTAAATGAAACTTGTTTAGAGGTTATGTCATAGTGACTTAAATCATTTAGCAAGTAAATGATAAATTTACATAATGGTATATATAATGAAACTTTAACAAGAAATAATCGAAGTTGGTGAATAGATAAAATCTTAAGGAATTATTAAGCAAAAAAATGTGACAAGAAAAAAGCAAATGCTTGCATGAAGTGTGAATTAAGCATCTTATAGAGCCTCAAGTACTGAACCCTTTCAAGCAATGCCACTATGGGTTTAAATCTTCTAACTTAGAACTACTACAAAATGTATAGCATAAGGCATAGAACTACTACAAAATGTATAGCATAAGGCAAAGCAACATAAACAACACAAACAGAAAACTACAACATATATTTTCTATCTAAACTTAAATCTTTCATTCAAAAGAGAAGGCTTTACTTAACCGTAAACCCAATGACCAAAGATTCAGAATTTAGAAAATTGAGATTAATTAAAAAAAGAACTTGGGTTTAACAGAATATAAAAATTACATAGCTAAACAAGGTTAAATTTTCATTGAGGCAAATGATCAAACATTTTACGTTCTAACAAAAATGCAAACAAGCAAATTCAGCAAAGCAGAGAAATGAACTTCACACTGAGAATAAAATTTAACTTCAAACCCAAAACAAACAAAAAAAGCCAAATAAAAAGAATAAAAAACTTACCAAAAACTGTAGAGCACTGATAGAGCACTGATAGAGCAATTAGCAAATAGAAGAAAACTGTAGCCTTTGCAGATACAATCAGTGAAAACTGAAAGTGAGAACAGATAAATGGGTCAGGCCAACATGTCCGCCCTAAAGCTCAATAAACAAAAAGATTAATTTTACCATACATCCCTAACTATTGTTACAATTTCAAATTAGTCCAAACTTCAATATATCCTACTTGAATTTTCAAAATATCAACAATGAATTAATCAGATATTTTTGTTAACCTTGTTAGTTTAAGTATAACTTGGATTTATCGTGAAAATATTTAAAAACATATATATATATCAATTTGTAAACATGTTTGTACATATCGTATTAATAACTTCAATATGTTTTAAAAAAGCTGTGAAAAAGTTGTGCGGCGATCGGGAAGATGATTCGGTTATTGGGGCTATTATCAAAGATATACAGAGGTTAAGGGAGGCTTTCCATAGCTGCAAGTTTCTATACACTGCTTAGGAGGGAAATGAATCGTCACACATTATGGCTACAAAGGGACTAAAAAGGGGGGAAACGAGTTACCTTGTGGATGAGGTGCCGAGATTTGTTATGAGGGAGGTGGAGAGAGACAGAAGACAAACTGGGTCATGAGTACCAATGTTGCCGATGAAGGAGGATGATTACCACGACGGAAGAGGGAAAGGGAACAGCTAAAGGAAAAGGGAAAGGGATATTCGGGAAGAGCAAAGAGATGAGAGTTAGGGATTTCGGGAAATCAAAAAATGGGGGAACAGAAAGCGTTAAGCAATTTTTGATAAACGCTAACAATACGGCGCCGTTTTTAACTAAAATAAGAAGATTATTTGCGGCGTTTTTTAAAAAGCGCCGCTATTTCTTACCTTTTGCGGCGTTTTTAATTAAAAACGCCGCTAATATTCTTGATACTAATATTTAAAAAGTTTAAGTAATATTCTTGATACTAATACTAATTAATATTCTTGATACTAATATTTTTAAAGATTGAATCAAATTTTTTCTTTATTTTAAAGTTTAAGTAATATTTAAAAGAATTGGATAAATTTTGAAATTTTTAAAATTTAAAGTTATTTAATATATAAATTAAAAAACAATTACTCATATACCCAAAAAAATTTAAAAAGTATTTTAAATAATAGTATTTTATTTTTTTCATTTTTAACATTTATTTTTTAATGTTATTGGTTCTAAATTTTTCTACCTGTCATTAATTTTTTGAATATTTTAAAAAGTAAATTACAAATAAATTTTATATTAATTAATTAATATAAAAATTAGATAAATAATAATAGATCGAAGAGGATGAAAGAGTACAGCATGAGTTTTCGAAAAATAATACATGATGGCCACTTGGATGATGGATCAGAATGTACAACACTAGTTTGTTTAAATTGGACCTAAGTCGGCCCCTAAACCCCTAAACCCTATAAAACCTTAAACACGTAACCCCAAAATCTAAACCCTAAAACATTATAAACCCCAAAATTACCCTAAACTATAAACCTTTATAAACTCTAAACCCTAAAATACCATAAACCACAAAATCTTAAATCATAAACCATTAATTATAGACATATAAACCCTAAAAGCATAAATACTAAACCTTAAATCAAAAACTCTAAACAACTAACACCCTAAACTATATATAAACATTAACCCCTAAACCTTACGACCCACACCTTACACACTAAATGCTAAACCTTTAACACTAAGGCAAAAAAATAAACACTAAATTAATGTAAATTAAACCCTAAACCCTAAACCTTAAAATTTTACACTTAAATCATAAACCCTAAACTCAAAAACCTGACACATTAATCATTTCCCCCCTAAACCCCTAACCCTAAACCCATAACTATAAACCTAAAACCCTAACCTATTAGCCATTAATTTCCCTCTAAACCTCAAACCCCTAACCCTTAAAATATTAACCCCAAACCCTTAACCATTTACCTTTAAACCCATTAACCCTAACTTTTAATCCATAAAACCCTATAGGACAACCTTAAACTGTAAATCATAAACCCTAAAACCTAAACATTAAAAAAAAGATGCGTAACTCCTAAATCTTACACCCTAAACTATATATGTTAAACCATAACCCCTAAATAATCATGAGAATTAATATTCTATATTTTAAAATTAATACTATCTCTTTTACGATTATATAAGAAATTATTTAATATTTTTTTCATCTTTAACAAATATTTTTCTCTTAAATAATTTAAACTAGAATCATAATTTTAATGTATTAAAATTAATGTTATCTCTTTTACAATTATATAAGAAATTATTTAATATATAAATTTAAAAACAATCAGTCATATGTATCCAAAAAACACTTTAAAATTATTTGCGGCGTTTTTCTAAAAGCGCCGCTAATGCCCGGACTTTTAGCGGCGTTTTTCCAAAAGCGCCGCTAATGCCCGGACTTTTAGCGGCGTTTTTCCAAAAGCGCCGCTAATTCCCGGACTTTTAGCGGCGTTTTGTAAATAAACGCCGCTATTGCTCATTTTTAGCGCTCATTTTTTTGCGGCGTTTTCCTTCAAACGCCGCTAATGTATAATATTAGCGGCGTTTTTCTTTGAAACGCCACTAAAAACGCCGCTAAAAGTCTGTTTTGGTGTAGTGATTCCTCCCCAGCAAGTAATTGTTTCAAAACTTCAATAGCAAACAGCCGATTCCTATCAGAAAGGCCATCCAGGAGTGAGGACCCTGTAACCTCATCCAAAGCTTTATAGGCTGCAGTATCAGCATGGACTCTTCTTCGTCAGCTGATCAACACCCTAACATAGTCCAAGACCAATGCATCAAGAACTATGGTCGGATAAGTTCCTATAGACAACAAAGTTCCATCTCTTTCAGCAGCAGAAATATTAAGCTGGAGACGTTCAACTTCCAATTTCATTGCTTCAAGGAAGCTTAGCTTTCTTTCCAGTAAAATTGGATAAATCGCATGGCTAAGTTGTATAAGTTTTATCTAATTGACAATTAGCCACTAAATGCCTGTATATTAAAATTTTAATAAATTAAACCTTTCATTGTTGAAATCAACAGTCAACCATTACATAGTATTGATAGCTGTTTTTTAGGTTGTTTTGCCACGTTTCACGTCAAGATTGCTGCATATGTGGATATTTTATATTTAAAATTAATAAAAACTTATAAAAATTATAGAAATATTTAAAGATTATAAAAAATATATATAAGGGCAACAAAATAAAAAGTATAAAAATTATTATAAATGACTAAAAAATATATAAATTATAAAAACTATTTGTTTAATTTATATAAACTATAAAAATATTATATAATTATGAAAAAATTGTAAAATTTATGAAAATATATTAAAAATATAGAAAATTATTAAATATATTTAAAAATTAAGTTAATTTAAAAATATTATTAAAAATAAAAATCATAAAACCAATTATTAATGAAAGATATTTAAAAATATAGAAAATTATTAAAAATATTAAAAATTGATTTAATTTGTAATGATATTTTTATAATTTTATATATATTTATAATTTCTGCACTTTAAAATAATTTTTATAATATTTTTAATAAATTTCTATATTTTAAAATATTTTTAAGAATTTTTTAAAAAAAAATTAATTAAAATTTTTGTGATTTGTAATATATTTTTTTATAATTTTTAGTCATTTATAATAATTTTATAAGGTTCACAATTTTTATAATATTTCTTACACTTTTATATATTTTTGAATTTTTTTTTATTTTTTAATGACTTTAAATATAAAATACTCAAAATCACGATAAACAATTTGGTAAGCATCATTCTATTTGTTACAGAATAGGAACTAATTATTACTGAATAGATTGTAATCAACAAAATCGTCGGGATTTGTGTGTAGCAGAATTATAGGGATTAGATTTGTAAATAAGCAGATATTTAGTATTTAATAGTTGATTCTTTCCTATTTTAGGAGGTTACACTGTATATAAATAAGTGATCAGTTGAATGAAAATATATTTCGCTTTCTTCTCCCATTCTGATGTACATGGTATCCAAGATTACTTTTCTCATGCCCAACTTGTTTCAAACAGCCCCAAGTAGTTCCACCAACAAGCTCTACAAAGCTTGATCACCAGATTCCTAGGAACTGGCTTCCATAAGTCTCTGCTCTCTTGTATGTTTGTTCCTTATTATTGGTGTGGGATAGCGACTATGTTTCTTTCTTTCTTTTTTGTTGCTATTGCTGGGTATTATTTTGTTTTTTGGATTTGCCTTTTGTGTCTGGTCTGGGATTATTTGCTGGAATTTTCAGGCATTGTCAATTGTGATTAAGGTTGTATTGTTGACGTTAGCAATCTTGGTTGAGTGTTGTTGGGGGTTTTATAAAATGGTTTAGACCAAGTCTTTGATGGATGTTGTTCCTGTAATTACAAGAATTACTGAGCATGAGCTGGTTCTAGTTATTTGTATTGGAGTAAAAGGATGGATCTTTATTTGAGATGTATTGATAAGAATGATCATCTTATTAATGACCCTTCTAAGGGTAATACAAGGCAGATATATATGGATTAGAGATAATACAAGATAAATCTCTCACAACTTATGGTTATTATGAGCTTTTTTGCTCCAAATCTCTGGGTCTGAGATTCACTTTACGTGACACCTTTAGAATAGTAGTTTGTTTAAGAAATTCACACTCATCATAGCTGAATAATAGTTCTCTTGTCGATCAAGGTAGATGGAAGAGATGCCCGATAGAGGAGGGGGATTGAGCAACCATTGAAAATCACATGCAAGAATCAAGAGGAATTGCGTGCTACTACTGTCACGAGCTATTGCAAGAAACTTCAGAAAACAACTCACTCAATGAATGTTTTGTAGCCAATTCATCTTTGAGAAGCCCAATCTAGTTTTTGTTGACGAGTTTGTCTGATTCTCTCAATACCAAGAATCATTGAAAGCCACCAATTCATCTCCTTTTACCACTACTAACACCACTAACATCGAGTCGAGTGTGGGTTATTTTTTCCTCATCCTAATAAAGATGTCATAGATTTTGTTGCTACAAACAATAGGCAATCCAACCCTCTTTTCTTCATTTCAACCAACTGAAAAATATACTTTTGTTCTTGGATCTAGAATTTACAATCTTACATCAATTTCTTTGTACTCAGTATTGAGTTTACCTATATGAACTTTAAAATCTTATTACAAGACAAATTATTGGGATAATTGAAGTATTTAAGGGTTTTTGATAATCGATAAGTGTTGAGATTCATTGTAGATACTATTTGAAGTATGTTAATTAGGTCACCTTTCTTTATCAACCTTGAAAAATCATATCCAAAATTTTTCAAATAGAATGATTATTGTTGGCATGCAAAACATTATCGTCTTCCTTCGATTTCTACATTTAATAAATGAATTGTAATATCCCCTTTTGAAATAATTCATTCTTATGTATAAGGTACATATCCTATTTTGTCCAACTCGGGTTTTAAGTATTTTGTTAGTTTTATTAACTTGGTTATATCTTATGAAAATTTATCTTTTTCTATCTTTTTCAATTTGATTTAAAAGTGATTTTCATCACACCGAGACATATTGTAAGTCATTCCCATGTCAAATAATTAATAGTACCTTACATTAAATCTTTTTGATTAAATTGTATTTTAATTCTCTAATTTTTCAAAACTTACGATTTAATCATTTTCCACATTTTTAATTTCATAATCTTTCAACTAATCAATTTATTTCCAAAACTTATCAAAATTCTATTGTGTTTGGTCTTGAAACAGTGCCACTTATTATTTCAAAAATTCGGAGCGTTACAATATTACTTCATTACAATATTTATTATCTCTATTTATACTATCAGTAGTTTTTATTAAGTGTTTTACTAAGTTGATGTCACCCTCAATCGGATCACTAACTTGGTTAGAAAAATTATAAAAATGTCCTTTCGCAATTAAAATAAATTATACTGTTTGAGGGTATTTTAATCTTCTCATTTGAACAAAAACTAATAAAAATATGCGTATTGTGAAATTTGAACTTTCATCATTTGGATTAGTAACATTTTAAATTTACCACTTAACTAAAGATTAGTTTTAATGTTTTTATATGTTTTCTTAATATGCACAATTTATTATCTTAATTTTGATTACAACACATGATAAATAATTATAGTGTATTTAGTATTTTTAATCTGCTATATTTATATGTTTAAATTTCGTTTTACTCATAATTTAATCTAATGTTTTATTTTAGTGTCAAATATATTTCACATATTATTATGATTAATTAGTTTTAACCATATGTTTCATCGTTTATTTTATGCTAATTTTATACACACATATGTGTTCTGAATCTGTGGTTTCCATACGTGTACTTGTCTGATAGAATTTCTAGTATTATTTAAGTACTTCAGTGCATGGGTTGGTGTAACCCTTCACTTGGTTGCCAACTCAGTTATGAAATTACGAAAGTATCACTTCTTTTAAATTATAATTAATATTATAACGATGCTTTTATTTTTTTCAAACTTTTATATCATCTTTAAATAAAATAATTATAAATCATAAATCCAAAGATGGAACAAGTGTTTAATAACATTAAAATACCAATTCGTCAACTCCACCAATATTCATTATTGAATAATTTTTTTAAAAAAAAATATTTTTACCAACATCATTAGTGTGAGTATATATTGTAAAACTTTCAAAAATATATATATTGTAATTTTATAATATATTATGTAACAAGAATTACAATATATAATATTTAATTACATAATTTCTTATCATCTACGTAATATATTTTGTAATAGAACAATTCTCGTAAAATTTTTGTGTTGTTACAACAACATTACCCCATTACAATATTTATTACATATCCTATAATATTATATGAAACACGAATTATTTAAAAATTAATGAAAAATCACATTTTTATAAAAATAAATGAATATTTAATTTTTTTTTTATAAAAAAACTCAAAATTTTTGAAAAAATAAATAAAAAGTTCAAAAATTAGACAAAGTAGTTAAAATTACAAAAGCTAAAAATATATATAAATTATTAAATTTACAAAAAAATATATATGTATATAAATTCAAAAAATATATAAAAAAGTTCAAAAAAATTATTTAAAATTTTCAAAAAAAAACTCAATAAAATGTACATAAATTTAAAAAAAAATTAAAAAATTCAATAATTTATAAGACCTTGAATATTAGTAATTTTATAAAAAAATTAATATTTTCTAAAATTTCTTGAGTTCTGGATTTTTTAATTTGAAAATTTCTAAAACTGTAAATATTTCTAAAATTTTAATGTGTTTGATAATGTAGCAAGTATAGTTAGCTAATGACATAGTATGTGTACCATGTTTAATAATTTGATTAATCCACGTCATCCTCTTTTGATATTAAAAAGTATATTTCGCGAGGACTGGAAGACTAGCTGGGTAGCGATGGTGCAAGAGTGTTCAGGTATGTGTTGGATGAGTTGTCTTTCCGATAGACTTTGATTGCATATCTTCTCGCCTTCTATTTCTGATGCTTCCTATGGTGTAATCAATGGGGAAGAGAAGAGGAATTTAGGAAGGGCTGGGCCTGGGGGTAGTGTTTTACTCTCCCACCCACGTGGTTTTGCGTTGAATAGAAATCTTTGTTTGACCGGTTTAACCGGTTTCTTTTGGCTTTGTTAAGGTGAGCTGAGGGGAAGAAGCTTGTTTTAGAATTTTTCTCTTTTTTGTGCTCGCCTTCTTTATAATATTTACTCGTTATCAAAACTCAGAACAAAACTTAAACAGAAACCCTCCAAAATTTTCAAAACCCCCCAATTTAGTTAAATAAATAAAAAAAAGTGCGCCAACTCGATTTCCCCATCCTGCACCACCGTATCACCTCCAGTTATGGCCGATTCCATTACAATCGATGGCACCGACGAGGACTTGGCCCTCTCCAAGTCCGACTACCTGAGCCGACAAGAGGTGCTTCGTCGGCGGTCACGGCGGGTGAAGCAGCTGGCGAGGCTCTACAAAGCTCACTACTGGAGTCTAATGGAGGAGCTCAAGAGAAAGCACAAGGAATACTATTGGCTGTATGGAAAAAGCCCCTTCAAAGAAGACGAGAAGAAGAATGGCGAACAGAACGATGAAAATAATAAGTTAGGGTTAGGGTTTCAACTCAAGTGTCAGATTTCAGATTGCAAAGATAAAGCGATGGCGTTGACTCGGTTTTGTCATAAGCATATTTTGAAGGATACAAATCAGATGCTATATCGAGGCTGTAATTTTCCTATCAAGAGGTTAGTTCTTTTTATATAATTCACGGTTTTATTTTTATGTGATTTCTGCTTTTTTTTCTTAAACGCGATTCCTTCTATAAGTTCAATTAGGGTTTAATTGTAATTGATTTATTAGGGAAAATCATTAATTTTTTTCCTTTTTTTTTTGTGATCTTGGTAATATTTATGCACTTGGATTTACTGAATTTGGGAAATTGAATTTATTAATGAGTCTTTCCTCTTGTTTAGAACATAAAATTTTGATCCTGTACGGTGATATGAGGAATCTTGAGCGAGCGATCTTAAGAATATCAACATTAAGTTGAGTCTCTTTTTTAAGTAGATGCTAGTTTCTTTTCCAACGACAGTTTTGTTGTGAATGGGATAAGGTATTCGGCTATTTAAAGATGCTTTGTGTGTTGAAACAATGAAGTGGTTTTGGCAGTCTCTAGAGAAAGAACATATGATGGAATTTAAATGCCATTGCAACTATGGTGTGTTCTTGTGAATATGGTTTATTTCTTTTCTATTTTCTCTCATGTCATAGAGGATCCTTGATTAGATGTTTTAGTAGGAGAAGAAGTTTCTATGATTGATGTGAGTGACCGAGTGTTATTAGAGAGAAAGTCATATATGTTCTAATTAACCTTGAGGTTGCATTTACCGTGCAATATTTCTTGTAAGATAGGCGAAGATAATATATATGTGTAGATGGTCTTTGGTTTGTAATCTTATGCCCCAAACCTACAGGAATGAAATAATTTATAGAAAAAAGAGAATGAAGTTGTTGTGTGTGGCATATGATCATGCTTAAGAAAGGTTGAAGAGAGTTTTGGCTTTGGTTGCCTCAATATCTTGAAAGCATTCCAAAAATTTGGATTGATATTAACTCTTCTGTGGATGCAAGCTATTTTGCTTCAACTCATCATTTTTATTGAAGTATCCATGTCTGACCCTTGTGTCTGAGACATAGATATGGGGGTATGACCTTCAAGGATCCTCCAAATATATGGAAAAAAAAAAAAAGAAAAATCTAACAATACCCTTGTAGGACACACGCCTGTAACCAACACTCAAACATGAGTCCAAGATACATAGGATATGAAAACTAATCCTACCTGTTATGTCATAGTCTCAGCTTTCGTCTCCACTAATTAAATTGTCTTTTGATGTTTACTTCAGTCATTTGGGATAATATTCAATTCGATTATATTGTAAAATTTGGGGCTTAGATGCATTGGATGTTAATGCTCATATGCTTAGTATGTGATTTTACTACAGTAATTTTGTTTTGTTCGCGAAAATTAATTTAAATAATGTATATGGGATTATTGGACTGGACCACTGCCACATGTTAGCTAACCACCTTATACTATATTAAGTTCTGTGAGTTCTGCACCTGCAATTGAGACTTGGATATCGATATTTTATTTACTACCTATATAAATGACAATGGGCCTTTTGGCATGGCTGGGGCTTCACTAAAGAAGTGCCATTGGAGACAGAGTCACTAACATAGTTAACCTGATTCACTTGATGTGCAACTACCATGAGTGTTCTGCAAATTTAATGCAGAAGTGCTGTATGGTGTTGAAAAATATTTTTATTAATTTTCTTCTTAGTAAATAAAAATAAAAATATTCAATGTTATTAAACTAAATAATAGGTTTTGAGAAAATAATTTTTTTGTTAATTAGACATAAAACATAAATGAAATCAAGAGGAAGTAAAAGGAATGATGAATGTGGAAAAGTTATAATTTTCCAATAGTTTAAAGGGTAAAGTGAGAATGCAAAAGAATTTCATTGAGTGTGACTATAGATGAGCTCTTTCTTGAAGATGCTTTGGTTTATTGATTTGTCTGAAAACCGCAATGGGATTCCTGCATAGGCTAGAAAAATTTTAGAACTTCAAGAGCAAAAGACATTACTTCTACCTTTGTTGCAGAAAAATTCATTCATGAGCTGGGCCAAATACACATTAAAACTAGACACTGGATCTGTTGCTCTGTCCATTTTGGACATTTGGGATCTGCATGCTAGGGGACACATAGGTTACACAATTTTTAGATGTTGCCTTAGTGGTGCCAATTACTATCATACCTCTGCTCGAGTAGGATAACAACTGCATCATTTATGGTTGGCTTTATTTCTTATGTAGGTCACTATATTGGATAACCATGTCTATCCATGCCTGAGTTTGTGTTTCTTGTAATACTTGCTTACTACATTTTTTTCTTGCATGTTTTTTTGGCCAAAGTGGTCAAAAGTTGAGCCTTATAATATATTAGTTTTAGTAAATTTAAGAAACGGTATCTTTTATATATAGTGGGCAGCTTTGCAAGAAACCAATCCTAAGATCTATTAATCCTCCTCATTGCCCTGTCCATGCTCAAGCGGCTGAAAAACATCTTCAACGAGCATTGAAAAGGGCAGGCCTTAATGTCTCTTCTCCAAGTAAGCTCGCTCCGAAGTTGCATGTTGTTGTTGCCGAGTATGTTCGCCAGATTCAATCTAAAAGAAGAGAAGCACAACGAAAATCGGCATCTAAAATCAAGATTGAAGAGAAAACTAGTGAAAGTTGAATATTATTCCGCAAAACATGTTAAGCCAACAGAAATAGGTAGCTTTATTGCTGCTGGCGGCGCTTCCATATTTCAGTGTCTAGGCCTAGTATGAGCGAAAATGCTGTGAGACACTGGATATGTGCATTGAATGTTATTATTTTTGCATGTTATGTGAAGGTAGCTTTTTGTTGTTGCCCATTATTTTTTAACCTTTTATTATTGTTCGGTTTTGACGTTAAGTTTTAATTATTCCTTCCTTTACGTGTATTTACTTCATTTTTCATTGAAAATGTAATAATAATAAAAAAGAGCTTCGACTTTCTGGATTTTCACTATTCATAAAGTGTGAGAATTCAACTTTTGGTGAATGAACAGTTAATAAAACCAGCGAATGAAGTTTAACATATCGGTTCGATTTGTATAACCTATTGAATTGAAAGAAAGTTAAATATTGAACCTTTCATTTCAATGTTAAATGATAAAAAAAAAAAAAAGGTACCATGTGTCGTAGCTTGGATCCATTATTTATTTATTTATTTACAATAAGAGAGTTTTAAATATTTTTAAGATGAATGTTCTTTTTCTCTATTTTACGAGTAAAAATCAAGGGGCTTTTAACTTCCCTAAAACACTTGAAGTTTCTGTCAACCAATAATTTGATTCACATTATAGTATGCTGAATATAATCCAACATGAACATACTTGTATTCCAACACATCACATTCTCGAGTCCAAATAACATAAAATTTATGCTTCTTTGTGCAGACCTGCAGTCGGTCACTAATTTCCACAATTTTGTTGCAAACATGGACAATTTCAATATTTCTTGCTTTACACTACCTACACTATGATAAATACAGCAAAGCAGCTGTTGGAGTCATCAATGGAAACCCACTTCCTCACAGACCTTTCTCCTCTGCAAAGCATAAAAGCTATTTAAGCCATTAAGATACAACTAATTTTACTTTTTCAGGGTACCATCTCTGGACTGCAACATACAAGACAGCCTCCCATTAGCATTTTAAATAAATCATATTACATTTCAAGTCCACAATAATTCCCATACTCACACTTGTCCCTTTTCCTTCAACAATTTGACCCATTTACTTTTTAACCTTCCTTTGATATATATATATATATTTACTGACATTTTACGTGAATCAAGTAAGCAAGTCGAATTAGATACTCTTTTTTTTTTTTTTTAGATTTTATCTTATTTTTGTATTTCCTAGTTTGATTGGTGATGCGATGATGAAACCGACAACGAAATTTTCGTCCCCACAAAACCAAAACGAGAGGCAAAGAGGAGCCAACTCAGCCCCTCTATAGATTAAGAAGCTAATGGGCATTGCAATGGCTTCGACAAGCCACACGATTTTCCATCGTCACCCGTTTCTTTTTTTGTTTTATTTATATTTTCTTCATTTTCATCTTTCTCCCTCCTACTCACTAATATCCATTAACCAGTTAGTTCTCTTCAACTCTTCACTTTCTCAACTTGTTTTTAATTTTATTTTCCTTCATTTTTTTTTGTGCAATAGAGAGTGGATTACTTGGTACCAAATTTGAAGATTTTATGTTATCTTTATTTCTTTTTCGTTAAAGTTTCAAGAACCCCACGTTGAAGAATCTATTTTTTTAGTGGTGGTGTTTCTGGCATTTGTGTCTTGTTAAATGCAATGTGTCTAGAGATTTGAAGGAACTCAATAAAGGAATCAGTTTAACAAATGGCTTAAGCTCTATCCTATTGATACTTTTGATTCACTTTGACCTTGAATTATCCTAAAAGTTTTCCCTTTTCGGTTTGTTTGAAGATTTCATTTTATGAACTTGGAATTTTTCTTCAAAAGGGTGTGTTTATATTGGAGATTGATGAGTTTTTTTTTTTTTTTTTTTGCTTCCAGCAGAAAATGAGAGCTTGGTGAACTTTCAAAGGTTGGTAGCTATTTAGAACATTTGCGCTATGTTGCCTGTTTGCTCAGCCACCCCTGGTTGTTCTTCACATTCTCAGGTGGAGTTTTCACTTTCTTAAACCATAAATTTCTTCTTCCATGCACGATTTGACTTGCTTGTACCGCTTTAGTTTTATCCTTGAGTTAAGTTTTATATCATTTTTTAAATTTAGATTGTTTCAAGCTCAAGTAACTAAAATTTAATAGAATTAATCAAGTTTAATTGCTTATGGAACATCAAGTTTGTTTGAATGTTTTGGTGTTTTTACAAGTTGGTTGGTCAATCACAGCTGCATTGATGGAATGCTTGTGTCTGTGTCTCAGTAGACAATATCTTTTATTTTAAGTCTTTAATATGTCCTAGTTATTTTGGGAATTTATTTAATAGGATAAATTAGTAGACGGTCATGTTTGCTTGTTTTGTCTTGCTTCCATTGCCAAGGCATTCATTTTCTCATGTAACTAATGTTTTTTGATTTTCCTGAATCCTGACATTCCTTAAAACGGTATTTATTCGAAACAATGCCTCTAGCAGCTTTCTTTCCATGGCGGTTTGCGACCTTTCACTCCATTCCAAAAGGATTTTCAGTTCAGATGTAATGCACAAGACAAGTCTGTTCTGGGAATGTCAGGAGGAAATCTCCATAGAATGTCCTTTAAACCACAAGCAATGGAACCTTTCTACACCAGTTTTGCAGAAACCACTGAACAACCAGTGCCTATGGACCTCATTAATAATTATTCTTGCCCAGAAAAGTTCAATGATGCTAAATGCAACATTTCTAATGTCTGGAGTTCTTCAGTCAAAGCAGTAAATGACTCAAACCCATTAGAAGAGAAACTTGTGGATTTGACAAACCAATCAGTAGAAAAAGCCAATAATTCCATGGGGATGGTGGGATCTGAAACCATCTCAACTGTTGACACAATGGTTGAGAATCCAATTGCAGCGTCTAGCACCCTGAACTTTGACAACTATTCACTATCCGGTGGAATAAACAGACTTGATAAATTTCTGACTGGGTTTAATGAGTCCTTCAACTCTTCAGTGAACAGGGGAGAGAATGCTATGAAAAACTTATTGGATAAAATTACTTCTTCTATAACTTCTGTTACAACAAGTGCCTCTGAAGCTGTAGACAACGCTCAAGCATTAGCTGATAATAAGGTCTCTAACTTGTCAAATGATTTGAATGAAGCCTCAAATAAAGCTAATGCTTTTGCTGTTGACTTGTTGAGACGTACAATAGTTGTAGTGGAGAATTCTTTATTTAATGGCGCATCCTCTTTTGGATATTATTATGGGTCTGCCAAGGAACGTCTTCCACCAGAGATCAAAGATGCATTAACTCTTTACGAAGAGAGAACCGGAAAAGCCTTAAAGCCTGTTGGTGCAGCCCTGCAACAGGTACCCTTTTATTTGTCATAGATATCAGTTTTGACCATCCACAAACAAATTTCTACTTGTAGATATTAGCAAGTAGTTGGTATTAATAGGAATCAATTGAACTGGAACAATGAGTTGGAGCATATACCTTTCCTTTGTATTTACTTTTCTATGTCAATGATAAATTGTTTTTCATTAAATTCATTAATCCTCAGTTTGTTATTTAGGTCCTGCAAAATTGAAGATCTAAAGTTGAGATTCCTATCAGCTATTTCACCATTGTAGTTTAGTTGGGAGCATTTTTTTTTTTCACTGAATTTCAATTTACTTTAACCAGGTTTACACCGGCATTGAGGGGGTGGAAAGGAGTCTAGGGTTTGACCCGAGTGATCCCATTGTCCCATTTTTCCTTCTTTTTGGCACCTCAGCCACTTTATGGTATGAATGTTCTTATGTGCTCATTTTAATTAGACATTGTCAAGAATATTTTCTTGTCTCGAATGTCGAGTTTTATTTTGTATCAGATCTGTTCAGGGTGTTTTACTGGGTATGGGCATACGGTGGTTACTCTGGGGACTTATCTCCTAAGCTAACTTTGGAGCTCTTGTCTGTAAAGGAGAATGCTTTCCTTATTGATGTCCGGCCTGAGGTAAGAGACTGTAAACTTGTCTGGGCAATGATACAATAGCATGCCTGTGAGAGGCTGACACTGTTGCCGTAACGGTGTTACCGGACTCTTTTTGTATATAGTTATAAGTTGCCCTCGTAGATGGTTAATCTATTATTCTCCTGAGGTCAAAATTACTTTTCCTATTCTATTGAATTTGAACTTTTGAAGTGGCTTATTTTTGGGCATTAACTTTGTCAAGGTCCTTAGAGAGAGAGATGGCATTCCCGATCTTCGGCGAGTAGCTCGGTTTCGTTATGCATGTGTATCATTACCTGAGGTTTGGATAAACATCACAATCTTACCTGAAATCAATACTTTTGCTCTGCCACTTAGTGCTAAATATGGCTCTAAGCTTTTTGCAAACTAAGCAATACGAATTGGTGTTTGCTTTTATTCTTTTTCTCTGAAGCGCTATATTTTATGGTGTTCATTGGTATTCAGGTTAATGGCTTAATGGGTAAAGTATTGAAGAGTGGAAGGGACCTTGATGACTCCTTGATTGCTGTAGTTATTCGGAACTTGAAAACCATTGAGGTTTGTATCTTGGTTTTTGTCACTACCTCTGAAGTTATGGGGACAAACTGAAGTTATTTCTATAAATTTATTATGAGTTATTTCTTATCTAAACAGTGATCATGCACATCCAGTATTTTTCTTACTGGATCTACCTTAAGCTTAACTACTAGTTACACACTTTGTTACTAACCTTTGACTTTGTTCTTTCTACCACTTCTAGGACAGGTCCAAGGTCATAATTATGGATGCTGATGGTAGTCGCTCCAAAGGAATTGCAAGATCATTGAGAAATCTTGGGGTTAAGGTATGTGTTTCTGAATTTTCAGAGTACTATAAGAAAATATCCTTGAGATACACAAAAATATGATGAAATAGGGGAGTCGCCTTATCAGGAATTCACAAGAGTGTATCATTTTTCCGTAAATTAACATTCATATCATGGGCTCATAGTGTTGTGTTGGAAACCAGAATCAATGTGGGAGTTCAGTACTCTGAAAGATTACAGCTAGATATTTAATGACCGTCTTTGGTCTAAGGAGTGAGCATATTCTGATCAAATTGAAATAACCAACATAGATGAAATCTAGTTAGATTTGGAATTTATTATTAATTTGGTCACTTATGGTTTAGAAAAATTTACCAAACCCAAATTGCAAATATGCAAGCTCCAAATAGTTAGATCCCTAAATCCTAATCTCTCATTTCAGAATTTCAACGCTGCATTCTTGCCTGCTCTCTCAGTACAATCTAAATCCTTTTGTTAGATATCTTATCTACTGACCTCTTGCACTTCTGCCCTAGTTATTGCATTTAATGAGTTTTGTAGGTTGCTCGATACTGCAAATTAGCTTACATAAACTAATTGTTAATTTGTGCTTTACATCACAGAGACCATACTTGGTCCAGGGTGGCTTCCAATCTTGGGTGAATCAGGGTCTCCGAGTTAAGGAACTAAAGCCAGAGACAGCGCTTTCTATACTTAATGAGGTATTTCTTATGCTCTATTCCCTTTTCCCAAAAACTTTTAAAAGTACTGTCCAGTGCTGAACTTTTACCAGCACCACGAGAATATGATTTGTTTTTTTTTTTTTTTTTTTTTTTTGTAATTAGAAGACCTTAGTTAACACTGAAGTCATATTTGATAGACTGAACTGGTTGACCAAGATCAAATGAGGGATGGAAAATAACACTTTCTTTTTTTTTTGAGTTAATGTGATTGATTTTAGGAGTTGTATGTAGGTTACAATATTAGATGTTATTGCTACCAAATGTGATAGCTGCTTATAGCATATGATCAAAGAAATCAGTTGAAAATATGCTTCTAATAACACACATGTTAAACATCCGACAACATAATCAGTTGCGCATTGCTAGAAAGTGTTGCCATAATTTAAGGACACTTCTAAGCCAAAATTGATCTAGGGTTTCAAAATATTTCATCCTTGAATTATTTGAAATAAAAATATGCTTTCTCTAACTCTTCTTTTTTATTTCTTTTTAAAATTGCTAATGTAATTGTAGAAACTGTAGAAATCATATTCTTACTTTAGCTAATTAGGTTACAGGTATAAAAAGAGATAAACTACTCTAAGAAAGGAAATAATCCCTAAAAGACTGTAATTATCCTAAGAATCAGTAACTATGATTAATTTCTATTTACAAGATTTCCTCAATAATCTATCCCTAATTCTAGGGATTCTAACACTCCCCCTCAAGTGGAGTGTAGATGTTTATTAAACCCACTTGCCAACATGTTGTTCAAACATGTTTTTGTTTAAACTTTTGTCAACATATCTCGCAACTTTGTTGTCCGGAAGGCAGATAGGTGACGCTCACTTCCACGAGTGTATCTTCTCTTTTATGAAGTGTCGGTCTATCTCGACATGTTTGGTACGATCATGATGCATGGGGTTGTGAGCTATATTATTGACAAGCAGCTTGGTTGTCACAATGCGGTGTATAGGTCTATTATAAGGAACCTTTAGTTCTCTCATCAGCCTTTGTATCCAAATTCCTTCACAAATACCTTGTGCAAGTGCTCGATACTCAACACGCGTGCTGCTGCGTGCTACCACGCATTTCTTACTCCTCCATGTCACTAGATTTCCCCAAACATAGCTACAATAACCACTTTGGTTGATAAATCATCATTAATAGAACACCTTGATCGGCCATCGGTATACACTTCCACATTTCTACTGTCATTTTTCTTGATGTATAGGCCCTTACCGGGAGTTCCTTTAGGTACCTTAGTATCCGATATGCGACTTCTAGGTGTTTTTCCTTGGAGCATGCATATATTGACTTATGATGACCCGACACTAAAAGCAATGTCGGGACGAGTGTGAGCCAAGTAGATAAGTCTCCTACTAGGCGTTGATATCTCCCCCGTCGACTTCTTCTCCATCTTCATTAGTACCTAACTTGAGATTAAACTCCATAGGAGTTTCAATTTGTTTACAACCCATCATCCCAACCGATAGCAAATCGAGGACATATTTCCTTTGGGAGATAGAAATACCCTTTTGAGACCTTGCTATCTCCATACCCAGAAAATATTTAAGATTTCCCAAATCTTTAAGTTCAAATTCTGTTCCAAGAAACTCTTTCAATCTCCCAATTTCACTTGTATCATCTCCTGTCACTATTATATCGCCCACATAGACAATTAGGATGCAACATTTTCCTTGTTCCGAATGCTTGTAGAACATGGTGTGGTCTGCCTGACCTTGAGTATACTCCCTGCTCATCATGGCTTGCGCAAATCGACTAAACCACGCTCTTGGAGATTGTTTCAGCCCGTACAAAGACTTTTTCAACTTACACACTTGGCCCTTTCTTTCTTCAAATCCCGGTGGGAAGTCCATGTAAACTTCTTCATTTAACTCTCCATTGAGAAAAGCATTTTTAACATCCAATTGAGTCAATTGCCAATTAAGATTGACAGCAATGGACAAAAGGACTCTAATTGTGTTAAGTTTGGCAACCGGTGCAAATGTCTCCTCATAATCCAGCCCATAAGTTTGAGTGAAGCCCTTAGCCACTAGACGAGCCTTGTATCGATCAACCTGGCCATCAGGCTTGAATTTGGTAGTAAAAATCCATTTGCAGCCTACTGTTTTCTTTCCTTTAGGTAGATCCGAAACTTCCCACGTTCCATTATTTTTGAGGGCCTCCATTTCCTCCATCACGGCTTGTCTCCATTCTGCTGATTCAAATGCTTCTTCTATGGTTTTTGGAGTTTTTATATAATCAACATTAGTCACAAAGGTTTGATAAGACTTAGATAAGTTACCATAGGATACAAACCGAGAGATAGGATGTTGAGTGCAGCTCCTTGTCCCCTTTCGCATTGCAATTGGAAGATAGATGGATGGTGATGGAGGTGAGACTTCGTTTTCAGAACAGTCCTCGGTTGAAGATGTGAGTGGCACTGCTGTATCAGTTTCAGGACATCGATTCCGTCTGGAATAAACACTGCGATTCGCACTTTTGATGCACTGTTATTCTTCTTTGTTTTCCTTGATCAAGGGACTTATTCGGTGATGGTGTTGGTATCGGGAAGTATAGTGTTAATTTCTTGCGGCATGGGAGGAGAAATAATAGTATCAAGGTTGGGAGGTTTAGTGATAGTAGTGGTAGTAGGGTCGGAAGGTATAATAAGAAGGGTATTAAGGTTCTCATCTTCATTAAGAATCTCCCCTTGAAGATGAGAAGGTCTAAAGAAAGGTTCGGTTTCAAAGAAGGTGACATCCCGAGAGACAAATAGCCAGGTGTAAGGTTGGTGAGTAGCATTTGTAGCCTTTTTGAGTAGGAGAATACCCAACAAATATACAGAGGTGGGCTCGAGGATCAAGCTTGGATTGGTTGGGTTGATGATTATGGACAAAGGCTTTGCACCGAATATTTTTGTTGGAATAGTAGGAATATGAAATAGAGGAAATGATTTGTGAAGAGTGTTTAGAGGTGTTTGGAAATTTAGGACTTTTGAAGGCATCCTATTTATTAGGTAGCAAGCGAGAAGAAACGACTTCGCCCCATAAATATTTAGGGGCGTTCATTGTGAACATTAAGGCTCGAGCAACAGCAAAGGAGGTGTCGGTTTTTCTCTCGGCGATCCCATTCTGTTGAGGGTGTTTGGGCATGAACTCGGTGTATAATTCCTTGGTCAGAAAGGTATGACCTTAGGACAGAATTAAAGTATTCTCTCCCGTTGTCGGTGTGAGAGTTTGGATGGTAGAGTTGAATTGGGTTCGAACCATTGAGTGGAATTTTGAAAAACTTTGGGAGTTTCAGATTTGTCTTTTAAAAGATAGACCCAACATACCCTAGTGTGATCATCAATAAAAGTAATAAACCACTTCTCACGATAATGTTTTTCACTCGGCTAGCTCCCCATAAGTCATCGTGTGTATTAACGAAAAAGGTTTGATGTGTATATGGTTTGAAAGGATATGGAACACGGGTATGTTTGGACAATTCACAAATATCACACTTCAAGGAATTTATCTTTTTATTTCGAAATAACAGCGGAAGATGCTTTTTTAGGTACAAAAGATTTGGATGTCCTAACCTACGGTGCCATAGCATAATAGTATCCTCTTTTGCGATAGATAGAGCTAATCCCCTTGTGTGTGTCTTTATTCCACACATACTGATCCATCATCAACCTTAGCAGTGCCAATCATCTTCCCCGATTTCTGTTCCTGTATTACACAACCAAATGCAGAAAATTCAGCAAGCATTTTCCCATCTTTAGTAAGTTTACTTATTGAAAGTAAATTACAAGATAATTTTGGAACATGTAGAACATTATCAAGGGAAAAATTCTCAGCTACTTTTACTTTCCCTACTCCAATACGGTGAGTATGAATCATCGACAATCTGATTCGGGACTTGTTATGACAGTGGTGTAAGTTTGGAATAGAGTGAGGTTTACTGTCATGTGGTGCGAAGCACCGAATCTAGTATCCAAGGAGAGTGGTTATTAGATTCAAGAGCAATATTGAGGGCAGTACCTTGAGTGGCTAAATTCCCATGACTAGTAGAGGTACTCAGAATTTTATGGAGATTTTCGAGTTGTGTCTTGGTTAGGCGCACATCTAGCACCTCATCAGCCGTATTGGAAGATAACAGAGCAGTTTTCTTGCCTTTCTGTTTTTTATCTGGATAACCATGGAGTTTAAAACATTTTTCCTTTGTGTGTCCAACACGATTGCAGTGACTACACCATGGTCTGTTTGATCCGGACTCATTCCCAGCACGAGTTTTTTGTGTTTGAGGACCTTTGGACACAAGAGCAGCAGATTCAACAGGCTGGTCAGTAGAGATTATTGGTTTGGGTTCTCCCATCATGACGAGACGACGTGTCTCTTCTCTCCTCACTTCTGCAAAAGCTTCACTAATGGTTGGGAGAGGTGATCTGCCCAAAATTCTGCCACGAACCTCGTCTAACTCATGCCTCAGCCCAGCTAGAAACTCATAGAGACGCTCGTTGTTGAGGTGAGTCATAAACCTAGTGTGTTCTAGGCCTTCCCCCCAATTAGCTTCATAGTACATGTCTAACTCCTGCCACAATATTTTCAGATTGTTGTAGTAGTGAGTTACCTCAAGTGTCCCTTGTCGAGTGTCTCTCAACTTGAGTTTGATCTCAAAAACCTGGGAAGCGTTTCCAATATCAGAGTAGTTCTCTTTGACTGCATCCCACATGTCTTTTGCAGTCTTGAAGAGAAGGTAAGTTCGGCTTATATGGCCTTCCATCGAATTGATCAGCCATGCCATAACAATGGAGTTATTGAGTTCCCAAGTAGCATAAGTAGGGTCTGCTACGTTCGGTCGTGGAAGTTCTCCATTGATGTATCCTAATTTGCCTCGGCCACGGATCACCATAAGAACAGATTGAGACCATTGTAGAAAATTCTTCCCATCTAGTCGATGACTAGTGATCATAAGTGAAGAATTAAGATCACTTTGATTGACATGATGGTTAATATTACGAGACATTTGTGACATCTCGCCTGACATAAGGTTTCATTAAGGTCACCCATGGGAGAAAAAAATTGAGGGATTTTTAGGAAAATGGAAGAGAACTCGGAGGAATTTTTAGGAAGATGAATGAGAGGATCGGAAAATTCCTAAAGCTCCGATACCATGTAGAAACTGTAGAAATCAGATTCTTACTTTAGCTAATTAGGTTACAAGTATAAAAAGAGATAAACTACTCTAAGAAAGGAAATAATCCCTAAAAGACTGTAATTATCCTAAGAATAAGTAACTATGATTAATTTCTATTTACAAGATTTCCTCAATAATCTATCCCTAATTCTAGGGATTCTAACAGTAATAAATCTTAACTTGTGTTCACCACAGGAAGCTGAGGCAATTTTAGAAGATATCAATCCATCTCCAGTACAAGTTCTTGGGTATGGTGTGGTAAGACTAAGGTTCCTTGAGTGATACATATGTGCTTCAGTTTATGTACTAGTTAGAATGAACCCCAAGAAAATGGTATTTTAATTACGCTAGATCGAATTGATATTAAAATGATATTTGGTATTTAGAAACATGCACTGTCATCATTGTCCTCATATGTAACACATGAATTATATCAATTGAAACCCATTAAATTCTAATAAATATCTTTGTTGCAGGGTTCCATAGCAGCAATTTATGCACTGCTAGGTGTGTATCTTGTACTTTAAATATATATAATTTTTTTTAATTGAAACTCAGAAGAAATGATTGATTGTGACTCATCAAACATGCAGTTTTCACTTTCTTCAAACTTTCATATTGTTATTTAATATTTTGTCCTCTTTAACCTAATTTTCCTGGGATTCTGTCATGCTTGTGCACATCAGAAATGTTTTTTTTTTTAAATGTTTTTATTGATTTACCAGTTCTCTTTTTTCAGAGTGGGAGAAATCATTACAGCTTATTGGCATTCTTGGCCTTGTGCTGGTATGTTATTTCGCCTGATTTAAACTGTTCTGGCCAAAGTCTCTCTTTGATATTGATTTCCTTGTTTGTCAAAGTTGAAACTAACTTCGGCGTTTTGGATCTTTTGAATGCTGTGTTTCAAAAGACAATACAGAGGTTTTAGTCAAATTTGAACTCACTGCAATCATTAAGACCCGGGTCTTAGTGTGAAATATTATCTGGTTTACCATAATAAAACTGATTCATTATAAAATAGCCATCAGTGATTCACTCCAAATAGCCACAGTTAAACCAGAAATGAGGAACTATGTTTCCTGAGTCCCATGTAGATGTATATGATTTCCACGGAAAAAAATGGTTTGATATCTGATTGCCATGTACTTAAATGCCCCCTTTTACATTGAGTGGGTTCCTTTGATGCCTAAAGTGATATCGATCCACTGTAGAGGATAAGTTGGCTTTTGCTCCTTGCATGTACTAATGCGACATTGAACTGTTGCTTTTAGTTGAGGCTTAGTGCTGAACCTCCTTGGTTATATGTTGAAGAGAATATTTTAGCAGTTAAAGTTGAATTTGGCCCTCCAGTAATGGTGATTTTCTAATGCTTCTTCATTGCTGGCTTATGACTCCACCAGACCGTTTATCGGCGTGTCTCTTTATATGAGAAGGCTGAAGATCTGAAGAAAGATTTGACGTAAGTCCTCTATAACACTACTACATGTGTGACCAATAATTTGATCTGTAAACTGATTTTGCCTAATTTCAGCGACAGGCAATGATATTTTTGTTCCATCTTTGTAACCTTTCATCAGGTTGTTGTTGGGTCCTGCTAAAGTTGGAGCTGTGGCATATTCATGGATTGCTGGGAAGTTAGAGACCAATGGCATTGGACTTTCGACCTCACCTTCATCCTTAGATGTTCAAAACCGAGTGTTGCAGGCTGCTGCGAGGCTTGAATCTCAACCATCCAATGCAGAAGATCCATCGATTGCTCCAATAAATGAGAAAGTAGATCTCTCGGAAGCATAGGGATCGTGGATTTCATCATCATCATATTGGTGGAATGCAAGTTGACCTGCCTCACTGATATAATATTTTCAATACCCTAAGAATTGAGTCTTGTACATTACTGTTACATCAACAGAGTTGTATACTAATAATAATCATTGAACAAATAACACCAGCCAAACCAATAAACAAGTTTGAAAATTGCTTTCAAACTGGTGGCTCAACTTAGCTTAGTTTGGTGGTTTTGGTTAG
Organism: Gossypium sturtianum; assembly: GCA_025698515.1. Taxonomy (NCBI): domain Eukaryota; kingdom Viridiplantae; phylum Streptophyta; class Magnoliopsida; order Malvales; family Malvaceae; genus Gossypium; species Gossypium sturtianum. Next base: position 45,112,551 of record CM046952.1, read on the forward strand.
AAATTGGCGCAACTGTATGCGGGATATATGTTACTGGTTTTCGCAAGTTGACATTCATGATCAATGTATTGAATATTAATGGATGAAAACCTAATAGACTGGATTTTAACTCATTATATCCAACACATTCTATATCAAACAGGGCACAGTCAAATTCAAATCCAAACTGTTCTAAATGAGCTGGAGAATTGGTCTGTCCATAATTATTGTGACTTGAATCTCACAATGAAAAGTATGACATTCTGTAGGGATGGAGTTTATGTGAGCCTAAGTTCTTTGATTCTGACCGCCATCTTTTGCAAGGTGGATATTAGATTGTAAATATCAGTTGGCATTAAAGACAGCTATCGTAACTCACAGTTACAATCGCGACCAATAATGACATTGTATTATACTGTACTTGTTCGTGGTTAAAGAAACTAATGCAGGTGACGTATGTCCGAAACATGATAGATTATTATATGTTTGATCGGAAAAGTAGTAGTGCAGGTGTCAGTGGGTGTGTAACATGATGAACTAATATTTTCATTTTGATGATTGGGGGAGAAAAGCCCAATCTCTGTCGGATACTCCAAATAATATCAAGAAGTAATAAAAATTGATTTCATTACTTGAGTCTTTGGTAGCTTAGGAGGGGAGTGTTACGAGTTTAATAAACGTGAATTGTTACTCTTAAATAATAGATCCTGTTGCTTATAATTTGTGCGCCTATAATGCCAGTAGACAGCTTGTTTGCTTGAATGCAAAAAATCGTCGAGTCATTCCTTTGGGGAGAATGATGTTTCAGAATATATATCATGTGCCAATTGTCAGGGATCCATGGAGCAGACCAGAATTCCATAAGCTAGACCCTAAAGACTTTTAACTTTCATTCCTTCAATATAGGAGCCAAATCAAGAAACCCATTAACAATTGAAACAATGTTCCTGGGCTTTAAACACCCATATGCATTCTATATTTCGTGCTTCATCCTCTCTACTCCTAAAACCAATTGTTTTCTTTCACTACCAAGGAACAAAAATGATAAGAAATTCAATCCCCCCAATATCAACGATCCACAAAAAAACCCAATTCTCGTACCTGGTTCAAACCCTACCTTTTTATTTGCTGTCTGTGAAATCTGCATCAATTACGTCCCCATCAGGGCCCTTGTTTGATGAATCTGAAGGTCCAGTTTCACCACCAGGTGCAGGTCCACCAGGACCTCCTGCTGCACCAGGTTGGTTGTAGAGTGACTGGCCAAGCTGCATCACTTCTTGGTTGAGGGCAGCCATGGCATCCTTCATACCTTGTGTTGAGCCCCCTGAAATTGCATCCCTGAGCTCCTGCAATTTTGCCTCTACTTTCTCTTTCACTGGACCGGGAACCTTGTCTCCAAGCTCTTTCAGCTGCTTCTCAGTCTGGTAGACAACAGAATCAGCCTGGTTCTTTGTGTCTATAGCATCTCTTCTCTCCTTATCCTCCTTCGAAAACTTCTCAGCTTCCTTCACCATTCGATCAACCTGCATATTTTAACAACAGAATAGGCAATGGTTAATGATCAATTCTTGCATCCAATCCCAATGAACATGCACAAAGTCGAGTCATGAAATATGTGCAAAGAACTTTTAGATGGCTTCCGAGCAATTCCTCTGAGCAACAAAAGTAATGCATACCTCATCGTTTGGCAAGGTACTTGCACCAGTGATAGTGATGTCCTGCTTCTTCCCAGTTCCCTTATCAACAGCAGTGACAGAGAGGATACCATTGGCATCAATATCAAATTTGACTTCAATCTGTGGAACCCCACGTGGTGCTGGTGGGATACCATCGAGTCGGAAGCTGCCAAGAGATTTGTTATCCCTAACAAACTCTCTTTCACCTTGGAGTACATTAATCTCGACACTTGTCTGACCATCAGCAGCAGTTGAAAACACTTCTGATTTGGAGGTTGGCAGCGTAGTGTTTCTTGGGATAATTTTGGTCATAACACCACCAAGAGTTTCTAGACCAAGTGACAAAGGACTCACATCCAAAAGCACAATATCACTGACATCTCCAGATAAAACACCAGCCTACAACCAATTGAGAGATATAAGGAAAAACATCAAAAATAGAACTTAAAAACAATAATAAGACATATTGCAATAAAATCTATAACCAACCCTGCCGCATTCAACTGAAAAGGAACAATAATTATAGAGCTATCAATATAACTTGAACAAGAATAAACCCACCTGAACTGCAGCCCCCAAGGCTACAACTTCATCTGGGTTGACTGTCACATTCGGTTCCTTGCCAGTCATCTTCCTCACAAGTTCCTGAACAGCAGGAATACGTGTTGATCCACCAACAAGGATAACCTCATCTATGTCTTTGAAGGAAAGTTTAGCATCCCTCAAGGAATTCTCTACGGGTGTCTTTAGCCTTCAGATTACATTAAATACACAAGAGAAACTTAAAACCCTAGTGATTAAGCCCAAAAATTAGGAACAACATCAACATATTCTCCTTTTCCTTCTTGGTCATTTTTTAAAAATTAAACATGATAAAAAAATATTAAAATGATAATAACTACCTGTCAAGTAGGTCTGAGCACAATTCCTCAAACTTAACCCTGGTTATGGTGGTCTCAATGTGTTTAGGTCCATCTGCTGTGGCAGTAATGAAAGGTAAACTGGAACCCAAAAAGAAAAGTCTTTGTCATTAAGCACCGAGTAGAAAGTGCAAAAATGAAAGACATATACACAAAGAAGGGAAGAGAGATACCTTATGTTTGCCTGAGTCAAAGAAGATAACTCCATTTTAGCTTTCTCAGCTGTCTCAGTTAACCGCTGAAGAGCTTGTTTGTCTTTCAAAAGATCTATGCCTTCATCCCTCTTAAAGTTTTCAGCAAGCCAGTCTACAATTCTCTGCACATAAAATATGACATATATGACATGCTTCAGCACTGAAAGATACAACTAACCCAAAGAAGAATGTTCAAAATTCATCAAGTACACCAACCTTATCAAAGTCATCACCACCTAAATGTGTGTCTCCAGATGTAGAGAGCACCTCAAACACTCCATCACCAACCTCAAGCACTATAACATATTAAATAAATAGGCAATCAAACATTTTCTAATATCTTCACCAATAAAGGATAAATGAAATCACTACATATGTAGATAAATAGTTTCTCAACTATCTAACATACCTGAGACATCAAAGGTACCACCTCCGAGATCGAACACAAGGATGGTTTCATTGTTCTTCTTCTCAAACCCATATGCCAGAGAGGCAGCAGTAGGTTCATTGATAATCCTAAGAACTTCTAACCCAGCAATTCGACCAGCATCCTTTGTGGCAGTCCTTTGGGAATCATTGAAGTAAGCAGGGACAGTAACAACAGCTTTGGTCACTTTATCGTTCAAAAACTTCGAAGCATCATCGACAAGCTTTCTCAAAACCTGTATCCAAAAATAGAAACAACCCATTAGCCATATAAAGATTCCATTACCCTTAAAAAGCTTCATCCGTAATGCATTCATTACCAATAAACTCAAAGTTCCATAAATTTGGTTTTCAAAACATTTCCAATTTCTCAAACTTCCAAGTCAAATAAGCTCAATAAACATAGCAAAGACAACCCAATTCATGACTCAACATATCAGTGAAAGTAAGAAGCCGTTAATATAACATACCTGAGCTGAGATTTCCTCGGCGGCGAATTGTTTACCAATGGCAGGACAATCAAGCTTAACATTCCCATTATCATCTCTAATAACCTTATAAGAAACCTGTTTCGATTCCTCATCCACTTCCGACATCTTCCTTCCGATAAACCTTTTCACAGAGAAAAACGTGTTCTCAGGGTTCACAACGGCTTGTCGTTTCGCTATCTGCCCTACTAGCCTATCCCCAGTCTTCGTATACGCCACCACGGACGGCGTCGTCCTCTGCCCTTCAGCATTCGTTACAATAGTGGGCTTCCCTCCTTCCATGGCCGCCACCGCCGAGTTAGTAGTCCCGAGATCGATTCCGACCACTTTCTCGTTCACAACTCTCACTGGCCCAACGCTGTACCGTTTACCGTTGTTGTTGGTCTTAGCGAGTCGTAGGAAGGCGGCGTTCAACGGCGACGTTTTGTTCAGTCTTTGGCCCAAGAAAACCGTTCTGGGTGAATGGTGGTTGGGTTTTCTTGAAGAAGCGAAACCGACACCACCAAGGACATGGATTTGGGCAGTTGAGGAAGCCATTTCTTTTTTTCTTTTTTTTCAGATGTAACTAATTAAAATAGCAATCAAAAGAAGAAGGAATTGAAAGTGGATAAACTGAGAAGAACCCAAAATTCCCAGAGAGAAACAGAGTTTAAAATGGGGAGAAAGCAAAGGCAACAAAAGCTGAGTTGGGTTTGGGGTTGGGAAGAACTAAGAAGATAAGAGAGGCGGAGAAGGTTAGAGAAGAGATTCCAGAATGATCTCAAGAGTTGGGTTTTGAGGACCATTCGATTTGATAATTTGTCACTGTTTGGATGCCAAGAAAGATCCAGTCAGGTAGTTAGGAACTTCGGGCTGAACAAAGCCCCAAAAGCCCAAGACAAAAGTTTCCATTTTTTTATTAGGTAAAAAACCCTATCTAATCCCTCTCAATTTTGATATTGTGCAGATTGGCCCCTCTAAAAAATCGGTTAACCCTTGTCAATTTTGAAAGTGAGAAAATAAGGACAATTAATCACAGTGTTAACATCTTATCTCAATTGTACATAATTTTGATTAGTATAATAACAAATTTAGCTTCAAATATTTACACATTTACACAAATGTTACTGGCTAAATTTGTTAAATTAAAACCAATTGACAGAATCTGTAAACTTTGAGTGCTAAATTTGTTATTATACCAATTAAAATTACATACAATTGGTGGAAAACATTAATAACGTAATTAATTACTCACTTTTGAAATAAACAGGTTAAATTATTTTAATTTTTTTAGAGAGAACAATTTACCAATATCAATATTGGGGAGGACTGAAAAAGTTGTTTTACCTTTTGATTATTTTTAATGAAAAATACTTAATTTAATTTTTTTGAATAAAACTATATCTATCTATCTATGTGATTTGATTAAGTTGGAACTCATCAACCAATTTAAAAACTAATTTAAACCGATAAATCAAACAATTTTAAAAAGCTAAAAAAAAAAGAGGTGAAAAGTAAAATTATATCTTACAAATTTATTAAAAAATTTAATTTTAGTTTAAAATTACAGATTTCAATTTTTTTAAAAATTAATACAATTATAATATGAATTTAAATTTTATATTAATATTTATGTACAATTTTATTAATATTAACATTAAATAAAATAAATACACTTTCATATTCTTCACAACTCTTCACTTTCAGCAGTTCAAAAGTCAAAGTCAGAATTGAATCAAGAGCTAAGATTGAAATCATGCATTCTAATTTTAGACTGCAATCTGCTGCAATTTTCTTATATCTCAATTTGCAGCAGCATGAGAGAGGGACGGTGGTGGGGGGAGGTAAGGGGAGGGAGACTGACGGGGTTGGTGAATTTTTATTTTATTTAATATTAATATAATTATCTTTATTTACTATTATATTCTTTGAAAATATTTATTTATTTTTAAATTTTATATCATTATTATTTTTTGTTAACAAATTTTTTTTATTTTTTAAATATTTATGTGTTTTTATATATTTTTTGAATTTTTTAGAATTAGGATCAAATTGAGATCATATGTAAATTTTGAGAGTTAATTTTTTAAAATATGAAAAAGTTGATATAATACGTAAAAATTAAAGGCTAAATTTATTATTATACCAGTTTTAGCTACCATGTTAGCTTCTCATTCGCCATTTTAACCAGAATGACCAAAATAATTGAATAATATAATATGGGTGTTTAAATTCCAAATATTTTATTTTGAGTGCCTAAAATAATTTTTTTATAATTATGTGACTAACTGTGTAATTTACCCGATTATAAATTTTCTCCATTATTTTATTTGTATATCAGTTTTAGTTTAAAATTACATATTACAATTTCTTTTAAAAATCAAATTTTAGTTGTGTCATTAATAAATAGCAAATTTTAGTTTCATTTTAAATAATCTGTTTGAGATTTTTTTTAATTTTTTAAATAATTTGATTAAATTTAAAAGCTATGATAAAGGTATACATTATTTATCTTAACATTGTATTATTTAATTTAAATTTAAAATAATTGGATATATAAATTTGTAAAAATAAAAAAGTATCACAACTATTGTATACAATCTCAATTTATTTTTTTAGCATTTTTATGTTATTACTTTTAATTGTTTTTTCAGCATTTTTTAAGTAAATTATTGAAATTCACCTAATTAAAATAACCTTTTTTTTTTTACTTTTTCCACTTTAATTATTTTTGTCAATTTAATCATTAAAATAATTTTTTAAAATAATCACTCAGCCACGTCAGCAATTTTATATCTTGTTGTAAAATTTACAAAATGGAATATTGTTTTTTTAGTCACTTTAAGAATTACAAACTTTTTAATCTAACACCCTCCAGAAGCAAACAACCGACCGTCATCATCATCAGCGGCCGGCGTCCAGGTCATCCTCCAATTGGCCAACTTAACAAAACGGAAACCAACTGCAATTAATTTGCATGAATCTTGCCAACAAATTACTACAGTTGATGCATTTGTGGAAGTTAAAAATTCGATAAAGAAACATCAAAGAACTGACCACTGATTGAGAACTTGAGGCTGATCTGGTCAGAAATGTTTGAATTTGGATCATCAATTTCCATCCCCGCTGCTTCGTTAACCTTTGCCATAATACCTTCAAAAAAGAAAAAACCAATAAGATTGCATGTGACAACGAAAATGACAGAAGTTTTTGACAGAAAAAATTCAACCAAAAAATATGAAGGCATTTTACCGGTGAGCAAACAGAGTGTAGAGATCTAAACATTTTGACAGTACCGAAGGCGTTACCTTTTGGATTAATCTAGTGGTAATGAAGAAAGCGCCACCAATCTCGATTTCATAGGCCTAGGCTGCTTTTTGCTGGGCCTTTAATTTGTTGCCGGAAGTTTCCGCCAACGGAGGATTTGAATCTCGTCGATGTTTTGGTTTGTGGAGATGGTGGTGATATCGGAGAGGTGACAAAGTCGTTTACATGAAACGGAGGCGGGGAAGACCGTCGAAGAATCCAGCGAGAATAATGTCTTCGTTAGCGCCGGTGCCGGTACCTCGGAGGAAGAAGGACGAAGAAGATGTTGCTTTATATGCTTGGATGGCAGGAATCTTGTGCTTTGTGATCGCCAGTGAGTTTTGAACTTTTTTATTGGTTGATCGAAAAATGTAATGAAATGAAAGGAAATTTTTAGTTAATTGTCCAATAATAGCTGAAAGATAGAGTTATTCTTTGAGTGGAGTTGAGAGAATTTTGCCAAGTTAAAGCTGAAATTTTAGTGACGTTTGCCTCTATTGAGCTTGTCTGATTCCATAATAAGTGCGGTTGATTACGGGATAGTTTAGTATTATTTTTTTAAGGTAAATTTATTAATTTATTTAATAAATGAAATTATATAATTTTAAAAAAAAAAATGCTCGTCGTAGATGGTGAAGAACAATCTCTATCTACACAACAAAAATTTTAACCTTAGCATCAATAGAACATTATGACACATTGACAATTAACTTTGTCACAACTCAAGCACGACATATTTGGAGTGATTGCAAGCATTTAATACGATAAGAAAATCAATCCCGAATGGTCCAAAGAGGCAAGCAAAAATCGACAAAAGAATCGAGCATTCACCAAACTCAAGAGGACAACAACAAAATTATCCCTAAAATCACTTGTAAAATTAAGATTGCATGCATAAGCAAGACTAAAAAACGTGCTACAAGAGCAGACAAAAACTTCTAAACCTGAAGACTTATTAAACAATGGAAAAACAAACAAAAAACATATAAAACTTAAGATAACACGAGTCCAAATCGACACATAAAATCATTTATTATTTTGAAATGCTCTCAAAATAGAAATAGATTAAGAAGTTGACTACCCACTTTCCAAGAAAAACTACTGGTGGCTAGTAGAGTTTTAGCAAACGATAGGCACCGTCATCTGTACATCACAACTTGTGAAGACAACAAAGATAACCAAAAAATAGATATACAAATTGAAAAGAGAGAAGACATGTAACAACCGATTTTTCAGTAGTGTTGGAAACGGTGGTTTCGGGGCCACAAATCTGATGAGTGAGTTTGTAGATATTATTATTTAATATTTACGAATCAAGTATAGAATTACGTTGAAATTTGATTTAATGATTTTTGTTAATTGAACGAATTATTAGGTTCAAATGGTATGTTTCTAAAGTCAAATGGTTTTAGAAAATGAGATATTGGACCTCATTTCTATAAACCAAGTCCGTCAATATTTTATTAAATATTTAAGAAGTGTTATTAAGGTCATATTAAAATTTGATTAAGAAATTTTAATGTTTAGATAATTAATTAATTAAAAAGAACTAAATTGTAAAAAATATAAAATTTAATCACTATTGAATTATAATGATTAGATGGCTTAATTATTAAATGAGGGAGGACTTATATGGCAATTATACCATGTTATAACTTAATGGACGGTTATAGGTTGGTGTTTTGGTTTAATTGAATGATTTACTAAAGGGCGAAATTGTAATTTAGTAATTAAATTTAAGTAAAAAAAAATAAAACAACATCATCTTCCTAAAGAGACTTGGCTGCGGAATTTGAAGATGAATAACACCATTTTTTTTAAAGGTTAAGGTTCCCCCATCATTAGTTTCTTGCATGTAAGTTTAATTTAAACTCGTTTCTTATAATTTTTATATTTTTTAGATCGTTGTAATTAGGTCTAGCTAACCCATATTTTTGTTTTTGAAACTGTAAAGATTTTGAATTTTTCCATTAATGAATCTTAGTTATTCTTGATGTTAAATGATGAATTTGTAATCTTGGTTGTTGTTTAGGACCATTTTGTAGTGATTTTAGTTAGTTTTTAGTTTAAGGACTAATTTGATAAAATATTAAAATTTACATGGAATTCTTGTGAATTTTGAATAAATTGTGGACTGCATAAGTATAGAAAGAAATTTGGCTAGCATGGGAAATTGTGAAATTTTGATAAATCTGGAATTTCGGGTTTGGGGACTAAATTTTGAGAAATGTAAAAGTTTAGGGAAAATGTGTAAATAATAAAAACTTAAGGGTCATATGCATAAAAATGAGTTGGAATATGTGTTTGAATTTGAATTTGATAAATTGAATTTAATCATTATAGATCAAGAAACGAACCAATCGGATTTAAATCGAGGAAAAGCTAAAGTTTTGCACTAGTCATCGGCTTTGTTTTTGCAATCATTTAATCGAGGTAAGTTCGTATAATAATTTAATATATCACTAGTTGATTTACATATTTGTTAACAAATAATTATGTTATGCATAATGTAAATGTTTATTGTGTTATATACTGAATTGGATGAAATTGTCTTAGTGAGTTAATAGATGGAATTGATGAAAAATGTGAGTTACATGAATACAAGTATGAAATGATATAAATGAAACGGAAAAGACCATAGTTGAAAGATACTATGGCATTATAATCGAAAAGGAAAAGACCATAGTTGAAAGATACTACGACATTATAATCAAAAAGAAAAAGACCATAGTTGAAAGATAATATGGCATTAAATCGAAAATGAACAACAATAGTTGAAAGATACTATGACATCATTTGGGGATTGTGTAAGATCGAGGTTGGAAGATACCACGACGACCTCTGAACAATGAGTTATTCTGAAAGGTACACAAATTAAACGAGTATTATATTAATGGTTTGAAGTTTATTATGCAAATAGAAGGCTAAATAGAGTTTTAAATATGTTTACTTGTAATGTCTTAAGCCATAATAGTCATTTGTTTCATTTGGTTCAACGGGTAATAAAGACTTAAAAGAGTAAGCTTAATTATATGAATTGATATGTGATCATGAAAGTTGAAATGGAAGATGTTGATATTAGGCTTTGATTTGGATGCTTTATGCAAATTGGTATAATGAGGAATGAAAGGTATATTTGATATGCTACTATTAGGTGTTTCAATTGGTTCAACGGGTAATAGACTAAAATTTTCCCTTTTGTTTTAAATCAGTCTCTAAATGTTCCCAAGCTATTTTTAAGGCCCTGTAGGCCCGATTTAAGGCTCGTAAGTGCAACTATTCTATAAATGAAATGTGTATTTGAATGTTAGTATTTAATTTGAATCTTTGTTTCTGTTTGAAGTTAAATATTTCGAATTGTACTACTATAATACTCTGAAACTCTAATCTGGCGACGGAGACAAGTTATGGGTGTTACAAGACATGTGTAGTGAATGAAAAGATGAAAGAAAGAAATGGTTGATGAGAGAGAAAAAAAGGCAGGTGATAGCCAGCCCGAAGGCTGACATCGTTATTGAGCAAAACAAAAGATAAAAAGCAAATGACTTGGAGAAAAAAAAAAGAAAATTTTTTAGGGTTGTTAAAGAATCAGCTTAACATTGTTTCTAAAAAGCACTTTTGAGATAAAAAATACTTTTTAGATAAAAGTATTGCTAAACAAGAGGCTTTTGAGTTTTTCAAAAGTACTTTTGGGACAAAAAAAAAATTTTTTTAGCCAAAAACAAAAGCAAAAAATTTTAGCTTTTGTCGCAAAAGCATTTTTAAGAAGTACTTTTGAGCACTTTTGAGAAGTAAGATTAAACTAAGCCTCAATTTTGCTAAGTGGCCAATTGGATGCTGGCCGATGATGACAATGAGAAATGAACGATGGAGCCATATTTCGACCCGGACGTTTTCGGGATGCCCCTAATAACCAACGAATGGCAAGTGCTTTTCCTTGTGTGGATCCTATTTCAATGGGAACTTGATGAGTCGATCCGCCTACACGTCTTGCTTTTACTGCTATATCGGGAGTTACTCCACGTATTGCTTGACGTAAAACATATAGTGGATTTGTTTCTGTCTTTTGTTGAATCTTTTTCAAGGCTCGATAGATAATTTGATAAGCCAATGATTTTTTTCCGTGTTTCAGAATACGGTTAACCAACATGTTAACTAATCAATTACGATAAATTGGATCGGATTTTGCAATTTTTTCTTCTGCAGTACCTCGACGTGACATGAGCGTGAAAGGGGTTCAAGAATCCATTTTCTTTTTATAAGGGCTAAAATCATTTATTTTGGCTTTTTGACCCCATATTGTAGGGTGGATCTCGAAAGATATGAAAGATCTCCCTCCAAGCCGTACATACGACTTTCATCGAATACGATTTTTCACAGAATTCCATATGGTTGTCCTGCTAATGAAATAACATTGAAAAAAGTAAATTAGAATAATCAAAATAGGAACAACGTTTAAGTATATATTTTATTATTTTAAAAAATATATTGTTGGTCTCTTTATTTTAAGTTATAACTCTGATAGGTTATATTTACATTCACTTTGATATTTTGTGACGATAGACATATTCTTATATAATGTATGTATTGGTGAAGATTTTATAAAATTATAAAATTTATTTTCTATGTTGTTGGGTGCTTGCTAAAATCTAGAAAATAAGAGAAATAAAGAGGGAATTGAAAGAGTTTGAATAATATTTGGTAGCTGGGCTGGTCACTGGTGTCAGTGTGATGTTAAATATGCTAACCCATGTATCTCATCATAATCGCAACCTCGCCATCTTCAATTAACCCCAAATCCAAAGCTAATCTTAGGCTACTCCATTCTTTTATCAGGATCAGAACTACAAAAAAATCTAATTATAACTAAAATACCATAATTTGTGAGAAAGAGACTCTGAATATGATCTAATCCAAGGAGTTTAGGGTTTTTGATTTTTTTTTTCCTTCATTAATTCTTAGCTTCACAATATAGAGGAAGTGAAAATGGCGAAAATAAAGAGGAAGTGAAACATTGAATTTTTTTTATTAATTTTTAATTTTTTTCTAGAATTATAACTAAATTGACATAATATGTAAACATTGAATATTAAATTTGATATTATGTTAAATTTAAAAAATGTCACACCATTTTTCTGTCACAAAATTAAGGGTAGTTAATGGAATTGGAAAAAAAAAAAACAAATACAATAAGTTGATTGATATTTTATAACTTTTCATTTACATAATTAAAAAAATATTTAAATATAATTGGGTGACCTATAATGCAATTTAACGTTTGTTGTAGTAGTAGTAGATATGAATTGGTTAAAGACTCAACTTTTTTGTTATAAACTATATTGTGCACACTACATGCTTACTTGGTTAGATTTATTTAAGTTTATCGATTTGTTTTCATAGTTAAACTTTTTTTACACTAAAAATTTAAAATTACTCTTATGCAATGAAATTGATTTTATTAAAAGATAAATTTTTATTCATTTTGAGGTTAAAGAGGTACATAAATTTCTGAACTTTGGCGAAAAATCAATTAAGATCTTTTGCAAAAAAAATAAACTTAATTAAGTCCTCTAACAAATGTTTTTTTTGTTTTAGATTGTTACATCACAAACATGGTGCTCCATGTCAATTTCCTCTGTCAACAAAAAAATTAAAAAAAAATCAATTCTAGGAAAAAAGAAATACTTTTTTTACTAGGTTGTCCAGGTTCATTCGTTTCAAAACTTTTTCTTTTTTAAATTTTAAAAAATCTCTTTTAAAAATTTTAATAAATTTGTAAAAATATTGTTAAAATTTATAAAAAAAATTAAATAAAGTTCAAAAAGTTTGATGTTGACAAAGGTAGGTTTGAAAAGCTTCTATTTTATTTTAGTGCATCCAAGAATTATGTTGGTCCATCTTTTGCTATCTCCTTGTAGCCTACAAGAAATAATATCATGAGATTTAAGCCATACAGGGATAGCGCGAAGAATGAGGATTCTAGCTTGGAGTTTGCTTGCAAATTTGAAGCTAGGGATTATTAAAAGTTGGAAGGCGCAGGGATTTTGAGCAATGGTAGCTCCTCCAATCATGTTGTTATATCGATTTTGAGTAATACATAAATAAAGAGTCCAGTCTGCAAGGAGATCCTCAAAAGAGATAGTCGATTGAATCTTTTGGTGCTTGGATTGACTGGGAGTTTCAATAAAGGAGTAGATGATCGAATGGTAAACATCAAAGATTTTATTAACAACAACTGTAACATCCGCGTTTTAACTCGGGATTAGGTACAGTGATGGATCGAGTCAAGAATTAGTATAAAATTTTTGAAATATAATAAATAGGAATTTTGAGTATTAAATTAGGAAGTATATAGATCCAATAAGAAATTTTAAAAAAAAATACTCTTTAGATAGGAAATTTTAAAATAGATACATTGATAGTTGAAAGAATAAAGAAATTGTTGTGGCCAAAGTAGGAAAAATATTAAGTTAGGAGATATATAGTAGTAGAGGAAACGAAGGAAGGATTAAAAAGAAATTTAACCAAAGTATGGTATGAGTCATCCTAGTAGATATTTATTAGATGTAATGATGATTGCTAAAAGTATAAAGATGGATGGCTTAAGGACTTATTAGCAATTTGACCATTTTAATTAAAAAGGTGAGATATTTTAGTGGAATGGTGTAGAAAAGTGGAGAAAAGATGAAAGATATCATATTTTCTCAAACACCAAACCGTCACTACTTCTTCTTCTCCCCCCAACTTCCATCCAACTTTTCTTTGAATTCCCTTTCATGTCCTCTCACCAATGTTGAACCGTCCAAGCTTCAAACCTTCATTTTTCTTTGAAATTTCCTTAGTAAAAATCAAAGAGAAGGCTAGTGAACAACTTTATTTCATGAGAAAATTTTCATAGATGGGTTAAAAGAGAGAAAAACATGAGTTAGGTTTTTAGGTGTTCAAAGAGCTAAGGTAAGAAATGATGAAATTATCATACTATACATGTTTAATTATATTAAATAGTATAGGAAAGTCACTTGATTGTAGTTTTAACATATAAATGTTATGTGTTTGATATGAAAATTGAAGAGAAAGAAAAGAAGGGAGAGGATAAAATTGAAAGAAAAGGAAATGAGAAGATCAAGGAGTGAAGGAAGAAGAAAATACATCATCTCAACCTTTTTGTTGTAAGTACTTCAAGATTTTAAATTATTTTTATTTAAATGCTTATATTTTGATATGAAATTACTTAGAATAGGCAAGTTAAATATATATATCTATATTTGTAAATATATAATAAATGGGGATTATGAAATTATGAAAATTGTAAAGAAAATTATAGGTGGAGAATATGAAATGGTATATTTGTTTGAACACTAAGTAATGATGTTGTGGTAAAAGTATATGTGTGGAAAAGGTTTGATATTTGTGATTTGTGAAATAGGGACTAAATTATAGATGATGGAGAAATGTGAAATCTTTTCCGAAATACTTATGTAAAGAATTTAAATGTATGAAATTCAACTTTTATGCCCAAGTAGACAAAAATTAGAACTACTAGGATATTAGTGGCATGCCATTAAGGGACCCTAGCGCGCTCTCTGATTATTAGCACATTAGTGCTATCCGTTTAGCACATTTGTGCTCTCTGTATAGCACTTTAGTGCTCTCTGTTTAATAGTGTATAATAATGCACCTCTGTATTTGTTCCATATATCCAATGTGTTCTATAAAGTCTACTTTGGGTTAAGAATATGAGTTGTGAACAAAAGTGAATCATCAATGTGTAGAGATAAGTTTGATAACTTACAAAAGGTAAGTTAAATTTCATTAAAGTAAGGTATAGTTGAAGAAACTTGTATGTGTGTAAATATGAATTAGTTGAATAAGTTGTGTAAATATGTATTAGTTGAATAAGTTTAAAATATTATGTTATGTTTCATTTATCTATTTAAGTCTTATAATGCTTACTAAGCCTTCACCGGCTTAACACGTTTATTTTTAACGCGTAGGTACAGTTAGACTCGAAGAGGTAGAGTCGGGCTAGGAGATCTCTCATCTCATCACATCCTCAAGAGCTTCAAGAGTAGGTATCATATTTTCAATTAAAATGGCATGTACATAGGTAGACCAAATGTGTTCCCATGTGTTAGGGACTAAAATGCAAACTCTTGAAATTCTATCTATTTTGGTTTACTTGAAGTATTTTGGTCTATATGAAATGAATTAGTGAAACTATAAGTATGTTTGCAAATGTGGTTTGGTAATATGTTGATATTGATTGATTTTGAAGTGATTTTAAGTAGTTTTAATACATTTTGAATTGGTCTTGAGTATTGAGAAGAATCTATATAAATTGTAGGGGGTTTAGTGAACTTTTAAACTAATTTTTACCAAAATTTACCCAAGGTATCGATACCTAAGCTTTGAAATACAAAATTGCCAAAACAAAATGTGATTTTGGTATCGTTTTTAACATCGGTATCGATATTGAACGCTAGGTATCGATACCTTTATCAAAATTTGAATTTCCGGAGTTCCAGAATGTCATTTTGGTATTGATTTTGTACAGTGGTATAGATACCTTTTGTTTTGGTATCGATATTTTTCCCCTATTTTGAGTAAAAACAATGTTAAAACCATTTCTAAACATATTCTAACATCTAATAATGACCCCCACACATTTATATTAATAATTTTTGGATTAATTAAGTTAAAATACTATGTATAAATGTTTAAATTAAACAAAATCTAGCCAAAACCGTTTTGGCACCAAATGTAATAGTCTTATACCGGGTTCATACAATCGGACCGGGTGTAGGGATGTTACAACAACAATGGGATTTGGGTTGGAGCTTCTAAATATAAGGTCATTTTTTGGATTTCCGAACGATCCACAAGGTGTTGGAGAATTTGAGTGGAGATGATAAATCCAGATACAATATGAAATTAAAACCGTAGATTTTGAGGTGCAGATGATGCTTTCCAATGAGAACAATTTGCCCGCACACAAAATTGCTAGAGGGTTAAGACCAAGGTCCTCCCAGGATACAACAAAGCTTTTTATTTCATTTGATTAGCAAAATCGAGGAATTCCTAACTCTTACTCTAATTTCTGAAATTGGATTGATTGTAATAATAATATATTTTGAGCACCATAGTCCCTCTATTTATATGCACTCAATGGACACCATTGAAGAGCCACAACCCTTTGTATTGGGCATACTTCTTAGAAGAAACATGTCCCATGGAAATCAAATGTATCTATTGGATGAATGAATCATCACTTTCTTATTCGAATAAGTGTTCATGAATCACACTAAGTGATCCATTAATAATATCTAATGAATTTGCAATCTACAATTTTCAACAACTCCACTAGATTGCTAATTTAAGAAAATAAGTACACAACGATCATGCATAAAGAAAGGTTTCCACATATTGAACATTCCTTTAGTGCAAAATCTCAAAGTATCAACAAAGTCAATACCGAAAAAATTACACACATAACTGTAAAGTATTAGAGTAAGAATTTATTTGCTTTTGCACTGTTATGGTCATGTACTCATCCCGTTTCATGAACATGTATGAGAGAAAACCATAAAGAAAACTCTCGTTAAAGCGGCATCACTTCATGTCCATATAGGTGGATTACATGACAATTAATGTCCATCCATTATGTAACAACCCGCTTTTCAATGGTGTTGGAAATAGTTGTTTTGGGACCATAAATCCAACGAGTAAGTTCGTAAAATTAGTATTTAAATTATGCGAGTCAATAATAATTTTTATATTGAATTTTGATTTGATGAATTTTAATTAATTGGAGTAATGGTTAGTATAAGTGGTTTAGTCCAAAAGTCAAGTGGTTGTTGAAAATGAGGTATTGAGACCTCGTTTTTGTAATTTTAAAATCGTAAATATTTTATTAAATACTTACAGAGTCGTATTATAGGTGAATTGAAGTTTGGTCCGATAATTTTTACAAGTAATTGCTTAATTAAGGTAAAATGATTAAATTGTAAAGAGGTAAAAGTTAATTGCTATAGATTTAAAATACTAAAGGGGCCAAAATGGTGATTAAACCTTGGTCAAAAAGACCAAGCGGTGGTGACATGATTAAATCCACTAACTTTTGGGCTATTTGCTCATTTAGTCCTAATTAGTTTAGGGTTAAATTGAAATTAAGTTTGTTTAGTTGGAATTTAATATAATTGAAGAACCAATTGTGCAATTAAACCTTCCTTATACCATATTTATATGTTATGGACATTTATGGACATAATATAGTAATTTTATGAGTTAAAATTAAAAGGTTAAAATTGTAAATAGTTAAATGGTAAGTTAAAATTAATGAATTAAAGGTAAATATCATCATTTTTCTTTCTTCTTCGTGTGAAAAGAATCGAATAGCCATTGTTAGGGCTTGAAAAACTTCGGTCAAGCTTTGGTTTCATATTAGGTAAGTGAAATTTCACCAGTTTTTAGTAATTTTTATGTTTTTGAGCTCGTATTAGCTTAATCTAGCTAACCCGAGGACTAATTCATAAAACTGTCAAATGTTATAAAATTTTCCATTGATGAGTTGAGTTTTTTCTTGAAGTTTATGGAAGATTATTAAGCTTCGTTATTAGATTGGACTACTTTGTAAAGTAATTTATGATAATTTTGACATTAAGGACTAAATTGTTAAAACGATAAAATTACTTGTACTTTATGTGGAATAATTGCAAAAATAATATTCGGTTAAACTGAAATTTGAATAAAAATGGTTAAATTGCATGTTTTGAGTTTAGAGACTAAATTGCATAAAAGGTAAAATGTTGGGGTAATTTCATAAAAATATAAAAAATGACTTAATTGCATAAAAGTAGTTAATTATGTTGTTGGAAGTTGATAATTAAATGGAATTATTATTTTTAGATCAAGAAATAAATCGATCAAGCTCTAATCGCGAAAAGGCTAAAGTAACGGATTGATCGTTGTCTCGATTTTGACTTTGTTTTTTTATCAGGTAAGTTCATTTAATATGAACTCAATTATATTTCTAATTGTTTATGAATGCTAGAGCTTAAATGATATAAAATTACTAATATTAAATTGATTTGTTGATAGAACTGGAATTATAAAAGTTACGAAAATGATAATTCCTGATATCAATGGAGACATGCTGCATTCGTATTTAAGTCCATAGCGAGGCTATGAAAACTATTCAGACGTAAGATCATGGTTGGACCAGGGCAGTGTATATATGTAAGACCATAGCTGGGCTGTGGCACTATAAACATAAGACCATGGCAGGGTTATGGCAATGCACATGTAAGACCATAGTTGGACTACAACACAATATAAAATGTGTACCGGGATTTCAATCGTCTTTCCAGTATGCGTCAGATGGAAATACAAGAGGATCTAAATGCGAGGTGCGAAATGGTAAGCGGTTCGTAGTAGTATATATGTGTAAAGGTGGTAAATGTTGTATTTTCATTATATGTTAAAGAGATTACGCATTGTGATAGTAAGAAATGTGAATGTATTGAAATGTGGAAAATTGATTTGAACTAATATTTGAACATTACTCACCTGTTGTGAGCTGTGATTGACAAGAATTTTGATAATAACCTTGTTGACAGGAACTCTGTTAATTTATCTTGTTATTTGAATTATTATATTTAATTAATTAAGTTTTATCATTTAACTGACGAACTTACTAAGTTTTATTAAAGCTTACTTGTGTCTTTGTCTTTTCCTTATAGATCACGTTTTGTGGAAATTGAGAGATCGGATCAACTCGAAGAATTCACACTATCCGGGGATCTTTTGGTAGATTTTGAATTCTATTTGGTTTATATGGCATGTAATAGGGGAATTTGGTTATTGTCTGTAATAGTTCTTAAATACTGATATTATATAGTTGTGTGCATATGATGTTGTGGTTTGAATAACTTTGTTAGGTATGCATGCTTAATTCTAAGCTTAAACATAATGGATGAATGTGATATAATAAGATTGGCTTGAGTTAAGTATGACATTTTGAGATTCATTATAGGTCATTAGAAGCATGTTTGTAGTTTGTATATGTAGTTAAGGAAATGAATTATGTAAGTGATAAACCGTAATATATACATATTTTAATCCCACATTTAGCGTACTTTTGGATGATTTATCCCTTGACTTGTGAAATTTGATGCTCCTAATCTTTTAATTTCATGTTTTATACTTAGGAAAGCATGGGAGGATGAAAAGAACGAGAAACGGGCTAAAAATGGACCAAATAGGCCAAAGTAGGAAATCAACACGGCCTGGGCCCAAGCCACACGGCCGTGCCCCTTTAGCAGGCTCGACCACGGCCTGGATTCGATTCACACGGGCGTGTCCCTGCCGTGACAAAGAGGAATTTCACTCGGAATAGGGTACTTAGAGGCAAAGAAAGACATTCTAAAAGCCTATATAAAAACCCTAAAGGCCAACCTTGAGGGGGGCGTCCAGCTAGGCCAAGGAGCCAAGCCAGAGAGGCTAGAATTGTGGGATTTACTCGAAGAAAGCCAGTTGATTCATCTCAAGAAGCCGAAATCATACTCAAGACGGAGGATCTCTCCTTCAATTCTTTCAGGGGGTTTTAGGGTTTTCTTATGTTTTGTTTTATATTTTCTTCTGAGATGTATTCTTTTATGTCTATGAACTAAACCCCTCAGATACCTGAGGGGGATGAAACCTAAGACGGATCTTGTTATTGTTTTCTGAACTATATGATAAATACTTGATTTGTTCTTAACTATGTGTTCTTAATTCTTATTTTGATATATCAGGATATTGGTTCAAGTATTGATGTGCTTAGGCAGTGGAGGAATATTCCCTGTTTAAGAGTAGATCTAGTATAGTTAAGCGGAGTTGATCGCAACCCTAGAGATAGGATGACGAAAATCTGTCGGATTAGAGTCAAACCTAATATGGGAGTCCATAGATCGAGTTAATGCAATCCTAGGGGCTTTAATTAGAAAGAGATTTCAATTAATCAACCTAGGGTTAGACGTTAGTAGCCTCGAGAGAGGTACTAATATAAATTAGGGAATCCTACGGATCAAGTCAAGTGAATAAATCGTCTGGTTCAAGGTTAAATAATGAGTGAAGTCTAGGTAGATTCTTCCTTGGGTATTGTCTTAATCAATTGGTTTTCCCCACAAGTATTTTCCCAATTCATTCTCTGTGTCTTAGCATCTTTAGCTTAGTAGTTAGTTAATTTTAGATTAAACAACAAATCTCTTAATTCTTAGGTTAAATAATAAAAACAAAAGTCAGTATTAGTACTTTTGGTTCCTTTGGGTTCGACATTCCGGTCTTGACACTAAGCTATACTACTATTCGATAGGTGCGCTTGCCTCAATTGTGGTGATAGTTAGTTTCTAGGCTAGATCATTCATTATATAAATATTAAGACTCTCGACACACGATCAAGTTTTTGGCGCCGTTGCCGGGGAACTAAAATATTAAGAACGCTCAATTTTTATTACTTTAGCCATTTTTATTTTTGCGATTTACTTTTATTTTGTTTTTAACTTTGCTAATTTTTCTTCTTTTATTTCTTCCTTGCAGGTACCCCTAGTTTATGACTAGAAGGAACCCGACAGGACCCTTAATTTATGACAGTGATATTGAAGGTACCGTTCGCAGAAATCGTAGAGAAATAAGGCAAAGCTTAAATTACATAGAAGAAGAGCAAGAAGATGAAACCAATACTACCAAAGAGATGGCTGAGAATAATCCACTACCTTCAGAGGTGGCCGAAAATCATGCTCCTCGAACTATGTATGATTATGCTAAACCTAATTTAATAGGAACTGAGTCAAGTATTGTTAGACCTGCTATTGCTACAAATAATTTTGAATTGAAACCTAACACTATACAGATGATATAACAATTTGTTCAGTTTGATGGTTTGCAGGATGAGGATCCTAACATACACTTAGCGAATTTTCTAGAATTCTGTGATACCTTCAAAATAAATGGCGTTTCTGATGATGCCATCCGTCTTCGATTGTTTCCCTTTTGTTTGAGGAATAAAGCAAAACAATGGTTGAATTCTCTTCCACGAGGGTCAATCACTACATGGGATCAAATGACCGAAAATTTCTTGTTAAAATATTTTCCACCGGCCAAAACGGCCAAGTTGAGGAATGATATCTCTTCTTTTGTGCAGATGGATCTAGACACACTATATGATGCATGGGAGAGATACAAGGATTTGTTGAGAAGGTGCCCTCACCATGGGCTACCTTTGTGGCTTCAGGTTCAAACCTTCTACAACGGTGTGAACCCTTCAACAAGGCAACTAATCGATTCAGCCGCCGGCGGAACGCTGAATAACAAAACTCCTGAAGCGGCCTACGAGTTTATAGAGGAGATGCCACCAATAACTATCGCTGGCAAGTTACAAGGACAAGGCCAACAAAAGCGTAGGAGTTTTCAACCTCGACTCAAGAACCATGCTATCAAATCGTATAGAGATGTTAAACAAAAGATTGATGGTTTGTGTTCTTCGCAGTACATCCAAAGAATGCAAGCATGCGAAAAAAGTGGAGGTATGGCGAATCGTGAGTACCCACCCTACGGACATGGCATGGAAAACGAACAGACGAACTATATGGGTAACAATTCTAGACCCCAAAATAACCCTTATAGTAATACTTATAATTCAGGTTGGAGGAACCACCCAAATTTCTCATGGGGTGGTCAAGGAAATCAGAGACAACAACCCCCTCCAAACTTCCAACAACAGCCCTACCTACAAGAAAAGAAGCCAAACCTTGAGGAAATGCTGACAAAATTCATAGCGGTGTCAGAAACTCGTTTCCAAAACACTGAGATAACACTTAAAAATCAACAAGCATCGATTCAAGGGATCGAGAACCAGTTAGGGCAACTTGCTGTTCGATCTCCGAACGACCGCAAGGAAGCCTACCAAGCAACACTGAGACTAACCCAAAGGAGCAAATTCAAGCCATAACAGCTCATGATAGTGTAGGGTTAGATGAGCCCAATTTAAGGCAAGAGAATGTGGTAGAGGAAGGTAAGGTTGAGGTGAACCATGACAAACTAAAACCGGTAATTAAATAGTACCAACCTCGTATACCATACCCCGATGCGATGAAGAAAGACAACACAGACGAACAATTCAGTAAATTTCTTAAACTTTTAAAGAAATTACATATTAACTTACCGTTCCTTGAAGCTCTTTCACAGATGCCAGATTCAATGAAATTTTTAAAAGAGCTTTTGACAAACAAACGAAAGTTAGAGGAAGAGTCGCATGTGGAACTAAACGCAGTGTGCTCAGCAATGTTGTAAAATAGACTACCACGAAAATTAAAAGATCCAGGGAGTTTTACAATTCCATGCTTAATTGGTAGTTTATCTATTGGTAATGCTTTAGCTAATTTAGGGGCAAGTATAAATGTTATGCCTTATAAAATGTTTAAAACAACTAGGTCTAGGGAAACCCAAACAAACTAGGATGAGCATTCAATTAGCTGATAAAACTATTAGAATTCCTAGGGGTATAATTGAATATGTACTCGTGAAAATTGATAAATTCGTATTCCCAGTAGACTTTGTCGTTTTAGACATGGATGAGGACAACACGATCCCTTTAATTTTAGGAAGACCCTTTTTTTAACTGCTAGAACTAAAATTGATGTTGGTACAGTGTGAACTCATACTCGAGTGTAGGTAACGAATCAATCGGTCTTGTGCTCTTGACTCTGCTAGGACATCAAGTAATCAAGGTGAGAAAATTAATTTTATTAATGACCATTCAGCTTAAACCTTCTTTTCATGAAGCACCACGTAACCACACAATCGAGAGCGGATCCTAGACATCATGACAACAAAGAAGTAATTCATGAGGATCGAAGGCTTCATATTGATGAACTAGACGAGTGGAAAACACATTTCAAGGAGAAACTAGGAACACACGAAGCAAAACTGAGGGAACCCCCAGACGAGCTTATAGGAACGGCAAATCACTTCAAGATAGGAGATCAGGTATTGTTGAATAAGGGAGACCCTCGAATCGCCTTATCAGACCTTAAAACAAACGAAGAAATCCCTTTTGAGGTACGCAATGTCTTCCCATACGGAACGGTCGAAGTAACTCACTCTGAATTCGGCACTTTTAAGGTGAACGCTACTCGACTCAAACTTTATCATGATAGTAGAACTGATAGCATGAGAGAGGATGTTCAACTCTTTAAAACACCCTGATTATGCGAATGAGAGTTGAGTCTAGCTTAAGATTTTAAACGAGCGCTTCTCGGGAGGCAACCCGAGCACTAACCCCATTAAAATATATACATATTTTAATCCCACATTTAGCGTACTTTTGGATGATTTATCCCTTGACTTGTGGAATTTGATGCTCCTAATCCTTTAATTTCATGTTTTATACTTAGGAAAGCATAGGATGATGAAAAGAATGAGAAACGGGCTAAAAACGGACCAAATAGGCCAAAGTAGAAAATCAACACGGCCTGGGCCCAAGCTACACGGCCGTGCCTCTTTAGCAGGCTCGACCACAGCCTGGATTCGATTCACACGGGCGTATTGCACGGGCGTGTCCCTACGGTGACAAAGAGGAATTTCACTCGGAATAGGGTACTTAGAGGCAAAGAAAGACATTTCAAAAGCCTATATAAACACCCTAAAGGCCAACCTTGAGGGGGGCGTTCAGCTAGGCCAAGGAGCCAAGCCAGAGAGGCTAGGATTGTGGGATTTACTCGAAGAAAGCCAGTTGATTCATCTCAAGAAGCCGAAATCATACTCAAGACGGAGGATCTCTCCTTCAATTCCTTCAGGGGGTTTTAGGGTTTTCTTATGTTTTGTTTTATATTTTCTTCCGAGATGTATTCTTTTATGACTATGAACTAAACCCTCAGATATTGAGGGGATGAAACCTAAGACGGATCTTGTTATTGTTTTCAACTATATGATAAATACTTGATTTGTTCTTAACTATGTGTTCTTAATTCTTGTTTTGATATTTCAGGATATTGATTCAAGTATTGATGTGCTTAGGCGGTGGAGGAATATTCCTGCTTAAGAGTAGATCTAGCATAGTTAAGCGGAGTTGATCGCAACCCTAGAGATAGAATGACTAAAATCACGGATTAGGGTCAAACCTAATATGGGAGTCCATAGATCGAGTTAATGCAATCCTGGGGTTTTAATTAGAAAAAGATTTCAATTAATCAACCTAGGGTTAGACGTTAGTAGCCTCGAGAGAGAGGTATTAATATAAATTAGGAATCCTACGGATCAAGTCAAGTGAATAAATCGTCTGGTTCAAAGTTAAATAATGAGTGAAGTCTAGATGGATTCTTCCTTGGGTATTGTCTTAATCAATTGGTTTTTCCCACAAGTAGTTTCCCAATTCATTCTCTGTGTCTTAGCATCTTTAGCTTAGTAGTTAGTTAATTTTAGATTAAACAACAAATCTCTTAATTCTTAGGCTAAATAATAAAAAGAAAGTTAGTATTAATACTTTTGGTTCCTTTGGGTTCGACATTCCAGTCTTGCCACTAAGCTATACTACTGTTCGATAGGTGCACTTGCCTCAATCATAGTGATAGTTAGTTTCTAGGCTAGATCATTCATTATATAAATATTAAGACTCTTGACACACGATCAGTAAGTGTTGTATCGTGGTGCCATTGACGACACATTGGTTAGGTTTTAGGTTGATTGTCTTTACATGCTTCGAGTGTCATTAAAATGCATTTTTCAAGTCTTATAATCATTTTTCGAAAGTTGGTTTAGGTACCAAAGCATTTGGATATGAAATGAGAAAGTTTTGGGTCATTTTTGGGAACATACGGCTTGGGACACGGGCTGTCACAGGCTGTGTGTCACACACGGACAACCCACACGGGTGTGTGCCCTCAACGTATTAAGTGCATAATTCACATGGGCTGATACACAACCTATGACACGGCAGTGAGTCTCAAAATAGTTTCGAGCACGGTCTGACACATAACCTACGACACGGTCGTGTGACCCAACATCGAATTGAACACGGTCTACCACACAGCCTGCAACACGGCTGTGTGAGGGTATTTCGAATGCTACACGGCTTGGCCACACGACCGTGTGATCCCTATTTTGAAAATTTTTAATTTTTTTCTAAACTTTTTGATTTGCTTCGAATTGATCCCTGATTGTTCTTAAACTATTTTTATGGTCTCAAAGGCTCGATTTAAAATCCATAAAAGTATGTTTTACTTCGATCTTAATTATTTATGAAGTTTTGTTAATTAATTTGGTAAACTTGATACTATCTGTTATTGATTGTTCTGAATTGTATGGTAACACTCTGTAACCCTAATCTGGCGACGAAAGCGGTTATGAGTGTTACACATTAAGAGTAAAACTCATCCTCCTAAAACATAAACACTAAATCATGATTCTTAGTGCACGTTGTCATTCGATAACTTGTTATTACCCTTAGAACCTTGAAACTAACTTTTTTTCTAGAACAAGGTAGAGTTTCCATTATCAATGACACGATTAGAATGATTTTAATCTCATCTTAGTGGTGGTACTCTTAACCAAATCCCTTGAGAAACCTTTTGTTAATGGATCCACTAAATTTTCAATTGACTTAACAAAGGTAACAGTTATCACACCATCCTTAATCAGTTGTCTCACATACTCATGTCTCAAACTTATATGTCTAGACTTTCTATTGTACACCTTATTGTACACTCGAGACATGGTGGATTCACTATCACAATATATAGAAATGGCGAACCTACATTGTGGCCACAAATTTATATCTAGCAAGAGATCTCTTAGTCATTCTGTTTCCTTTTCAGTAGCTGTCAAGCCTATAAATTCAGCCTCCATAGTTGAATGTAAGATGCAAGTTTATTTCTTGGAGGCCCAACTAATGGCTCCACCTCAAATCGTAAAAATCCATCTCGATGTGGACTTATTGTCACTTAGACTTGTAATCTAACTTGCATCCGAGTAACCTTCTAGTAATGCGGGATAATCACTATAGAATAATCCAAAATTTTTTGTTTTATTAAGATAGCCAAAAATTCTACAAATTCCTTTCCAATGATCGATACTATGACAACGTGTAAATCTTGCCAATTTGCACTCAGCAAATGTGGTATCAGGTCTAGTACAACATTGCACACATTAGGCTTCCAATTGCGCTGGCATACTCAAGTTGCGCTATAGCCCTGCCATTATTCTCACTTAACTTGAAGTTTGAATAGAATGGAGTGTTTCAAATCCTTGATATTCAAGTGTTTGAACTTCTCTAATACTTTTTCAATGTAGTGAGATTGGCTTAGTACAAAGCCCCTTGCTTTTGCACCTTTATACCTAAAATTGTATCTACCTCGTTGAGATTCTTCATCTTAGAATTCGAGGCTAGATACTCTTTGGTCTCACGAACACCTTTCAAGTTTGTCTCAAAAATCAACAAATCGTCTACATAGAGAAATAATTACACCGTACCTATCGGTGAATTTAGTGTAAATACATTTATCCGCACCATTATGTAAAAACCCATATGACATGATAATCGAGTCAAATTTCTCATACTACTATTTAGGTGCTTGTTTTAAACCGTATAATAACTTGATCAACTTACACACCTTATGTTCATTCCTAGGAGGCACAAAGCCTTCTAGTTGCTCCATATAGACTTCCTTTTCGAGATTACCATTCAAAATAGACATCTTAACATCCATTTGATGTATGTGTAACTTATCGATAGATGCAAGTGCCATAAGAATTCGAATGGAAGTCATCCTAGCCACCAGTGCATATGTGTCAAAATAATCTAGACCTTCTTTTTGGCTAAATCATTTTGCCATCAATCTAGCCTTAAAGGTTGGAGAGCCTCTGGTTGAATTATTCTTCCTTTTAAACACCCATTTACACCCGATAGGCTTAGATCATTGAGGAAGATAAACTAGGATCCAAGTATTATTGGACAATATTGAATTCATTTCATCATTGATCGCCTCTTTCAAAAATGTCGCATCCCTAGAAATCATGACTTCACCATAGGATTGTGGATCACCATCCACATTAAACATTATGGGGATCTTCCTAATTACGGACTCTCTATTTCACTCAATGAAGAATGCTAGAGATTACGAGGAAATAAAATCGAAACCAAAATCCTTTACTTTTCTCACTCCTTGACTTTTGCTCAGTTTCGTATCCTTTTTTGTCACAAAGAAGTCTCTTGGTTTGATCACTTGAGATTATTGGTTGATATTCCTTTTTCAAATCTGTTGAATCATCAAAAACCTTATTTTCAATAAATAAACATCTCTTGTTTCAATTATCGTATTTGACACTAAATTAAGAACACGATAAGCCCTAGAGTGTTGGGCATATCCAACGAATGCACTCTTGACGGCTCTTGGTCCTAACTTTGTTCTCCATTAGTCAGGAACTCTATAGTAAGCCAAACACCCCCACACTTTGAAATAATCAAAGTTTGGCATCAGACCCTTCCATAACTCATATGGAGATACTTTGAATTTTCTCGAAGGTATTCTGTTAAGGATATAACATGTAGTCAATAATGTTTCACCCCATAGATTATATAGAAGTTTAACATTTAACAACATCAAGTTAACCATATCCATTAAAGTACGATTCTTTCTTTCTGTCAAACTATTTTGTTGTTGTGTATAAAGCGCAGAACACACATATACCACACCTTGTTCCTCACAGAATACATTAAATTCATTTGAAAATTATTCACCACCTCTATCACTACGAAGCACTTTGATTTTCTTACTAAAAAAATTCTCAACCTCGTTTTTAAAACGTTTAAACATATCAAAAGCCTCGTCTTTACTTCTCATGAGATACACATAAGTAAATCTAGAGAAGCCGTCTATAAAAGTGATTAAATATTATTCTCCACCTATTGTTAGAGTTCCATTTAATTAACAAACATCCGAATGGATTAAATCTAACACTTGTGAACTCCTTTCACACTTTGTCGAAACCATTTTTTTTTTTTGGAAAACGGGGTCGACTTTAAAAAACAAAAATGGAGTCGCCACCAATCCTTTTTGCTTAGGTGTGATCGGATCACCTTTTAAAACATTTTATTTCAAAAAAACATTGATTTTAGTCTACGAAATTTAGGAAAACGAGTTCGGAATTCGGTTACATACAAGGAAGGATTAGCACCCTAGTAACGCCCAAAATTGGTACCGGATTGATTAATTATTGTCCTAATGTCGAAAATTCGAAAAAATTTGAAAACATGATTTCTTTAAAAACTTGAATAATTTGAGTTAAAATTTGAGATTTCTTTGTTCCGAAAGAATACAAACATCACATCCAGCACGTTAAGACATGATATTTTAAACCCTCGTAACCAAAATCATCTCATGATTTACAAAATTTTATTAAAATGATATTTAGTTATTTAGTCAAACGGAAAATCGAAACCCAGCACGTTAGGGCACTATTCCCCGAATTTCTAAATACAAAACATTGCCTTATTTTTTTAAAAAACTTTTAGATAAAATATAGTAATTTTGGAAAATGTATTTTATTTTAAACGATGATCCATGTGAAAATATCGCATTAATACATCATCAAACATAAATACCAAAAGCAATCATGATATGCTAACATTTCATATTAATATAGACAATAAAAGAAATAATAATATAAACTAACGACTAATAAAAATAACTACACTAAAGCAATCATAAATAAATGAAAGAGTATGAACAAATAGAATATATAAAGCAATAAATAACAAAATAATAAAAAACTACTAAATAAATATGAAAATTTCTCATGCAAAATTAAACTTTCCATGCAATGACATATACCAAATAATAAATAAATATTGCAAAATAAAAAATAAAGAATAGTATATATATTTTGAGAAAATAAATAAAATACGTTTTGAAATAAATAAATGATTTATAACTTTAAATAAAAACATATTTATAATAATCTAATACATATAAAACTATATATTTAAGAATAAACAATATATTATACAAAATTATATGCAACATTAAGGATAAAATAATTTAAAAGTTATATATAAAATATAATATAATAATGTATAATATATAAAATAAAAATATAATATAATAACTAATATATAAAATTTTAAAATAATATACAATATATGAATAATATTGAAAAATAATAATAAATAATAATAATTAAAAAATAAGAATAAAATGAAAATAAAAAAATAAAAAAAAATCAAATGAGTAAGGATTAATTTAAAATAAAAAAAATTTAAGGTTAAAAATGCAAAAAGGATGATATTGGAACGCGCGCCAAACTGCAGGGACCTATTGGGCAATTATGCCCCATCTCCTAAACGGCGCCGTTCTGTTACCAGCCCTTAAATAGCTCAAGGGACTAAATTGAAATGTAAACAAACATTTAGGGCCGAATTAAAAAAAATTAAATTAAACGAAATTAAAAATAATAAAATTGCGGAAGGACTAAAATGGCAATTAGACCTTTTAACAAAAACGCGCGGATCCACTTCGAGTTTTCGGGTCAACACGCGGATCCCCCTTTAAAACGACATCGTTTTATGCTTATTAGCTTAAGCAAAAACGGCGCCGTTTCTTCATTTCTATATAAGTTAAAATCGGTCCCAAAAAATCATTTTAACATTCTTTTTAAAAAAAAACAAATGAGAGCCATGAAAACTCTCTCCGTCCTTCGGCCTTCGGCCAGGACCCCGATGAAGGCCCGTCGCACGCGCTACCGTACGCACCACCGTATAAGGCGGTCGGAGGCCGGCGACTTCGCTGTTGAACACGTATCGAAAGGTAAAAAAAAAACCTTTTATCTGTTTTTTATTTCTTGTATATTCAATATTTGCACGAATCAAAAAAAAAACTCGAATGAAGATCGAAAATCACCTCTGTAAACAGGCTTTCGTATTTTATTTCTCTGTATTTTTTGTGTGAATATTTGCGTATTCTTTCTGTGTCTTTTATAGGTTTATTCTGGGGTTTTTATAACCCGAAAAAAAACAAAAAAAGGAAATATACAGATTTTGTCCGATTTGCTGCTGCGTTTCTTTCCTTCTTTGCAGGTGGGCGAGGAGTGCGGCGGCGATAGGGGCATTATTCGCGCGCGAATCGCGGCTTGACAAGGACTGTGAGGCTTGCGGCGCGAGGAGCTGGGCGCTTACGGTGCCTAGAGTTTCCCAGAAACCCTAGGTTCCTGAAACTGTTTAGTGTTGGGCTTTTTTGGGCTGTCTCTGTTTTGGGTCTAAGTGTTGGGTCAGGGTGTAACGGGCTTTGGTATTTGGGTTTGGGTTTGGGCTTTAAGCCCGTTTATTGTAAATGGACTGTAATAACAAATTTGGACATTTATTATTATTTTTATTTTATTATTATTTTTTGTTTTTTTCTGAATGGAATAGGTTTCTAACGGGCCGGGCAAAATGGGCCTATTACAGCTGCCTCTCTTTGCTCATTGTCGTGAAACTAGAATAGAGCAAAGACAACAGAAGGTCCAATTTTGCCCGATCTTTGCCGAGCCTTGACTTCTTGGTCCTTGTCTTCTTCAAATGGCTTCCAACTCCACTGCAACTTCAACGGTATTGGAACTTCATCTTGATTTCAATAAGTCTGATGGCTTCAATTTGCTTCACTGCAACTTCAGGAAGGCAGTATCCGCTATCTTTTAATCTGTTCCACTGCAACTTCAGGGAGGCCAGCCTGATGTCTTTAATCTGCTTCACTACAACTTCAGGAATGCCAGACCTGTTATCTTCAGTCTGTTCTGCTGCAACTTCAGGGATACCAGACTAGTGTCTTCGATCTTCTTCCTGCAACCTCAGGAAGGTAAGATCTTTTTGTCTTCAGTCTACTCCACTTCAACTTCAGGGAGACAAGACTAATGTCTTCGATCTGCTTCACTGCAACTTCAGGAATGCCAGATCTGTCGTCTTTAATCTGCTCCACTGTAATTTCAGGGAGACCAGACTAATGTCTTCGATTTGCTTCACTGCAACTTCAGGAAGGCAAGATCGGTTGTCTTTTAATCTACTCCACTGCAACTTCAGGGAGACAAGATTTGACATTTTCGATCTGCTTCCTGCAACTTCAGGAAGACAAGATCTACTGTCTTTTAGCTTGCTCTACTGCAAACTCAGAGAGCTAAAGCTAATGTCTTCGATCTTCTTCCTGCAACTTCAGGAGGGTAAGATCTGTTATCTTTAGTCTACTCCGCTGCAACTTCAGGGAGGCAAGGCTGAAAGTGACCATTTACCCTACTACATCATCCTATAACATATAAAATGGGTATATGCTTATGCCGAATGATTAGGATGCCATGATCGAAATGAGTCAAATGCTCTTATTCAGACCTGCTATGATATGTGAATGCAAAAATGATATGAGTATGATTCCTACTCAAGGTGTTATCACTCATTTATCCGTCAAGGTTTCATCTTCGTTCCCCTTGGAGTGTCATTTTCTTGTTCAAATAATTTGCCCTATGGAAATTTTAGGGCCCATTCCTCTTGCACCTTGGGGACACGGGGCGTATATCACCTTCAAACCATCCCCCCAGGAATTCCAACTTTTCTGTCCATCCTTACTGCAATTTAAGGATGCAGGACTTGTTTCAACTTCAATTCATTCCACCACAATTTAGGAATTTTGAATTTTCCCGTCAAATTAGTCTATCATACCATTCTCCGAATGACCGATGACATTGTTTTTCTCCGTCACAACCACTCAATTGGACAAAGAATTCAGAGAAATAATCTCTATCTAGACTTTTCTTTCTCGAATATCTACGTACATGGAAATTCTGAACAATTGTCCTGTATCGGTTTCTTGTTTTATCTAGAAATTTCCGAAGTAACATGTAGAACTTTTTTTGTGAAATTATTAGTTCATCAATCATTATTTCAATGCAACATGCTTATGAATTATGGATAACAAATAAATTGATTTCAATGAGAGTTAAATGAATTATCAAAAATACAAAGGAAATTAACTGGGAACATATCTTTGAGAAGAAAAAGAATCCAAAGATAGAAAAATAAATAGAACAAAGATCGGATGCCCTAGATATCGCAGATTGGGCTTCCATATACAAACTTCATAAAGACTGCTTTGAGCTTAAAATGTGTTTAGAAGATCCAAAATACTTTGTTGATGCCCCGATATGCAACATACTTCATTTCTTGTTGATTCAAGTATAGCAAGATCACTACATGTTCATTCAAAATTTGAGCCGCCCTTTTCGGGTTTTTAACTCAAAACCCCTTTGGTCTCAAGGCGCCCTTTGCGGGTTTTCGCCTTGGCCTCTCCCTTTTTTTTTAGAAGTCTCAAAGTGCCCTTTGCGGGTTTTCACTTTGGCCTCTTCTCCTCTTCAAGCAAAATACTTTTTGACCGAATCCGAGTTCACAGGACTAGGTAAGCTTTTCCCATCCATTTCGGTCAGAATCAGTGCACCTCTAGAGAAAGCTTTCTTCACCACATATGGTCCTTCCCAATTCGGCATCTATTTTCCTCTGAAATCCTTTTGTATGGGAATGATCTTTTTTATTACAAGGTCCCCTTCGTAAAACTCTCTTGGGTGGACTTTTTTATCATAGGCTCACATCATTCGTTTTCGGTACATCTGACCGTGACGAATAGCCCTTAGCCTCTTTTCTTCAATTAAGTTCAATTGGTCATATCGAGCCTGGATCCATTCAGCTTCATCCAGCTTTATTTTTGACAAAACTCGAAGAGAAGGTATTTCCACTTCAATAGGTAGAAGTGCCTCCATCCCATAGACCAAAGAGAAAAGAGTTGCCCCAGTAGAGGTTTTAACGGACGTCCGATGAGCATAAAGTGCAAATGGTAACTTTTCATGCCAATCATTATAAGTCTCCGTCATTTTCCCCACTATCTTCTTAATATTTTTGTTGGCCGCTTCCATTGCCCCATTCATTTTTGGACGATACGTAGATGAGTTGTGGTGTTTGATCCCGAATTGACTACAAACTTCTGCTATTGTACTGTTGTTCAAGTTCAGTGTGTTGTCTGATATGATCCTCTCGGGCATTCCATATCGACAAATGATCTCCTTCTTCAAGAACCGACTAACTGCTGCCTTAGTAACGCTAGCATACGAAGCAGCCTCTATCCATTTCGTGAAGTAGTCAATAACCACAAAAATGAAACGATGCCCATTCGAAGCTTTCGGTGAGATCGGTCCAATGACATCCATGCCCCACATGGAAAAGGGCCATGGAGAAGTCATAACATGCAAAGGTGATGGTGGTACATGAATTTTGTCTCCATAGATCTGGCATTTATGACATCTTTTGGCATAATTGATACAATCCCCCTCTATAGTAGACCAGTAATATCCAAATCTCATTATCTATCTGGCCATTGTGAATCCATTAGCGTGTGTTCCACAAACGCCCTCATGAACTTCTTCTAGGATTTTCCTAGCTTCAACAGCATCAACGCATCTCAATAGTTCTTGATCCTTTCTCCTTTTGTACAAGATATCCCCATCTAAGACATAGTCAGAGGCCAATCTTCTTAATGTCATTTTATCATTCTCAGTTGCATGCTCCGGGTATTCACGATTTTTTACATATCGCAATACATCATGATACTAAGGGTGGTCATCTTTTTCCTCCTCTTCCATGTTATAACAATGAGCTGGAACTTCGAAAATACTCATCTGAATAGGTCTTGTATCCTCTGGTCTGTTTACTTTGATCATAGAAGCTAAGGTTGCCAAAGCATATGCCATCTGGTTTTCATCACGTGGGAGATAATTAAAAGTAATGTCGTCAAACTCCTCAATCAATCCCCAAACTATCTTTCGATAATCGATTAGTTTGGGATCTCTGGTCTCCCATTCACCTTTAAGCTGGTAAATCACTAGTGCAGAATCTCCATATACCTCTAGCACTCTGATTTTACGCTCTATAGCTGCTCGAATGCCCATGATGTACGCTTTATACTCTGCCATGTTGTTTGTGCAATCAAAATCCAATTTGCATGTGAATGGGTAATGATCACCACTAGGGGATACCAAGATTGCCCCAATTCCATTTCCAACAACATTTGACGCCCCATCAAAATTTAGCTTCCACGGACATTCTTCAGTAGTTGCTAGGTACATTAACTCTTCATTAAGGAAATCAAAGCTCAAAGGTTCATAATCATCTAAAGCTCTGCTAGCCAGAAATTCTGCTATTGCGCTCCCTTTTATAGCCTTTTGGTTCACGTAGACTATATCAAATTCGGAAAAGCAGAATGCACCGCGTGCCATTCTTCTATTGAGCGCTTGCCTCCATCATATACTTTAATGGGTCAAGCTTCAAATTAACGGGTTGTATGATATAGCATGTATCGCCTCAATCTCCGAGTTGTCCAAATCAAGGCACAACACAATTTTTCAATCGACGAATATCTCATTTCACATTGATAAACTTTTCTTGAGATAGTATATCGCGCCTTTTTTTTTTCGACTCATCATGTTGACCAAGCACACATCCCATGGAGTTATTGAACACTGACAAATACAATATCAATGGTCTATCTGATTAGGCGGAGATAGTACTGGTGTATTTGACAGATATTGTTTGACTTTGTCAAAAGCTCTCTGGCATTTCTCGTCCCATACACCTTGGTTGTGTTTCTTGAAAAGACGAAATATGGGATCACATTTCTCTGTTAATTGTGAAATAAACTAAGCAATGTAATTTAAAATTCCAAGAAAGCCTCAAACTTCCTTTTGAGTGCGTGGTGGAGGCAATTCTTGTATTACCTTGACCTTATTTGAGTCAACTTCGATTCCTCTCTCGCTGACCACAAAACCCAGTAATTTCCCTGACCGAGCTCTGAAAGTACATTTAGCCGGGTTGAGCTTCAATTGGAATTTTCTCAACCTCGAAAATAATTTCTTCAAAACCTCAATGTGTTCTTTTTCTGTTCGAGATTTGGCGATCATATCATCAACATATACTTCAATCTATTTGTGCATCATGTCACGGAACAAGGTTACCATGGCCCTTTGATATGTTGCTCCAGCATTTTTTAGTCCAAATGGCATTACCTTATAACAAAAGGTACCCCACAATGTTATGAAAATAGTTTTCTCCATATCCTCAGGGTGCATCTTGATATGATTGTATCCCGAAAAACCATCCATGAAAGAAAACAATGAGTATCCCGCCGTATTATCTACCAACATGTCAATATGTGGCAAAGGGAAATTATCCTTTGGGCTGGCTTTATTTAAGTCCCTGTAGTCTACACACATCCGGACCTTTCTATCTTTCTTAGGGACAGGAACAATGTTGGCAACCCACTCTGAGTATTTGACCACCTGTAGAAAACCAGCATCATACTGTTTCTTGACTTCCTCCTTTATCTTCAACACCACATCAGGCCTCATCCTTCGTAGCTTTTGCTGAACTGGCTTGCACTCTTATCTTATGGGAAGACGATGTACTACAATGTCAGTACTTAGCCCAGACATATCTTGGTATGACCATGCAATGACGTCTTTGAATTTCTGTAATAACTCAACGAGGTCTTGCTTCGTCTCCTCGGTTATTCGCGTTCCAATTTTCACAACTTTTCCTTCCTCCAAGGCTATGTTCTCTACCTCCTCTTCATGGGGTAAAATTTGTTTCTCTTCTTGCTTTACCATTCTTAACAGATCTGGAGATAAGTCACAATCTCTTTCACCTTTAAAATCCTGAGATTCCTCTAAACACATGTCTTGTTCAAAATGGACCTCTGGATCTGTAGTATCGTTGCTCATGTCATTGATATCTAGGGATCTGTGGTAGGCACAAAAGAATGTACCAAAAACAAATGAATTCAAGGACAACTATTCACATGATATGAATGAGAATAAAAAAATTGGAATGAAATTAGAAAATCAAAAGAATGTAAGAAATGAAAGAATATTTGCCAAATTTGATCATTAAAGATGTATTTTATTGAAACAAAAGATGTCTGAACATGAGCCTATTTAACAAAAGGAATCTTATTGTTTCTAGGCTTAAAAACAACAAGTGTGTTCTGAACATTACTCTGTGTAATCTCTAAAAACTACAGGAAGATCCTCTGCAGTCCAATTGTTCAAAATGCTTCCAGGTTCATAAGGGCAAATGCCCAACAGGTTTCTTTGCCCAGTTTCTTCCTCGTGTATGGCATTGATGTAAGGATTTTCATTCTCCAATAATCCTCACCCCGGGTGAATAATCCCTCCTGATACAAAGGTTCGGGATATATGAGGGAATGTCATCGGTTCCCACTTGACTTCTTCCCCATTCAACCGTGCCCTTCTTCTCTCCTGCTTCTTCTCTATTTCCTTCATCCTCTGTCTAGCATTTGGCCTGAAACCTAAGCCAAAGCGGTCTCTTTTCTCTTTCAGTGATAGAACTTGAATCTCTCCTTGAAGATGTCTGTCCAATCCTTTTCCTGGCGAGGCTCCTTTCCCCACCATCATTTGTAAGTCCATCCTCATGGTCTTGGATATCTTAGGCACCGGAACTTTATTCCCTTCCGAAATGAATGTTGTGTTTACGAATTCCAAAGATCAAAAAGAACACTCAGTGGCCTCTTCATTTGCCTCTACATATGGTGCATCGTTGGTAACAATTGCTATGATGTCCTCCTCCACGTTTACGGTAACTAGCCGACCTTCTATTACTAGCTTCAATTTTTGGTGCAGCGATGAGGGCACTACTCCTGCTGAATGAATCCAAGGCCTTCCCAACAAGCAATTATAGGATGGCTTGATATCTATCACCAAAAAATTCACTTCATATGTGTTAGGCCCGATTAGCAACGGTATGTTAATTCTTCCCATCACTCTTCTCTCGGTGCCATCAAATGCTCTCACTATGTTCTGGCATGTCTTCATGTGAGAACCGTCTATTGGTAACCTCTTCAGCGTAGACAATGGTAAGACATTCAAAGCCGATCCATTATCTATTAACACACTTGGCGGAGTGTATCCCTTGCAACGAGTAGTAATGTGCAGAGCTTTGGTCGATCCCATACCTTCAGGTGGAATTTCATCATCGTTGAAGTAAATAAAGTTGTCAGCACTTATATTACCAACCAAACGGTCAAGTTTGTTGACAGATATATCTTTAGTAACGTAGGTTTCATTCAAGACTTTCATCAATGCCTCCCGATGCACTTCTGAACTTAAAAGCAAGGCTAGCACTGATATGCGAGCCAGTTGTTTGCGCAGCTATTCTACCACGCTGTATTCACTATGCTTCAAGAATTTTAGAAATTCTTTAGCCTCTTCCTCCTTCACAGGTTCATTGATAAGTGCTTCAGCTTCTTTCTCCTGCTCAATTACCAAGGTCTTTGCTTTCACAGGCACAGTTCTGACGTTTACCGAGTCGTAACGCCTTCCACTTCGTGTGTAGGATCCTTCACTTTGTACCTCCTTGGCAGGGCTAGCTGAGTTTTCCACTCCTGGCATAGTCACATGGCAGTCGTAATTCCAAAGTACCATTTTGTCATCCTTGTAAGGAAAGGAAACAGGTTTCTGGATTACGACTTTAGGCGCGATTTGTGCTCCGCCTTCCGTGTTTCTTGGTCGGGAGATAATGATCCTCGGATAATTGACTTTTTGCTTCGTCAATTTGCCTTCGGTTGCATATATGTTTCCTCCCTCTGAGCCTTCTTCATAAAACTCCAATTCCTTATTATCCATAAGGCTTTGTACCAATACTCTAAACTCAGCACATTCCTGGATCTCATGTCCCTCCGTTTTATGGAACTCACAGTAGTCCCTTATTCCTCCGCATCCTTTCACAGAATCTGATTCTACCAATCCTCTTCTTATCATTTTTTCCAAACCATTCTCAACGGGGTTTTTACCTCCGAGATATCCTCTTTGATCCTTCTCACGACCTTTTCACCGATCGCATTTATCCCCTTATCACCATGGTTTGGTAATGGGCTCTCTGTACTAGGTGTATCGTTGAACTTCACAATCCCCATCTTGATGAGTCTCTCTACTACCTTTTTGAAGGCGGTGCATTTTTCTATTGAATGCCCTGATATTCCCGCATGGTAATCACATTGAGCGTTTGAATCATACCATTTGGGATATGGGGGCTGTAGCAGTTTTAGATAGAACGGGGACACCACGTGTGCGTCAAATAAACTTTGATATAACTCCTTATATGTCATTGGGATTGGCGTAAATTGGAGCTTTTCTGAATTTTACCTTGCGCCTGATTCTTGTCTTGTCGACCCTTGTTGCCCAGTCGTAATTACCTTTGGCTGGCTAACAGTGATTGCCTTCGAGTACCATTTGTTGTATGTACTCGTATTATTCACCTCATTGTCTTTTTTCCTAGGAGCAGACCTCTTAGTGGTTTCCCCTGCTTCAATCTTACCACTCCTTATGGTATTTTCTATCATTTCTCCTGCCATCACTATATCCGCGAAGCTCTTGGTAGTACTTCCTATCATGTGGGTGACGAATGGAGCCTTCAAGGTGTTGATAAAAAGTATTGTAGTCTCATTTTCTAAGAGCGGTGTTGAACTTGCATAGCAACCTCCTCCATCTTTGCGCATCCGCTGAAGCTTTCATTCGACTTCTTTTCCATATTCTGCAACATGATTCTGTCAGGCGTCATGTCTGTGACATGATTGTATTGCTTCATGAAGGCGTGGGCTAGGTCTCTCCAGGAGCTAATATTAGCATGGCTAAGTTGATTGTACCACCTGGACGCTGCCCCCACCAAACTGTATTGGAAACAATGAATCAAGAGTTGATCATTGTTAACATAGCCAGTCATCCGTCTACAGAACATAGTGATATGGGCTTCAGGGCAGCTGGTCCCATTGTACTTCTCAAATTCTGGCATTTTGAACTTATAAGGAAGCACCAAGTCTGGAACCAAGCTCAGGTCTTTAGCATCAATTCCATGATGATTATCAGCATTTTCTAAAGCCTTGAACTTCTCTTCCAACCATCTGCAACGATCTTCCAATTGCCTTGAAGATTCAATTCTTATCCCCTCCTTTTCTGCTATATCTAAGTCAGAGATAACATGATTAGTAGGGTTATCTCCTGGGTTGGATCCTGTGCCAACTTGGAAATTCATGGTTGCTCCAGCGTCATTTTGCCCTTGTTGAGGCCTAATCGTGACAGATGGCCTTCAGGGATATTTCTCTGGTTGTGTTTGCACATGCGGTGGGGTGAAACCTCGAGAAAAGTCCTCATTATCTTCAGCATTAACTATGGGACCTTTTCCTTTGTCCATTGCCCCATTCAGCATCTGGGCCATTTGAGCCATCATGTTCCTTTGAGCTTCCAACATTTGGTCTCTCATTTCTTGTTGGAGTTTTGCCAATTGCTCCTGCATCTGGTCTTGCATGTCTCTCTGGAATTGTTCAAGTCTTTGATCCATTTTCTTTGTCTTGGCACGTGTACCGTATTGATGTTCGGTTTCCAAATTTTTCTTCTCTCTCTCTCTCTGTTAATTTCAACTAATTAGACTCTCTCTATGGATTTAAATGCATATGATGTGATGTAATGCAAATGCATGAATGCAACAAAGAAGGCATCGATTCAGATTCAACTTCATTTAGAAAACTTTATTAGAAAACAAAATCATTTACACAAAATGGACTACATATATACTTTTGCCCTAAGGCCCAAGGTCTTAACTTTTCTAAGCAATGAAGCTAGCACTTGACTATGATCGGACTGTAGCTCATACTTCATGCTCAACGTATCAGCTTATACTGCCAAAGTCTGTAAATGATCAGCTACCTCTCGAATCTGAACTATGGCTTCACCCATGAGATAATCCCTATTTCTTATTTGATCATGAGAATGGTGAAGCTCTTCCTTCCAACGCCCTTCTCTTGTCTCAAGAAGCTCGATCCGAAGTTCACAACTGTGCAATGCTGATTCTAACTCTTCAATCTTACCCTTCATTTCCTCGATCTTGTTCAGACTTGATTTTAGCTTGATCTCAAAATTACGACTTCGATGATGATGAAGAGACCGCCCAAGTTCAGCCACTCTAGCTTTTAATTCTCCTTTTTCATTTCGACTTTCTGCCAAACTCTTCTCTAAGGCCTCGTTTCACGCTTGCATTTCTTGGAACTTCCTCTCCCAATGGTTAGCTTTGGCCTTTTCCTCTTGAATCTCCTGTTGCCACTGTTCTGAAGTCTTTCCCAATCTAGCGTTCTTCATCTTCAGACGTATCTTCTTATATTCTGTCTTCAAACTATCTCGATCTTCCTCTTTTCTTTTCTTAATTTTTCGGCCTCCAGTTTCTGAACATCCGCATCTAATCTTAGGTGCATTTTTTCTTCTTCCAACTTCTCTATCCTCTTTCCGAGCTCTAAACTTTGCCTCTCGAAGTCTTGCTTTATAATCTCTAACTCCGATGGGACCACTTGTAAATACTCCTTCATCGATCGAGCACCCTCCAGGCTTGGCCCAGGGATGTTATCATTGATCCTTTTGCTCGACCACTCCTTGTATTCCAGGGTTGTCATCAGTCCTCCAGTCAATATCTTCATACAGCGAGCCCGCTTCCAAGCCTCAGAAATCTCTCGAATCTTCTTCTTATAATTATCCCCCTTATATGAGAATTCACTTTGAGCTAACCCATATGTTGCCGGTATGAACTGTCTTGTTTTGTATTGCCTTAGTATGAGCAACGGTGCATATCCAAAAGCTCCCCAGATTCCAGGTAGAGGTACCCAATCAAAATTTCCACATCGATAAAGGACTTCGTCGGGAACCATCCAAGGGGCTTTCCACTCAACATCCTTCTCTCGGAGGTTTTAAAGAATTTCCATCCACCTTTCCTCTGATATATCGTCCCTCA
The DNA here is from genome assembly GCA_025698515.1 of Gossypium sturtianum. NCBI lineage: Eukaryota > Viridiplantae > Streptophyta > Magnoliopsida > Malvales > Malvaceae > Gossypium > Gossypium sturtianum. The sequence goes on from CM046952.1 coordinate 45,153,399, forward strand.
TTTTCGTAGTTGTGGCCTCCTTTAAAGGGGAATAACTTTCAAAGAACACTCGGTAAGGAACCTTGTCAACCCTCCAAAAATGACTGTGGAACCAAACCAACAATAACTGTGTGCATCCAATGAATCTACCTTCACCAGCTCTCTGACATGCATTCAAAGATCTGAACGTCTCGGCTAAGATCGCAGGTACAGGTGTGACCCATTTGTTAAGTCGGTCAAATAAATCAGTAACCGCTTCATCTATATGTCTTAGAGCTTTAGGGAAAATTACCAAACCATAAATATATAAGGCAAAGACGTCGATCTTCTTCTTTACATCTGGATGTGCTAGGATCAGGTCTCTCAAACTCACCCAAGGTATGCATTTACCCTCACCTTTCTCTTGGATTTTGGCTGCAAAAAAGTTGGGACATTGGCAGCCCTAAAATAAGCTTTGTCGACTTGGACCCTTGAACAGCGAAGCAAGGTTGTATATTCCTCCACCGTGGGCACTAAATCTACTTTCCCGAAAGTGAAACAGCTATAAGCAAAGTTCAAAAACTGAGTCATAGCCCGGAATAGATGCTTATCTACCTTAATGTCGAGCAAGTAGGGTAGATCGCCATAATTACGATAGAATAGCTGCTTTGTCTCATCGTCCCACTGGGTCCATATTTCTTTCAACTCTCGGAACTCATTTTGCGTGATACTAATATGTGTAAAATCCCATAGTTCAGACACATACTCGTTAGCTAAGCTATTCCCTTTCTCTAATTGCGTTTGCTCTGACCATGTGCGGACAGCTGCATTGTCTCCCACTTTATCAGGGAACTCGTTCTCCATAACCAGCTTTCTAACTTAGAAACTGACCGTGAATTGATACCTCTCTAAAATATGAAATGACATGCACCAGAAAAATAAAGCACAACAAGTTAGTATTATGAAATAAAATATAAAGCAAATAAAATAAAAAAACACCTATTTGGGTAAACACTAAGGCTTGGCATAATTCTACTTAGGGTGAGTCCTTATGTTTTCTACGTGTGGTTTAGCTCTAAAGTTGAGGTACCTGAACCAGCAGATTCCTCGATCCTCACCCATTATAGGCTCATACGGACTGAGTTCGGTTCAGGGGAATACATTTCCCTATGGCCATGCGGAAGTGAAAACTTCACGGAGACATAGGTACAGATGTATCCCGGAAGCAATCCACTAGCCCATGCGGAGGTGAAAACCTCACGAAGGCATAGCTTCTCTCTCCCACTTAAAGGTGCGACCACAACGGTCATGCAATGCAATGCAAAAATACTTTACAAGATTAGAACAACATGCAACAAAAAGGATCATAATTTTTCAAATCGAATTTTCAAATTTAGACAAAAGGACAAGAAATAATCAATTTTACGGCTTGGCTCTCTTATTATGTCCCCAGCAGAGTCGCCAAGTTGTCGAAACCATTTTTTTTTGGAAAACGGGGTCGACTTTAAAAAACAAAAATGGAGTCGCCACCAATCCTTTTTGCTTAGGTGTGATCGGATCACCTTTTAAAACATTTTATTTAAAAAAAAACATTGATTTTAGTCTACGAAATTTAGGAAAACGGGTTCGGGAGTCGGTTACATACAAGGAAGGATTAGCACCCTCGTAACGCCCAAAATTGGTACCGGATTGATTAATTATTGTCCTAATATCGAAAATTCGAAAAAATTTGAAAACATGATTTCTTTAAAAACTTGAACAATTTGAGTTAAAATTTGAGATTTCTTTGTTCCGCGTTAGGACATGATATTTTAAACCCTCGTAACCAAAATCATCTCATAATTTACAAAATTTTATTAAAAGGATATTTAGTTATTTAGTCAAACGAAAAATCGAAACCCAGCACGTTAGGGCACTATTCCCTGAATTTCTAAATACAAAACATTGCCTTATTTTTTTAAAAAACTTTTAGATAAAATATAGTAATTTTGCAAAATGTATTTTATTTTAAACGATGATCCATGTGAAAATATCGCATTAATACATCATCAAACATAAATACCAAAAGCAATCATGATATACTAACATTTCATATTAATATAGACAATAAAAGAAATAATAATATAAAATAACGACTAATAAAAATAACTACACTAAAGCAATCATAAATAAATGAAAGAGTATGAACAAATAGAATATATAAAGCAATAAATAACAAAATAATAAAAAAACTACTAAATAAATATGAAAATTTCTCATGCAAAATTAAACTTTCCATGCAATGACATATACCAAATAATAAATAAATATTACAAAATAAAAAATAAAGAATAGTATATATATTTTGAGAAAATAAATAAAATACGTTTTGAAATAAATAAATGATTTATAACTTTAAATAAAAACATATTTATAATAATCTAATACATATAAAACTATATATTTAAGAATAAACAATATATTATACAAAATTATATGCAACATTAAGGATAAAATAATTTAAAAGTTATATATAAATATAATATAATAATGTATAATATATAAAATAAAAATACAATATAATAACTAATATATAAAATTTTAAAATAATATACAATATATGAATAATATTGAAAAATAATAATAAATAATAATAATTAAAAAATAAGAATAAAATGAAAATAAAAAATAAAAAAAATCAAATGAGTAAGGATTAATTTAAAATAATAAAAAAAATTTAAGGTTAAAAATGCAAAAAGGATGATATTGGAACGCGCGCCAAACTGCAGGGACCTATTGGGCAATTATGCCCCATCTCCTAAACGGCGCCGTTCTTTTACCAGCCCTTAAATAGCCCAAGGGACTAAATTGAAATGTAGATAAACATTTAGGCCCGAATTAAAAAAAAATAAATTAAACGAAATTAAAAATAATAAAATTGCGGAAGGACTAAAATGGCAATTAGACCTTTTAACAAAAACGCGTGGATCCTCTTCGGGTTTTCGGGTCAACACGCGGATCCCCCTTTAAAACGACATCGTTTTATGCTTATTAGCTTAAGCAAAAACGGCGCCGTTTCTTCATTGCTATATAAGTTAAAATCGGTCCCAAAAAATCATTTTAACATTCTTTTAAAAAAATCCTTCGGCCTTCGGCCAGGACCCCGATGAAGGCCCGTCGCACGCGCTACCGTACGCCCCACCGTATAAGGTGGTCGGAGGCCGGCGACTTCGCTGTTGAACACGAATCGAAAGGTAAAAAAAAACCTTTTATCTGTTTTTTATTTCTTGTATATTCAATATTTGCACGAATCAAAAAAAAAAAACTCGAATGAAAATCGGAAATCACCTCTGTAAACAGGCTTTCGTATTTTATTTCTCTGTATTTTTTTGTGAATATTTGCGTATTCTTTCTGTGTCTTTTACAGGTTTATTCTGGGATTTTTATAACCCGAAAAAAAAACAAAAAAAGAAGAAGGAAATATACATATTTTGTCCGATTTGCTGCTGCGTTTCTTTCCTTCTTTGCAGGTGGGCGAGGAGTGCGGCGGTGATAGGGGCATTATTCGCGCGCAGATCGCGGCTTGACGAGGGCTGTGAGGCTTGCGGCGCGAGGAGCTGGGCGCTTGCGGTGCCTAGGGTTTCCCAGAAACCCTAGGTTCCTGAAACTGTTTAGTGTTGGGCCTTTTTGGGCCGTCTCTGTTTTGGGTCTAAGTGTTGGGTCAGGGTGTAACGGGCTTTGGTATTTGGGTTTGGACTTTAAGCCCGTTTATTGTAAATGGACTGTAATAACAAATTTGGACATTTATTATTATTTTTATTTTATTATTGTTTTTTGTTTTTTTTTCTGAATGGAATGGGTTTCTAACGAGCCGGGCAAAATGGGCCTATTACACACTTATTAGGAAACAATTTCTTGGTAATTTTTTATTAAATACAAACTGCACATTTATCCAAAAACTCATCATTACTTAGATTGATATAACCATTCTTTTGCATATATTATAAAGTTTTAAAATTAAAATGTGCTAGACCCGCATGCCACAAAGGATAAAATTCAACAATATAAGCAGAAGAATTGATTTTATTCATATCAATGCTCAACTTGAACATGCTCTTGTTACAACATCCTTTACATATATATCGCCCTTAAGTAAGACTAACTTATTGGATTCCATGATAACCTTGACCTCTTGTTACACAGAAGACTTGCAGACACTAAATTATTTCTCAGATTGGGAACATGCAACACATTGATCAAGGTCAATTTCTTCTCGAATGTGAAGTTGAGTTCCACCGTCCCTTGACTGAGCACCTTAACCAATTGATAATTGCCCATAGATATTTTACGATTTACCACTAATTCATAACTCTTGAATTGTTGTTAGTCATTACACACATGGATAGTAGCTCCGGAGTCGAGCCATAAATTATAGGACTTATCGATCATGAATATGTTGAGTTCGGTAATCATACCAGTCTCCAAACTCTCGATCCCTTCCGTAACCATGACCACTAAGTCCATGTCCTCCACCATATTGGCTTTGGAAGTTGTGGCATCTTGATTCTTTTTGAGAAGTTTAAAATCTTTAATGTAGTGTCCTTTCTTATTGCAATTATAACAATTGCGAGATTTTTTCTTCTTGTCTTGCATGTCATTGGTCTCAAATGTGGCCTTTCGCTTACCATTTCGAGAGTTCTTGGACTCGCTCAAATGGTTCACTTTAGAAATTTAGGGAAGGTACACAACATCACGCTTCTGAGTTTCTTCTTCAATACACAAATGCCTAAGTGTTTTCTCCATAGTGAAGTCATCTGCCATATGCAGAAGCTTCTTCTGATAATTATTCCCAGACGAGGGCAACTTCGAGATGATAACCCCGACTTGTAACAATTCTAGAATAACAACTTTCAGTTCACGAAGCCTGCTTACAAGGACTTGTAGTTCATGGACTTGATCCATGATCGGGATACTATCGAGCATTTTGAATTCGAAATACTTTATCATTAAAAATTTATCAGTACCTTGTTGCTCGGTATTGTATTTCTCTTCAAGAGCTTTACATATTTCCACCGGGGATTGCATCGACATATAGAAATCATATAATCGATCGAATAAGGTGTTGAGGATGTGTCCATGACATGTGAAATTGTATTCCTCGCACTTCTTCTTGAGTTCAGCCACTTTCACAATTTTCTTGGGGTCTACATTGGGGGCGGGTTATTCCACAGATTGTAGGTTTGGATCCAGAACATACGCCACATTCAAGACGGTAAGAAGGAACATCTTATTCTTCCACCGATTGAAGTTTGAGCTATCAAATCGGTTAAGTTCCACAAACTCTTTGTTCATCACTTTGAATGCGGTGGTAGCCTCCGTCCTTATCTCCAAAATTGTTCTCTTTGATTGTTGGAGAATTTGAGTGAAAACGATAGATCCGGAGACAATATGAAATTAAAACAATAGACTTTGAGGCGCAGATGATGCTTTCCAAAGAGAACAATTTGTCCCCACACAAAGTTGCTAGAAGGTTAAGAAAAATGTCCTCCCAGGATACAATGAAGCTTTTTTATTTCCATTGATTAGCAAAATCAAGGAATTCCCTGAATCTTACTCTAATTTTTGAAATTGGATCGAATGTTATAATATATTTTGAGTACCATAGTCTTCCTATTTATATGTATTTACTATTGAAGAGCCACAACCCTTTGTATTGGACACACTTCTTAGAAGAAACATGTCCCATGGAAATCAAATGTATCAATTGGATGAATGAATCATCACTTTCTAATCTGAATAAGTGCTTATGAATCACCTTAAGTGATCCATTAATAATATCTAATGAATTTGCAATCTACGATTTCCAACACAAGTTATAGGCAATAGATGTGTATAAATTCCTGGAATCATGAGAGTTGAGTTTGTTACTTTGTAGCAATTGAAAAAGTTCGGGTTATAAAAATACAAACCGTAAACTTTGAGCTATTGGCTGATGGCTTTATCCTTTTCCTTCCTTTCGAGGAATCTGAGTAAACATTAGCTACAGATTAACATAAACACATAACACTATCAAAATACAATCAATTTCAGAATCAATCGTCAATTTATACAAATTTTGCATTTTATTCAATTTAGTCCCTAAAATCGAAACTAACATAACTTTCAATCTAGAACTCACATTTTCAATCCATTTTTCACTATAGTCCAACTAGGACATCCTATTTCTCATTTCTATTACAAATTTTAAAATTTGTGCTTTTTAGTCCCTATTGTGCAAAACTATAAATTAACTTCAAAATTTAGTTTTTTTTTTTCACTCCAAAACTTAAAATCTATCAAACTAGTACCTAAAACTTTAAAGATTCATCAATGGCAACTGTCTAAATCTTTAACAGTTTCGAAAATAATACACGAGTCAGCTAAGCTCTCGGGATTCCAAAAACATAAAAATTACAAGAAAATGGACTAAATTGATTAAACAATTGAAGTTTTGAACTTTAGAACCCTAGAGGCCGATGTTCTCCTTTCTATCTTTTCTTCTCACGATTTTCATGAACAAATTAGGGAAAAATGTTTTGATTTCTCTACTAAATTTCCATTATCTATATTTTATTTTAACATATTTTATAACTAATAATATTATTAAGGGTAAATTACACCAACAGTCACTCAACTTTGGGGTAGCCAACAAAACAGTCACCTAGGTTTCATTTCAGTCACTCAACTTTTGAAAAATAACAAAACAGTCACTAACGTTATAAAAAAAGTGACAAAATAATCACTGATTAATAGTTTTCGTTAGTGTCTTAACGGGATCGTTGATGTGGCAAGTTAACTGGTGATTTGGCCAGTTAACTTGCCACGTTGGACGTCCATAGTGGAAACTGTAACACCCCTAACCCGTCTCCGACGCCGGATTAGGGTTAAAGGCGCTACCGGACAGATCGGAAACTTACACAACATTTCATACATTACATTCATCATTAACGATCATAGTGTCCCTTAGATGAGTCATCGAGACCCAAATCATGCATATAAATCGAGTTGGGACTAAACTGAAACACATATGAAATTTCATGAAAATTTAAAAACTTTTCTAACTTTCAGGGGAGGCACGCCCGTGGTAGGAGACTGTGTACCCTCCACGGCTTCTAGACACCCCCGTGTATCCATCCGTGTTTACATACTGACTATATCAACACGGTAACTTGGCACGTCCGTGTGCCATGACCGTGTGCTACCAAACCATATACTGACTTTTCCAACACGGCCAACAAGCACGCCCGTGGCCATGGCCGTGTGCTCTTAGCTAGCTACTGACTTATACACCACGGCCAGCTGACACGCCCATGTCGAGGCCGTGTGCTATTTAAGCTACATTCTGCCAATTCAACCACGGTCTTAGGCACGCCCGTGTGCCACAACCGTGTGGCATTATAGGCTATTTACAAGGCCAAAATGCTACCCATAAGGGTCAACCTACAAGCCATATTTTCCAACATATCTCATGCACATATAACCATAAAAAACATACCAAAATAATCATTCAACCCATGCATTAAATACCATTTCCAACCATGACCATTTCAAAGAATAAAACTCATATCATTACAAGCATAATTCATTCATTTGCTCACTCAAACCTTATTCATTTCACATGCTTTCACCATACCAAAATATGCATCATATATCACATTCATTTAAGCAAAGTCTTAATTCAAAGATAGCCAAATCACATGGCTAAGATCACATAACAACTTGTACTAAAATACTAGCCTATACATGCCATATCTAACTTTATACATTTTCAAAAGTACCAAAATGATTTTAGAAGTGTGATGATGATCCTTGACGGTCCCGAGCCTTCAGTAGCTTTGACGACCTATAAAACAGAGAAAACACACATAGAGTAAGCTTTCCAAAAGCTTAGTAAGTCATATACAAATAAATTTAATAGACAAGTATATAAACATATAGCATTATAGGCATATTTCATATAAATAACATCTTCTCACATATATACTTTGGTTCATACTATTGGCCACATTTACCACATTCATTAATTCCAAAAAATCTTTTATGCACAAAATTATTTCAAAGGTACATAACCATCATAGCAAGATTACATAGGAACTTACCTTATATACACATTTAGTGTATGAATCAACGTACCTGAATCAAATTCACTATTTACATGGCTATTTCGTATCACAAACTTGCCCGTTGAACAGTAAGGAATCTAGTAGGATACTCAGAAAGCTCGGAATGGTCATACAATGCCAACGTCCCAGACGAGGTCTTATATGCACTCAGACATTGATGCCGCTTATCCCGCATGTGGTCTTACACGATTAATACGATGCCAATGTCCCTGACATGGTCTTACACGTAAAGCTTATCTCGATGCCAACGTCCCAGACGTGGTCTTATACATAGAACTTATATCGATGCCAACGTCCCAGACGTGGTCTCACACAAAGTCTCAAATCAACGCCAACGTCCCAGAAGTGGTCTTACATGATAGAACAGAATAGATACCTATGTCATGACATAGCTAATCCTCTCTATTCCTAGGTTTGTACGGGCTTTTCGGACTTTATCGCTATATCGGCCTTATCTCGTAATTCATATGCACAACCTCTCATAAGCATTCATTATCAACATTAGTCATATGAACAAATACAACTGCATACATATACGTTTATTTGCATAGTGACTTACCTCGGATTCGATATGTTGAAATGAAAACGGCTACTCGGTTACTTTCGCTTTCCCGCGATCAATGTCCGTTTTCCTTGTTTCTTGATCTAAACATTTTCAAAATTAACCCTTTTATTCACTAATTCATACATTTCAATCCATGGACACACATTTAGGACTATTTGCAAATTAACCATCATATTTGTACACTTTATCATTTTAGTCTATTTTTCTCAAAACATCAAATTCAAAAAATCCACACATACACATGCTTAGCCGAATGTATGTACATCTCATACAAGTCCATATTTTCCATCAAATTTTCCATTTAGTCCCTCAAGTTACCATTTTCTCAATTTAGCCCTATTTAGCTAAATTCATCAAAAATTCAAGAACAAAGTATGTTCATCTAACTCATATCTTTCATTTAGCAACTAAACTCATCTCAAAACTCAACATATCAACAATGGCATCTCACACAAACATCATCAATTCACAAAATTGGTACATGAGCTTGATAGTAGACTAAGTAACAATCTCAAAAACATAAAAATCATAAAAATCTAATTCAAAATCATACCTCAATTTGGCTTGGTAATTGCCGAAACCTAGGATAGTTTTCTACCTTTCTTTCTTATGAATTTTCGGTGATAAAATGGATGATATAAAACCACTATCATGCTTATTTGTTATATTTACTAATAACATAATTATTTAATTACCCATTTACCCATTTAATAATCATATAAGACAAATATATATCATGGCTATCATGACATTCCACCATCCACTATCCAAAAATTTACATATTTACCTCATAAGGCCTCATCATGTAAAAGCCATATCACATTGGTATTTAACGGATAACATACAACTTTCACCTCTAATACAATTCAATCCTCTGTTTAAATTAAACACACGAACAGACAAATTAGCTTACGAAACTTTACCACATGCTTAGTCACATATCAACGGCACAGAAAATAATATTAAAATATTACACAGACTCGGATTTGTGGTCCCGAAACCACTGTTTCGACTAGAGTATGAACCGGACTGTTACAATTCTCCCCCCTTAGGGATTTTCGTCCCCGAAAATCTTACCGTTAAACAGATTCGGATATTGCCATCTCATTGAATCTTCAGGCTCCCACGTAGCCTCTTCTATTCCATGTCGATTCCATAGTACTTTTACTAACGAAATTTTCTTATTTCTCAACTCTTTTACTTCACGAGCTAAGATACAGATCGATTCCTCTTCATATGTCATATCAGATCGGATTTCAATTTCAGATGGGACAATTACATGTGACGGATCAGATCGATATCTACGGAGCATCGAGACATGAAACACATTATGGATCTTTTCTAATTCAGTGGGCAATCTTAATCTGTATGCAACAGGCCCAACACGTTCAACGATCTCATACGGTCCGATGAACCTAGGAATTAATTTGCCTTTACGTCTGAATCGAAGCACTTTCTTCCACGGGGACACTTTCAGAAATACTTTGTCGCCAATCTCAAATTCTATATCTTTACGTTTCAACGACTTCTGATGATCAGATGCTGCTTTCAAATAATCTCGGATCAATTTCACTTTCTGTTCTGAATCTTTTATCAAATCAACACCGTGTAGATTATTTTCACTGAGTTCAGTCCAATACAGAGGGGTACGACATTTACGTCCATACAGAGCTTCATATGGTGCCATTCTGATACTCGACTGAAAACTATTATTATACGCAAATTCGATCAATGGCGAATCATTGTTCCCACGAACCATGAAACTCAAGTACACGACATCTTAACATATCTTCGAGAATCGAATGATTCGCTTGATCGACCATCCGTTTGCGGATGAAAAGTTGTACTGAAGTGTAATTTTGTACCCAAAGCTTCTTGCAGTTTCTTCCAGAATTTTGATGTAAACCTCGGATCTCTATCTGACACAATGGATAGTGGCACTCCGTGCAATCTAACAATCTCGAAAATATATAGCTCGGCTAATCTATCAAGTGAATAATCAGATCTTACCGGAATAAAATGGGCAGATTTTGTCAGTCGGTCAACTATGATCCAAATTGTATCTTTCTTTCTCGAAGTCTGAGGCAAACCAGAAACAAAGTCCATTATTATTCTATCCCATTTCCATTCAGGAATCAGAATCGGTTGAAGCAATCCAGACGGAACTTGATGTTCAGCTTTTACTTGCTGACAGACTAAACATTTCGAAACAAAGTCAGAAATATCTTGTTTCATACCAGACCACCAGTAGTGTCGTTTCAAATCCTGATACATTTTCGTACTTCCCGGATGAACAGATAGACGACTGTTATGTGCTTCGCTCAAAATTAGCTGAATTAACTCCGGATTTCTCGAAACACAGATACGATTTCGGAATCTCAAACAGTCATCAACAACTCAAAATTCAGATTTGGAATTCACTTCACACTGAGCTCTTTTCGCTAGCAATTCATTATCTACCTTCTGAGCATCACATATTTGTTGTACAAACAATGATTTCGCTTTTAACTCAGCTAACACAGAACTATCATCGATAAATCTATTTGAGCATTCAAAGCGCGTAGCGCAAACAATGATTTTCGACTCAGTGCATCTGCAACAACATTTACTTTACCCGGATGATAATCTATCACAAGCTCGTAATATTTTAACAACTCAAGCCATCTTCTCTGACGCAGGTTCAAATCTTTCTGAGTCATTAGATACTTTAGACTTTTATGATCTGAAAATATGTGACATTTCTCACCATACAAATAATGGCGCCAAATCTTAAGTGCAAACACAATCGCAACTAACTCGAGGTCGTGCGTCGGATAATTCTTTTCATGCGGCTTTAATTGTCTCGAAGCATAAGCTACGACTTTGCCTTCCGCATCAAAACCACATCCCAGCCCATTTAACGAAGCATCACTGTAAATCACAAATTCTTTGCCCGATTGCAATTTGTACTAACACTGGAGCTTCCGTTAATAGAGTTTTCAATCGATCAAAACTTTTTCGACATCTATCAGACCATTCAAATCTAACATCTTTTTGAAGTAATTTCGTCAACGGAGTAGCTATCACGGAAAATCCTTTCACAAATCGACGATAATAACCAGCTAGGCCCAAAAAGCTACGGACTTTAGACACGTTCCTCGAGAGGTTTCCAATCCGAATAGCGAGTAAATCTTGCTCGGATCAACTCGAATTCGAAGCTAACACAATATGCCCTAAAACTAACCTCGTGTAACGTAATTCACATTTGCTAAATTTTGCATACAATTGCTTCTCTCTCAAAGTTTGCAACACAATCCTCGAGATGCTCAGTGATGCTCGGTCTCATCACGCGAATAAATCAAAATGTCATCAATGAATACGACAACAAATCGATCTAGGTACGATGCTCAAAATTCGTTCATCGATCCATAAAAATAGCAGGAGCATTGGTTAGTCCAAATGGCATAGCGAAAACTCATAATGCCCATACCTGCTCAAAGCGGTTTTGAATATCTCGAATCCTTGACTCTCAACCTGGTAGTATCCCGATCTTAGATCAATCTTGGAAAATCTGATAGCTCCTTTTAACCGATCAAATAAATCATCAATTCGGGTAGCGGATATTTGTTCTTTATAGTTACCTTGTTCAAATGACGGTAATCAATACACATCCTCATCGTGCCATCTTTCTTTTTCACAAACAGAACAGGAGCACCCCAAGGCGAGAAACTTCGGTCTAGTAAACCTCTATCGGTCAATTTCTGTAATGCGACTTTAACTCCTTCAACTCTGTTGGTGCCATTCTATACGGAGTTATTGAAATAGGTGTAGTACCCGACAACAACTCAATACCAAATTCAACTTCACGTATAAGAGGTAAACCCGGCAATTCTTCCGAAAACACATCAGAATATTCACAGACAACAGGCATTGACTCAACTTTCTTTTCGGATACCTTTGAAACAATCACATAAGCAAAATATGCCTCATATCCCTTCTTCACATAACTCTGAGCTTTCAATACCGATATCACAACAGGTAATCCATTCAAATCATTAGATTCAATTCGTACACTCTCATCATTCGAACATCTCAAATCAATAGTCCTGCATCTTTTACAGATTCACAATGAAGATCGTGCATAAACAACCAATCCATACCCAAAATAATATCGAATTCATCGAATGGCAGAAGCATCAGATCAGCAGGAAAATAGATATCTCGAAACATTAACGGGCAGTTCTTGCATACTTTGTCAACCAGGACACTTTTACCTAAGGGGTTCGATACTTTTATAGTAAACTCGATGAGACTCTACAAGCAAAGTCTTCTTTGAACACTAAATTCATGCATATATATGAATGTGTAGAACCAGTGGTCTATCAAAGCAATCACGAAGTATCATAAAGAGTAAAAGTACCCGTTATAACGTCAGCGACGAAGCTTCCTCTCGAGCTCGTGATAAAGATACGCTCGCCGGCAGCTCTAGCTTCAGATCGACAACATTGTCTCTTGTAGTTCTCGACTACCGCGACATTCTTTACATTCTTCGATGGTCTACCTCACGGGTGCAATATCGGATCTCGATTTTGAACCATCTCCGCTCAACGAGCTCGGGGGCAATCACGGATAAAATGATCAAGCGATCCACATCTGAAGCAAGCTCTGTCGTTCAATCTACAACTTCCTGGATGTCTTTTTCCACAATGTTTACATTCAGGTCTCTCGGTCCGGACATTACCAACACAGCTCACGAAGTTCTTTGGAGTTTTGGAACTCGTTTGCGGTCTAGATTGATTTTTGTTCGAATATCTCACATTATCCTTGAATCTTTTCGGAGCAGATTGAAATGATTTACTCTGAAATCTCTTTTTCATATCTCGAGTATCAGACTCAGCTTTTCTTTTATCTTTCCCGAGTGCCTCTACTTTACAAGCTCGATCAACAAGTACAACGAACTCTTTTATTTCCAAAATACCAACTAGCAAACGGATGTCTTCATTAAGTCCGTCTTCAAATCTTTTGCACATTATTGCTTCGGATGATACATGTTCCCGAGCATACTGACTCAGTCTCACGAATTCTCGTTCATACTCAGAAACAGTCATTTTGCCCTGTTTAAATTTTAGAAATTCTTTCTGTTTCTGATCAACGAATCTCTCACTGATATATTTCTTCCGGAACTCAATCTGAAAGAAGTCCCATGTAACTCGTTCTCTCGGAATAACAGAAATCAGAGCTTTCCACCATTGATAAGCTGCATCTCGGAGTAACGATACAACACACTTTATGCACTCATCCAGAGTCAGAGACATTTCGTCGAATACCCGGATAGTATTTTCAATCCAGAACTCGGCCTTTTCCGCATCATCATCTTTAGTAGCCCGGAATTCTTCTGCCCCATACTTACGAATCTTGTCAACATGAGGCTTATTCAACAGATTCGGATGCATATCTGGTGGCACAACTGTAGTCTGAGGGGGATTAACAGGGGGCGGGGTTACGAAATAGTCGGGTTATTCTTTACAAACTGAGTGAACCATTCACTCATCATTTGGAAGAAAGCTTGTTTAGCTTCTTCCCCTTGACCGCTAGTAGCCGGTCTCGAATCAGAGGGTGCTGTCCCTTGCGTGGGATCAGGCGCATTGCTTTCTACGTCGTCAACTACACCTCTTTCAGGATCCATTACTATACAGAAATCACATTTATACGTCATGATTCATCACACTATCACAATTCAGATATATGGCATGTATAGCTAGACTCTGACATACTACGTTAGTTCAAGAATCGGCTAAACCGTAGCTCTGATACCAACCAAATGTAACACCCCTAACCCGTCTCCGACGTCGGATTAGGGTTAAAGGTGTTACCGGACAGATCGAAAACTTACACAACATTTCATACATTACATTCATCATTAACGATCATAGTGTCCCTTAGATGAGTCATCGAGACCCAAATCATGCATATAAATCGAGTTGGGACTAAACTGAAACACATATGAAATTTCATGAAAATTTAAAAACTTTTCTAACTTTCAGGGGAGGCACGCCCGTGGTAGGAGACCGTGTGCCCTCCACGGCTTCTAGACACCCCCGTGTGTCCATCCGTGTTTACATACTGACTATATCAACACGGTTACTTGGCACGTCCTTGTGTTATGACCGTGTGCTACCAAACCATATACTGACTTTTCCAACACGGCCAACAAGCACGCCAGTGTGCCATGGCCGTGTGCTCTTAGCTAGCTACTGACTTATACACCACGGCCAGCTGACACGCCCATGTCGAGGCCGTGTGCTATTTAAGCTACATTCTGCCAATTCAACCACGGTCTTAGGCACGCCCGTGTGCCACAACCGTGTGGCATTATAGGCCATTTACAAGGCCAAAATGCCACCCATAAGGGTCAACCTACAAGCCATATTTTCCAACATATCTCATGCACATATAACCATAAAAAACATACCAAAATAATCATTCAACCCATCCATTCAATACCATTTCCAACCATGACCATTTCAAAGAATAAAACTCATATCATTACAAGCATAATTCATTCATTTGCTCACTCAAACCTTGGCCATTTCACATGCTTTCACCATCTCAAAATATGCATCATATATCACATTCATTTAAGCAAAGTCTTAATTCAAAGATAGCCAAATCACATGGCTAAGATCACATAACAACTTGTACTAAAATACTAGCCTATACATGCCATATCTAACTTTATACATTTTCAAAAAGTACCAAAATGATTTTAGTAGTGTGATGACGATCCTTGACGGTCCCGAGCCTTCAGTAGCTTTGACGACCAATAAAACAGAGAAAACACACATAGAGTAAGCTTTCCAAAAGCTTAGTAAGTCATATACAAATAAACTTAATAGACAAGTATATAAGCATATAGCATTATAGGCACATTTCATATACATAACATCTTCTCACATATATACTTTGGTTCATACTATTGGCCATATTTACCACATTCATTAATTCCAAAAAATCTCTTATGCACAAAATTATTTCAAAGGTACATAACCACCATAGCAAGGTTACATAGGAACTTACCTTATATACACATTTAGTGTATGAATCAACGTACCTGAATCGAATTCACTATTTACATGGCTATTTCGTATCACAAACTTGCCCGTTGAACAGTAAGGAATCTAGTAGGATACTCAGAAAGCTCGGAATGGTCGTACAATGCCAACGTCCCAGACGAGGTCTTATATGCACTCAGACATTGATGCCGCTGTCCCAGACAGGGTCTTACACGTATTAATACGATGCCGATGTCCCTGACATGGTCTTACACGTAAAGCTTATCTCGATGCCAACGTCTCAGACGTGGTCTTATACATAGAACTTATATCGATGCCAACGTCCCAGACGTGGTCTAACACGAAGTCTCAAATCAACGCCAACATCCCAGACGTGGTCTTACATGATAGAACAGAACAGATACCTATGTCATGACATAGCTAATCCTCTCTATTCCTAGGTTTGTACGGGCTTTTCAGACTTTATCGCTATATTGGCCTTATCTCGTAATTCATATGCACAACCTCTCATAAGCATTCATTATCTACATTAGTCATATGAACAAATACAACTGCATACATATACATTTATTTGCATAGTGACTTACCTCGGATTCGATATGTCGGAATGAAAACGGCTACTCGGTTACTTTCGCTTTCCCGCGATCAATGTCCGTTTTCCTTGGTTCTTGATCTAAAAATTTTCAAAATTAACCCTTTTATTCACTAATTCATACATTTCAATCCATGGACACACATTTAGGACTATTTGCAAATTAACCCTCATATTTGTACACTTTATCATTTTAGTCCATTTTTCTCAAAACATCAAATTCACAAAATCCACACATACACATGCTTAGCCGAATGTATATACATCTCATACAAGTCCATATTTTCCATCAAATTTTCCATTTAGTCCCTCAAGTTATCATTTTCTTAATTTAGCCCTATTTAGCTAAATTCATCAAAAATTCAAGAATAAAGTATGTTCATCTAACTCATATCTTTCATTTAGCAACTAAACTCATCTCAAAACTCAACATATCAACAATGGCATCTCACACAAACATCATCAATTCACAAAATTGGTACATGGGCTTGATAGTAGACTAAGCAACAATCTCAAAAACATAAGAATCATAAAAATCTAATTCAAAATCATACATCAATTTGGCTTGGTAATTTTCGAAACCTAGGATAGTTTTCTACCTTTCTTTCTTATGAATTTTCGGTGATAAAATGGATGATATAAAACCACTATCATGCTTATTTGTTATATTTACTAATAACATAATTATTTAATTACCCATTTACCCATTTAATAATCATATAAGACAAATATATATCATGGCTATCATGACATTCCACCATCCACTATCCAAAAATTTGCATATTTACCTCATAAAGCCTCATCATGTAAAAGCCATATCACTTTGGTATTTAACGAATAACATACAACTTTCACCTCTAATACAATTCAATCCTCTGTTCAAATTAAACACACGAACATACAAATTAGCTTACGAAACTTTACCACATGCTTAGTCACATATCAACGGCACAAAAAATAATATTAAAATATTATACAGACTCGGATTTGTTGTCCCGAAACCACTGTTCTGACTAGGGTATGAACCGGACTGTTACAGAAACCCACTGAATTTAAGAAGAAATTGAAAAAAACCCTAAAAAAACCCTTAATAATAGAGAAGAAGAAGAAGAAGAAGAAGAAGAATAAAATGTAACATGAAATTTTATATTCCAGTGACCATTCCGAACTCCGACGATCAGAGTTCATAATTTTCCAAACTCTGTCAAGAAATTTCATATTCCGGTGACCATTCCCAAATTCCAACATGGAGAAAATTTGAAACAAAATGAAAAGTACACAACACCATTCCAGGGGCTCGATTTTTTCTTCATCACCATTTTTCTGTGAATGGAAATTTGTGGCAGAGGGGAAATTGTCGTTATTTGAAAAAAAAAGCAAAGAATATTGTAGCTAAGAGGATTGATTTTCGAGAAACTATTCACATATACAACTTTGACCTGCCAAATGCTGCTAGTGATTATTTACATCAGGCTGGAAGAATCAAAGAACCAAATATAAAAGGAAAAAAAAATGAACCCAAAATGAAAACTCAAAAATAAAAGAACCTATTTTCGTAATTGAAACACCATGTCTTTGCAGATGTAAAGTTTTTGTTGGGGAAGATAATGTATCAAGAATTGCAGAGCAGGTAAGAAAATTTCATCAAACATATGTTTTTTTCTTTGAAAAAAATGGTGGATTGGGTTTTAGGGGCTATGTGTATTTGTGCAGATGACATAATTTGTCCGCAGTTTTAGTGGCAACAATGAGAGACCATAAGCCTAGTAGTTGATTTTGGAATCACTAGAGGCATATCCATTTTTTCTCTTCCTCCTCCTTCTTCTTCTCCTCCTATTCTTCTTCTTTTTCTTCTTTTCTTTTTTTTTTCTCTTCTTGAACCCTAAATTGGTGCTGATAGGGCTGTTAAATTGGTGGTAACTGGCCAACTAGAGGGTTTTTTGACACCAAGTACGCCACCATCTGCCATGTCACTTTGCCGTGACGTCTGTGACGGAAAACGACAAAAAGGATTGTTTTGTCACTTTTCCAAAGTTGAGTGACTGAAATGAAACCAAGGTGACTGTTTTGTCAGCTACCCCAAAGTTGAGTGACTATTGGTGTAATTTACCCTATTATTAAATTCTTACAAGATACATATCCTTTACAATCCACTATTAACTAAATATTGGTACAATTGCTACTTAAGGCCCCTACTTTAATTTCTAATTGAAGTTTCATCGATAATTGTATTTTTATCATTTTTACAATTTAATCTCTAAATCTTAATAAACCATTATTCGATAAATTTACCTAACCCAAATTCAATTCACCTATAACATAACTCCATAAATATTTTTATATTTAATAAAAATATTTACAACCTCGGTTTATGGAAACGAGGTCCTGAAACCGAATTTCTCGACACCACTGATTTTCGAATCATTACAGATTTAGTGCACTTAACATTTACTATATAAGTCTACCTAAATTTCACTACCTTCACTTTTCTAAGTAATATGAGGTATAAATTTTTATATAAATTCAGATTTTTTTTTTTTTCTAAATAATGTGAGATTCATCTACTACACGTAACACTAAACCTAGCTAAAAATTACTCACCAAAGTCAAACTTTTTTATAATATAAACATTAACGACATATATTTTTTTATTAAGTTGACGTTGATATTTATCACTTTTTGACACCAAAATGACACACAGCCAGAATTTAACATCAAAATGCCTTTCCACATTCGGGTGATTGTACACTAGCTTGGCTAAAGTAGTTTTTCCAAGACCTGCCTGGCCTACTATAGGTACAACAGAAACCACTTCGTCATCTTTGGGATTGACTGACAAGTCAACTACCTTTGGGACATCAGTTTTCTTTCCAACAATGTTGAAGTCATCGACGAAAGAGATTGTCTCCACATTTGATCCTCCAAATATAGGAGATATTTGGAGACCAAATTCATTGGCCAATTTGTACTTAAGGTCATCCAAAGATTTAAGGATGTCCTTAATTTTATGAGCCATCTCAAAACGAAATGCAACGGAGTTGGAAGGAGAACAGAAGTTCAGTACCCTCCTTTCAATTTGGCTCTGAATCTCAACTTTGCTTCTGAGAATTTCATATGAAAACTCATCCAAGACATCATCAGCCTCGTAAGCAACATCTTTGAGCCTTTGCAACCAAAGCTTGACCGAGTTATTCTCAGTTCTCCTTGCCTCTGCATCTTGCACGAAAACTTCAATCATTTGAAGTGCGTCACGAAGCTTTGTCAGCTCTTCCTTGAAACCCCAAGCAAGTTTGGTCAGTTCTGCAGCAACCAAGATCACCTTTGACACAATTCCTTCTAAAACAGCACCAATAAAAGTTTCAGCCATCTTTGATTATCCAAATACCTTGAAGACGCTTAGAAGGCAAACGAAGAAAACGAAAAGAACAAAATCATATCAGTGAAATTAAAACAATAGAAATTGCAGGGATCAAAGGTTTTACCAGGTTAACGAAACGAAATGAAGAAGCCAAACGTTGTTTTGATGAAAAAGACAAGACATG
Organism: Gossypium sturtianum; assembly: GCA_025698515.1. Taxonomy (NCBI): domain Eukaryota; kingdom Viridiplantae; phylum Streptophyta; class Magnoliopsida; order Malvales; family Malvaceae; genus Gossypium; species Gossypium sturtianum. The sequence continues at coordinate 45,173,249 of CM046952.1, forward strand.
CAATAATTTTGGCGGTCACCCAATGTAGAAAAAAGAAGCTGTCGGCTGGTAGCCTACTAGGTTCAGATATTTATTCTTTTACATTTTTTGTTGGTTGAGATGAAGACGCCCACTAATCCAAAAAGAAACGGGCCAGTAAACATAAATTTCTATTAGACCCAGTTTCTCAGCCCATTTTATTAGGCCTTTTGGTTATTAATATTATTGATTGGTAGGTTTCGTAGGGGTCTTAATTTCTCTTCTAATTCCAAACCCTGAATTTCCCCTCTTCCAAATTCAACACTTCATTCACTCGGCGACCTCAAGCACTCAAAGGTTAGTCTTCCTTAGTTTTCCCTTCTGCTCTTCTACTGCTCTTTCTTCATTCATATATCCCTACTCAAGAAGTTGTCTCACTCGTTAGCGGCTGCAGCGGCGGCTGTATCCCCTTTCTTCGAATTTCTCGTATTCTATCTGTATGAATTGAATAGATTGATTAGTTGGGTTATGATTTAATCTTTTGTTTTTAGCTTGTTATGATGAAACTTTCGGATCCGCACAGTGACAGAAGTTTGTTTTGTAATTTACTGGCGTAATCGCCGTTTAGGGTTTAGTTGCATGCTAAATGTTCCTTTTTTCTTCTTTTGTTTTTTAAACCTTGTGGTTTTAGCTTAACTCTCTGAGCAATGGGTACATGTTCTTACTATTGAATCGAATGCCGAGTTGTACTTCCCTAGATTTGTTAACTCCTTGCCTAGCTTATTTTTGTTTTTTGCATCTCAATTCTATATATCTGTGTTTCATTTTTTATGGTTTAATAGTAAAATTTGGGTAAAAGTACTATTGCCGCCCTTGTAATAGGAGTTGGATTTCAGTTTGCCCCTCTAGTAAAAAACGGGGGCAAATCAGTCTCAGTTGGTTACATCAAAGAGTAAATTAGTCATTTTGCTAAAAATTCCATCCATTTCTACTGTTAAGTGATGTCTGGTTGCTTGAATTAGTCCCTTAAGGTCTCTGTTTGTTAACAATTTCATCCATTTTGCTTGAATTAGTCTCTTCATATTAGCAATTGGTACATGTGGCTCACCATTGTCACTGTTTGGTTGCTCCGCCAGTCATTTCATCACTCAACAATAGAAATAGATGAAATTTTTAACAAAAGGATTAGATTGCTCTTTGATCTAAAGTACAAGGACTAATTAGTCTATTTTTGAGTAGAGGGGGCAAAATGCAATTCGACTCCTAGCATAGGAGCCTCCATGATACTTTTACTGCAAAATTTGTTACTTTAGCTCATTTGTTTTACTTTAAGATTTTGATAGAGTAAATTGCCTATATTTCATGTCGTGGTTTAAAAGCACTTGCCCAGTGTTGTGAGAACTAAGGTGAACTGTATCAGTAACATTTTCCTTAAGGCTTGATTTTATTTAAGAACCTAACAAACTCAGCGCATAGGATTTCACTACCTTCAGTTTATTAGCTTGTTTTTGGTATAAGTTATTTATTGCCCCTTTTGGTATAAGTTGCATTTATTTTGGTTTTTGATGTAATTGACACATTAGTACAGCATATCTAGTCTAGTCAGCTCAGATTCTTCCAATTAGACAAATTGTTTTGATGGTGTGTAAAAAAGATTTTTTTCTTTTCTGTTTACGCTCTTCTCTGCTTCCAAGAAGTATATTTGTGATATAATTGTTGGCATGCCTGGGAAAAGGGATAGGATTGAAGCTGCATTAAATTTGCGATATAAGTTGTGAAGTCTAGGCTAGGATGCACTAATGTTATCTAAATACAATCATCTTATTTCATGTAAATTTTTATTTTCTATAATGTTAATTTTCAGGTTGTAGCTTAGAGAAGTGTACTTTTCTACGTGCTAAATACCAACCCGAGGTTTGAAGATGGAAATTGTTCCAAGGGAGGGTGAAAGTGCTTTGTCAGGTCCAAGGCCAATGGAATGGTCCACTGTTCCGTATGCTCCTCAAGGACCAGACAGAAATGGAAACAAACGTACGTCAAGTCTCGAATCACCTATAATGTTGCTTACCGGACATCAGAGTTCTATATATACCGTGAAGTTCAATCCAGCTGGGACTGTTGTTGCATCTGGATCGCATGACAGGGAAATATTTCTGTGGAATGTCCATGGAGACTGCAAAAACTTCATGGTTCTCAAAGGGCACAAGAATGCAATTTTGGATCTTCATTGGACCACTGATGGATCCCAGATAATATCAGCTAGCCCTGACAAAACTTTGAGAGCATGGGATGTTGAAACAGGGAAACAAATAAAAAAGATGGCAGAACATTCTTCTTTTGTGAATTCATGTTGTCCATCACGGAGAGGGCCACCTCTCGTTGTTAGTGGATCTGATGACGGAACTGCCAAACTTTGGGATATGCGTCAGAGAGGTGCCATCCAAACATTTCCTGATAAATACCAAATTACAGCCGTCAGTTTCTCCGATGCATCAGATAAGATCTTCACCGGTGGCATTGACAATGATATTAAGGTTTGGGACTTACGTAAAGGTGAAGTAACAATGACACTTCAAGGTCATCAAGACATGATAACAGGTATGAGTTTGAGTCCCGATGGTTCCTACCTTCTCACCAATGGTATGGATTGCAAACTCTGCATATGGGATATGCGCCCTTATGCACCACAGAATCGTTGCGTAAAGATTTTCGAAGGTCACCAACACAATTTTGAAAAGAACTTGTTGAAATGTGGCTGGTCACCAGATGGAAGCAAAGTCACAGCCGGTAGTTCGGATAGAATGGTCTACATATGGGATACAACATCTCGACGCATCTTGTACAAGCTTCCTGGCCACACAGGATCTGTGAATGAATCTGTATTCCATCCTAATGAACCGATCATTGGTTCTTGTAGTAGCGACAAACAGATATATCTGGGGGAGATATGAACTGTGCTCGTTTCTGCCTTGTTAGTGATTGCAAGACTAATCTTAGAGATCTTATTGCCCTAAGTAGACCTTTGAAAAAGTTGTATTTTGTCTCTGTAGTTTTAAAGCTGAGAACATGACATCTTTATTGATAATGTAATGAATTTTGGTCATACACAATCGCATTCTTTCTGCCCCTGTGAGGATTGACTTAGGAGTAGCTGAGGCATCTTCCTGAATCATTGATATGCCCCAAACTTGTAGAAAATGGCTTGCTTTATACATTGAATTGCTTCATTTCATTGAGTTGCATGCAACCGGTATATTACATGGGAATTTGTTTTTTAAATATGATTTTATTATAATTTGGGGGGAATGAGACGGTTTATTGATTAAATAAAATTGTATTATCATTAGTCTAAAAAAAAAAAAGAAATACCAATGGTCATGATCATCATTAAATGATGTCAATATTAAAATACAACACCCGATAAGAAGTATGGGTGATTAGCCAAAGAGCAAAAACTAGCCGTTAGGAGCTTAACTTTCATAGTTGGCACAACGGTCAGATGTCCAGCTTTTCCACATGATACCCCCAAACCTCCTCTCTTTATATACTCTCCTCTCCTTTCTTTCCTCCTCCAACAAACCTTCAATTCTCTTTCAGAAACATAGTTTCAAACCTGAAATTTTCATTTGTCGATTCCAAGCTCTCATCAATGGGTCTCTCAGTTGAGAATTCGGTAACACAATCTCATACCCGAACCCACAAAACCTTCCTCATCACCAACTACATCCTCTTGGGAGCTGCTTCCGCCTGTATCTTCCTCATCCTCTCCCTCCGCTTGTTCCCGTCCTTGTGTGGATTCTTCCTTATCCTCCTCCACATCGTCACCATAGCCGCCGCCGTCTCGGGTTGCTCCGTCGTCACTTCCGGGTCCAACAAGTTCTACGCAGCTCACATGGTGGTGATGGTGTTGACATCGATATTCCAGGGCTCGGTTTCGGTGCTTATATTGACCCGAACTTCTGATTTCTTGGGCTACTTGAAGTCCTACGTGAGGGAAGATGATGGGGCGGTGATATTGAAGTTGGCTGGTGGGCTATGTGTGGCTGTTTTCTGCTTGGAATGGATGGTGTTGGGGCTTGCTTTTGTGTTGAGATACTATGCCTTTGTGGAAGGTCATGGGGTTGGCAATGGCAGCCAAGCAGCATATCAGAGAAATGGGAAGGTTGAAGATGAAGGTTTGAAGAAGTGGCCATGGCCAATCCAAGTTTAAAAATGATAATTTTCATATATGCTTGTCAGATTGGTTATTCGTTGATTTGTTTGTAATGTTTGGTTGATTGAAATTTTATTTTCGAAATCAGCATATATCGTCCTCCTCCCCCAATCTTTAGTGACTGCGTCCAGACCCTTATTTTATTTTCATGTTTCTGTTGAATGTAAAGCTTTAGCGCTTAAGCCAACCACTTCAACATTGCTCATCATTTCATCTTTGTTTCTTGATTTTGATTGGAATCCAAACTTTTACTGATTATATGTCATTCAAATCAATTTAATTTTTAAAATTAATGTGGATAATATCAGCAAATTTATCAAATTATTAAATTATTTCCTATACATGAGGAATGTTGTTTCAAAATAAATAATATTTTATCACACAACATAAATTTTGATTAAAATTACACACTTTCATAACTATGTTAAAACAGACAAATTTTTATTTAAATTAGTAAAGTTAAAATTGCACTTTGTCTCCTTAAAAACTATAAAAATTTGATTTAATCTTTTAAAAATTATAAAGATATATGCTATTCAAATAGTGAAATTATATTTTTACTATTGTAAAAATTAAAATTTAATTTCGGTCCCCTTAAATTTTTTTTTTTCCTTCGCCCTAACTATTACCAAATCAACATATATACATCTAACAATCTAGAGAAGGTTAAAATATACTACTTTGACAAATTTTGAGATTTAATCTTTGCACTTAAAAATTATTATTATTATTATTATTATTATTATTGTAATTTAAAAATTTCAATCTAACCACTAAAATGGTAGGTATTTTTTTTGTCAACTTAAAATTTTAATTAAAATTATTGACAAAAAATGAAATTATAGAAAAAAAAAACATTCTAACTTTTAAGAATTAATTAATAAAGGAATTGTAAATATGAAGAATGAAACTTTGAGGCGGAAGTGTTGAGCTAAATTCAGATTTACCTATGCTATTTGTATATTATTTGTTTAAATTCGGTCCAACTTCAAACATGAATTTATTTTTTAAAAACTTATTTTACACCTTCTATATTATTTTTAAAAATGTATATATTAATTTTCATTTAATATTTTATATGATTTTTCAACCTAATATATATTTTAATATTTATATACTATTGTATTATATATGTCACACCCTAATTCGTATTAGGAATAAAATGCAAAGCATACATCAATTATATCAACTTATTATTATATAGATAATTATAAATATAATTTAACGCATGAATAGCCACATTCTACATATAGGTGACTAATGCAACATTTTTGAGAAATTCAACTTTACTTAATCTATAATACCATTGTTGCATATCATGATGAGCCAATTATTAAATACTAACGTATCGCTCACATAGAGCCGTTACACAATCATTCACCCACATAGTGTTTAATATAACTTATCATTCATTCGAATATAAAGTTTTATACACGAAGCCAATCTATCACGATTTCACCCATGGACATATTCCTTTATAAACAATATTCATACTTTAGCAATCCGATTCTATATTGCATTCGGTTTAAGCAATACCAAAACACCCACAAACCCTTTTTAAGTCTATTATGTTCTTCTATTTCACTATTTTGCATATCTAAAGATATCAACATCATATGAATACACATTTATACCATTGCCATAACATTCATTTATCCATACATTCGGCTAAACACACCCAAAATCATATATACATTCGGTTAGGTCCATTTTACTCTCATAACCATTCGAATTAAAGCATACAATAAGGTATAAAATTTCATTTAAACCAATTGCTTAAATCATACCTCAAAAAGCGATGATTCAAGGTTTTTCCGGCTAGTCGTTTAGTTTCGTCTTTTCCCGATCTAAACCCGATTCTTTACGATCTTGATCTAGAATATCAAATTGAACCTTTTTCAATTACATTTCCATTCAATCAGATACAAATATATAAAATTATGAAATTTCCCAATTTACCCTTGACCTTTACAACCTATTCAATTTAATCCCTAATGCACCACAATACAACATATGACTAATTGAGATTTCTCCTCAATGGCCGAATGGTCACTAAGTCCCTACAAATCTCCATAAACCTTCATTCTAACATTTTAACCCTTCCACTTTTACTTTATAAAATTAATTATTAATACTTAATTCAACCAATAACCATGTCTAAATATAACCATTCATCCATGGCCAATTACACTATATATATATATAACCGAACATCAAAACAAGAGAAAAACTCATGTATGGTCATCTTAACATTCGTGCATGCTTAAATTACCACCCCCATTTCATCTAAATTTTCTATTCCCATTGATAACATATACAATACACCACAAGCTACAAAATTTCTCCCATGGCCGAATCACTACATTTGCCTAACTTCAAAAATTCCAACATGCTTTCGGAAATCTTCAAAGAAACCAACCTATTTACACTTAAATCTTCTAAAATAAAAATCCAATTACTCACCTTACCACCACATGCAAGGCCGAATGAGGGAGGATGAACTTCTTCCTTACTTTGAGAGAAATTTCGGTGAGGAAGATGAAGTAAAGAAAGAGAAAAATGAATTTTTATTATGTTTCTTTTATTATATTCATTTATTACCTTTTATTTTACTCAACTAATATTTTATAATAACATAAAATACTCAAAGTAATCATCCCCCATCATCATTACCGTCCACTTACAAGAAATGTGGAAATTTGACATGCAAGCCCTTGCATTAAATATAACAATTCAATTACCTATTTAATTCCATGCACACTACTTTTACTACTTATCTATTCGATCCTTGTGTTAAATTAAGCACACCAACAGGTAAATTAACTCACCAAATTTTAACACATGCTTTATCATAGATCATAAACTCAATATAAAATGATAAAAATATTCTATTGACTCGGATTCGTGGTTTCGAAACCACTGTTCCGATTAGGGTCGTATTTGGGCTGTTACAATATATATATATATATTTAATTTTATGTTATATAATATATAATATATAAAAATAAAAATATATTATAAAGTATAAAATAGACAAAGTCGGGCTGCCTAAAGCCTTGAATATAGAAATTCAAGCCCGATTTATATTTTAAGCAAACCTAGTTTTTTTTTTTTTTTATCTTGGTCTCACATTTTTATGCAAACCTCCTCATATTTTAAATAGACCTTCGAATTTGAATGAATAATTCAACCTATGAACAAGTTTACTTTAAAGCAACGAAGAAGGTATTTTTTTCATCAATCGCTTTAATTAATTAATTTAATATCTTCATTGGGGGTTTAGGGAACGATAATCTTGGATTGTAGACAATCTCATTTGGTTGGGTTGATACTCATGTATTGCATTATTTAATAAGTTAGTATTACGTAACTTACAAATAACCATGTGCTTGGTAGAGGTGTAAATTAATACATATCACTAATGTAGATGTGGTATTTATTTAACACAGGGTTTTGTGAGTTACTTCTAAGATGTTTCCAATTATACCCTTATTTAATTAAATAAATGCTCCAAAATTTGTGAGGGTTATCAAAATCTCTGAGATTAAACTAATATTTTTAAATTTATCCCCAAAGTATGAGCTTTGAATAAATAATAGAAATCTCTATGGTTTCTGGGTTACTCTTCTCTTCTCACCTACTTATTTCTTTAGATAAATTATTTTTGAAAAACTCGTTTGTATTTTTTTTTTATTTTAACTCCATGGTTCACGTTAGTTTTTTTTTTTTTTTTTTGAGATAATCTGTATATTCACATTAGTTCTTTCTTCTTCTTCTTTTTTTTTTTTTTTTTATTTTCATGAGATAAACATCAGTTACCTCTCTCGTTTTGTTTTTTTTGTTAGTGAGCCGAGCTTGTTCAGATTAACTTAAAACTAAATTTATTTCAAAAAAAAGTTTTAAAAAATTGACCGATTCGGTACTTTTTAGCACTTAATGAGCTTATTTTCTAAGCATTTTAATATGTTTTATTACGTTTTCACATTTCCTAGTTTAGGATTAAAATATTTCAAAATAAAAGTTTTTATGCATTATTTCGAGTTCGTTGACCTAATCGAGCCAATACTGGCCTTAAGGTGATTTTAATGATTTACTTGAGTGTGCAGGACATCTAATTTTAGGCCCAAGAGCATAAGGAATGAAAACTTTCGGAGTTGCAACACAACCGATCGAGTTGTTAAGAAAAATCATATTCGAAGTTGTGTGTCGCGACACAGGTGCGACGTGAGGCCAAAAATAAGCACGAGTCTTTTCGTCCGCACATTACATCTTTTTATGTAATTAAGGCTGGTGTTTACTTAATTAGGGCCGCTAAACTCTCCTATAAATAGTTAAGTTGTGGAAACCTTTGGGAGCTTTTTGCTACATTAGTTTAGGGTTTATTTTAGTAGATTTAGGTTAACTTAGGTTTTAATTTATTTTTCTAAACATTTTTATTTCTTGTTCTTCGACTTGGGTTCGATTTGAATTCAAGTCTTTGCAATTTCAACATTTTACTACTTTCTTTTATTATTTGTTTGCAAACTCTAGGATCTCGAGCATTGTCAAAGGATTTTCGCTATCTCGAGCACTCCACGATATCAAACATACAATTTCTATCTTTTCTCTTTTATATTATTTTGTGGTTTTGCATGATTAATCTAATTGTAGAAAAGACGATTTTTGAGATTATGAGTGGCTAAATCTTTTGGGAGATTAACGAGTGAAAGTGAGAGTGATTAACGAAAGAATTAAGGTTTTTCCAATAGGATTAATTGGTGTAAATACATGTGTTCTTAGACCCTAGGCTTGATGACCCTAGGAAGTAATATAGGTAAATGGATTGAGAAACGAGGATACCAAGTAAATCGTGTATTTGTCCCAGTCAAGAAAGTGAGACCAAGAGGTAAGCGTGTATTGGTTGATTAGTTAGACATTAGAGGTCGAGAGATAATACTGTCTAGGTAATAATTAATCTTCTCATAAAAACCCTAAGTCAGAAGTTGATTACAACCATGAAAGCGAGTTAATCTTTTGTCTGTCATTCGAGTGATTTTCGTGTGTTAATGTTATTTGTGTAGTTTCGATTTTAATTTTATTTCTTTATCTTAATCTTTAATATTGATTTTCGTAATATGATTTTTAATAAGTACTGTTTAGACCTGTTGCTGTAGATAATAATATTTTTAGATTTAATTCAACCTCCCTTGGGTATGATCCTCAGAATACTTCTGGTGACGTTGTAACACTAATCTATATTACAATTTAACATGTTCGCTTGCAGATACTGCACTTAAATATTTATATATATATATATATATTTATATTATTTTAACTCTAAACATTCACATATTTGGAGGTGGTCACACTATCAAAAATAGTGTATAAAAATGGTTAAAGTATGTGGGAGGTCCTTGTGCTATAGGGATTGGAACAAATTAGTCCCTATATCCCTATACTATTAAACGAATCAAATAAGTCCAAATTGTAATAGAGTTAATATTTACTATATAAAAAATAACTTGAAAATTATTCTTTTCAATTGCAATTCAATTCTAAACAAAATACTTCATTTATAAAATAATAAAAACTTTAAAAATATTAACTCTGTTAAACAAAAAATGATATATATATATATATATATATTTTTTTTTAATAGTAAATGTTAACTCTATTCCATTTTGACCTTATTTGATCCATTTTTTTATAGTATAGGAACTAAATTGATCCATTTAATAATAAGGGATTAATTTGATCAAATCATTATAGTAGAAGGACCTTTCAAGTATATTATTCACATTTGATAATTTTATTAGTCTTCTAATTGAACTATTTGTTGTATTCGTAAATCATTATAAACCAAGCAACTTCTCCGATCTACAAAAATATTTTGTTTTCTATGAAGATTTGAAAATATTTAATATTAAACAATTACTTAAATTATGGGTCAAATTTTAATTATTTTTATAATATTATATATTTTAATTATATTAATGAATGCACATGCACCAATAAGTTTTAGCTTTGTTCTGTCTCAACCCATTATTCCCACTCTTCTCACTTTCTATACTCTTTCACATTAACCCTCTAGAAAGACTTTTAAAATATTGTTCCCACTTTTTTCTTCTCGGCATTAACCAAAAAAGAAGGATAAATTGATCTGGGTAAGTTTTAGATTTAGTTAATTCATCACTTTTAATTTTAAAATTTAATCCTAATCCGGCCAGAATTATGAGCGAGGCTCACCAAGCCTAAACAAGAAAGCTATGATGGAAAGCCCCTATACTTAGGGTCGGCTCTTTTACTGAAATTGCGCAAATTAGTTCTTATATATTTTGAAATATCTAAATTAGTCCCTCCATTAATTTTTTTCTATTAAAAGATCCGTTAAATCAATGTTGGAAATTTTTTTATGGGTAAACTATGAAAATGGTCACCCAACTATTAATTTGTTTTATTTAGCCACTAAACTTTTCAAAATTAAATATTTTAGTTACTTTGAGTGGATGTGGGCTTTTTTATTGGTCTAATAACAAAATTAAGCGTCTAATGTTTACACATTCTATTTTGATTGTACATATAAAAAATTCAACAAATTTAGCTTTCTATGTTTTCAAAATTTGTCATTTTAGTTCTAATTATTAAAAAAAAACTCAATAAATTTGGCCTCAACATTTACAAAATTTGTCAATAAATTATTATTTTTAGAATGAAAATTCATTGGATTTTTTTAGCATTAGAACTAAAATGACAAATTTTGTAAACATTGAGGGCTAAATTTGTTGAATTTTTTATATTTAGGATCAAATTGGTAGAATGTGTAAATATTAGAGGGCTAGTTTTGTTACTAGACCAATAAAAAAAAACTCACATAAGCTCAAAGTGACTAAAATATTTAATTTCGAAAAGTTTAGTGACTAAATAAAAAAAAATGAATAGTTAGGTGACCAAAATAGAACAAAAGGCATAAATGGGTGACCGTTTTTATAATTAACTCATAAAAAATAGTTTTCAGCATAGATTTAACATTCCACGTTCATCATTTAACAGAGGGGCTAACTTACACATTTTGAAATGTACAATAGTTAAATTGTCTATTTTTTTAGTAGAGACGCCAAAATGCAATCTGTACCTAAGCACAGGGACTTTCTCGGTACTTTTACCAAAGCCAGGTGATAGTGGCGCTAATGATGAGAAATAAAAATTCGACATGATAGCAGATTTACCCGAGTACGTTGCGAGTGATATGGAGGGAATTATGGTTTTCCTGCAACGATGAATTAGGTATCGAAGGGTATCACCAATTGTGTCTATGACGTGAACTAGTTGGGTGTTGTGAAAAAAGGATGCTGCTAAACTCAAAGATGGTGCAACTTCATTTAAGTTTGGTGAAAAGCCTGTGACTCAGCCGAAGACCTTGGGAGGTGATTAGTATCGCTAGTGAGGAGCACAACATATTACACTTTAAACCCCGAAGATGGTTTCCTCACTTTCAGGTGGATGAAAACAATGATCCAAACATGCATTCTAACATGAAGCAGGAGCTAAGAGGTAGGGACAGATACTTTGGTATTTGTTATGAATGCTTGATAAACGAACTCCCCTAGATGACTTTCCTGTTATTAGATGCTCATCCACTATAACGCATGTAAGTAACACTACATCTTTCAACATTATTGTCAATTCGTCGCATAGAAAATAAAACGTATATGTTTCAGATCTCCATCATTCAACCAGGATGGAGATGAAGAATGCAAAGAAAGTAAATTCTCAATTTGACTGGCATGATAGGAATCAATGTTGTCATTCTCAATTATTATGAAGAAAAATCGAGATTTGGCGTAAAAAAAATGTTTAGATATTTAAGATGGTATATAGTGTAGAGGAATAATGTTTTGGGTTTTTCTATGAAAAGGCAACAATAATTTTAAACACAATAATGAAGTGAAAGAGAAAACGTATTCCATCATCATTAAAAAAGACTTAGATTCCATCACATGATTCTAAGTCATGCTTAGAATTAATAAAATAAGAAGTTTCACATTGAGGTCCCCCTCCTAAACGTAGGTCTTCTATATGGAATATATATGTATTCACTTACATCCTTTTACATTATATATATTTTTATATTAATCACGTTAAATCTAATATTATAAATTTAAATTTTCATAAACTTTTCACATTCACAATACTATAGATGTTGGAATGTTTCGAAAATTTATATGCACGATAAATAAAATTATATCGATACAATTACTATTTTTTATATAAAATTTAATTATTGACGGTATCAAATAATATTTTTATAAAAAATTATATATTGATAATTATGAAAAAAGATTATCTATTTTTAAATATAAAATTTATATTAAAAAAAAATATGAAGCAAATGAGAAGTGAGGTTTGTGATAATAAAGGAACGGTGAATAAAAAAATAGAAGCTGCTGTGTAAAGTCCAGTTTGAACTCATATTTTAAGTGAAAAAGGAAATCCCAAGTTGTGATTGGAAAATTGAAGCAGGAGAGCGAAAGGCACTTTGGAAGTGTGGGATTCCAAGCATGCGGAGCGTAATAAAGCCATACAACAGCCTTTAGCCCTCAATTTTGGACCTAACATAAAAATAATATGTCTATATGATATGATATATTAAAATAAACATTATAATACTATAATATTAGCACACCACATCATATTCTTTTTATATTTAACATTTATCTTCGAAATTTTAACAATATCCAATTATTTATATAAAACACCACATGCATACTTAAACTATTAAATATATATTACATTATAATATAATTATAGTGTGAGTGGACAAAATTATGTAAGGTTTTAGTTGAAATGAAAAAAATTAGCATGATAAAAGATTATGATTTTTGAGTTCTCATAATGTGTACTTATTTTTTTTAGAAAGGGCATAAATATACTCAAGATAATATTTAGGTTAAAGCATGCCATAAGTCCTTGTACTATTCAAAAGTTTGAAATTTAGTTCATATAGTTTTATTTCTAGGAATTTAGTTCCTCTACTTTTCAGATTTCAAAATTCAAGTCCAACTCTTGGCATTGTTAAATTCGTAATTACAACGTCAGTTTTTAGTTGCATGGCTATTAAGTGGGTACTTTTTTTAAGTTCAAAATGTCACACTAATAAATTTAACAAAAAAAAAATTAGTTGTGTTAACAGTTGAACCTAATTTTGAAATCTAGAAAATAGATGGACCGAATTCTTGGAGTCGTGTGACATTTTGAATTGTTAACACAATTAAATTTTTTGAAGTTACGTGAATTTCGGTTCATAGATCTCTAAAGAGTCCTGTTCTAGGATAAGTGTATATCATGTTTAATTATGATGAATTTGATGTTTAATTGCATGTTTCTAATTTAGTTTTGATTCTCGGATATTGTATGTAACCAAGGCAATAGCCAAATTGTCCAAGGCTAATGGGAAGGAGAAAGTCGTCGAGGAGTAGCGGCTTTCATTTTGTCAACTTTACAATTTAGTCTAGGTTGTTAAGTATTTAGCCTAGGTTGTACTTGAATAAACCAATATAGGTTTGTTAAGTATTTAGCCTAGGTTTTACTTGAATAAGTTGTTGATGTTATTATGATCTATTGTTGAATTATATTGATGGGTGGTTAAGCCTCGTGATGAATTCATATGATGCATGAAATAGTTGAGTTAATTCATATGTTGATTTTATGTTGTAAATGCTGATGTATGCTAAGCGTGCTAATAAGATACGTTGTATTATGTTATTTAAAGCCTTATTAAAAGTATCATATAAGGTTTGGGTATAGTTGGCATGTCATATGATGTGTTGTTTATCGTTGGAAGCTTTTGGCACTTGTGTGCAAATTATGGGGTGTTTGTGCGCAATCATAACTATGGCACTTGTATGCACTTTACTGGGATGTTAGGGGTATACGTGTTCACACGTATCGATCTTCCTTTCTCTTTAGTGCTTGTGTGCAATATTGTAAAGTGTTAGGGGTTCTGTGTGTGTATTCGTTCTTGGATCTGTATTTAGTTAATATGGGCTAAAATCCTTGAATGAGATTATGTGAATTAATGGAATATTAATTGTGTTTTGGATATGAGCACTTCTTAATATTATGTAGTTGGAAATCTTGAATGGTGAGAATGCATGACAGTGGTTCACGTTTGATCAAATGTACCAGTTGTAATTGCATGAGGATTTGATGTCAATTTATGATTCGTTATATTATTGAGTTTACTTGCTTAATATCATTATATTTTGAATTTACTATTTTGTTAGCACCACTAAGTTTCATTACTTGGCGTACATTTTGTTTGTTACCGTGTGCAGGCTTGAAGCTTTGTTAGAGGTTGATTCGAGTGTCCACAACATCCAAGAAGTCTCAAAACTCAGGTTTGTATTGATTTCGTAATGATTCTTCAAGTTAGAGTAATAAACGACATGTACCTAGGTGTCTACCATGCTTTTATGTTTTAAGTGTTTAAAGTTTTAAGGTTTTGACAATTTTTCTGGTAATTAGTATTATTATGTTATATCATATCATTGTCACATGGACAAAATTGGTTGAATTATGATCATGGATCTAGATTATGGTATGCCTAGTTGTTAGAGGACAAATTATTTGTCATATGATATTTTGATATGATATGTTTCCTATCATGTGATTTCATGTTTTAAGTATGTGTAAATCGGTGTATGAAAGTTTGGTTGCATGTTAGACTATTTAGGGTACTTTTTAGAGGTTAATTGTGTAACAGCCCATTTCTCTGTGGTGTCGGAATAGTGGTTTTGAAGTCACAAATCCGACGTGTGAGCCCGTAAACATTACGAGTCATATATGGTGTAATAATAAGATTTGATTTAATGATTTATGTTAAATGAAAGGATAATCAGGTTCAAGTGGTATGTCCTTAAAGTCAAGTGGTTTTAGAAAATAAGGTATTGGGACCTCGTTTCTATAAACTGAGCCGTAAATATTTTATTAAATATTTATGGAGTGTTATTAAGGTCGTATTAAAATTTGGTTAAGAAATTTTGATGTTTAAATGGTTAATTAGGTGAAAATGACTAAATCGTAAAAAGTGTAAAAGTTGAGTTCTATTAGTTAAAGGGGTTAATGGATATGAAATCTTAAACTAAAGGATTTGAATGGTAAATAGACCATTTAATGAGTTAGTGGATAGTTATGGATATGGTTTTATTTAAATTTTCATAATTTTTAAAGGTTAATATGGTAATTGAATAATTAAAAGAAAAAGTAAAGAAAGATGAGACAAAGTCATCATCATCTTCCTTTCATTTTGTTTCCATTGAAAATCACCATTGAAAAAGGGTTTGAGCATTCGACTAGGCTTCTATCTTGCATGTAAGTGATTTCAAGCCCCGTTTTTAATGATTTTTATGTTTTTGAGTTCGTTTTAGCTTACTCTAGCTAGCCTGAGAGTTAATTTGCAAAACTATTAAAGGTTGAGGGAATTTCCATGAATGTTTTTGAATAGGTTTTGTAGTTATTTGATAGATTATTAATCTTGGTTGTGAAATAAACAAGTTTTGTTAAGTGATTTTTGGTGAAATTGCATTTAGGGATTTATTTGTAAAAATAGTAAAATTTCATGTTAAAATTATGAAATGTTGGTTTAAGTGAGTTGGTATAAGTCCTTATGAAAATCGGTTAGTTAGTATGGAGGATTAAAATGGTTAAATTTCAAGTTATGAGTTTAAGGACTAAATTGTGAAAAGTTAAAACATTAAGGGTAATTTTGTAATTTTGCATAAATATGAACTATGGATTAAATTGAATATTAGTACTTAATTGAATGAAATCATTTATTTAGATCAAGATAAACCCCAATCGAGCTTAAATCGAGGAAAAGTTAAAGCTTCGGATTAGTTCGACTATACTACTACGCCCCTAATTATCGAGGTAAGTTCGTATGAACTGAAATCGTTTTAATATTAGCTAAATTTGAATATTTTCTATGTTGTAATATAAATAAATTTGAAAATAAATGTATTCATGATATGATGAATTGACGGATAAAGAGTCTCGGTTGAACCTTAAGAATTCTTAGGATACGAATGACATGTCATTAGGGATTTCATGTTTCGAGTGCTGGTCTTGAATGTCATACCGATGGCTAAGGTCCTGCATTTGTTGCGAATCTCCATAGCTCGTGTGAGTAGCATCGTGTAGCTTACATTCTGATCCACAGCTTGTGTGAGCAGGCCCATTTCACAACTCGTGTGAGTATTGATGTAAAGGAAATGTTATGGTTATATGTAAAGGCACACTATGTGTGAGCTTTCCCGAGTATCCGGTATAATTCTAGATGGTTCAACGGGTAAGAAAATGAATGGAATGATAAGTAAGTAAATGGAATGATTCACAATCTTATGAAAAGGTTGATGAGTATGTGATGTATCTTATGAAATCCACTTATGTTATAAATGAACTTATATGTGATGTTGATGAACTTACTAACTTGTGAATTTGATGGTGTTTCAATAGGATTATACTAAGCTTATGGCATCGATAATGGTTTATGCTTAATCTATGAATTGTATTAACGAAGTGGTAAGTTATGTTTAAAGTTTATACGAGCTTACTAAGCATTCATTGATTACGTAGTTACTTTCATTTGTTTTATAGTTAATTGGAAGCTCGATTGGTTGGAAGCTCGTCGGAGACCTATCACACTATCTAGCAATCATTTCGGTAGATTTTGTGTAATTTGGTCAAGGTTAATAATGGCATGTATATGACCTTTTATGATGGCAGTTGATGAAAGTGTAAATGGTTGATTTAGTTTGTTTATGTCTTTGAAGTTCATGTATGGTTGATGGATTTGTAATGCTTGTTAAGTAAAGTCATCTTGATCACCTTTAGGTAATTGAAATGCATGATCTTTTGGTATGTTTGTGATGACTTGAAAGTGGTCATTATGATGTGTTTTGTTAGGAGTTTGAATTAGGTTATTATGTTTAGAAAATGGCAATATTGGCATGTTTTGGGCAATTGATGTTTTGATACAATTGTGGTGCTTTTGAATGGCATATTTGTAACAACCCATTTTTGGTCAAATCAGAACAGTAGTTTCGGGACCACAAATCTGAGGTCAAAATATTTATTTTATTATTATTCAAATGTTTATAGCATGATTGAATGATTGTGTGAAAGTTTCGTTAAGAAATTTTATCGTTTGGTTGGTCAATTCGATAAAAAAGACTAAATCGCGTAAAGTGTAAAACTTGAGTTCTAATAGCTAAAGGTGTCTAATAGCTATAGAACTTTAAAGTGAATGTCCTTTTGTGGTAAATATACCATTAGTATGTTAGTGGATGATAGTGGCATGGTTTTTGGTGTAATTAATAAGTTTTATAAAGGTTAATTTTGGTATTAAGTAATTAATGTTAAAATAAGTAAAATAAACCAAAAATTACATTCATTATCATCTTTGTTAACCGATTTTAAAGAAGAAAAAGAAGACACTAGGGTTCTTCATTTGGCCAAGTTGAATTCAAGCAATTAGGTATGTGTTTTGTCTCTTTTTTAATGATTTCTACGTTTTTGAGATCCTTGCAACTAGGTCTAGCTTGCCCAGGGACTATTTTGCAAAACTGTTAAAGATTTTGAATGATGCCATTGATGAATACATGTGTATTTTGATGTTTGATGATAGATTTTGAATGCTTGTTGATAGATAAACAAGTTTTGTAAAATGATTTTTAGTGAAAATGCAAAATAAGGATTTATTTGTGAAAATGTGAAAATGTGTGGTTAAATGTGTGAATAAATGAAAAACATGGGCTGATATGTGTATTAGGTAAATTCGGCTAGCATGTGAATGGATTAGATTGCATTAATTTGTGATTTTGTGTATTAAGGACTAAATTGTAAAAATGTGTAAGTTTAAGGGCTAATGTGTAAATTAGCTCAAATATATATTTTGGATTGAATTGAATAAATAGATGATTAAATAAGTCAATTTTGAATATATTTAGATCAAGAAAGGAGAAATACGGACTTAGATAGGGGAAAGAACAAAGTTACGGAATAGTTGATTCGATTAGCCGTTTTAGCAACTGAGGTAAGTTCGTATGCAATGAGCTTTATTTATGATTGTGTTTAAATGCTTTGATATTGCATGAGTTGTGGAAACGAGACTACGGACATGTTTAACAACGATTCGAGAACGATTCGACAATAGATTAAAAGTGATTCAACTACGATTTGGTATTGAAATCCCGATTGAACCTTAGGAATAGTTTAGGATACTAGTGACATATCATTAGGGATACTTTGAGTTGGCTTCGGGCCATGATTTAGCACTTCGAGTGCGAGATAAACCGATTTGGCTTCGAGCCATGCATATCGGCTGATTTGGCTTCAGTCCATGATATCAAAACTTTGGATATAAGTTACCTTGATTTGGCTTCAGGCCATGGTATAGGTACTTATCGTGTGAGACCCTTGAGTATCCGACTCCTATTTCGAATGGTTCAACAGGTAAATGAAAGATGTGGTTGAGTATTAGTTTGGTACGAGATGGTACAGGTACGTACGTAAATGAATTGAGTATTGAAACTACGAAATTGATGAGTTCCTTGGTAAGTTATGTGAATGATCATTGATAGCTTTGTGATTTAATAGAATTGTTGTATATTGTTTTCTATTATTCTAATGATTAATGAATAGTGATATTTGCTCATTGTTAACATACGAGCTTACTAAGCTGTATAGCTTACTTTGTTGCTTTTCCATGTTTTATAGTTATTTCAAAGCTAGCTCGGATTCGGGGATCGTCGGAGACTTCATCACACTATCCGCTGACGCTTTGGTACTTTTGAAACTATGTTTTGGGTCATATGGCATGTATAGGGACTTTGAGTCAATTTTGGTAAATGATGTAGCCATTTGAGTTGGCTTATAAATATCTATGTTTGGTTTGTATATAGTCAAGGAACTTGGCATATTTTGGTTGATTTGGATGTGTTTATAAATGTGCTAATGGTTTTGTTTTAGGTTTGGTAATTGACCTATTTTGTGAGATTGAGGTTGGATTTATGATGTTTAATGATATTAGGTATTTTGAATGTTAAAAGGTTGATAATTGGGAAGCTATGTGCTTGTGAAGTGTTACATGATAATGCATGTTTGGAAGGGTTTAGTTTATTGAATTGTATATGTAAATTAGGTATGAAATTAGATGTAAATTGTGGTATATTTGTGATTTGTATTGATGGTAAAGAAATGGTATGATTTGAACAATTGTTGATGGTATTTGGCTGCATATTTGTGTCTTGAATTGGTACCATTTGGATTGTTTAGGTACATGCAAATTTGGGTGGTAAAATGACTTGGTAAATAGCCTATTTTTGTCCACACGGGCAGAGACACGGGCGTGTGTCTCAGCCATGTGTGACACACGGCTATGTTACACGGCCGTGTGTCCCCTGGTGTGGTTTTAGAAATCAAGTCAGTATGCTCCACACGGCCTCACACACGAGCGTGTGACTTGGTCGTGTGGCATAAGTCAGTATACCCTACAGGTTTGACACGGCCTGGCACACGGGCGTGTATGGCCATTTTTAGGGCACACGGGCTAGTCACACGGGCGTGTGTGTTGGCATTGTGACCCAAGTCAGAGAGTTACACGGGGTCGGACACGGGCTGGGACACGGCCATGTGCTTCCATTTCGAATATCCACACGGCCTGTGACATGGGCATGTCTGGTGGCCGTGTGAGACACACGACCTGGCCACATGGGCGTGTGTCCCCTGTTTTGAGAAAATTTTTATAAGTGTTGAAAAATTTCCCGAGTTATTGGTTTAGTCCCGAACCACTTCCAATTTATGTTTAGGCCTCGTAGGCTCATTTTAGGGACAAATTGATTGAGATTGAATAATGATATATATGAATTGATTAAATGTATGTGAAAAGTATGTATAAATGTGTTGTAAGTCCGGTAATGCTTTGTAACCCTATTCTGGAGTTGAATACGGGTGAGGGGTGTTACAATATTGGTTAGGTAAGTTAGGATATTTGAAATGGCATGATTAGCAGTGTTTGAATGATGTTTAAAGTCATTGAATGTGTGCCCAAATGAGATGGTTAGTTATGCATGATTTGGCTTCGAAATGGCTTAATTTTAGGTACATTTTTTGGTTCACATGGCCTGGGACACGGGCTGTCACGCGGCCTGGCGACATGGTCATGTGTCATTTGAGATTTCTTAGTGTTCCAAGTCAGTGAGTTACACGGCCTAGCACGGCCTAGCCATACGGCCGTGTGACCCTTGTTTTCCAAATTTTCCAACTTTTTCTTAAAACTTCTGTTTTGTTTTAAATTAGTCCCGAATTGTTTCAAAGCTGTTTTTAGGGTCCCGAAGGCTCGATTTAGGGACAAAACACATATGATTGAATGGTTTATAATATGTTTAATTTATTTAATGTTATGATGTAGAATTTTTTCTGATTGATCAGTAATGTTTCGTAACCCTAATCTGGCGATGGAGACGGGTTAGGGGTGTTACAAATTGCATGCTTGGAATTGTCAAATTTTGCAATCCTGCACTAATGTCTCAAGACATTAAGAACATATCTCGTGACATCAAGAACATGTTTGACTATTTGGTGCATTTCTAGGTAAGAGTCTCGAGACATTGAGTGTCTTGTCTGAGACATGGAGGCCTAAGTCTTGTGACACAAAACATTGAACCTAAGTTAGGAGAAAATAGGTCTAGGGTTTCGAGACAAAAGGTCTTGTCTAGAGAAAATTTGTCGTTTGTCTTGAGACACTAAACTTTAAGGCTAAAATGGTTTTTCAGGGAAGGCATGTCTCATGACATGGTTGCACAACTTGACTGTAGCACCCCTCGCTCGACCTGATCATTGAGTCTGAGCTACGAAACGTTACATTCATTGTCGGAGCAACCATAATCGATCAGACAACATATAATCATTTATACATGAAATCAAGAGTTAAGCACATTCAAAATTATGTTAAACGATCAATTTCGAGTCTTAATCGATCTTATGAAAGCTCTTTCGACAATCCGAGTACGAAACAAGACCAAATTGCAAAGTTTTAAAATTTCAAGGTTGACATCGTGACGTCATCTCTTCCACATTGTGACGTTGTCAAATAGTTTTTCAGGTTGCGACCTCAAACCACTCAACGTTGTGACGTCACATACTATTGGTTGACGTTGCAACGAGGAAAGATGCTCGTCAAGACAATGACTCTTTTTTTGGTAAAAAAAAACCATTTGGTACCTATTCCAAGTTTCCAACAACTACCACTTAACATATATCCTAATACCAATTTCATTTGAATCAAAACATACCAAATGAGTTCAAACATACAATTTCAATTTCATGTCAAACATTCCACACATATTCATCAATTAAACTTAAACATTTCAAGACCATTCAATCTAATGATCAAGTCATGAAATTTCCAAACTATACCTATGCCATACCATTTTAAAACTTACCTTTCCACTTCATTTACCTAAACTAGTGTACCTTATGCACATATATGACATACAAGCCTTAAGCTTAACCATCTACCATAAAACTAAACCACATTTTTACAAGCATGTTTCAAGTTGCTAATGTTCAAATGCATTTCCATTTCATTCACTAATCAAACAAGCTACCATTTCTAACTTATGTTATATGACATTCATATAGTTATTGAACATCACATCTTTAGCATAGAAGCACATATATGTCTAACATCATAGGCAATCCAAAACACCAATTCAATATAATAGGTAATGGTTAAAACAAACTTGCCACAAGTAAACACATTCACACACTAAGATACACTTATTGTCACTTATATACATGCCACAACATTTGACTCAAAATGACCAAATATCTACCAAATTGGGGATAGTTTGAGCTTCGAGATGATTCGGTGTGACGTGTTTTGCGAGGTAGTGATCTACAAGGAAAAAGGAAAACAACTAGTTAAGCATATAAAATGCTTAGTAAGTTCATAGACATTAAACAAAACTTACCTTATCTTTCAATTAAATACAATAAGCTACCATAAATTTGGCATAGTTTGGCTAGAAGTGGAAAATAACAACATCAATAAGGTGAGTTTTAGCATATATTCAAACCATGTAATATCACAAGTATTTAACATGTCATTTCATGTCACAATAGGTAACAAACTTAAATCTCAATCAGTACAAGAGTAATGTAATCACATATATATCAAAGGCTTTATACTCAAATAATTCAATAATCTTTCATTTAAACATCGAGTTCATTTCATCTCATTTCAATTTCTCGTTTCATATAAACTATTTCACCTAATGAACCCTAGTAAACGGGCTCGGATACACAAGTAACTACACCACACTAGTTGCTCGTTTGAGCTGAATATATTCGTGTCAGGTTACTTGTCTGGACTAAACCTTTATAGCGACACATTCGATTGCTTATCCAAGTTGAATAAATGTATACATGTCAAGTTCCCCGTCGGGGCTAAACCTTTAAACCGACATCAGGTTACTCATTCGAGCTAAACCCGTATCACATGTATTTGAGTATCCGCAACAAATGTTGGACCTTGGTAACATCTAAAATCAATCATCCACTATCACATATTCCAAAAATGGTTAAATTGTCATTTTAGACCTTTGGTTATTTGCAATTTAAGCCCCTAAATCTTTGGCCAATTAAAAACCTATAGCGTTTGGACTTTTACAATTTAGTCTCTGTACCTAAATCAAATAATTAATAAACAAAATTGACTAGACCAAACTTAAATATATTTTTATACCAACTCCGTAAATAGTCATATTTAATATTTACGAACCCGATTTACGAAAATGGGATTCCGAAACTGTCTTTTCCGGCACCACTAAAAATCGAGCTCTTACATTGACTTTTCAGCCCAGGATGTATATCTTGGCCCTGTTTTTGAATACCTTTGACCTCATACATTTGTAGTGGGCCTTATTCATAATTATTACACCCATTTACATTTGGTTAAAAATTTATTATGGACTTCCTCTACTTGAAAGTTTGATTGTTTGAGTTGCTCTAGCAACGAATGTGACATCTTGCATTCGGATCTGCTGTCCAGGTTAGGTGTTACAAGCATTTATCAAATCATCTGTAAAACTCAAAAAAATCACAACTATAATATTTTTTTTAGAAGTAAACACAAAATTAAACAAATTCTCAATTAACATTGATTTTATTCTATTAACAAAATCACAAACAATTCAAAGTTAATAATATTAGAAATTAACTTTCATCAATCAACCCTAAAGCAGAATTAAACAGTGATATGTTAGCATTATTATCTTTGGGTACAAAAATATTTAACTTTTATTAAATACCAATACTACATTGATAAAAAATAGATGTACCACATTAAAAAAAATATTAAACTCTAATATATATATTAAACCTTTAATATATTATCTAAAATAGAAGACTTCATCTTATTCAAACTTTTATATATGTACAAAAATCAAGCTGAATTCAATTTAATTTTTAAAATTTTTAGGATGAAAGCTTAAGGATGAACTATACAAATTGTCACTCAATTATGCCCGCATTTCTGTTTTGGTCACCTATCTTTGAAAATTTTTGATTTAGGCACTAATGTTTGAATTTATTCCTATTTTGGTCACCCAAAGTTAAATTGATAATGAAAAGCCTTTTTTAATTGTTATAATAACACATTTAGTCCTCAATACTTATATATTCCATAAATTTGATCCTAATTTAAAATTTAAACCTTCCCATTTACAAGTTCTATCAATTTGATCCTCAAACTTCTTAACTAAAGCTTTAAACTTTTAAAATAGAGGCATTCCACATCTATAAATTTATAAAACCCATAAAAGGAAAAAAAAAAAAAAACTTTTCTTAACTAGTTAGCCGTTTTTTGAGCCAATTCCAAACTAATGAGTTTATCTTGAAACTTTATTTCCTTTTTTTTTATTAGTTTTCTTCTAAATATAATATTTTATAACCCTTTGATTGATAAAATTTTGGCTAAAGAAAATGAAAAAATCTTAAAAAAAAAACACTTTAGATTTACTCTTATTGTTAACAGTATGATATTTTCTTCAAGGTACATAGAAATAGTTCTCAAAGTTGGTCCTTGAAATTGGAAACTAATTCTAAATTTAAAAAACATGGCTTTGAAAATCCAATTTCAATCAATAATTATATTATAAAAAATTGTGAACATTTATTTTTTCATAAGAACAAAATGTGAAAAAAGAAATTGAATTTCCTTTTGTTACATTGATAATGATTTTTTAAATTTATAAATTGATTAAGAAATTATTATGTGTTATATTTATTTTTAATAATTTGTTTTTAATTTTTAAATTCAAAATAAGCAATACATATCACTAATAATTTGATTTAATGTCAAATTATTTACCAAAGTTATTAAAAACTAAAGTTATGCTAGTCAGGGTGAAAATTTATTTTTTACAAATATTAAATTATTTATATAATTTTATTATATATTATATTTTTAAAATTTGTAATTTCTATTGTTTTTAATGGTGTTTAGTTAATTTCTAATGCTAACTTCTTAAAAATATAAACAAAAAGGGTTATGTATAAAATTAAATGATTTCAACCATAAACAAAACAATTAATAGATGTGGAATGCCTCTGTTTTAAAATATAAAAGCTTTGGTTAGGAAGTTTGAGGATCAAATTGATAGAATTTGTAAATGTGAAGGGTTAAATTTATTGAATTATTTAGAATTAGGATCAAATTGATAGAATATATAAATATTAAAAATTAAATGTGCATTATGCCAGTTAAAAAAAGGCTTTCCGTTATCAATTTAACGGTGAGTGATTAAAACAAGAATGAATTCAAACATTACTACCTAAATTAAGATTTTTTAAAATTAAGTGACCAAAATAAAAACATAAACGTAATTAAAAAATAAAAATGTGTCAGTTATTAAGCCCGTAATTGGAACATCTTATTTTAATTCTGAAGTCGTGATCAATAAAATTTACCTTAATCGCTTTTTGGTACAAGATTTGTCTCTGTCATTATCGGTTAATAAAATTTTCATTGTTTCTTTCCATAACAATAAATAACAATTTTTTTTGGATTAAAATGTTTTCGTATATTTAAAATTTGAATAAATTTATATTTTTTTAGTTTTTATTTAAAAATATAAATTTCTTTTGATAAAATAAATTCATTAAATACTTTTTGTTGGCATCGTTATCACTAATTTTTTTTTATTTTAAAATGTTATAATAATAATTTTGATAAAATAATATTAACCAAGGTAACCATTTAAGTTAAATTTTGAAATTTTAAAAATAAAGTGATTAAATTCTTTTAAATGGAAAAAGATTAAAGTCTAAATATAAAAAATATAGGGATTTGAAGTAAATTTTAATCTAAATATAAAATAAACCTCCAAACTAAAAAAAAAAAAAAAAAACCCTTATACGGACTGGCGGTGGTATACAACCTGCCACGTGTCCGAAGGAGAGAGGAGGCTTGCATTTTCTTTTGTTGTGTTGCATGGATAGCCTTATCTTTTCTTTTTTCTTTTTGTTTTATAAGTATGAATTAATTTTTAAAAAGAAAAAAGAAAATAAAACAATCAAAGTTTTATAATATTTTTTTGGCGAATTACAAAAATAAATTCAAGTCACATTTGAGACGATAAATATTTTAACTATCAAATTATCTTTATAATATAATTTTGATCACATCAATTAATAAAACAATTTGGAAAGAAAAAAATAAAATATTTTATTCCTAAAATTTGATGACACTTTTGAATGTAAAATTTATATATTATTTTGTTTACATGTTTAAGATTTTATTACTAAATGGGTGTGTTTTTGCTTTAGAGACTTACTTAACCTGGGTAAATTTTTTAAAATTATAGTAATAATAATAATAATAATAAAAGGTGAAAGTCTAGAGGTGTACCGGCGTAGCTTATATAAAATAATTTATACATGTGCAATGACATCCATCTACTAACTTTTTTATTAGACTTTGTGAATGTAAACATGCAATGCAATTGGAGTGCGGTTTTCAAGTCTCAGCTTTTCTTTTTTATTAACAACTTTCATGTGTGTAGGATTTAATTTTAATTTCTTAAAAATACAAAACAATTTTCCTATTTTTGTGAAAGTTCTTTTTTTTTTCTTCTGAAATAAAAAAAAAAAAAGTAAAATTTTCAAACTTTTAATTATTTTAAAAAATTATAGTTTATAAATTGAAATATATAAAGTTCAAATCTGCCCATTACCTAAGAAGTATAGTTAAAGAATTACAGTCCTCTCTCCTTGTATACAATAATGCCATCTTAATTCCTTTCTCCTCTCTCTATATAACACAAACTGCAGAAATTGATCTCTTGTAAACAAAAAGAATGGAATCAAAACTAGTTGATCAGTTCCATTTCTCGTCTACAGTTTCCCTCTATTCATCAAATAGGTAACGATCCCTTTCTTCTTCTTTCTTTTTCTTTTCCTGATACGGGAATTTCTCTAAATTCTCGAAAATCTTGATGCAATACGATGCCCATTTGGATGTTTTAACATGGGTATTTGACGATCGTGGCAGATGGTGGAGCGGAGACACGGTTGCGGTGGTGACCGGAGCTAACAAAGGTATAGGTCTGGCGGTGGTGAAGCGATTTGCAGAGCTGGGATTAACGGTGGTATTGACGGCGAGGGATGAGGAAAGAGGGAAGAAAGCTACCGAGAAATTGAGGGAAGAAGGGCTTGATAATGTGCGGTTTTTTGCGCTGGATGTTTCCAAGGCTGCTTCCATTAAAACCTTTGTGTCGTGGGTGGAAACAACATTTGAACGACTGGATATTCTTGTAAGTCAATCTCTCACTTCCTTATTTCATAAATCTCGAAGAAAGGAGGGTATAAAATTGTGATTTCGTATGATAAATCAGATTATTATTATTATTTTTAGAATTTTTAGTTGAATAGGAAAGAAAAAAGCTGAAAATTAGGTGGAAATTCCTATTAGAAAAGAATAGGAATGACTAGAATTATAATTTCGAAGAAATTTGAAAAAATAGAAGTATGTTACTGATGATTATAAGAAATGATTTGAATCTAAGCTGATATGTCTTCAACACAAGGGTTTATGACTTTATTCCAATAAAGTCAACAAGTTTTATGAGACTGAAAAATAGAAAAAGTAAATAAAGATAGGACTGGATTGGATTGAATTCAATGTATTTGGATTTAAATTTATGAATCTAAAATACAACCAAATCCAACACAAGCCTTTTGTTTTTCGAATACGTAAAACTTGGAAAATGCTTCTGCGCATGCCCCCAGTTTCACTGCTTTTGAAATTTCATTTTTTAGTGATTCCCGATTAAAAAAGAAACTGCTTTTAATTTTTCTTATAAGAAAACTTTTTTAAAATATACTAAAGTTACTGCGCCATGACAATAAATATATAAATTTTATTGTATTATTTGCATATATAATATATATATATATATATATTTTCATGACTAAAATATACTATACGTTTCGTGAGTAAATATAATATTTAAGAGTTGAGCTACTCGATCAAGAGGGTTTAAACAATAAATATTAAGTGAGCTTAGACTTATTTAAAATACGAGCCATAACATTTAAGCCAGCCTTATTTGATAATGACATCAATTATTATATAAAGAATCTTATTTTGTTTTTTAGTTGGCAGTCTGTCCAACGGGATAGACTTTATTTATTTATTTATATATTATCAGAATATTGGAATCCAAATCATTATTTAAATAATAAAAATGATATTTTATCTACACATAGTTATATAATATTATTTTAAACAAGCTTCATGCAACTTGCCGTTAATCTGTAATATTGTTTTCATGCATGTAATACAATCACATCAAACTTCTTGCTTTGCCCACCCATGTTGTTTCTTGCATTTCAAATCTTCCTTCTTTCTGCATTTTTCAACTTTATTAATTATTTTTCTACCACCGTCACCCAGCTCATCATTATAACTATAATTTATTTATCAGGTCAATAAATTAATTTTATTATAGCGGAGATAAATAAAATATATTGTTTTTCAGGTGAACAATGCAGGTGTTTCCTTCAACGATATCCACCAGAACTCTGTGGAGTTCGCAGAGACAGTAATAAAAACCAATTTTCATGGACCCAAGTTACTCACTCAGTCACTCTTGCCGTTGTTTCGCCTTTCTCCTTCTATAAGTCGTATACTTAACATTAGCTCCAGGCTTGGCTCCATTAATGTAAGTTCCTATTATCTTCTTTACTTTATGCTTTATTAACTTTACGTTCCCAGCTTGGATGAATGATGTAATATTGCAGAAAGTGAGAAACCATAATGTAAAAGCAACTCTACAGAAGGAGAGGCTATCGGAAGAAGAAATAGAGGGCGTAGTAAAAATGTTTCTTGAAGACGTGAAGCAAGGGAGATGGGAAAGGGAAGGGTGGCCGCAAATATGGACAGATTATTCAGTGTCAAAGCTGGCGTTGAACGCTTACTCTAGGGTTTTGGCGAAGCGATTTGAAGGAGGAAGATTAAGTGTTAACTGCTTTTGCCCCGGCTACACTCAAACATCCATGACACGTGGGCAAGGCACTCACACCCCTGATGCCGCCGCTGAAGTTGCCGTCAGCTTGGCCTTGCTTCCTCCGCATGAGTTGCCCACTGGTCACTTCTTTCTAGGATTTGGACCTTATAATCAATCTAGACTATAAATAAGACTTTCTGATTTTCAGTTTTTAGTTTTGATTATTATTAGTTATTTCAAACCTGAAAAAAGAAAAAAGAAAAAGAAAAAGTTGATCCGAAACAAAGAATTTTTGCTTGTGGAAAATATAGAGTACGTGCAAATCTGAAATAGAATTAGAACTTCCCGCCTTTATTGAGTATTGATAATAACATAAAACTCGGATATTAGATTCTAAATTAAGTTCACAGGATGACGATAGTAAAAATGTAATTTCATCATTTTTAATATTTATATCTTTATAACTTTTAAAGGATTAAATCAAATTTTTATCATTTTAGGGGGCTAAATTATAATTTTACTTTTACTAATTTAAATTTTTATAAATTTTAAAATGACCTAAATGAAATATTTTTCATTTTAGGGGGTCGATGCCCCTGCAAGTAGATATAAATATATATCATTTTAAAATAATTTTAGATTGGTTTTCAAATCTATTAGTTTTCTTTACATGGATGATGAACTCCTATCTAATTCAATTTCCATTTATTTATTTATGGGTAGAAATAGGGGTAGTGCCCTCTATTACAAAATTTCAAACATTGTAATAGTTAATACACTTATTGAAAGAAAATTGAAAGGATGTAAAATTGAAAGAGTAGAAAATTAAAAAGATGAAAAACATAATTTTTTTTTTTTATAAGTGTGCTTGGTAAGAAAGATAAAAAAAGGGAAAGAAAAAATAGTTTTCGTTTTATCCATTGCTTGATAGAGTTGAAAAATGAAAGAAAATAAAATAAAACATTTGAAAATGTATAATTTTGAACTAACATACATTTCTCTCTTGTTTTCTCTCCTCTCATCATTCCCATTTCGAACATTGATTTTTATGCATTGGGATGAAAAATGGTCATCCCTCCTATTTTCTTTCCTATCACTTTTTTTTCCAACCAAACACACTCCAATTTTATTTTATTTCCATTTTTCCACTCCCTCCTCCCATCCCTTCACTTATTCACCCAACCTAGCACACCCTTAAAGTCATCTAGAAAAAACAGGTAAGCCTCTAAAGGTGGTTGCTTGAATATCTGCATTTGGGAGGTATAATCAACTATTGTCGCTGCCATTGATCCGCATCTTTGTTGGAGTGAATCTTACTTGCCAATCTTTATTGCATAACTCCATGATGTCCTTCAACGGTTGTTAAGAAACGTCCAATGTAACATTTCGACTGACATTGATAAAACTATCACATTCTAGTTCTATTAGTAAAAAACCAACCTCACTGTAAACTTTGAGACCATTGTATATCGCCCCCATTGAACTAATGTCGATTCTACAATTAAATCCCATTGATAAGCTCCCACCGCTTCCACGGAAGACACCTCCCTATTGAAGCAAAAAGAGTCCCCATCTACACTGAGATATTCATATTCACCTTAATCCAGCATTTTGAAGGAGGTGAGGTGACCACCTTAGTCGCTTAACTTTATGTGCTTCCTTGTTAGGTTATTGTTTAAAGGT
The DNA here is from genome assembly GCA_025698515.1 of Gossypium sturtianum. Classification (NCBI taxonomy): domain Eukaryota; kingdom Viridiplantae; phylum Streptophyta; class Magnoliopsida; order Malvales; family Malvaceae; genus Gossypium; species Gossypium sturtianum. Next base: position 45,203,651 of record CM046952.1, read on the forward strand.
GAGGCAAAGGAATTGTCGGATCCTTTGAGGACCTTTAAACTTCTAGCTAATGCTCCATATTTTGCTCTCTAGATCTGTTGTACCTCCCACGAAGGAAGACACGTGGCAAGCTAAAAAATCACTAGAGAAATAAAATGATTACTACATGGAGATGGTAGTCCACGATCTAATTATATATTCCCGAAATATATTAAAATAATAATTAAACCACTTTAATTTCTAGGAACAACTTTGACAAAATTATTTTATCATATAAATAATAAAATAAATTCATTCACATACATAACCCAAAACATACTAATAATTATAAGTATGATACACCTTATAAAAAATTAACCAAACATGAAGAAGAAAGAAATTTCAGTACCGATTTATATTATAAACATAGTACAACTTGACCCTGATACCAATTGTTGAAAAAAATTCGGTTCAAAAATTGTTTTCTGTCACAACGGAAAATTAAAATTTGAAAACCGAGTCAATTTGTGATATATATAGCAATAAAACTATTCCTAAAAAGTACTTGTGCTTTGTACGAGACGGATCCTTAACATTCACAACTTTCAACTAAACGACCTTCTCCACTATTCTCGTACCATGAATTACTTCGAGCTTGGGCTCGAACAATCATGAATCAAACACGAAACCGAAAACAATTTTCTTACTTTCAATAGGAAAGTATCTCTCTCTCTCTCTCTATAAAAAACTAGTAGAATTGTTATTCCCGAAAATAAAATTTATACTTACAAATAAATTCTGACTATTTTTGGGCAAAATAATAATATTGAAAACTTATGTATAAATAGCTCTACTAGTGCCATCATTTTATAAGGAGAGATAGAAGAATCCTAGTTGAATTAGTACAATACAAATAATGCTTATCTGATAGAAAAACAAGTCCCCTAGTTCTACTGGGAGAGAGGGACGACTAACCTTGGTTAATTATACTAGAGTTGCTGCCCCTCATACTTATTATGAGGGGTTTTGGGCCTCTTTTGTATTGTGTCCAATTAAATGTGGTTCCTAAACTTTTAACCTAGTACTTTATAATTTAATCCAATCCAGTACATGTTTTTTCTATTTCCCCAAATAAATAATATTCATTAAATTAATTTAAAAAATTTATTTTTACAATTAAATAATTTTCTCAACCCAATTCTAATTTCGTTAAAGTCATGACAACTTTACCGTAAAAGAATCTATGAGAAAATATATTTAATTTTCATATTTAACGGATTCAAAATGACCAATTAATTTAATTCCATTTTCGGGCTTCAATTATTTACTTAATAATAATTCGAAAAAATTAAATTAATTTTCGGGTCATTTTCATACTTAGTGAGAAACCACATTCATTTCCGAATCTAACATATTTCTCTAACTTTATCATCTCTACCAATTTCTATTCATTTGATTCTAAATGCAATTCGTTTCTAGTTTCAATGAGCTAGCAGAGGAACTGGTTGAACTATATAATTAGGGCTCAAATGATTTATAATTAAGTTCTAGCTTTTCGCTTATTAATTATAAACTCATTTAGTCACGAAGTTATTCCACTATAGTATCGTGACCGAGCTCTCCCCAATTACATATCATTACGAAAGCTACTCGACCAGTGCTCGTCCAATGACCTTGTAATAAGTGTGTTACCCTCATAAGATATCTTTAATCTCTGTGGGATAAATCCGTTCTCCTAATATGATCATATTTTATCCTATTGTAACCATTAGATCTTCCTTCATAAAAAGACAATTACTGTCAATTAGTAATTAAGTCATTCATCACAAAGACAAATGATTCTTGGTCACGTTTACTTTTCATCTATCACGTAATGCCAATGAGATGATATCATTTACCCATTTCCTGGTCTATGAATTCTACTATTGTGAATAGTGCTACATACTGCAGAAGTCGTATACCCAATGCACCAGCTTTCAGTTCCTTATCTATTTGGACTTAGACTTTTGCTTACAACAAAGTATACGAGTCACGTATACATAGTCCACCATCCACTTAAGATTGAGGTATGCCACACTATAAACGTCACAAGTGAGTAAATCCATACACGGATTACTTTTTGTCTATTGTACTATCAATCCAATCAATCCAATCAGTCACATATATGTCTCTATCTTCCGAGAATCATTCGCTTCGATGCTTAAGATAAAACATCTCCCTAATTGGACTTGATAGATGACATATTAGTCTTTCAATCGGTTTGCTCATTTCCAATTAACTAAGGACATGTTTAGGAACATCTACTAATATAAGCTTTTCGTATTACGATTCAACCACATGATACTACTTAGTATTAGTTAAACATTACATAACTAGTGAGCTAATATTTGCTTCCATGTTGCTTTGCGTGCAAAAACCATTAAATATAAAATACAAAAGGTATTAATGTAATTCATAGATAATTTTATTAAACCAACCTGTTCGAAAAAAATACACGTGTACATAAATGAAAATACTAAACTTAGGGCACCAAATCCAACACTCATTAGCTAGCTTTTGGGTCTCAACCTCATGATTCAAAGACTCAATAGAAATTGTGGCGATTGAAAGAGCAATTCTCTCAGCAGGAGCGTCGTTTCAAAGAGCAGCAAGAATAATAACACTTTTTAAATCAAAGGAATGCTCAGAATGAGTAGTTGATTGGTGAATTAAGGGCTACACGGGAGGTCCCCAGGCAAAAGAACCTAGTTCGCCAAGAAGATGAAGCTCGGTCAACCCTTCGTGGAGACAGCATGTATGATGACATCAAAAACTGTCATGAAAATAATGATGACCTCCTGACAGTGTACCAACATTCTTAAGGCAAAAACATCTCCGTGGAAGAGCAACTCAGAGCTTTCAAAGCAGAAATGATGTAATGAATTAAATGGGTTAAAGCAAACAAACTTGTCTAGAATTACTCCATTAAACCACTCGTCCCGAAAGTGCTCGCCAATCATATCTCATCTTCATTCAAATTCCCAAAGTTTACATATAAGGATCAAGGGATCTGGAAGACCATTTGGCTCGATATAACAACCACATTAATATTCTAGGGGTTTCTGGTACCATCATGTGCAAACCATTCTCTATGACCCTCTTACAGACAGTGTGTAACAACCCATTTCAATGTGATGTCGGAACAGTGGTTTCGGGGCCACAAATCTGACATGTGAGTCTGTAAATATTATTATTTAATATTTACAAATAATATATGGTGTGATAGTAAAATTTGATTTAATAATTTATGTTGAATGTAAGAACAATTAGGTTCAACTGGTAAGACCCTAAAGTCAAGTGGTTTTAGAAAATGAGGTATCGAGACCTCATTTCTATAAAATGAGCCGTAAATATTTTATTAAATATTTACGAAGTGTTATTAAGGTAGTATTAAAGTTTCATTAAGAAATTTTGATGTTTAAAAGGGTAATTAGGTGAAAAGGACTAAATTAAAAAATGTGCAAAAGTTGAATGCTATTAGTTAAATGGATCTAATAACTATGAAAAGGTAAATTCATGGACTTGGATGGTAATTATACCATATTTAATGTGAGTGGATATTCATGGATAGGTTGCATGGTAAATTTTATAAAATTTAAAGGTTATATTAGTAATTAAATAATATAAACTAAAATAAACCTAACCTAAAATTATCATCTTCTTCGTTCTTTATTTTCTTCAACCAAATGGCTATGGTGAGGGGAGGAAAACCATTCGGCCAAATTTTTTTGGGGTACATGGTAAGTGTTTTGATCCAATTTTTAGTGATTTTTATGTTTTTGAGCTCGTATTAGCTCGATTTAGCTAACCCGAAGTCTAATTTGTTAAAATGTAAAATGTTTTGGATTATGCCATTAATGAATTTAGTGTATTCTTGAAGTTTTATAAAAGATTATTGAGCTTGGTTGCTAGATAGGACTTTTTTGTAAAGTAATTTTATGGTAATTTTAATGTTCAAGAACTAAATCGTTAAAGTGATAAAAGTACAAGAACTTGGTATGAAATAAAAATATGTATGGGCTTTAGAGAAATAGTTAATAATTCGGTTGAAATGAAATTTGAATAAAAATGGTTAATTTGCATGATTTGGGCTCAGGAACTAAATTGAATAAAAGTAAAATGTTAGGGGCAATTTTATAAAATGTCAAAAAGGACTTATTTGCATAAAATGAATTGGTTTTTATGTTAGAATAAGTGAATTGAATGAAATTATTATTTTAGATCAAGAACGAGGGGAAAATCGAGAAGAAGAGAAAATTATCAAATAGCCCATGTAATTAGTCATTGCTGCAATTTAACCATGTAAGTTCGTATGAACTATAATCACTAAAATGTTGTTTAAATTGAATTTTTATTATGTTGTTTTGATGTAAATGAATCAAAATATAAATGTAGCGAAACTATGATGAATTGATGGATATCGAGTCAAGGTTGAACCTTAGTAATTCGTATGATACAAATGACATGTCATTGGGGACATGTTTCCGGTGCTGGTCTTGAATGTCCTATCGGTGGTTGAGGTCCTGTATTTGTTGTGAATTCTCCACAGGTCATGTGAGCAACATCGTGTAGCTTACATTTCGACCCACAGCTCGTGTGAGCAGGCCCATTTCACAACTCATGTGAGCAACGATGTAAAGAAAATGTTACGAATATATGTTTAAGCACACTTCATGTGAGCTTTCTCGATTATCCGATGATATTCTAAGTTGTTCAATGGGCAAGAAAAGGGATTGAAATGGTAAGTTTACAAATGGTATTATGTATATGTTCATGGAAATAATGAATGATGTATTTTCTCATGAAAATGGCTTATCATGTGGTTAATCCAAATGAATTATGTATAAATGCACTAACTTGTATATTGATGATGTTGTTTAGGCTTATGTTAAACATTTGGAAAGGAATGGTAAGTAAGTAAATGGAATGGTTCACAAACTTATGAAAAGGTTGATAATTATGTATTGTTGATGAATTAAAGGTTATGTTCATAGATGGTAAATTTCATATGTTATGGATGATTTCATATGCAACATGATATTATAAGTAAAAAGAGATTGATAAATTAAATGATGTGCTTGTATATGATAAATTTACTTATGCTATGGATAATTTCATTTATACTATGTATAAGCGAAATTACTAATTCGTGAATTGACGGTGTACTAATAGACCTATAATACACTTATGGTTTTGGTAATGATTTGCGTTTAATCTATGAATTTTATTAATGAAGTGGTAAGTATAGTTTAAGTTTATACGAGCTTGCTAAGCACTCGTTGCTTACGTGTTTTCTTTTCTATGTTTTTTTTTATAGATTATCGGAAGCTCGATCGGTTTGGAAGCTCGTCGGAGATCTGTCACACTATCCAACATAAATATCGGTAGTTTTTCTATGTTTTGGCCAAGGTTATAATGGCATGTATAGGTGGACTTGTATTAGTAAATAGTTGAATGTTAGTTGATGATTTTGGCATGCATAAGTTGTTTGGATTTGGTACCTTTTGATACTTGCCAAATTATGTCATTTTGGATACTTGTGATGCATGAATGGTATGGATTAAATGGTATGTTTGTGATGAGGTATTAATGGTCATATTTATGGCATGATTTGTTAGAAGTTGAATTGTATTTGATAATAGAAAGGTGACCAAATATGCATGTTTAGGTAAGTTTTGATGTTTGCTTGTGAGGTGCCTTGAATGGCATATTGGTTAGTTGATTCTAGGATTATTGAATTGGTCATTATATGCATGTTTGGCAGGGTTTTGGTGCCTTGATTTTGCGCACAAAAGGTCTTAAGGTTTATGCTTGAGTTGGTGTTGGAAATGGCTTGATTTTTGGGCAAATTCATGTCCACACGACCTGAGACACGGGTGTGTGACTCAGCCGTGTGTGACACACGACCTGGAGACATGGCCGTGTGTCCCCTGTAGGTATTATTGCATGCAAGTCAGGCAGTTACACGGCCTAGCACATGACCTGGCACACGGGCGTGTGACACGGTCGTGTGACCTTACTCAAAGTGTTACACGAGTAAGGACACGGGCTGGGACACGACCGTGTGTACCTATTTCAATTGTTACACAGCTTGAGACAGAGGCGTGTGTCTTGGCCACACGGTCGTGTGACCCCTGCGTCAATTTTTTCTAACTTTTTCTTAAACTTTCTAAATGTTTCCAATTTAGTCCCGAATTATTTCTAATGTATTTTTAGGCCTCGAAGGCTCGATTTAGGGACGATATGTACATGATTGAATGATTTATGTTATATTTGTATTAATGTATAAAATGTATGTTTTTATGTTTTTTTTGTACGGTAATGCTTCGTAACCCTATTCTTACGACGGATATGGGTTAAGGGTGTTACACAGTGTGACAATGGTACTTGCCGCTGCCCAGGGGCTACGTTCGTTGTTTTGATCAGTTAGTCGGGCAATTCACGAGCCGCTTCTTGGCCAAGAAGATGCTCCAACAATCCTTGGCGTATTTGATAATCATATGCCAAGAAGAAAATGAATCCCTCAGGGATTATGCCCGTTGATTTAACGCAACAACTATAACCAGAAAGTGGGTCATTGACGAATGGGCTATCCAAGCCTTCATCGTTGGAACCACCCACAAGTGTTTGAGGTACTTCATCATCGGGAATACTCCAAACGAGCTTTCTAATTTATATGAGATGGTTCACAAATTCTCAGAAGAAGACGAAGTTGAAAAAGTTTGTGCTAATTCCTCTGTCCCTAAAGCTTTAGGGATGAAATTCTTCCCTAATTATTTTGATATATTATTATGTATTTGGGGATGATTTTCATCCTTAAACCTTTAGGGGGAAATTCGTCCTTGATTATGAAGACGCTTTTTTCACAAACGTCCTTAAAACTTTTTAGAGACATGGTTTTAAAGGACGCAGGTTGGGGACAACCTAAGTTGTCTCAAATCTATTCGACACGATTTTCAAACTTTTAAAGACGTTTATGATCGTCCCCAAAGCCTTTAAATTTTGTAGTGAACATATTGGAACGATGGAAATGTGCAAGTGTACACAATTGTAATAAGTAATAAAGTGACAAGTAAATGTCGAGTTATCGTACCCACAGGGACTATGCAAAGAAAATATTTATGAAATGCAATTAAAAACACTTTGGTGAAGGCAAATCTTTTGTTTTGAAAAAGGGTTTTATAAAACTAGATTTTAACTAAGTAAATTAAACTAAGAAAATAAAAAGGTAAAAATTTCAAAGCACGATTTCTGAAAAACAAGTTTAATCAATATGACATGCTTGTGTTAGATGAATCACATTTCTTAACTTAATATTATTAAAACAATGTTCATGTTGTTACGAATAATTTCACGGCAACTTGGTAATTGGTTAACTATATCACATACAGACTTACAAAATTAACTAATCTCTTGAACATATTACTATGCCAATTCAAACAATTAACCAATTTTAATAAGCAAGTAAAAGATTAAGTGAAGTAACAATATATACCTACATTGAAACAGTTTAATTACAATAATCTTACAAGTTATGCAAGGCTAATGTACCATTTAATACCGCCGCTAATTTGACCCTCAGCTACCTTAGAAGATTAAACATGCACTGATTAAGTATTGTGTCAATTAATTACAATTTCAATATGATTAATAATTAATTCATAAGTTATCTTACAGTTGTAATGCAAGAAATAACATAATCATGGTTTTACTTAATCAAACAATTTACCAAGACCTATAACAAAACAAACATAATTTTAATAACTTAAGTGGACGAAATGCAATCAACCTAACACGAATTAAATTTAAGCCATGTTAATTAAAAGAATAACAACATAACAGATATTCATAGACATGTTCATAACAACAATAAGAAAATTTAAAGGATAGGAAACTAGAATCAAATCCCGTGTTTCTATGAAGCCTGACTAGTTTGCTCTAATCCTCCTTCTTCGCTCATTCTGCTGAACTAAGGCTTCTACAAGCACTTGAATGCTGCTATCCAAGGTGGTTGAAGGGCTCTTTTCCAATAGGGAAATCGGCAAGGAAGGGACAAGAAAGGAAAATGAAAAACAAATTAGAGGAGTGAGTGAAAGGGAAAGAGAAGTATGAAATTAGATGTGTGTTGAGTTAATAGGTGAAAGTGGCTGCTAAAAATAGCAAACAATTAGCAGCCACACACTTCCCTTGGCTGGCCACACATGGAGCAAAGTTTGAATGTTTCAAACTTTGCTAAATTTAGCTTGGGCAAATCTTCAAAGGCATAAAAAGTAGAGGGGTTTGAATAGGATTTTGAGGAAACTTGAGGGTTGTTTTGAAATTAATTCAATCAGCTAAATAAGCTGATTGGGTCGGTTTTCGGCTGCAAAATTTCTTATTGGATCTGTCTTCAATGCTTAGCACACTGGGCCACTTTCTCCTTCAGGCTTTATATTAATTTTTAACCCAATTTAACTTGGATAAAAATTAAATATAAAGTATATAAAGTGATCATAATTTGGACCGACCTTAGCTAGAAAAATATTTAATATTCCCTTGGTTCACTTGATGCAAAAATTCCCAACGGTTCAAGCCTTTCAAGGTGTCTGCCGAGCCAATTTTCACCTTTTGTGCAAAACTGTCGAAAATAAACCAAATTTGTGAAAATTTATTATAAAAATAATTAAAATTCAATATGTTAATAATTTAAGTGAAAATTAATTATTTTATAATTAAAGTGTGAATTTTGACAAAATTTACTACGAAACTACATGAATTAGAGCTCAAAAGGTGCTGAAAAAGTCTATATATTTTTGTGTTTCCACACCCCCAAACTTAATTCATTGCTCGTCCCGAGTAATGCACAAATTGAAAAGAGGAAGTGCTTGAAATTACCATTGAAAAAAATCTTTAGAATACATTTCCCCCACAATTATGAGTCTAGTGTAATTATGCTCAAGAACAAGAATTTTGAAATTATGCAACTCAAGTATACATATAGTTTGAATTATTCTCAATTGTTATCATGCTAGCAAGAATAGACTAAATGTTTTCTTAATAAAGACATGCTAGTCTTTACCACTTAATTTTTATTTCCTTATTTGAGACTAAACTACAATTACTAAGTTTAACTTATATCTTCATATATTGAACTTAGCAATTTCTCTCCACTAATGTAGGCAACATGAAAATCTGAATCGAAAGGTCTTTTAAATAGGTTATAACATGGCTGAGCTAGGGGTAGGTAAAAGATAAATAATTTTAAGCTAAAAACCCTAGACTCAACTTGTATCAGACCTTCAGAATAAGTAACTTCAATACACCAACTCATTTTGCTTTTACATGCTCTTTTGTACATCTATTTCTTTCGAGTACATATGCTCTTTCTTATTCTTCTTTTTTCGAGCATATTATTATATGTACTATGATTTTTTTTAGCATTTGATATTTCTTTTCAACCCCTCCAAACTTATTTTCAGAGAATATTCTGGATAAACTGAGTCTAGTGTCCGGGACAATTTAGAGATAATTATGAGAGAAATGATGGCTTAATATTGCAATGATTCAAATAAAATCAAGCCATATAGTCTCAAAGTTGGGTTTCGAGGAATAAATATTCGTTAAGGTTGGCTTGAAAGGCTCAAACAGTCCAAACAAAAGTTTGCCTAAGTCATTTTCAAAATTCCATGCTTCATAGGATTTCGCCTAAAAAAATTACTAAGTCAATTCTAGAGACTTAAACTTTCATTCATGTCTAGCTCTCCTAAAGAATTAAAAATTTTATGGTATGAATTGCAAACTTTATTAAAAGTAGCATTATGTCATAGTTTAGCTAGCATAGCAATTATTGAGATAATAGAACTTTATTTATACTAGAAGTTAGCATAGTTAACAAAAATTAAAATTTTTGAACAAAATATAACTTAATCATAATTATAAGAATAATGTATCTTGAAAAACAATTTCAATTTTTGGTCCCCTACTTAAGATGTACAATGTCCCCATTGTTAAAAACAACAGAAATAATGAAAATATAGAAGTTAATAGATACCGTACACCAAGTAAGACCCTAGGAAAAAGAGGTGAGTCAAGTTTGACTGCTTAAATACCAAGCTTTTCTAAGGCAAATCTAGTCCTAAACATGTACATATCTATTGCGACACTTCCTATTTTGCAATTTGTTCAATTTTATTGATGATTTCCAACTCTTTTTTTATTATGCGAGAAATAAAAATCCTAATCCTAAAAAAACTTTAAATGTCCTAAGAGAGAAAATAAAATAAAGTAAAATGCCCCTTTTTTATTTATTTGTAGATCCCTCAAAATCTGACTCATCTTTTTCCTTCCTCGACATTGGAGTCCATGGTTTGAGTATAAGTTCTGGAAATTCAGGTACAAAAATAAACGGGTTATGAAATATATATTTTAAATGCATATCTAATTGAGTCATCCCATGTTTTTGAGTATCTCCAGTAATCTTGTTGCTACAACTGCATGTGTTGCAGCATAGCAATTATATTAAACTGTTCACTTCGTTGAATGGTGCTAGATGAAGGGACTCTCGGCGTCGAACTTAGAAAATCTGTTAAAGGTGGTTTCAGTTTTGAGTAGGTGGGTGAGTAGCTGAGGGTAAGGTTTAGAGTTGGAGAGGGTGGCGGTTTTAAGGATAGTTTAGGTGCAATGGTTAGTGGCTTCGAATAAAGGTGTTTATGGTGGTGATTTAGGGAGTTAAGGGCTGTGACATTAAGGGTTAAGAGAGATGCACTATGGAGCTACTTGGGAGTGGCGGTGGAGCAAGGTAAGGGCTACAGGGTTTTACAAAAAAGGGTTGCATATTTCCTTCCTAGTAGTGTCTTAAGCCCAATGGCAGCTTCTTTTTGGATCTTAAGCTCCTGTACTGAAAGTAAACTAAAAAAAAAACTCAAAGAAATTAGTGCTTGGGTTAAAAGTTGACCCTTTATTTAACAAAACAAATACTTAAATTCTTTGGGCTACTTAGAAAAATATTTTTCGAAAGATTACATTAAATTAAACTCCCAGGAAAGACTGGAGGGGTCACAGATGGTCCCGCTTAAGTTCTAATCTCCTAGACAGAATTTTAATTAATGTAATAACCCAAAGAAAATTTTATCTAACCCTAGCATTTTATTCAAATAAGAAAAAAACTAAAAATATAAAATAACGATAGAGAAAGTGAAGAGAACTCCTTCTATTTTATTCAAGATCGCCATTGACCATGGTGGTGTCAAATAGCCATTTTTCATACCAACCATAATCATTTAGGAAGTAATCATATTTTTTCCAATCAAATCTGTCCAACATCTTATTAAGGAAAGAAAACCCAGAATGATCTTTCCTGGTGGCCTTGTTTAACTTCCTCTAATTCCTACAAATCATTCAACCTGTGACTCAAATATATGAAATAATCCATCCAGTACCCTTTTTGTGCCTTTCCAAAATCACAAGTGCCTCTTCTTCTTGATCTTTGGTGAGCTCAACTGAAATAATGACAAGTAAAGTTGAAGACAGACCCAAATAGTCATATTTCAAATGAGAAGACAAAATCTTTAGTTCCAATTCAACTGGCTCTTCAATCAATGACTTTGGTTGCATATACTCCTGAGATGAAAACTCTAATGATTCGAGTGGAACTTCTTGAGTGAATTCCTTTGAATTAGCTTCTAACCAAGCCAAACATTCCTTGTCTTCATCATCACTTAGCGAATCCTCTAGTAGAATATGTTCTAATGGATCGTCTAAAGAATTGAGCTCCAATTCTGTAAAAGCCAGCAATTCCATCTTGGAAATATCAAAGCAGTCTTCAACTATATCTGGGGATTTAGCAGCATCGAAATCATTAAAAGTCACCTCATCATCAAAGATTTCTTTCAACTGAGTATCCTTTTGCTGCTTCTGGAATTGTTGAGGATATGGCAGTGGTGGAATCTTAGCTTTAATCAGACAACTCTTCTACGGAAATCTTTCTGCATCTGACAAGGGTGTTAAATAATCATAACTAACTGGTTTAGAGTTTACCGCATCAAGGATCACCGAATCTGACTTCTGTGAAACAGGAGTTTCAAGATTCGGTTGAAATTCCTCTTTGTCTTGAGCTACAACAGGCTCATCTTGAACCTCAACCACCTTAGGCTCTAATGTCTTTCCACTTGGCAAAGTGATTGCTTTGTAATGTTATTTGCCCAAAATTCTTGGATTTTCTGTGTCGCTCGGCCAAACACCTTGGGGGCTACTTCTGAGCTCACTGGCTAGCTGTCCCACTTGGTTTCCTAAATTCTTCAATGTTGCTGCTTGGCTTTATATTAGTTCATCATTCTTTTCTATGTACGCCTTTAGCAAATTCTCAAGATTACTTGAAGATTCAGTTGGTGAGGGTTGTTGCACTTGTTGAGAATATTCTGGCGGATAATTTGGTCGAAATGGCATAGAAGAGTCTACGATCCACTCATTGATTACTTCATGGAGAAATTGGATGATTCCGCCATGAAGAGTTGTAAGAACTTGATTGTGGACCATTCCAATTCTGATTTCCCATGTAATATTTTGACTCTTGATTCGATGGGCAATTTTCAAAGAAATGGCTATCTCCATAGTATTCACAAGAAATATTCTCGAATTGGTTCGGCTGCTGACCTGTTAGATTACCATTGAAACCATTAATAGTTATGTTATTAAGCATAAAAGGCATAGAGGATACCTGGGCAGCCAAAGAAGTAAGTGTGTCCACTTCATGTACTCTTGCTACTCGTCTTTCTGAGGCTGCTCGATTGGTTGGCCACTGATAATTATTGCTGGAAATTCTTTCAATAATCTCGTAAGCATCGTTATAAGACTTAGAAAGAAGGACTCCATTTGTCGAAGCATCCACCACCATTCTAGTATGAACATTGAGACCAATATAGAAAGTCTCAATTTGAACGTAGTAAGGAATGCCATGATGATGGCACTTTCGTAATAACTTCTTGAACTGCTCTCATGCCTGATATAAAGATTCTTTGTCAAGTTGCTGAAATGAAGTGATTTCATTTCGAATCTTGGCGGTCAAAGACGAAGGAAAGTATTTCATTAAGAAACGTTCAACCAACTCTTGCCATGTAGTTATGGAACTGGACGGTAGGGAGTTCAACCACGCTCGTGCTCTATCTTTTAATGAGTATGAAAATAATCTCAGCCTCAAGGCATCCTTGGTCGCCCTGACTAGTTTAAATGAGTCACTCACTTCCTTGAATAGCCGAAGATGAAAATGTGGATCTTTAGTAGGAATCCCAGTAAATTGACTCATATTTTGCAACATTTGGAGCATGACCGACTTCAACTCAAATTGTTGTGCCTTGATTTCGGGTCTCCTAATACTCGGATTGAGATCATGAAATACTGGCATGACATACTGTCTTAGAGCTCTATCCCTATCATCAACAATAAGGATAGGATTTTGGGCAGGGTTTGCTCCGTTTCCTTTATTCGGATTTTCGTAGTTCATCTCTTCAGTCTTTCTCTGAAATGCTTGTCTCCTTCGTTGTCGAAAAGTTCTTTCAATCTTAGGGTATACTGGGAGTAAATCGAGAATTCGATCAATATTCATCAACAACTAAAACAATATAGAAAAAATTAACTAAGTTAAAATTGAACAGAAAAATAAACCAAAATGAAAAATTAACAAATTCACATATAATGACTTTTAAAACAGTCCCCGAAAACGGTGCCAAAAACTTGGAACGATAGAAATGTGCAAGTGTACACAATCGCAACAAGTAATAAAGTGACAAGTAAATGTCGAGTTATCGTACCCACAGGGACTGTGCAAAGAAAATATTTATGAAATACAATTAAAAAACACTTTGGTGAAGGAAAATCTTTTGTTTTGAAAGAGGGTTTTATAAAACTAGATTTTAACTAAGTAAATTAAACGAAGAAAATAAAAAGTTAAAAATTCCAAAGCACGATTTCTGAAAAACAAGTTTAATCAATATGACATGCTTGTGTTAGATGAATCATATTTCTTAACTTAATATTATTAAAACAATGTTCATGTTGTTACGAATAAATTCACGGCAACTTGGTAATTGGTTAACTACATACAGACTTACAAAATTAACTAATCTCTTGAACATATTACTATGTCAATTCAAACAATTAATCAATTTTAATAAGCAAGTAAAAGATTAAGTGAAGTAACAATATATACCTACATTGAAACAATTTAATTACAATAATCTTGCAAGCTATGCAAGACTAATGTACCGTTTAATACCGTCGCTAATTTAACCCTCAGCTACCTTAGAAGTTTAAACATGCACTGATTAAGTATTGTGTTAATTGATTACAATTTCAATACGATTAATAATTAATTCATTAGTTATCTTACACTTGTAATGCAAGAAATAACATAATCATGGGTTTACTTAATCTAACAATTCACCAAGACCTATAACAACACAAACATAAATTTAATAACTTAAGTGGACGAAATGCAATCAACCTAACACAAATTAAATTTAAGCCATGCTAATTAAAAGATTAACAACATAACAAATATTCATAGACATGTTCATAACAACAATAAGAAAATTTAAAGGATAGGAAACTAGAATAAAATCCCGTGTTTCTCCAAAGCCTGACTAGTTTTGTAACACCCCAAACTAGGCCTAGACGTTATGGCCGAATCTGGAATGTTACGAACAAGGGTTAAGATTTCGATTTTATAATATTGAAACCTCGTATAATTTATTACTAAAAGAGTCCACATTTTAGAGAAACATGTTATTATGCTCATTATTTAATCCATCAATTGTTTCCTCTTTCAAGTAAAACGATAATTTGTAGCAGAAGCTTAAAAGTTGTTACATTTTGAAAATCAAGTTTGTGTTTGCAAAAACGTTTGTTTGCGTAAAACCCTTGTTTTTGTAAATTGTTTTGTTGAGCATCGCAAGAAACTTAAATCAAATCCAAACCAACAACAAAACCAAAAAAAGTCTAGAGAGTCCCATATTTACAAAACTCTCAAAATAAACCAAAAATTTAAATAAACAAAATTTACGGATGTGTGGACACCTCTGAGCCTCCATCGCACCGACCCGCCTAAGCCTGAGGATTACCGGAACAGGTCAGACAAACGAAAAGTGAGATTTAAAAACTTAGTGTGTAACTCAATGGAAACATATAAATACTCAATGGACATAAGTCCTTAACAGAATCAGATAACAACAGAATCATACAGATATGCAAGGTCCTACCCCCATCCGCTACACACCAACTTCGACCATCCCAACACACCAGGTGGGGTATAAAACACCTACCCAGCCTTACACACCATATAGTATCCGTAACTTATCAGAATAATCACAGTCATGCTGCCAGGATAATGACGAAATATCACCTAACAGAATAATTCCTCCACATAAACATATCCCACCCTAAACACAGATACAGATATATAAAATAACAGATAATATACATGCTTATACATAACAGACATAATACACACATATGCGTGACAGAGCAGATCATACATCTCATGTCTCATTAATCTCGTACAAACCTTATTTAAGCCATTTTCAATCTAATAGAATAACAGGTTTCATGCTTAAAGGTTTGTTTTCCCCATACCGACCCTACGGAAGGCCCACAGTCGATCAAAATGACGCGTGCGACCCTAGGAAAAAAATTCTGAAATTTAGGCCTACATGCCCACATTGGCCTTGCCCATGTGGCCCACACGGCCTGGCCCACAAACCATATGCCCGAATTGGCCTAGTCACACGGCCACACACACACCCGTCACACAGCCATGCATTGCACACAGCCTACCACACGGTCGGGCACACGCCTGTGTAGCGTCGACAACTTAGATTTTCGGCTTTCGCCAATCACTGTTTTTCATGTTTTCGTTACACACTTGGTTCATTTTTTATGCAAAAACAATCCTGAGACCTCTGAAACCTCTTACGAACAACCACCACACGAGTTCTACGTCGCTGAAGGCGCCCCAACCGCGTCTTGGACTTCTCTTAAACAACACATTCACAAAGTTTCAATTCTCCAATTACACCCAATACACCATATCAAAAGGTATAATTCCAATCGGGTTTACAAAAATCAAAAGCTAAAGTTAAGAAAAACTCTACTTACCAAACCGAATGAGAAAAATCAGAAATTCGAAACACCATGATTGAACAAAAGATTTGTGACGGAATCAAAAAGACGAAGAAAGGAAATTTTGTCAGAGAACAGAGAAAGAAAACGTCAAATGGGAGGAATTTTGGGAAAGAGAGAAGGAAAAAAACAAAATTAAAATAAAATAAAAAATAAAACTCAAACACTATCCCACTCCCCCATTAACCAACCACAATCCCACAGAATTTGACCCACTAACCTCATCCAACTACTACAGACTTTTAGTCCCACCGAACTTTTACTACACAACTGGCACACACTCACAGAAGCAAAAATAACATCATTCGCTCACACGAGGGTTCGAACACAAAACCCTAAGGCAAGCTAACACCTTACCACTTGAACCAACATTCTCATTCTGATATGAGTTTATCGAAAATATAACATAAGCACACCCAATAGGGATGAGGTTAGGATAAAAAAAATAGCAGAATTTCCAACAGTGGGACTTAAACCCAAGACCTCAAACACACAATCAAAACACTTAGCCACTGAAGTAGATTCTCATTTATGACCAAATTTACAAATACTTATTTACATAATTCAGGGCGTTGCAACTCTATCCCCTAAAAGAAATTACGACCTCAAAATTTTCCTGATTCAAACAGATTTAGATATTGTCGACGAATCAAGTCCTCAGGTTCCCACGTGGCTTCCTCAGTGTCATGATTCCGCCTCAGAACCTTAACTAACAGAATAGACTTCTTCCTCAGAACTTTTACATCTCAATCTAAAACCTGAACCAGCTTTTCCTCAAATGTCAATTTTGGTCTAACTTTGATCTCCTCAACAAGAACAATATGAGATGGGTCAAACTGATACTAACTCAAAATTGAGATGTGGGAAATGTCATGGATACGGTCTAACTTAGAAGGTAACTCCAACTGATAAGCAACCGGTCCCACACGCTTTAGAATCCAATACGGCCCAATGAACCTAGGGCTCAACTTGCCCTTACGTCCAAACCATAGTACCTTCTTCCACGGAGACACCTCAAGTAATACGAAATCCCCCACGGAGTACTCAATATCCCTCCTTTTCAGATATGTATAGGACTTCTGTCTATCAGAAGCTGCATTAAGACAATTCTGAATCAATCTGACTTTGTCTTCAGTTTTGGAAACCAACTCAATACCCATAACCCATCGTTCACCCAACTCAGTCCAACACAATGGAATACGACACTTACGACCATACAAAGCCTCGTAAGGTTTCATCTGAATACTGGATTGGAAACTATTATTATAGGCGAACTCGGCTAATGGTAGGAAATCCTCCCAACTACCTCAAAAATCAATTACACAACTCCGAAGCATATCCTCCAGTATCTGAATCATCCTCTTAGATTGACCATCGGTCTGAGGATAAAATGCAGTACTGAAGTCCAATCTCGAACCCAGAGCCTCATGAAGTTTCTTCTAAAACCAAGACATGAAGCGAGGATCCTTATCTGAAATTATCGAAATCGGAACCCCAAGAATCTCACAATCTCATAAATGTAAAGCTTGGCCAAATTTTGTAGAGAATAATCAGTGTGAACATGAATAAAGTGGGCAGACTTGGTCAACCGATCCACAATGACCCACACAGAATCCTTCTTAGTTGGTGTTAAGCGCAACCCACTAACGAAGTCCATAGTAACACATTTCCATTTCCATAGGGGAACCTTAACAGGTTGTAGCAAGCCCGAAGGTAACTCATGCTCAGCCTTAACTTGCTGACACGTTAGACAATGGGAAACAAAATCCGTTACCTCTCGTTTCAAACCCGGCCACCAATACAGTTCACAAAGATCCTGATACATCTTATTTCCACCGGGATGCATAGCATAAGGACTACTATGCAATTCCCTCAGAATAGACTATCTCAAATCAGAGTCATTCGATACACAAACCCGTCCTCGAAAATACAGAATCCCATCTCAATTTAGCCCAAAATAGATGTACTATCACCCTCTACCTGACGAAAACGCAGAACCAGAGAATCATCATTCAGCTGTTTAACCTGAATCTAATCAATCTAAGTCAGCTTAACTTGCAACTCGGCTAGTAGACTCCCATCATCAAACAAACTTAGGCAAGCAAACATCGCCCTCAAATCGGTCATTGCTCTATGACTAAGAGCGTCGACCACCACATTGGCCTTATCGGGATGATACTCTATTGTGCAGTTGTAATCCTTGAGCAGCTCAATCCATCTATGCTGCCTAAGGTTCAATTCTTTTTGAGTAAGGAGGTACTTAAGGCTCTTGTGATTGGTGTAGATGATACACCTCTCACCATCCAGATAGTGTCTTCAAATCCTTAAGGCAAAAACCACTGCAGCCAACTCGAGATCGTGCATTGGATAATTCCCCTCGTGTGACTTAAGCTGTTGGGACGCATAAGCCACCACCTTACCATCTTACATCAGAATATATCCCAAACAGACATGCGACGCATCACTATAAATCATGAACTTCTTACCAGATTTAGGCTGTATCAGAACATGAGCCTAAGTCAAAATAGATTTGAGCTTCTCAAAGCTTGCTTATTGCTCATCACTCCAGAAAAAAGGAGCATTCTTGCGTAAAAGCTTAGTTGGATGAGTTGTAATTAACGAGAATCCCTCAACAAACCTCCGATAATAACCCACAAGACCTAGAATACTACAGATCTCTGAAACATTCTTAGGTTGTTTCCAATCAAGTACATCCTCAATCTTTCTAGGATCAACTCGGATCCCCTCAGCAGAAACCACATGCCCTAGAAATGTTACTTCTTTAAACCAGAATGCACACTTGCTTAACTTAGCATAGAGTTGTTTTTCTCGAAGTAACTGAATGAATACTTTAAGATGATCATCATGATCACCTTCGGTCTTAGAGTACACCAGAATGTCGTCGATGAAAACCATAATGAACTGATTCAAATAAGACTGAAAAACCCAGTTCATCAGATCCATGAATGCAGCCGGAGCATTCGTCAACCAAAGGGCATGACTAGGAACTCGTAGTGCCAATAACGAGTCCTAAAAGCAGTCTTGTGAACATCAACCTCTTTAACCTTAAGTTGGTGATACCCAGAATGGAGGTCTATCTTAGAAAATACCGTAGCCTCATGAAATTGATCAAACAGGTCGTCGATCCTCTGAAGTGGGTACTTATTCTTCACAGTTAGCTTATTCAACTACCGATAATCGATGCCCATTCTCATGGTACTGTCCTTTTTTTCTTTACAAAAAAAATTGGTGCCCACCACGGAGACACACTAGGGCGGATAAACCTATGATCCAAAAGCACCTGAAGCTGAGCCTTTAGCTCCACAAGCTTCTTCGGTGCCATATGATAAGGAACGATGGACATCGAAGCTGTACCCGGTAGAAGCTCAATGTCAAACTCAACTTTCTGATTCAGAGTTAAACCTGGTAACTCCTCAAGAAAAGCATTTGAAAATTCCATCACTGTTCTGCTACTCTCAATAGAAGAGTCCCCAAAAGCTAAAACACTTACATAGGCCAGATACGCTTCACACCCTTTCCGAACCAATTTTTTAGTAACTAAAGTGGAGATTACATTGGATAAGTAATCCCGACGCTCGCTGATCACAACTACTTCCACATCATTCTCAGATCTCAGAACTACCCTATTGGTTACACAATCCAAGCTGACTCGATGATCCACAAGCCAGTCCATAACCAAAATCAAATCAAATTCTCCAAATGGTAGCTCTATCAAATTTGACGAAAACATAACCAATTGTACTTCCTGCGGTACATTCTTATACAGTCTATTTACTCGAATAAATTGGGCCAATTGACTCGGTACATAAATCTCACAAAAGTACTCTTAACAGAAATCCCCAAGTTTTCAGAAACAGAACTAGCTACATAGGAGTGTGTTGACCCTATGTCTATCAGTGCAATATAAGGAGCATAAAAAATAACAAACGTACCCGTAATCACATCCACGACGTCTCTGTCCTCACGATGTCGAGCAGCATAAACTAGCACAGGCTATCTTGCCTCAGTCTTATTATCACATCTTTCCGGTGCTCTTTGTCCTCTACCCATACCATTACCACCCCTGGCCGAATCATGACCCCTAGGTGACTGCTGAACTACCCTCTAAGGTTGAACAAAACCCAGAACTGAAGCTTGCATCTGATCAGAATACTGTGGGCACTCTCTAATACGATGCTCCATCGACCCACAATGCAGACATGCTCTCAACCTCCTCCAACACTCGCCCGGATGGTGCCTACCATAGTCACTGCATAGCTGAACCTCAGTAGGAGCAACTAGAACTCCCACTCTAGGAGGCTCATCAGGTTAGCCCGTTTCTCAAGCCTTTGAGCAGAACTAGAGGGCTCCGGATCCCTCTTATTTTTACCCCTCTCTCAGTCCATATTCTGGCGCTCAACACACTTAACCTCTTCAGAGATCTTCGCCTTGTCCACCAGAACAACGAATTCTCGCTCCCTCTGTGGAGCTATCAGAACTCTCAGTCTATCCCTCAGACCATCCTTAAAGCGAACACATTTTTCGTATTCATATGCCACCATCCGTCTAGCGTAACGAATCAATCTCAGAAATTTGGTCTCATAGACCACAGTCCTATCCCCTTGCATGAGATTCATGAACTCACGTCTACGAGCATCCACATAACTCGCTTCCACATACTTCCTCTGGAAAGCAGTCTTGAAATATTCCCAATTAACCCGATCAGACTGAATACCCTCCTCAACTGGTAACCACCATTGGTACACCTTATCGCGAAGCAGAGATATCGCACCCTTCAGTTTTTACTTAGAAGTGCAGTTAATATAATTCATTATCCTTTCTGTGGCCTCCAACTAGTATTCTCGACCACAGTTGGGACGACTCCAGTGACGCCCCTAAACAGTTCAGCACCATTAGACCGGAGTCGTTCAGTTACCGATCCACGGCTCCCAGAACCAAAATGGGGCCCAGCGACCTTCTCTAACACTCTCAACATGGCTTGAGACAGTACGTCGTCCCCAATCGAGTGGCTTTGAGACCCGATCTCAGTAGTAGGTGAAGCCGGTGTCTCGCTTGTATCCAAATTAGGCATACTGCCCAACGAGAAAGACTCAACTTGAGTCTGCCTACGGCACCCGCCGTGCTCACGAGCATCACTGCCACGCATTCCACGAGTGCTCATCGTTTTTAAAGTTTTATCTACATTACAAAATTTTATGCATCAGTTTCAGTGTTTATTAGCAAATATTTTATGTTTTAAATATTTATCAAAAGTTTCAGAAGTTCCAGTCCCTAACTAATTCAGATAATTCAGAATTTATTAACTATAGCATTTCTAAGTTTAGAAGTACTTACAGGACCGACACCAGATACTCGGTGTACCACATACTTTACTAAAAAAAAGAAACAAACTTTGCTTGAAAACCAGTTCTTTTACAATTAGAATTTTGAACTAAAAAATCACAGCCTGAGTTTTGCAACCTGGCTCTGATACCACTAAATGTAACACCCCAAATCCGGCCTAGACGTTATGGCCGAATCTAGGATGTTACGAAGAAGGGTTAAGATTCCAATTTTATAATATTGAAACATCTTATAATTTATTACTAAAAGAATCCATATTTTAGAAAAACATGTTATTATCCCATTATTGAATCTATCAATTGTTTGCTCTTTCAAGTAAAACGATAATTTACAGCGGAAGTCTAAGTTGTTACATTTTGAAAATCGAGTTTGTGTTCGCAAAAATATTTGTTTGCGTAAAACCCTTATTTTTGTAAATAGTTTTGTTATGTATCGCAAGAAACTTAAATCAAATCCAAACCAACAACAAAACCAAAAAAAATTCCAGATATTCTCATATTTACAAAACTGTCAAAATAAACCAAAAATTTAAATAAACTTTTTAAATAAACGAAATTTACGAACGTGTGGACACCTCTAAGCCTCCGTCATACCGACCCGCCTAAGCCTGAAGATTACCTGAACAGATCGGACAAACGGAAAGTGAGTTTTAAAAAATCAGTGTGTAACTCAACAGAAACATATAAATACTCAACATTTTCACATAACAGAACAAATACGGACATAAGTCCTTAACAGAATCAGATAACAACAAAACCATACAGATATGCAACGTTTTACCCCCATCCTCTATACGCCAACTCCGACCACCCCAACACACCATGTGGGGTATAAAACACCTACCCAGCCCTACACACCATATAGTGTCCGTAAGACACTTATCAGAATAATCGCAGTCATGCTGCCAGAATAATGGCAAAATATCGCCTAACAGAATACTTCCTCCACATAAACATATCACACCCCAAACACAGATGCAGATACAAAATAACAGGTAATATGCATGCTTATACATAACAGACATAATACACGCATATGCGTGACAAAGCATATCATACATCTCATGTCTCATTAATCTCGTACAAACCTTATTTAAGCCATTTTCAGTCTAACAGAATAATAGGTTTCATGCTTAAGGGTTTGTTTTGCCCATACCGACCCTATGAAATGCCCACAGTCGATCAGAACGACGTATGCGACCCTAGGAAAAAAATCTGAAATTTGGGCCCATATACCCATGTGGGCCCATACACCTGTGTAGCCTACACGCCCAAATTGGCCTAGGCCGTGTGACCCAAACGGCCACACATACACCTGTCACACAGCCGTGTGTCGCAAACGGCCTACCACACGGTCGGGCACACGCCTGTGTGGCGTCGACAAGCCAAATTTTTTTGCTTTCTCCGATTTTTGTTTTTCGTGTTTTCGTTACACACCTAGTTCGTTTTTTATGCGAAAGCAATCCTGAGACCTCCGAAACCTCTTACGAACAACCACTACACAAGTTCTACGTCGCTGGAGGCGCACCAACCGCGTCTTGGACTTCTCCTAAGCAACACATTCACAGAGTTTCAATTCTCCAATTACACCCAATACACCATATCAAAAGGTATAATTCCAATCAGGTTTATAGAAATCAAACGCTAAAGTTAAGAAAAACTCTACTTATGAAACCGAACGAGAAAAACAAAAAATTTAAAACACCACGATTGAACAAAAGATTTGTGACGGAATAAAAAAGACGAAGAAAGGAAATTTTGTCAGAGAACAGAGAAAGAAAACGTCAAATGGGAGGAATTTTGGGAAAGAGATAGAAGGAAAAAAACAAAATTAAAATAAAATTAAAACACTATCCCACTCCTCCACTAACCAACCACAATCCCACAGAATCTGACACGCTAACCTCATCCAACTACTACAGACTTTCAGTACCACCAACCTCTATTACACAACTGGCACACACTTACAGAAGCAAAAATAACATCATTCGCTCACACGAGGGTTTGAACATAAGACCCTAAGGCAAGCTAACACCTTACCACTTGAACCAGCATGCTCATTCTGATATGAGTTTACCGAAAATATAACATAAGCCCACCCAAAAGGGATGAGGCTAGGATAAAAAAATAGAAGAATTTCCAACAGTGGGATTTGAACCCAAGACCTCAAACACACAATCAGAACACTCAGCCACTGAAGCAGATACTCATTTATGATCGAATTCACAAAAACTTATTTACATAATTTAGGGCGTTACAAGTTTGCTCCGCTCCTCATTCTCCGCTCGTTCTACTGAACTGAGGCTTCTACAAACACTTAAATACTACTACCCAAGGTGGTTGAAGGGCTCTTTTCCAATAGGGAAATTGGCAAGGAAGGGACAAGAAAGAAAAATGGAAAACAAATGAGAGGAGTGAGTGAAAGTGAAAGAGAAGTATGAAATTAGATGTGTGTTGAGTTAAAATGTGAAAGGGGATATTTATAGGTGGGAGTGGCTGCTAAAAATAAAAAATAATTAGTAGCCACACACTTCCCTTGGCTGGCTATACATGGAGAGAGGCTTGAATGTTTCAAACTTTGTTAAATTTAGCTTAGACAAATCTTCAAAGGCATAAGATAGTAGAGGGGTTTGAATAGGATTTTGAGAAAATTTGAGGGTTGTTTTGCAATTAATTTAATCAGCTAAATAAGCTGATTGGGTCAGCTTATTGGGTCAGTTTTGGGCTGCAAATTTTCTTATTGGATCAGTCTTCAATGCTTAGCACACTGTGCCACTTTCTCCTTTAAGCTTTATATTAATTTTTAACCCAATTTAACTTGGATAAAAATTAAATATAAAGTATATAAAATGATCATAATTTGGACCAACCTTGGCTGGAAAAATATTTAATATTTCCCTTTGGTTCACTTGATGCAAAAATTCCCCAACGGTTCAAGCCTTTCAATGTGTCTGTCGACTCAATTTTCACATTTTGTGCAAAACTGTCGAAAATAAATCAAATTTGTGAAAATTTATTATAAAAATAATTAAAATTCAATATGTTAATAATTTAAGTGCGAATTAATTATTTTATAATTAAAGTGTGAATTTTGACAAAATTTACTACGAAACTACATGAATTAGAGCTCAGAAGGTGCTAAAAAAGTCTATATATTTTTATGTTTCCACATATCCATATTCCTTAAAGAAACCCCAAGCTTCAATCTAATAAGAGAAAGGAAAAAATCATTCTATTGATTGCTTTATCCCTAACCACACTGGTTTCAAAGAGAGCAACAACATCTAGATTAGACCAAATCATGGGCTAGGCCACCGTCCAGGCTTAAAAGTTCGCCCAAAAAGAGGGAGGGTTTAAGCAAAAATATAGGCCTAAAAAATGGGCTTGAACAAAAAATAAGAAAACAGGCTGAGCCTTAGGTAAGATTTTTTTGCCCTAGGCCCGACTTAGCCCGAATATGCCTAAATTTTTTTTCCTGCTGTTGTTTTGTTGTCATCTTGCTATTATATTGCTACTATTTTGTTGTTATTGTTTAGATATTGTATAGCTCTTATTTTATTGTTAATTTTAATACTATTTTAGAGTCGTTTCCTTGCTAAGTTGCAACTATCTTAGTGTTATTTAAGTATAAAGACTTTTTTTAATGTATTTTTAATTTGTTGGGAAACATTTATGTTAATGTTTTTTAGTGCATTTGAAGTATTATAATTTTTTAAATTTGTTTTTATATAAAAAAAATTAATAAACATGGGTCGAGTCGAGCTCGGGTTTAGCATTTTTTTTGGTCTAAGCCGGGCTTGGGTAAAATTTTAGGCACATTTTTCAGGTCGGACCGAATCTAGAAAACGAGCCTAAAATTTGGCATCGGCCCAGCCTGTGATCAAGTCTAATCTAGATCATGCTGTTTACAATATTCTTTTATGTAGTGTTTGGAACTAGTATTTCAGAATTTGTATTTGAATTTCAAAAACAATGTAAATTGAGTAGTGAATTATTAGGAACATAACATTCATGATCATTTCTCAAAATTTAAGGATATGTTAGAAGTTTATTTAGTAATAAATTTAAAATCTTTAAAAATATTTTTCAATTTGACAAATTTATATTTTTATATTTTTCTAATATATGATAGAATCTCTAACTAATTCGTTCACTTCATTCTTACCATTTACATAATAATTGAAATCCTCTAAATTTCTAAACTACGAAATTCGGGATTGCCACAGCCTTGAAAATTGCACATCAGTGTTGTTAAATAAAAAACCCTAAACCCTAATATGAAAAGAAAAGAGATGGAAATAGACACATGGCAACCCTTCCACCTCTTTCGCTAACTCATGGTAACCATGGCCTCCTTAGGATTTGTAAGGTTGGTCACCACTGTTTCCATTGTCTCTAAAGTAGGTACAAGTGCATTGGCGCCTGATGTCTTCATTTTCCATGGTATGGTAAGCTTATCTGGTGGAGGTAAAGTAGAAATTCCCTCAATTTCCTTCTGCATATCTTCCATAACATCATCAGGTCAACTACAGTGTTTTCGTCAACCCCAACTGCAAAGTGCTTTGATTGGTCCAGGGTGGTTGTAACTGGACATTTTATTTTGAATACCACAGTGAGCATTTCAAAATACAATCTAACGTGGATATACAGTATAATTTCTATTTTTTTAATACTTTAAATTTAATAATAATGTCAATGTAATAATGTAATTAACAATAAAGATTTTAGTCTGTTTAAAAGGTTCAATAAACTCATGCTTCTTCTTTTTTTCTATTTAAAACTAAAAATATTTTTTTTTTATTTTTTATTTGTTAATGATATTACTTAATGGGCCAATATTAAGGCCCACGTTGTTTTGCTTGCCCAACCATAACCATCCCAACCTATTCCTTGGTTTCCTTTACCTTTCAAATCTGCCCAACCATAGTTTTTTTCTATTTAGTCGTGTTAGTGACGTTGATTATTCAGGCTTTATCCTTTATTGTAAGTCACCAAAATGAGTTACTTTTTTTTTTGTAAATGATATTACTTAATGGGCCAATATTAAGGCCCACGTTGTTTTGCTTGCCCAACCATAACCATCCCAACCAAATCCACGCACCACCTATTCCTTGGTTTCCTTTACCTCTCAAATCTGCAGCATTTCCTTTCTGTTTCTCTTCTCTGTATTCAGGTTAAGATAAAAAAAAAAAAAAAACCAAAAAAACCCATCGGTGCTTTGGGATTTTCGGGTCAGCTTCCGCTCTATCGCTGTTTTTTTTTTTTTTTAGTTCTTTATTATGTGTTACTTTAAAAAGGAAAGAAATTGCTTGGTCAAGTTGAAAAGTGTGAGAGAAATATTGCTGTTTAGCAGAACTTGGAGGAACCACTTATCTGTTTTAAGACTTTGGGTTGATTTTATATGAATTTAATTTGTTTTCAGTGGTATGAGAAATGGGTTTTTCTTGGATAGTTGATAGCTGTTTACTATTGTTATGATTTGTTACAAATATTCGTTTGATTTAATGATTGTTTAAAGGATGAAGTATGGACAATGCCTGTTTTTGTTGCTATGAACTTTTTGCTTGAAATCAGTATTATTTGTGTTTGAATTTTGATGCCTTATTTGCTTTTTTCTGTTTAATAATCTAAACATCACTTGTTGTTACCAAACTGCTTAGCCTTTTGTTTCCAGAACCAAAAAGCACCAAGTTATCTGTTGATATCAAAGCAAGTTGTATTGTTTTGAATAATAAAAAATTGAAACTATATATATCTTCTAGAAAATAAATTGCATGATTTTACTTCATAAAGAACAATGGAATTACTGTTGCATTTTAATTGGTTAAATATTTTTTATTTGGAGACGGGGATTAAAATCTTGTTCTTTCTGTAGGGATCATGCTGTAAATCAGCAATAAATCTAAAAAATAAATCAACATGATATGCTAGATAATTTGTTTTTTCTTCCTGTGTGTTAATTTATAATCATGTATCATGCAATAGAAGATTCCTCAAATTACTGTAATATAATATTGGGAATTTTTTGGATATTTCCTTCTTCTTCTTTTCACGTTTTGTTGCTTTCCATCGCCTTTCTGAAGAACCATATAGGCTAATAGAGTTAATTTCTAAGGGAGCATGTTTTTGTACTCCTTTATTCCCCATTTCCAAGTGGAGTTTTGGAAGATAGTAGACTAATATCTTGGTGAATTTCAGCTTGGACGGTATTAACACATTGGACCAATTTTCTGCTTTGAGATGGCTGGACTATTTGCTTATGGCAGCCTTGCACCAAAGACTAAGAATATGGTAGTCGCGGGGGGTTTGACAGCATTCGTATTTGGTGTATATTTCTATACTATGAGAGCTGTTGGAGGTACAGATGAGCTTCAGGTGGCTATAGATAAGTTCGAGGAGCTGAAAAAGCAAGAGGGGAAGTGAAGCATGGGATCAAAGCCTTGATCTCATTAGTCTTTTTTGTGACAATGCAGTCAAGAAATAGGTAAAGGTCATTTATATGACACAGACAAAATTATGTGTTTAAAATCTGTGTTTTGAACTATTTGTCTTTGTTTGTTATACATTATATTGTAGTTGATAATAATAAAAACTTATTACTAGTTTTCCCTTGGCTGTATTCTTTAAGTTTTTATCATGTTACGACCTTTTGTGATGAGAGCACTGGTTATTGTTGGAGAAGCTCAAACCCTAATTTTTTTTGTGTGTTTCTGATGTTGTTGCCCCTATAGCAACCAGCCAATGACCTTTCTCCGGACAGGTCCAAAGGCAAGCGCAGGCACTTGTATAGTTTAAAAACTTCACCCCATTGGTTATTTTTCATTTATATTTTGTATCTTGGAAGGTTTGGTTAACCTCTAGTAATACTTTTTACTGCTTAGAACTGTAGGCAGCCATTGTGATGTGATTCTTAGTTTTTCATTGTATATAGACTTGTGTCAAATGATCCTCTTCAAAGCTTTGAAGACATACATTAAATATTGATCATATTTACACTGCATTCCAATCTAAATATCAAAGGTATATACCAAAAATAGAAGTTCGCCCGAGAAAGGCCATTTTAGGAGGCAATTTTGTTGATAGCTACATCTTGATAATGAGTTCATTTTTCTGAGTTACCAAACACTAAAAAAAACCTTGCATTCGAGAATGTTCCAAGTCAAGTCCAACTTGATTATTCATAACAAGCTGAACTTAAATAACCCAAACAAGCAAAGTGTGAAATATTAAATTAAAATGTCAAACTCCCAAACTCAGAACTCAAACCAAAAGTCATCAAAACCAGACTCAAATTCAGCGAATCTATATCAAAACATTAAAACCCAATTGACCAACCCAATTCACGGAAGCATAAGTCTGTATATAACTGATCGGAAATCAATTGAATTTGATCTAGTTCATAGCCACTTTGGTTTGGGTACTAACGGATTATAAACATTATTTATCCAGTTTAAAACTTTTAACTTGAATCTGATTGACTGAAACTTGTTCAAGCAACATTACATGGGGGAATTTAAAAAGAGAAATTGCATGTTGAAAACTTCTACCTCTGTTGCAGGAAACTGAAATCACCATTTTTCATCTTCAGAAAACTTAAAAAAGCCTTAGAGCTGGACTTCTCTATCAAATATCCAGCTGAACGGAACCCTGGGTGCTTCCTTGGCCCTTCCTTGAGCTCTCTCTTCCAGCCTTCGAATTCTTGGCGGAAGTCCGCACACATAATCCTGAGCTTTACGCCCATCGGCTGAAAGTCCAGTTAACTCCGTCACCTTCCATTTGTTCACCAGGAACTCTAGTATATCAGCATAGTCTCTCGCAGTGTAAACCCCAAGTCTCTGTGCAACAGCTGAGAAATTATCAAAAAGATTGTCATCTTGGCCATCATACATCAAGTGCGCTGGCATGGAGATTTTCTTCCTCATCATGTCAGCAAAAGCCAGAACTGTTCCGTCGGGATCGATCTCAAAGAGCTTTTCAACGATTTTAGTATATGCAGTCTCGTGGCGCTTTTCATCAGAGGCAATGTTACCACATATCTGAGCCAACTTGATGTCACCATGCTCCTTTGCGAGCCGGGCTGTATTCCCATGGGAGATGAAAGTTGCCCTTTCTTGGAATGATGTGTAGATGAATCCCAGATAAGGATTATTCTCGGTACGTGGATCCTATTAAATATACATTAGAAAAAATAAGAAGAAACATGGCATATTGAATGCATGTTTTTGTGTGGGAGAGAAGTGATTTAACTTCCTCATCAGTGGGCCAGTTTCTACACAATTTAGTGAAATTCCAGAAGCGATATAGTGCAATGTTTTAATGCATTCATTTTCAGAAGATGAACAACAAAGGGTTTGATAAAGTTTTACAAGTTAAGTGCATCATAGGATTCAAAATTAAACTACGCAAAGTGAGAAAATTTTTAGTAAGCATCTTACTTACCATTCCTGATCCAACCAAATACTGGATTGTCTTCTCAATTTGCCTCATGTCGACCCTTCCGGACAAGTAGAGATACTTATTAAGTAGATCACCATGCCTGTTTTCTTCAGCAGTCCAAGCCCTTGTCCAAATTGCCCAAGGAGAAAGGCTAGCGCCTGTTTCATCACGAACTCCATCTAAGGTATTAAGCATTGTTTGGTAAGTTGGAAGAGCTTCCTCCGTGATCATGTCGCCAACCAAAACAACAAAGTAATCATCTGGAATCTCCTTTGCCCTTTCCCTAAGTTCTTTGACTTGCTCGTGAAATCCATCTGACGCAGGATCCGGAAGAAAATCTTGGGGTTGCCAACATTTCTCAACCGGTTTGAGGTAAGTTAGAATGTTGTTCTCAGCCCAGTCCTCCAAAGATTTGAAGATCTCAATCTTCTGAGGTGGCATCGAGTGCGTGACCTGAACATGCACCTCCCTAGGAGGCATGAAAGGCTTCTTGAGATCGACCTCTCTGCATTAAGTGAAACGAATTCCCAATTACTTTCTTATCAACCAGATATGTCAGTAACGATAAAAGGAAACAATAAAATGTAAAAGCAAAAAACCCATCTCACAAATTTGTCCACTGCATGTACCAGGAAATACAGCACATGAAATGCAAAAGCAATGCAAAGAAACAGGCATTATATATGCACAACAGGACTAAATTTCATCTTTGAGGGTAGGAGTTCACATAGACCAAGTAGAGAATCAAATGAGAGACCGGATGTTAGAATTGTGAGCATCAGAGTAAAATATAAGGACCAATGCAGCAGCAGACCCAGTTGCAGAACTATAGTAGTATAAATAAGTGATACCATCTGAGAATTCATCTCATTAGATTTGAAGTATGCATGGAATGTAAACTATCCTGCTTTTAAGTGCAATTAAATAACTTCGTCTTTCATTTCAAAACAAAATTATGACACATCCAAGGAAAGTAATCAAATTATCAGAACTTTCATTGGGTAGGACCCATTTATATGCAATGTCAAGGCATTAAATTACCATTTTTTTATAAGGAAAAGCACAAGTAGCTATCAGCAACTCTCAACAACCATAAGAACAGAGAGCATATGAGGGAACCAACAGAGAAACTCAAACCAAACACAAGGAAAAGTGCATCAAACTAACAGGAGAAAATGGATAGATGTCTATTCATCATTACCTAACATAGTATCTGAAAACTAGATCAAGAATGGACCACAAAAATGCCCAAAACTGATACCAGGAAGAAAACTAAAAAATTACTTGAAATGTTCTTTTTCAAAAACATGAATATTCAGCCATGACTTAAAATTTGCAAGGAAATCATCAAATTTCGGTGACCTAATAACAGAAGGTAAGAATGTCGAGAGTATCAATACTAGGTTCAGGTTCAGCAATTATACTTGTCAAACATACACGAAATGATACAAGTTAAAAGATAAAAACAAAGAAAAAGTACCAAATACTCGGTTGATTAAAATGTTAAATGAAGTAGATTCAAAGCATTTTCAAAAAATTGTGCAAGAAAAAGAAGCAATCATGGAGACATTTTATTCAGTTTAAATACCATGTTTATAAGAGAGTATAAAGCGTACAATGAATGAATGGTGATTGCTGTATTTATAGCCAAATACTCATCCAAGAATCAAAAAGAAAATAAGTCCCAAAATTCAAAATGAAAGAATTCAACTTGAAAGATAACCAAAATCCTAAAGACTAGGAACTAAATCAGATTTCTGACAGAAGTTTAAATAATTTAATGATAAGATCACTAATAGTTTAAAGAAAAGAAAAAGGAATAACACAATATCGAATCAAGGAAGGAGGACAACATATTCTGAACTACTTCTACCAAACTGAATATTCTTTTCAAAATGTAGATTCAACTATATTTTAAAAACAAAATGGAACTATTTGAAAAAAAAAAAAAAAAAGGAAACATTATGTTATTCATCAGCTAGTCTAGAGAATCTTAACTACTTCCACCAACTTGAACTTTCTTTTCAAAGACAGATTCAACCATATTGAAACAAATTAAAATGAAATAAATGGAAAACCGGAAGACCGTTTGTGTGGAACACTTGCATGATTTGCAATCAAGTTAAACACAATGGATAACATGGATGCAGATGCAGCATGCACAATGATATAACATTAACATTCTCTTCATAGAAATAAATTTAGAGACGGGCACGGATGAAGCAACACATTTAATTACTTGCATTTGGTGTTATATCAATGGATGAGCCCCAGAGGTCCATAAATGAGACATCATCAATTTCAGATAAATGATGCACTCTCAACCGATCAGTTGATCATAAACTTGAAAGAACATGCTTCAATACAATTTGCATGAATATTAATAAGGAAAATACAGATTAACTAGACAAATAGATTCTTTAAAAGAAAAAAAGTATGTATATCACAACAGAAATAGCTTCCCAGTAATTCAAACCCCAAGAAAATTTAATTCCTTCAGAAAAAAATAGTTGAGAAAATAATTAATATCCTAACCACTCCCAAAACTACCAAACTGTAATAGACAAATAGAAAATTAGTGAAGGCCCTAACAACATAGATTACAGCAAAGAGACCAGACAATCAATAATGGTTAAGAATATTTATAAAATACAATTTACAGGGTATTTTCGGTTTCGTTAACTCCTCTCAAATAAAAACGAGACATGAAGCAGGAAAAACCAAATAATTGATTTTTCTTGAAAGTTAACATCACAAGAAAAACTATTGATACGAACAAGCTATCCAAAAACATGTTCCACATTGCATTGATCTTACATCTTTCGTTGAAACCATCCAAAACACATTTAACAATGCAAGCTGTCCACATCAAAATAAGAAACCAGCATATCTTACAGTAAAACAAATCTTAAAATCCAACAAGAAACACGCTCATCAAGATTAATATACTAGAGAATATGCTAAGGACAAAAAAAAAAAAAAACCATGGAGCCTTCACATAATAGCTACATAAAGCTAGAAACTTAAATATGACACATGGACCTCTTTCACTCTCAAGATCCTTATCAGGCGATAATTCCAATGAAGCACATAACACAGTCTAAAACCAAGTTATCAAAGTCTAAATTTTTATAATAAAAATACAAAACAACCCACCAAACATGAAACCAAATCACAAAAAGATCAAAATAAGAAGGAAAACACAAATTAAAAAAAAAAAAGAGAGAGAGAGAGAGCAAAAATTATTTAAAGAAACGTGTTTTCCCTATTCTTGCACCTTAATCAGTAAACCTTACATACATAAAAACATAATACTGAGCTAGAAAGTATAAACATTTAATAAGAAACGAACCTTATTTCAATCGTTTCTAAATTGAAAGTATTATCCCAAACAGAAAAGAACAACATTACCATTAAACAACAAGAACATTAAGATCACAAGATATATGTTAGTTAGCAGAAAAGAAAAAAGACCCAGATGCAAAATCAGCTAAAAATAACGGAAGAAGAATCAAAATCCATGGTTTAACAAGAAAATATGAAAGAAAGAGACGAACTTGGAACCAGAACGAAGAGTAGAAGCCATGAAAAACTTGGGAGACCTAAGGCCGGCCATTGGTGGAAGAGCAAATGAAGGGAGTTTCTGAGATTGAAAAGTGATGGGGTTGAATTTCAGAGCCATTTCTTTTTAGGTATTTGGGGGGTTTAAGAGCTCTTTTTCTTTTTTGTTTCGGTTTGAGTTCTCGAGCTTTGGCAGCTTCAGTTTCCTCCACAGAAAGTGCGAACGCTTCCCAAAAGAAACACAGCCTATTTAAGGGATACTGACCTTCATTATATTTTAACATTACCCCTCACTTTCCTTTTAATTACTAATTGCGCATTCATTTCTTCTTTATAATAATAAATTAGTAAAAACGACCATCATTATTATTTATTGGAGGAGCCACTATTTCAATGAAATATTTTTTTCCTATATTGGTTGAAGTATGAGGTACAAGTCGATCATTTGGTTAAAAAGGTACACATGATATGTCACGTATAATTATCTAATTATTTCATTTACTATATCAATTTTTAACAGTAGAATAGAAAAAATTTCTAACAAATTAATCATTTTTCTTTTTAATTTAACATACGTGACCTGATTTATTCATTTTTAAGTGGAAGGAGACAGAATGCAATTGAATTTATAACTAAAGAAACTCTAATATGTGTATTTGGTAATCATCCTATTTTATATTATAATTATAATTTTATTATTAAATAACACCTCAATTAAATTAATTAAAATTTTAATTTAAAATCTGAATTTAAGCAATAATGGTCTATTTTTGGTAAAAGGATTGTTGTTTGTTGTACCAAATCTTTTTCAAATGTTAGGTTTGTATTGCGAAAGTTAATTAATTTTTACTCTTTCTCTATTTTCAATTTACAATATTAGAAAAAAGCTTATTAAATATTCAGAATATTCCAAAATAAATAAAATCAATAACGTGATTTCATAAAGGGAAATGTTTCATCATAAAAAAATGGCATTAATCTTTTTCATTCGATAGTATTTTGATCTTAAAAAAACATTTGTAGTGGACCACTCTTTCCTATGTAGAGGTCTCCATCAACAGCACAAATATATGCTTGGAATTCCTTTAAGATAGATAATGGTCACTATAAACAAATTCTTCCAGCCAATCAAAAAAATGAAATTTGTAAAATAATTACACAGAAATTTTCTATTATAAGGTATACCGAAGTTAAAAGAATATTTACATGTACACGATATATATTATTATATTATTATATATTTAAGTTTATGATTAAATTGATGTAATCTATATTAATCGAGTTTCAACTTAATTGAGAAATTATCAAAAATTATTACTTTCATAAAGTAACAAATATTATTTTTAGGGTGTTTGAACGGTTATATTTCAATTTGACAAGAAGGTAGTGTCCATGTTACATTTAAAACAACCAATCAGAGGTCTCAACTAGTACCATAGGCGAGGTCGATGCTTGAAAGATGCACCTTGGACACATTGGAAAACCATAGTTGCCTCTCGCCAATCTCGAAAGAACGTGTCTACAAAAGAAACAATTTGGGAAGGTTGAATCACCACATTCTTCCAACACAATAGGTTTCGGTGGAACCAAATACTCTAAGAAATAGTGAGAAAACATTTGCTACAAGAGGAGTTCGAAAGATGAAGAAAAGTAATACATTAAATCAGTAAATGAATTATGCGCATAAACCATGCCAAGACTATTCCAAATAGTCGCAACAGTTGAACAATGAACAACAACATGCTCCAAACTCTCATTTTCTACACAACTAGTGCAACTTGGATCAATGACGCAACCCTTCTCAAGTAAACGACTTTTACTTGGGGTAATATGTTACAACCCCCGCCATACAAAGGATT
Organism: Gossypium sturtianum; assembly: GCA_025698515.1. NCBI lineage: Eukaryota > Viridiplantae > Streptophyta > Magnoliopsida > Malvales > Malvaceae > Gossypium > Gossypium sturtianum. The sequence goes on from CM046952.1 coordinate 45,239,016, forward strand.
TAATTTTTGATGGAAGAGTCAAGTTCCAAAGTTTCAACCAAGAATCCTCAACCGCAAACGACAGTATGTTAGTACTAATTTGAAGAGCAACACGATAGTTGGACTTCACATTGTATCGACCATCCTTAGGAAAATGCCATATAAGTTAATTCGATGGCTTAGAAATCAAAAGAAGAATGCTAAGAATTTGCATAGCATCTCGAGGCGCCAAGAGTCCCTCAATGAGAGATGAATTCCAACTTGAACCATCATTATTCAACAAATCTTTCACAAAGAAATTTGTAAACCCCCGTAAAGCCTCAAATTCAACAAAAAAATTATCATCATTAGGTAACCAATGATCCTCAAAATCTTGAATACAGTTACCATCCTCAATCTCCAACAAAGACCTTTAAAATACAAATTTAAGGCTGCAAAGACACTCCTCCTAATGAAAGAGTTGAGATTTTGAAAACCCATATCACCGTATTTTTTAGACACACAGAGCTTATACCAAAAGGCCTAATGAATACCCTTTTTCGAACTTGACCTTGAACCCTACCAAAAGGAATTCATTATTCGTTAAAGTTCCTCACAAGTACCTAAAGGGGTCATAATTCATGAAGATGCTCATGCAATAAACCAATAATGCTTGGGCTAATGTTTTAATAACAATCTTTTTTACCAATAATGACTGTGAGAAATTGGCTCTGAATCACTCAAAATGGAATAAGAAGGTTGTCTTCTATACTAGCTTGTATTAGAGCTAAGCATGATACCAGAAATTTGGAAATTTATAAGTTAACCCAAAGCCTCTACATATGTTGAAATAATGCTTTTAACAGTTTGAAACTCTAAATTAGTTGCCTAAAGAAAGAAAAATATATCATTTACAAAAAGGAGGTAGGAAACATAAGGGTTTCCCCTACAAATACAAGCCCCATAAATCTCTCCATGACTTTCACTTGTCGAAACAAAAAGCTCAACCCTTCTGAACATATGATAAACAGGCAAGGGGATAGAGGATCTCTCTAACACAAACCCTTATACGGGATAATGAGACCAATTTACCATTCAGAAGAACCGAATATTGGACAGGGGAAACACATAACCTCATCCAACTAATCTATTTAGCATCAAACCCCGGTTTAGTCAAAATAAAACGTAAAAAAGTCCTAACTAACATTGTCATATGCCTTAATGATATCTATTTTCATAGCAACCTCACCCATTTTTCCATGCCCTTTGCTCTTCATATAGTGAATTATTTCAAAAGCCACTAGCACATTATCAGTTATAAGCCGCCTAGGAACAAAAGCTTGCAAAGGCGAGATGATCTTAAGCAAAATAGTCTTCAATCGGTTGGCAAAAGTTTTAGTAAGGATCTTATAAACAACATTGCACAATATGATGGGTCAAAGATCCTTCATACAATGGAGCTTTTTTTTAGGATTAAGGACCACAATAGTTGTTGGAAAAAAATTGGTTCGAAAACGACTTTCTAGCACAGCAAAAAAATAAAAATTTTGAAAACCAAACTGATTTGTGATATTTATCTTTTTTTCCCAAAATAGTACATGTTCTTTGAGCGAAACGGATCCTAAATGTTCCCGACTTTCAATTGAATGGCCTTCTCACTATTCTCGTATCATAAATTGCTTCGAGGGTGAGCTTGAACAATTTTGAATCAAACACAGAACCAAAAATAATTTTCTTACTTTCAATAGGAAAGTAAATCTCTCTCTTATAGAAGCTGGTAGAATTGTTATTCTCGAAAATAGAATTTATACTTAGAAATATATTTTGATTATTTTTGAATAGAATAACAATATTGAAAACTTATGTAGAACTTTTGTTCTTGTGGTGCTTTTTTAGCCTTACCGGTGCCATCTATATATAGGGTGCTTTTTTAGCCTTACCGGTGCCATCTATATATAGGGAGAGGAAGTGAAACCCTAAATGTAACACCCTAAATCCAACCTAGACAGAAAGACCAAGTCTAGGATGTCAAATGAACTTACCAGAAAATAGATACACTTAAAGCCAGTTTAATCGATACATAAATAAGTCTTAAAACCATCAACCATTCAACATAATTAGATCTTAAAACTTACAGTCGGAAACAAATAACAAGTTTAAACACACACACATATATTTAAAATAGAACTATTAGATAACCGAGTCCCTTATCCGTTGGCCGCTTAGTTCTAGGAGGTTCCTGAAATTCATTCGGTCTAGTTAGTTCGTTGCAACCTAATATAAAATATAAATACTCAACGTATGTAAAATAACTCAGATATCATTGAGAATTCAGATAGCACACTCAGCCTTATTCGATCAGATTAATAATTCACAATAGTTTCGGATACAGAGCAATTCAGATACACAGCATATCAGATACAAATACATATTTAGATGTAAATACAGATACAAATGCAGTTACCCTACCCCCATCCGCAATACACCATCTCTGACCAACCCAACAAACTAGTAGGTATATAATACCCGTCTAGCCCTACACATCTCATAGTGTTGGTACGACACGTTACAGTGTTTACAGTCCCACTAGCAGATCAGATATAATTACGGGTGGTTTGACCATCAAATTAGTATAGAACACTTCCTTCAATTCATAATTCCCGCTCTATGCAAATACAGAGAACAGATGACCAATATATATATTCATGCAGATACAATCATACAGTTTCAATATAACAAAGGGTTGAAATTCTTACGAATTGTCTCATACGGTATATAGAACCAATTTATAATCATGATAAAGTAAATAATACTAATTATTTTAGTTCTTACATATCCTACAGACGGCTTACACTCGCCTCATATAACAATTATGGCGTAAACAAAAATTTACCGATTCAAGCTCAGATGCCCGTGTGGGTGCTCGTGTGACTCCACACGGCCGTGTGGCTGCTCGTGTGCCCCTATTCACTAAGTCAGTGTGTTACACGGTCTGGGCACACGCCCATGTGTTACTCTTATACCTCACACGGTCCGACAAACGCCAGTGTCCCCTGCCCGTGTGTCCCTAATACATAAATAATGGGTCACACGGTCTGGACACACGCCTGTGTGCCAGCCCGTGTGACACTACACCTTAATATCTCACACACGGCCTACCACACGCCCATGTAGCTCGTCCGTGTGTCTCAAATCCGATGACAGTCAGTTACACGGTCCACTGCAAGGCTTTTCACATGGCCATGTATGCCACACGGCCTGCATACACGTCCGTGTAGCAGCCCGTGTACTGTCAATTATCCCATTTTTGACAAAAAATAGAAAAATAAGGGTTTCGATACCCTACCTGAAACAACGACGACCCAGAAGCAATTCCGAGACTCCTAAAGCCTAGAAACCAAATCTAATTACTCAATTAATAGAGATTCAAAGGGATACGCTAAATCACAACAACAATCAATGTCGAAACCTTCAACACACAAACTCGAAACGAACAAAACTTGCTTACCGAAAGTTCAACAGTGCACACTCGAGTTCTAGATGACGAGAGAAGCGTTAGGCGTCACTTGACCTTCCCCTAACCTTCTGTAACCACTAGCAAACAAAGCAAAACAAAACTGATCAACACCCTTACTTCGAGATTTCAAAGAATTTTACAATTCATACCTAACAACCAGAATTACTATGGTTTAATCTTACCTTTAAGTACCAAAAAACCAACGGTACAACACAATTCAACAATTAACCCAACAAAACGTTATATGAGGAGGAATTCAAGAACGATGCCAAAAAGAAAGAAAAAAATAAAAATAAAAAATAGTGAGGGAAAAAGAAGTTAAACGTATAAGGAAACTCATTTAAAATTCTAAGATCAGTATTTACGGAGAAGTGCAAAAATAATATTCCTTGATACACACTCAGATATTCAAACACAAGACTAATAAAACAGATAGATGCTTAACCATTGAACCACTAGGCTCATGGTTGAGACATCAACGTACAGAATTTAACTTATGTGACACATGCAAGTATAAAATTCAATCAAAGAATATGTAAAACTTCAAAAGATGTGACTCGAACCTCAGACCTTTAATGAGCAATCAGAGCACATTACCACAGAAATACCTATATTTTCATTGACACAACCTAATAAGAAAACTCACATTTTTTAGGCGTTACAACTCTCTGCTCCTAAAAGAAAATTTCAGCTTCAAAATTTTACTTGTTTCAAACAGATGCGGATTTTACTGGCGTATCAAATCTTCAGGTTCCCAGGTGGCTTCCTCAGTACCGTGATTCTGCCACAGGACCTTAACTAAAGGTACAATCTTCCTTCGCAGGACTTTAACGTCCCGCTCCAAAATCTGAACTGGTTCCTCCTCGAAGGTCAGATCAGATTTCACCTCAATCTCCCGTACAGACACTATATGAAAAGGGTCAGACCGATATTTTCGCAACATCGAGGCATGGAACATGTCATGGATCCGATCAAGTTTAGATGGCTACTCAAGTTGATAAGAAACCGGTCTAACCCATTTTAGAATACAGTAAGGTCCGATAAATCTCGAACTTAAGTTACCCTTTCGTCCAAACTGAAGGACTTTTTGCCATGACGATACTTTCAGAAACACCTGATCGCCCACAGAGTACTCAATATCTTTTCTTTTTAAGTTAGCATATAACATCTGTCAGTTAGAAGCAGCTTTCAGATGATCTCGGATCAATTTAACTGTGTTATCAGTTTCATATACTAACTCAAGACCCAAAAATCGTCGTTCACCTAACTCAATCCAATATAGAGGGGTACGATACTTACGACCATACAGAGCCTTGTTAGGTGTCATCTGGATGCTAGATTGGACACTGTTGTTATACGCAAATTCAGCTAACGGTAGGTGATCCTCCCAACTGCCCCTGAAGTCAATCACACAACTCCTAAGCATATCCTCTAGAATTTGAATAACTCATTCAAATTACCTGTCGGGCTAAGGATGATACACAATACTGAAATCCAGTCGTTTACCTAAAGCCTTATGCAATTTTTTCTAGAATCGGGAGGTGAAATGCGAATCCCTATCCGTGATAATCGAAACTGGGACTCCGTGTAACCTCACAATCTTAGACACGTACAGTTTAGCTAACCTCTATAGCAAATAATCAATTCTAATTAGAAGGAAATGTGTAGACTTGGTCATTCGATCAACGATAACCCACACTGAATCTTTCTTAGTGGGTGTCAAAGGTAACCCGTTAACGAAATCTATTATCACACGCTTCCACTTCCACTGGGGAATCTTAACCGAATGAAGCAGCTCTAAAGGCAACCGATACTTAACCTTAACCTTCTGACACATTAAACAAAGAGAAACGAAAGTAGTTACTTCTCGCTTCAAACCAGACCACCAATACAACACTCGTAGATCACAGTACATTTTATTCCCACCAGGATGCATAGCATAAGGGCTCTTATACACTTCCTACAAGATCAATTGTCATAATTCACGGTCTTTAAGCACACAAACCTGACCTCTGAAGCACAGAACCCTATCACTATTCAAGCCAAATTCAGAAGCTTCACTAGACACAACCTGTCGTAACCGCTAAACTAAAGACTCATCATCCAACTATTTAGCTAGGATCTGATCAACCCAAGTTGGTTTAACTTATAATTCAGCTAACAAACTCCCGTCATCAAATAAACTCAATTGAGTGAGCATCGCTCGCAAATCAAACATCACTCGACTACTAAGAGCGTCAACTACCACATTAGCCTTACCAGGATGATACTCTATGGTACAGTCGTAGTCTTTAAGCAGTTCAAACCATCTACGTTGTCTAAGGTTTAAATCCTTCTAGGTTAATAGATATTTGAGGCTTTTATGATCAGTGTAGATAATACACCTCTCACCGTACAAATAATGCATCTAGATCTTAAATGCAAACACTACTGCAGCTAGCTCAAGATTATGAGTAGGATAGTTACCCTCATACGACTTATGCTGACGGGATGCATACGCTACTACCATACCATCTTGCATCAAAACACACCCTAAGTCGAAGTGCAACGCATCACTGTAAACCACAAAATCTTTACCCGACTCAGGCTGAACTAAAATAGAAGCTTGTGTCAGAATAGACTTGAGCTTCTCAAAGCTCGACTGGTGCTCTTCAGACCACCTGAACGGGGCGTTCTTACGTAATAACTTAGTCATGAGAGATGCAATTAGGGAGAATCCCTCGACAAACATCTGGTAGTAACCTGCTAACCCGAGGAAACTCCAGAGTTCAGATACATTCTTCGGTTGTTTCCACTCAACTACAGCCTCAATTTTCTTAGGATCGATTCGGATCCCCTCGGCGATCACAACATGCCCAAAAAGGCAACCTCAGACAACCAAAACTCGCACTTACTGAACTTAGCATACAATTTTTTTCTCACGGAGTGTCTGTAGTATAATACGAAAATGCTCGTCGTGCTCGGTTTCAATCTTTGAGTAGATCAAAATATCGTCGATGAACACTACCACAAATCAATCCAAATACGATTGAAATACTCGATTCCTCATGTCCATAAATGCAGTCGAGGCATTTGTTAAGCCAAAAGGCATAACTACGAACTCGTAATGTCTGTAACGAGTCTTGAAGTCAGTCTTGAACACATCTATCTCATTAACTTTGAGCTGATAGTAACCAAAATAGAGATCAATCTTGGAAAACACAGAAGCTTGGAAACACGAAATATACGCACTTTTTCATGCCCTTTTTAACTCAAATTCATGCAGTTTCGACAAAATTATTGTCGAAAAATAATTAATTTTTATAAAATAATTAAATTGCACCTAAATTATGAACATGTTGAATTTTAATTAATTTTATAATTAATTTTGATCATTTTTCGACAGATTTGCACAAAGGGCAAATAACGACTCGGCAGACACTACTAAAAGTTCAAAACTGAGAAGCAATTTGAAGTATCAAGGCGAATTAATTTTCAGCCTAATTCGGTCCAATTATGTGTATTTATTCATGATAAAATTATTTGTATCTAATTTAATTTGAATTAAATAAATTATTATTAATTAATTATGAAAAAGTGGTCTAGTTGAGCCGAACCGAGTGAACTGAACCGACCAAGAAGTGGACAGCCCAAAACCGTCCATATGCTGGCCCAAATCAGCTTATTGGCTGATTATTTAGCTTGCAAAGAGGCCCTTGAAGCAAACAAACCCCTCCACAATTGGTGGCTTTATAGATTTGCCCCAAGCCTAAATTAGAAAAGTTGAAACTATCAACCTTGCCACATGTGTGGCCGGCCAAGGGAGGGCTCTTTGGCTGATAATTTTAGCTATTTTTAGCAGCCCTCTTCAGCTATAAAAACCCCCTTAGGTTGGTCATTTGAAATACATCTCAAGCATTCACATCTTTTCTCTCTTCTCTCTTCTCTCCACTTTCTCTCTTCTTTTCCATTCCAAATTCCCTTGCTCTCTTGTCGATTTCTTCTCTTGGAAAAAAGGCATTAATCAGCCATTTGGAGCAGCAATTAAGTGTTCATAGCAGCCTTGGTCGATGAGGACAACGGAGAAGGAAGAACGGAGCAAACTAGTCAAGCCACAAAAAAACACCGGATTTGATTCTTGTTCCCTATCTCTTTAATTTTTGTTGTTGTTATGATGAACATATCTATGAATATTTATGTTGTTGGAATGGTTAATTTAATCAATTTAGCTTGAATTTAATTCGTGTTAGGTTGATTGCATTTTGTTTGTTAAAATTATTAAAATTGTGTTTATGTTGTTATAGGCATCGGTAAGATGCTTGATTAAGTAAAATCATGACTAAGTTATTCTTGCATTACAATTGTGAGGTAGCTAATGAATTAATTATTTAAACGGATTGAAATTGTAATTAATGGACACAGTACTTAATCAGTGCATGTTTAATCATCTGAGGTAGCTGAGGGTTAAATTAGCAACGTAATCTGACGATACATTTGCCTTGCATAACTTGCAAGATTATTGTGATTAAACTGTTTCAAGGTAGGGATACTTTGTTACCTCACGTAGTCTTTTATGTGCTTATTAGATTTAATTAATCGTTTGAATTGACATAGGGATATGTACAAGAGGTTATTTCGATTTAATAAGTATGTATGTGCAATAACATATTTGCCTATTAAGATTTGTTTAATCGGTTGAATTGACATAGGGATATAGTCAAGAGATGAATGGATTTTGGTAGGTGAGTATGTTCATAAGTTAGCAAATTACCGAGTTGCCGCGAATTTATTCGTAACAATATAAACATGAGTTTAATAATTCTAAGTTAAGAAATGTAATTAATCTAACACAATTATGTCATCTTAATTAAAATCGTATTTTGAAATCATGCATTTGAGATTTATTTATTTAGTTTACTTAGTTTAAAATCTTAGTTTTTAATCACCCTCTTCAAACAAAATATTTTTCTTCACCAATGTGTTTTAAATAGCATTCATAAATAATTCTTTTCACAGTCTCTGTGGGTACTGTAACTCGACATTTACTTGTCACTTTATTACTTGTTGCAATTGTGTACACTTACACATTTTCGTCATTCCAAAGATTCGCAGAATTAATCAAATAAATCATCGATTCTCTGGAGCGGATACTTGTTCTTGACTGTTAACTTATTAAGCTGACGGTAATTAATACAAATTTTCATTGTATTGTCTTTCTTCTTGACAAACAACACTAGTACTCCTCACGGAGACACACTTGGTCTAATGAACCCTCAATCGAGAAGCTTTTGAAGTTAAGCTTTCAGCTTAGCAAGCTCCTTCGATGTCATGCGATATGGTGCAATCGACACTAGAGTTGTTCTAGGTATTAGATCGATACCAAACTCAACTTCCCGGTTTGGTGGTACACCTAGCAACTCGTCAAGAAAGACATTCGGGAAGTCCTGGACCGTCCGAATGTCATTAACAGATACCTTAGCTGAAGTAGAGTTAGAGATGAAGGCAAGGTAGGCCTTGCACCTTTTTCGGACTAATTTCTCAGCTACGAGGGTGGAGATTACATTGGCAAGATAATCTCGATGCTCTCCTATCATCACTATCTCACAATTCTCTTCCGTTCTCAAAGTAACCCTCTTAAAGGTACAATCAAGACTAACTCAGTATTCGATGAGCCAATCCATTCTCAGAATCAAATCAAACTCCCCAAAAGGTAGTTCCATCAAATCAACCGAAAATACAACCCCCTGAATCTCTAATGGTACACATCTGTAAACCTTGTCAACCCGGACGAACTAACCTAAAGGACTAACCACAGAAACCTTACTAGTAGTATAATCAGTAGAAATAACAAATTTCAAAGATGCAGTACTAGCTATATAGGAATGAGTAGAACCTATATCAATCAAGGCAAAATATGATACAGAGTAAATAAAGAACGTACCCGCGATAACATCGGCGTCGTTCCTGTCCTCACGATGCCTAGCCGCGTACATAAGTGCAGGCTGACGTGCCTCAGTCTGAGTCGCACCTCTATTCGGTGCTCACTGGCCCCTACCAGAACTACTACCACCCCTACTGGTACCCCGACCTTTAGGTGGTTATGGAGTAACTCTCAGAGGATGAATAGTACTCGTAGTCGTAACTGGTGCTGGAGTTGGAACCTGATCAAGTCGGTGAGGGAAGTCTCAACTCGGTGCTCCATCGACCCACAACAGAGACAATCCCTAGATTTCCTCCAGCACTTGCCCGGATGATGTCTCTCGCAATTAGTACAGCCCAGGATCATATTAGAAGCAATCGACGCCTCGTTTCTAGAAGGTTTGTCAGATCTAGCCTGTTTCTTGAGGCGCTGAACAGAACCAAGAGGACCTGAATCTTTCCTCACCTTACTCTGAGCTCTCTCTTGATCTTTCCTTTCGCACTCAGTGCACTTGACTTCCTACACTATTTTGGCCTTATCAACTAAGACCGCAAACACTCACTCCCTCTAAGTAGCTATTAGAACATGCAGATCATATCATAATCCATCCCAAATCGCACGCATTTATCATATTCAGTCGCAACCAGTGCTCGAGCATACTTGTTCAATCTTAGAAACTCAGCCTCGTACTCAGCTACGGACCTCTCCCCCTGAACTAGATTCATAAACTTACGTCTACAAGCCTTAACATAGCTAGCCCCTACATATTTACCCTAAAAGGTGCTCCTAAAGTAATCTCAAGTAACCAGTTCGGGTTGGGTGCCCTGCTCGACTGTCAGCCACCACTGGTAAGCCTTGTCTCGGAGATGAGATACTGCACCTCTCAATTTTTTTACAGGTGTACAGTCGATGTCATTCATGATGCGCTCGGTAGTGTCGAGCTAGTACTTAGTCACGGTAGGAGTGACTCTAGTGACACCCCTGAACAATTCAGCACCGTTCGATCAGAGCCATTCAGTAACCGACCCCTCAAAATCTAGGTCCAGTACGGGTCTCAGCGACCCTCTCTAGTATTCATAACATCGCCTGGGACATAAGATCGTCCCTAGCTAGCGCAGTCTGAGACACTGTCCCAGTATTAGGAGTACCAAAGGTCTCGCTAGTCTCCAAAACGGGTATGCTACCCATAGAGGATGACTCAACTCGAGCCCCCCATGACGCCCACGACACTCACGTGACCCTCGTCTATGACTTTCTCGTGAACTCATACGTTTTAGTGTATACAATGTTAGAAGTGCACAGATCAATTCAATATTTCTATCAGAAATATTATAACAGTTTATTTCAGGTTGAAGAATTAACCAACAAAAACTAGTTATCACAGTATAGTATACACACAACATATCAGAAGAGATACTTACAGGCGCGGTGTCGAAGACTTGGTCCTTTACTAAACCAGTTATTTAGCTCATGATATAAAAATATTTTATTTAAAACACCTTTTTATCAAAATAGAGGCCCAATTACACAGCCCGAGTGTTGTTTAACCTAGCTCTGATACCACTAAATGTAACAACCTAAACCCGACCTAGACAGAAAGACCAAGCCTAGGATGTCAAATGAACTTACCAGAAAACAGATGCACTTAAAAGTCAGTTTAATCGATACATAAATAAGTCTTAAAACCATCAATCATTTAACATAATTCAATCTTAAAACTTAAAGTCAGAAACAAATAACAAGTTTAAACACACACAAATATATTTAAAATAGAACCATTAGATGACTGAATTTCGTGTCCGCTGACCGCTTAGTTCTAAGAGGTTCCTGAAATTCATTCAGTCTAGTTAGTACATTGTAACCTAATGTAAAATATAAATACTCAACGTACGTAAATAACTCAGATATCATTGAGAATTCAAATAGAACACTCAGTCTTATTTGATCAGATTAATAATTCACAATAGTTTCGGATACAGAGTAGTTCAGATGCACAGCAGATCAGATACAGAAATAGATTCAAATGTAAATATAGATACAGATGCAGTTATCCTACCCTCCATCCGCTACATACCATCTCCGACCAACCCAACATACTAGTAGGTATATAATACCCGTCCAGCCCTACACACCTCATAGTGTCGGTATAACACGTTACAGTGTTTACAGTTTTACTACCAAATCAGATAAAATTACGGGTGGTTTGACTACCAAATCAGTACAGAACACTTTCTTCAATTCATAATTCCCGTCCTATGCAAATGTAGAGAACAGATGACCAATATATATATTCATGCAGATACAATCATACAGTTCCAGTATAACAGAGGGTTGAAATTCTTACGAATTGTCTCATACGGTATGTAGAACTAGTTTATAATCATGATAAAGCAGATCATACAGTTCAGTTTAGTTCATACATATCCTACATGTAACAGCCCGATTTTGGGGCTAGTCGGAACAGTAGTTTCAGAACCACTAATCCGAGATCGAAGAAATTATTTTTAATATTATTTTATGTGTTATATCATGATTATATGAGTGCATGAAAATTTTGGTGAATTAATTGTAGTGACTGCATGCTTAATTTCAAAAAAGGACTAAATCGCATAAAGTGCGAAAGTTTTGTTCTACAAGAAAAAGGTGTCAAATAGCTATAAAGTATTAAATTCGAGGTCCTTAATGAGCAATTAGGCCTTTAGAAGAGTGTTGGCCGGCCATAGGGACAAAGAAATGACATGGTCAATGGTTAGGTGTAGTATTTGGTGACTTAATTGATTAATAAAATAAAATAAAGAGAAAAAGGATATCATCTTTTTCATTTTCTCTTCTCCATCGATTTTTCACTCAATAAAGAGCCAAGGAAGCTTGAAAATTTTCAACAACTTGAGCCTTTGCTAGTAAGTGTTTTTGATGGTTATTTTTGATAATTTTTATACTTTTGGAACCCTAGTAGCTTAAGCTAGCTAATGAGGGGACTATTTTGCAAAATGGTTGAGAGTCTAGGGTTTTGCCATGAGAACATTAGTGTTTTTTTCTGAATTTTTATGGAAGAAAATGAAACTTAGTTGTTAAATAAACAACTTTTGTGAAAGGATTTTTCATGAAGACACCTAAAATGGACCTTTTTATAAATGTTGTAAAATAGGTAGTAAATGTGTGAAATAATTGGAATTGTGAGTTGCTATAAGCTTAAAAAAAAATATTCGACTAGGCTTGGTTAATAAGGAAATTTGATGAAAATCGATTTACGAGCTTAGGGGCAAAATCGTAATTTTGTGAAAGTCTAGGGGCAAAACGATAATTTTTCCAAAGTAGAAATTTTGGAATGTCTTGATTAATGTGGTGATTAAATGAGTGAATTTATCATTATAGATCAAGAAGAACGTGGAATCAACCTTGACCGAGGAAAAGGCAAGGTTTCGGACTAAACTTCAAATTTGACATATTTTGTATCGAGGTAAGTTTATATGTAAATGATACATCCTTTTTACTTATGTTTTTACATATTAATGTATTATGTGAAATGTGAATGAATATTATTGATATCTATTAAAATGATAGAAAGTGAAGAAATTCTCGGATGAACCTTCGGAATAGGAAAACGATACGGATAAAAACCGTGAATAAGTGATTGTTAGTGGGCTATGTGCGAAACCACTATATTGATTATTATTGGTGGGCTGTGTACGATACCACCGTGGATATGTGACTATTGGTGGGCTGTGTGCGATACCACCGTGTTATTTATTAATGGTGGGCTGTGTGCGAAACCACCGTGTATCCAGTATTATTCCGAAGTGTTCATCGAGAAACTTTAACTAAGTGAAATTACATGTGGTTATGTGATGACAAGTGCAGGGTATATGTGCATGTAAATGTGAGCAATGTTTATGATATGTATTTGGGATGTGGTAAGATTTGAAATGAGTAAGTACAATTACAAGGTTCTGAATTGTTCTTGATTAGTATGTAATGTTCTTGATGAATAAGTATGTGGTATGATGTTTATTGTTTACATGTAGACTTACTAAGCTTAAAGCTTACTCCCTTCTCTTTTCCCTTGTTTTATAGTGTCAAGAAGCCAGCTCGGGATTCGGAGACCGTAGGAGGATCACCCACACTATCCCCACATTTTGGTATAATGAAATTTACATTGAATTATGGCATGTATAGGGACTTGGTCTTTTTGGTTATATGTCATATTGGTTTTGCCAAATGTATTGGGTTATGATGATATTCGATTCATTTTGTATAAGGTCATGAGATGTGGCTCATAATGATTATTTTGATGTAAATCTATTCATATATGCATGTATGTGTCGTTGCCATTATGATATGGCCTATGGTTATTGATGGTTGAATGATGATATGTTGCATGTTATTATGGATGTTTGATGATGGTGAAGCACTTAGTCATATTATATTAAGTTCCTTGAATTTATTTGTATATATTTGGATTAGTGTGGTTTTGATGTTGTGTAGGTTGGTGCAAGTATGGGTGGCAAAAAGGCTTGGTAAATAGTCTTATTTTGTCCACACGGGTAGACACACGGGCGTGTGTCTAGGCCATGTGTGACACACGGTCTGCCTCATGGGCGTGTGGTTTGACCATGTGTCCCCCTGCATCCTAAGTTGACAAAACAGAATGCTCAGTAGTAGCCACACGGGCTGAGGCACGACCGTGTGTCTCAACCGTGTGGAAAACACGGCCATAGGACATGGGCATGTGCCCAGGCCATGTGAAGTCTGCACTTAATTTTAGGAATTTAATTTACCACACGGCCTAAGGACACGGGTGTGTGTCTTGGCCGTGTGACCTTATTTGGTTGATGACGTCACAATCAGAATGTCCCCTATTTTTGACACGGCCTGAAGCACGGGTATGTGATATGCCACACGGGCGTGTCCCTTCACCTACACGGGCGTGTAGACCTTTTTCATGGAAAATTTTCTAAGTTTCCCGAAAGTTTTCTAAAGTTCTTGGTTTAGTCCCGAGCCGTTCCCAATGTATGTTTTGAGCCTCGTAGGCACGTTTAAGGGACGATATGTATGTTTATGAAAAGTTTTAAATTTGAATGGAAAAATCATGTCTCGGTTTTGTATGATTGCTTGCCTATAAGTCCGGTAACGCCTCGTACCCTGTTCCGGTGTCGAATACGGGTAAGGGGTGTTACACTACAAACGGCTTACACTCACCTTTTATAACAATTATGGCGTTAACAGAAATTTGGCGATTCAGGCTCACATACTCGTGTGGGTGCCCGTGTGGCTCTACACAGTTTGGCACACGACCGTGTGGCTACTCGTGTACCCATATTCACTAAGTCAGTGAGTTACATGGTCTAGGCACACGCCCGTGTACTGTCCGTGTACCTCACACGGTCCGACACACGCCCATGTCCCTTACCCGTGTGTCTTTAATACATAAATAATGAGTCACATGGTCTGGACACACGGCCATGTGCCTGCCCGTGTGATACTACACCTTAATATCTCATACATGACCTACCACATGCCCGTGTAGCTTGTCCGTGTGTCTCAAATATGAAGTTAGTCAGTTACACGGTCCACCGTACGGCTTTCCACACCGTTGCGTGGCACACCCGGCCTGCACACATGTCAGTGTAGCAGCCCGTGTGCCATCGGTTGTCCCATTTTTGACGAAAAAACGTAGAAGAAGAAGGGTTTCGATACCCTATCTAAAATAACGATGACCCAGAAGCAATCTCGAGACTCCCAAAACTTAAAAACCAAATCCAATTACTCTATTAACAGAGATTCAAAGGGATACGCTAAATCACAACAACAATCAACGTCAAAACCTTCAACGCACAAACCCGAAATGAACAAAACTTGCTTACCGGAAGTTCAATAGCGCACACTTAAGTTCTAGATGACGAGAGAAGCGTTAGGCGTCACTTGACCTTCCCCTAACCTTCTGTAACCACGAGTAAACAAAACAAAACAAAACCAATCAACACCCTTACTTCGGGATTTCAAAGAAATTCGCAATTCATATCTAACAACCAGTATTACTACGGTTTAATCTTACCTTTAAGCACCAAACAACCAACAGTATGACACGATTCAACAATTAACCCAACAGAACGTTATACGAAGAGGAATTCAAAAACGATGCCAAAAAGAAAGAAAAATAAAATTTAAAAAAAAACAATGAGGGAAAAAAAGTTAAACGTATAAGGAAACTCATTTAAAATTCTAACATCGGTATTTAAGGAGAAGTGCAAAAATAATACTCCTTAATGCACACGCAGAGGTTCGAACATAGGACCAATGAAACAGATAGATGCTTAACCATTAAACCACTACTAGGCTCATTTGTTGAGACATCAGCGCACATAATTTAACTTATGTGACACGTGCAAGTCTAAAATTCAATCAAAGAATACATAAAACTTCAAAAGATGCAACTCGAACCTCAGACCTTCAGTGAGCAACCAGAGCACATTACCACAGAAACACCCACATTTTCATTGACACAACCTAATAAGAAAACTTACATTTTTGGGGCGTTACATTAGTTGAATTAGTATAATACAAATAATATTTATTTAATATAAAAATAATACCCTAGTTGAATTAGGAGAAAAGGGCAGCAACCTTAGTACCCCTCATGCTTGTCATTAGGGGTTTTGGGCTTCTCATGTATCAGGTCCAATTATATGTGTTTCCTGGATTTTTAACCCATCCTTTTATAATTTAATCTAACCAAATACATGTTTTTCTATTTTCCAAAATAAATCTTATTTATTAAATTAATTTAAAATAATTAATTTTCCAATTAAATAGTTTTCTTAACCAAATTCTAATTCCGTTAAAATCATGACAACTTTACTGTAAAAGAATCTATGAGAAATATATTTAATTTCTATATTCAATGGATTCACAATGACCAATTAATTTAATTTAATTTTCGAATTTCAATTAATTCTCAAGTCATTTCCATACTTAAATTAATCATGTCTCCAAAACTCTTAACAAGTTTGTGAATACAATTTTTGACATCCTAAAATAAATCATGTAACACCCCTTACCCACGTCCGACACCGAAATAGAGTACGAGGCATTACCAGACTTAAACATACACATTCATGCAATACCAAGTCTAGATTTCATATTTCACCCTCATAAGACTTGTTATTTTGATGACCACTTTTACCATTATAATATGATTACCAACTTATCCATCAAGCACTCATGTCATATTACTAACCATGCATGGCAACAAACATAATCACATTATAAACATTAAGATATGACATGAATAACTCGGCTTACAAGCCATAATCAATATAAGCCACATCTCATGGCCATATGCGTATAACTTAATATAAGCCTACACATTTGGCCAAAGCAAAATAATGCATGTCAATAAACTAAATCCCTATACATGCCACTCACTTGAAATTTCTATTATATGCTTCATTATACCAAAGGTAGCGACTTGATAGTGTGATGCTGCCTCCGACGATCTCGAACCCCGAGCTAACCTGAAAACACTAAAGGAAAGGAAGGGAGGGAGTAATCTTTATAGCTTAGTAAGACCGTATGAAAAAAAAAACAATTTATCCCCTTGTTTCTCATGGTAATACAACCCAATTTGCATCTTTACTCATATTCCAGTCAAGCTGTTTTCTCGAGTTACAGTCACTAAATTATTTATATCTAGAGCTACGGAACTCCAAATTAAGTTTAACTAATTTTTCTTGAAAATAGACTCATATATCTTCTTACCATAAAATTTTCATAATTTTTGGTTTGGCTAATTAGTACAGTTTATTCATTAAATTCTCCCATGTTACACTGTCCAATGGTTCTGGCCTCTCTTAACTAAAAATCAATTATCTCATTGTACAGTTTTTATATTCCGTTCCCACTTGTTTCTAATGAAAATAGACTCATTTAAGATTTCAAGAATATAAATTTTATCTCATAATTATTTTTTTACAATTTTTAATGATTTTCCAAAGTTGAAACAGGGGATTCCAAAACTCATTCTGACCTTGTCTCACTAAAATTCAAATATTTCAGAATATAAAATTCCTTTTCTTACACTGTTTCTTTCATATGAAAATAGACACAATAAGCTTTAATTCTATATCTTATTCACTTTCTAATTTCATTTCTCCTATTTTTGGTGATTTTCAAATTCACGTAACTGTTGCTGTCTAAACTGTTTTAATGCTAATTTCACTCTTTCATATTTTCTTTGCATTCACTTCTATTTAAACATACATAACACCAAAGACTTAAGCTTGTAATTAGCATAACAATGATTTCATGAGTATCACTAACATTTTATGTTTTCACAAATATCCAAAGCATCATAAAACAAATATACTAAACATCTTATCTCTCAATTTGATATGGCTCAAAAGCCTAATACATGATTCTCAACCAAATACATACATCATCAACATAATTACTTATTCCTAAGATTCACTTAACGTCACTTTTATAATGATAATAACTCATAATATCATAAGACCAACACTTATAAAATTTATGTACATACCTGTACCATTTGTACATACAATTTCATGCTTACATGCATACCTGCACATTACTTATATATACAATTACATGCTTTCTCATCTTATGTATCATCAATTTACCCGTTGAACCATTTGGAATACTAAAGGATACACAGAAATCTTGCACATAAGTGCCACACTGAAATGTAGCCGAAGCTACCACTGAAATGTAGCCGAAGCTACCACTGATATGTAGCCGGAGCTACCACTTATCACTAAAGTATTCCTAAGGTTCAACCGGGATTTCACTTATTTGTTCAGTATCACTTATACATACAATTTCATTTCTCAAATCAATACACATTTCACATACTAATTTTGCAACTATCAAATATTTGTAATGACAATCATAATATCACATGCATAACCATTTAACAATACATACATTTATTTAAACATAATAGTGCATTATTTACACATAAATGTTATTTACACTTGACATCACTTTCTCATATACAATATCATTAACATAAACTTTAATACAATCATGGCAAGATAGATTCTCAAGTATAATAACAATGACATCAATATCATACTCATTTAATGACACGGACTTACCTCAAATGCCGAAACGACTAATTTTCCCAACTTAGCCCACAGCTTCGTTCTTCCCCGATCTTAGTCCAAAATTCATGTTTTCTTGATCTAACATGTCAAATTAACACTCATTTAGTAAATTTTATCAACACACTAATCAATTCAATTCACATATCAAATTTTGACAAATTTATAATTTTGCCCCCTAACTTTTAAAAATTACACTTTTACCCCTAAACTCGTAAAATAATTTTTATTCAATTTTCTTATGTTTCATTACATTCTGAACATTTTTATCTTCTATGGAAACATCAAATTCTTGCTCTAACATGCACTTATGTACATTAGGTATTTTTGCCAATTATGTCGTTTTACTCGTTTTCACTTAAAATCGCTTAGTAAAAGTTGTTTAACATAATTCTAAGCTTCATATTATGCCATAAAACATCAAAATAAACACATTTCACCTATGGGTATTTTTCCAAATATGAACCCTAGGTTAAATTATTGCTAGAATAAGCTAAATCAAGTTACCGGGACTCCAAAAACGTAAAGAACATGAAAAACGGGGCTAAAATGGACTTACCATGAAGCTTGGAAAGCTTGAAAACCCTATCCATGGCTTCCCCCATGTTAAATTCGGCCTAAGCTTGAAGATGGACAAATTTGACATTTAAATTTTGTTTTTAATTCATTTAATTCACTAAATTACCAAAATGCCCCTAAAAAAAATCTTTTGAAACATACCCATCCATGTCCATTTTTGTCCACCAACTTAACCAATGGTCTAATTATCATTTAATGACCTTAAATTTAAAATTTCATAACAATTGGACACCTCTAACATGTAGAACTCAACTTTTGCACTTTTTACAATTTAGTCCTTTTGACTAAATTGAGTGTTCAAACGTCGAAATTTTTTAACAAAATTTTTACGAAATCTTTTTGTAAAATTGTAAACCATAAAAATATAATAAAAATAAAATTTTCCTCATCGAATTTGTGGTCTCAAAACCACTGTTCCGACTAAACCCAAATTTGGGCTGTTACAAATCATGCAACATGATTCATGACCGTCAAGGATCTCTCGGATCCATACCTTACCTAATTGTTTTGAATCCATGCATGGTTGCTTCAATATATACTTCTTATAATATAATTGCACAGAAGAAGATGCAACATGAAATAACCGGTTAAAACTTTCCATGCATTGTAAAATCTCTTTCTTTTCTCTTTCATCATCACTTCCATCACCATTGGAATTGTCAACCATACTCAGCATTTGTGAACAAATTCTATAAAAAAAAAAAAAAAACAAGCATAAGCAACTATTGCTAAAACTAGATTACAAATAAATAAATAGTCAAACAAAGATTACACATGGATGGCATTTATAAGTCGCATAGTAAATATCTCAATACCTAAAAGACTACAAAATTTTGAGCTCTCCTTCATTTCCATCTTAAGCCACCAAGGTCTAATATTGGGATTAGTTGATAAAAACACAATTCACTTGTCCTTATTGATTAATAATTTCATTGAGAAAAAGTATAGCGGACTAGCTTCTGGAACTTCCACCGACAAGCTATCAAGCACTTTGATTGCTTTTGGAATACCATATGGATCCATAACAAGGGTCAAACTAAATGTGGCTTGACTCATATTGTCAGTTGCATTGCATAAATTTTCAATTTGACTGGACAATCTTGCAGCCTCTCTAATTTTCTTTTAGGATTTCTTCCTTCCAATTTTAAAATGTGAAGTTCATGTCTCAAGTGTTTTTTTTTTATTGTTTCCATCAAAGTCACATCCCACTTGACTTGAAATGTGAACATCATTTATCGCATTTTATTCCTTATTCTTTTCAAGTATTTTATTGTCAACATCATCAAAAAATTCACTAGGGAGTGTACCCGAAGAAGGTGCCCATGCTTTATCACTTGTGGCAACTATCCCCATGAACATCTAGTTCAACTTCCTTTCGAATTCAGGATTAATGGTTGAAGTTCTAAATTTTTGAGCTTCATGCACAACCTACATATAAATTGATAGTTCAAAAATCATCTAATGCATCAATGGTTCCTTTTATAGGAATCCACCCTAGACCAGTATCTTCGCCTTTAAGCTTTTTCCAAGCCTTCCATTCTTTTTTCAAGGCATCCCACCTATTTTTAAATTGTCTTTTTGAATAAGCCTTATCTGTTTCATTCTCGAAGATGACCATTATTTTCAGCCATCCCTCTTTTGTGAAATGAGTACCAGGTCTATTGCCTTTCAATATCTCTTTAATAAATATCTCAGAATATTTTTGTCAATCTCTAATCTCACATTGCTTTAACCTTTCTCACCACTAACTTCAACGACCAAAGTACTTTTCATCTATTATATAAATATATATGATCACATATAGAAAATTGAAAATAATAAAATTCTTAAAATATAAATAAATAATCTTTAATTTTAGTTTGTATATATTAATCATCCCCTGCATACAACAATACTATTTACGTTTGTTCATGAATTTCACCAAATTTTTTAGATAAGTATTTTACAAGTTAAACATTATGTATATGAACATATATCTAAAAGCATACAAGTGAGAGTTTACGTGCTTCTTTAGCCAGTAAAGCAAACAATTTGACAGGGAATCATCAACAAGCTACTGTACATTACACTATCAATGAACACAAAAGCAAATCCTATATAGCTTGTCAAGAGTTAAGAACAACAAAGTGAATAGAAGGAGACCAAACAAAACCCATTTTTAGATGGAGACCAAAGCCATTTACCTCTCACGGAAAAAGTAGAAAAGGAAAAAATAAAATAAAAAAGCATACCTTGAAGGAACAAATATCAAAAGATGTATCTTTGAAAAAGAAGGGCAAGGTCCTCTTCCACTGCTACTTCACAAATAAGACTTTTATTCAAAGAAAACGATAGAAGGGAAAGTAGTTCAAATAACTCTGCAAAAGTTGAAGGACCAGAGAAAGGGAAAGTTGGGAAAGTAGTTTAAAGAACTGCTGCAAAAGTTGAAAGAACTAGAAAAAAAGTTATTTTGGTTGGTGTATAGTAATAAAAAATGCCATCGTTGTGTTTAAATAAGGGTGAAAACTAATTCGACACTCAAAAGTGATTTTGCAGAAAAACCTCAAATTTCCTGCTTTTGCGTTTGGCCAATTTTTGGCGTTTGAAAAACACTTCTTTCTCTCAAAAGAGTCTTGTTCAGGAATGCTTTTATCTTAAAAGTGCTTTTTGTCTCAAAAGTATTTTTTTGTCAAAGTGCTTCTTAGAAGTATTACTAAATTAGCCATTAATACTTTTTTCCTCTGTGTCTAAACTCATAAATTTAAAATTTGATTTGGTAAACTAAAAAATTGTTGTTTTAATGAAATTTAGTTTATTTAAAAAATAATAATTTATTTTAAAATTTCATTAAAATCACACTTGAATAAAAAAAAAATAGTTGCGACTTCTTTATTTTAAAAAGTTGGTCAAACTATTTTTAAGAATTTTAAAAATGGTCACAACATGTATAGTAGAAATCAGAAATAATAAAAAATCAAATCTAAAAAAGAGCACAAACATAATAAAACTTAAAAAAAAAAAAACCGCACATAATATTTGCAAAATTAGAAAGCTATACCTTTATATTATAAAACATTCATAAAATATTATATTTAATAGTTTCAGAAAATCAAATCTCCATAGAAATACTCAAAAACTTTTATACTTTATAATATTATGAATAGCTATGACTTTACTTGAAAGATAAGATCACATTGGCAGGAAAATAAAAAAAAGTCCATGGTTGTTGTTTCAAGACTTTAGAGCATAACTTCTCTATTAAAAATCCAACTGAAGGGAAGACTTGACGCTTGCTTTGCTCTTAATTGAAATCTCTCTTCCAATTTTCTAATTTTTGGAGCAAGATTACAGACAAAATCCTGAGCTTTACGCCCATCAGCTGAAAGTCCAGTTAATTCCTTCACGTTCCATCGATCCACCAAGAACTCCACAATATCAGCATAGTCGGAAGCAGTGTAAACCCCAAGTCTTTGTGCAACAGCCGAGAAGTGGTCGAAAAGGTTTTCGTCTTGCCCATCGTACATCAAGTAAGCGGGCATCGTGATTTTCTTCCTCATCATGTTGGCAAAGGCTCGAACGGTTTCGTCAGGATCCACCTGAAACAGCTTGTCAGTGAGTTTGGTATAGGCTGTCTCGTGCCGCTTTTCATCCGCGGCAATGAAACCACATATTTTAGCCAACTCAGTGTCCCCATACTCCTTAGCGAGTTTTGCAGTGTTTCCATGGGAAATAAAAGTTGCCCTTTCTTGGAATGATGTGTAGATAGCTCCCAGATATGGGTTGTTTTCGGTCTTCGAGTCCTACAAATATAAACTCAGATTTAGCTCAATTGGTTCTGAATTAAATAATAAGATAGTGGAGCAAGTGCAACTGGCAACCATCTCACTTACCATTCCTGAAGCAATCAAATACTGGATTGTCTTCTCGATTTGCCTCATGTCGACTTTTCCGGACAAGTAGAGATACTTATTAAGTAGATCGCCATGCCTGCTTTCTTCAGCGGTCCATGCCCTCGTCCAAATGGCCCAAGGAGTAAGGCTAGCACCTGTTTCATCACTAGTTCCATCCATGGTGTTAAGCAACGTCTGGTAAGTTGGAAGGGCTTCCTCTGTGATCATATCACCAACCAAAACAACAAAGTAATCATCTGGGATCTCCTTGGTTCTTTCCTGTATCTCTTGGATTTGATCATAGAACCCATCAGACGTAGGATCTGGAAGAAAATCCTGGGGTTGCCAATTGTTGTCAATTGGTTTTAGGAGACTAAAAAGGTTTTCCTCTACCCAGTTCTCCAAAGATTTAAACACCTCGATCTTTTGCGGGGGCATCGAATGTGTGACTTGAACATGCATATCTCGACGAGGCATATATGTCTTTTTCAGATTTTCACCTTCCCTGGATTCAAATATATATCTTTTGAGTTACTTTTATATGTCTTCCACTCAAATTTTGATTCATAGTTTCTTTTACAGTTTACAAGTATTATAAAGTAGTATTAAACCAATATTAAGAATAATTCGAACTAAAATTAGCTCACTAGATTAAAATTTAGATATAGCAACAACACATAATGAAATTGAAGGCTCACATATCATAATTATATACGATAAATAATTTGGTTTATTCACGTTTTGCGGTGAGTTTATTTTTTTATTTGTGTTAATTTATAGAATAAAAAATTGAAAATTAAAGTACACCCTAAGTCTTTATATACTTCATACATTTTAAATTTAATTCCTCTACTTTTTGGATTTAAAAATCCACTTTAAAATTATATATAACTATGTAACATTTTAATCGAAAAGTTAATATTATTAACTATTTGAACTAATTAAAAACCGTATGACTTATAAAGACCAAATTATGTTAAAAATTAAACTATAAGGAGTATATCTCAAATTCAAAAACAATAGAGGGACCAAAATTGAAATTAAACTATTTTTCTATAATGTAAAGAAAAAGAATAAAAACATGGCACATTCCTGTGTCGATAAGACCTTTTTTAATGTGACATTTTGAAATTAAAAAAAAATCACTTAGTAGTTATATAATAATAAAAATAATGTTAAAAATAATTATTGGAATTTTTCTTAAAAATGCTTGTTCAAACTCATCGTGATAAAATATTTTTTCTATTTTGAAAATGGTGTTCTGACATCATCATTTTGGTTGAAATATTTAGCAATATTAACTATTTATACTTATTAATAATATTATAAAAGTAGAGGGGTCAATTTATGTAAAAAAAACTAAAGTATATAAATTAAATCTCAAGTTTCAGCATAGTCTACAGGCAAAATTTTAGTTTGATTTATGGAAAGTCATGTGTCAGTTTCTAAGATTTTTAAGACGCTCAAATTATATATAACAACATAATATTTTAATAAAAAGTTAATAGTAATAACTATTTGAACTAATTAATAAATTTATAAAAATATAGGGACAAAATAATATTATAAATTAAAGCGTAGAGATTAAATCGAGAAACTTAAACTAAAATTTAACTATTTCTCTAAAAAATAAAAAGGAAAAGAAAAGAGAAGCCAAGAAGGACACGTGGCAGATGGGAACAATGATGAACATTACTTTTATATATAAGTATATAAGTAAATATTAAATTTAAAAAAAAAATTATAAGATGCTAGAAGAAATTATTAAAATCTTTAATGTGTATGCAAAATAAGATGATTTTTTTTTATGGATTTTATAATTTTATAAATATTTTAATAAATATTAAACATTTTTATAAATTTTATCTTTTTAATTTTTGTTTACATTTTTTTAATATTTAAAACCGCATTCATAATGAACCTAGACAAATGATAATCCAAGTTCAAATGAATATGGATATCCATTTTTTCTATGTTTATTATTGATGTGTATTTTTAGTAATTTTTTATAATTCATTAGGATATTTCTGATTTTTATTTTTATTTTTAAGATTTTAATAATAATTATTTTTACCATTTTTAATAATTATTTTTACTATTTTGAAATAAAATTTATAAAATTTTAATATTTTAAGTATTTTTGTTTTGGAATCAACAAAGATCCATTTTCATTTTCACAATCCATAAATAGTGATAGTTTGACAAATGGTTAAATGTCATGAAAGATGAGATAAATCTATAGAACAAAATAAAGTATGAGATATTGTCAAAAGATTCAAAATGAGTTGGATGCAAATATCGAATGATATAAAGTTAGATTTGTTGTCAAAGGTTACACTAAAAAAAAGATGATACTGATTATAAAGAGACATTCTCACTGGTCTCTAAGAAAAACTTTTTTTTAAGAATTATTGTAGTGTTTAATACATAAACGGATGATGTGAAATTTTATTAAATTCCATTCATCGAAAATGTCAATTTTCAAGTTTGAAAAATTAATTAACTTGCAACAAGTTTTTGGATGTAATCCAAGTATTTTTGGGTTGAGTTATCTTTATTGTGTTTGAAGATCTATCTATTAGTTTCGAAATACATTTTAAATCACTCAATTTCGAGTTTGGAAAGTCAAGTTATGACTGTTTTGTGTTTTAAAAAAATGTTCTGTAATATATATTTAAAAAAATTTAGATTTTTAAATTTTTTATAATTTTGTTGTAATTCTCTAACATTTTTTTTTTTCAATTTCTTTATATATATATATAACAATCTCAAAATGTTACGTTAACATTTAAAAGAAAAAAAATAAATTATTTAATAGAATATTAATTTAAACAATAAAAAATTCAAAAACAAAATTTTATAAAAATTACCAAATTCAAAGTTTTTAATTATTTTTCTAAACTATATGCACCCAAAAAATCTCCTACTAATCTATACGTTGTATCTAAACCATTCACACCTGTCCAGAAGACAAACAAAGCTCTCTTTTTCCTTTTTTTTTTTTTAATTATGGTATAATTTCAGTTTTAGTTCTTAAAATATGCTAAAAATTTAAATCCATATCTATATCTATATACCTATATATAAAACTCATGCTGACACGTGGCACACACCAAGTTTCTTTTATTATTATTATTATTATATAAAAATGGTTAATTTTCAATAATTGATCCTTCTAATATGTTTAAATTAGATATTTAATCCTTATACTTTAATTTCAAATATAATTTAGTTATATATTTTTATAATGTTATTAATTAGTTCAAATAGTTAATATTGTTAACTTTTCAATTAAAATGTTAAGTGGTTATATATAATTTGAAATCAATTTTTAAATTCAAAGAGTATAGGGATTAAATTCTTTAAAATAAAAATAGGAAGACTAAATTCTAAATGTACGACTTGTAGAGACTTAGAGTCATGGTTGTTTGAACCGGATTGGTTGGTCACACCGGAAATCAACCAAGGTACTAGTTTGGAGAAAGGCATTAGGCTGATTGATCCGTGAACAAGTGCAGATCAGTTGAACCAGGCTAATAACTGCGATTATTGATTTTTTTTTATGTTTTATTTAATCCAATTTTTTGAATCAATGGCTTAGCCAATTCAACCACCGGTCCAAATTTATAAACTTTGTTTAAAGTATATTTTAATCTTTAAATTTTTACTTTATGATTTAATACAAATAAATATTCAACCCAACACAAACTGTGAGTGAACTGTTTCCAGCCAAGAACCTAAGCTCAAACACATTTTTCAACATATTTTTCTCTCTCTCTATATATATATATATTAATATGAAGTAGAAAGAAAATGATGAAAAAGGAAGAAAGATAAAGAAGATGAAGGGGATATTGAAAAAGGAAGAAGCAGCACTAACTTGGAGGCAGAAGGGAGAGTGGAGGCCATGAAAAACTTGGGAGATGAGAAGGTAGCCATTGCCGGAAGACCAAAACATGGGAGTTTTTGTGGGAAGTGATTCAATTTCAACGCCATTCTTTCTTTATTTTCTTTCGATTTCAGTTTTGGTTTCTTATTATTTGGGAATTTCTCTTTGCTTTCGTCTGCCTTTCAATTTTCTCTACAACCGGGAAACTCCTACCTTTTATCACATTACCCCTAATTTTGGTCTTAATTACCAATTCAAATCTTCTATCTTTCTTCTTCTTTTTAGGTCAACTTAAATTTTACCATTCTGATTTTGTGCAATTATACACACAAAAAAAAAAAAATTTAATTATGATTATGTAAATATAAAATGTTGTAATATTGTTAATTTTCATTACCATAATATTTTATTAGTATTTTTATATGATAATAATATAAGTATTTTTAATTAAATATTAATTAATATAATAATATATCCATGTGAAATTAATTAATGTAGTCATATTTTATAAAATTTCTACCTAAAAAATAACATACTATATTATTAATTAATAAAATTGTAAAACTATAAAATGATGAAATATAATTGGATAAATTAAAATAATAAAATTCAAAGTTCTTTAATTAAATGAAAAAATGTTTATATATAAATATGATTTTATTTTAAATATGATAATAATTAATAATATTAAAATCAGTCTTTTACAATTAATAAAAATTAATTGTGTCAAAATAACATTACATATAAAAAAAGATAATATCAATATATTGGTAATCTAATCTATAATGTATAAATTTATTATTTATTTATAATGTTTTCTTTATCAATGTAATAGTAATTATCACTTAATTTGTAACCTTTCTAACCCGGCCTAGATGTTAGGCCCGAATTTAGGAGATTACATTAGTCATCAAAATGATCCAGTAAGTTATTAGAGTTTTTAAAAACGGTCATATTAAAACATTTGTTTATTTTAGAAGAAAACTTAGTCTATTTTTAGAAAAAAAAAACTCATGAGTTAACAAAAACCAATTTTTCTTATAACGGCGTTCTACCTTTTGAAAACTTAGTTACTTTCTAATTTATTTATTATTCAATATTTAATTATTACCTAGCACCGGAAAAGTGATAATTAACTTAATTTAAATAAAAATTATATTTCATGTAAAAATAATTAAAATCCATATTTCGATATCCTAAGATCAAATTAAAAGTCATATAGGCTATAAAAAAAAAACAAATCATAAATCTCATGCCATAGTTCCAAAATAAAATGGTACAATCTCTAAAATGTAAAAATATTGAATAATAAATCTAAAATATTTAATAAATTAAAATCGAGCTGAGACCCTCTGGATGTCGTGTCCGCGTTCTAACCTAGTAGGTTATCTATAAAGATGGAAACAAAAGGGGAGTGAGCTATGAAGCTTAATATGGGTTCCATCACAAAAAAAATTAGTGGAACTGATTAGCATGCAAAATCACATCACATAGAATAATCCACAATAGTAGTTTTAGAATATCGGTATATCATATCATATCAACTCAACAATGTATAAGTATATGTATCATCTCAGAATTGTATGCACATTCTTTATGAATGCAATACATGCTTCGGTTTAAAAGAAAAGATCTTACCCGTTGATGCATACCATAATAAGAGTTCCCTAAAACTCGTCCATCCGTACACATTGGGTTATGGATAAACCACAAAAGTTACAGGTTAATACGCTGACAAATGGTTGTGAGTGCACAACATAATTGCAGATGAGAGCGGCCAGAATGTGGGTGGATGAACCACCAGTGTTACATGTTAATATGTTGCTAGATGGTTGTGGATACACAACATAATT
Organism: Gossypium sturtianum; assembly: GCA_025698515.1. NCBI lineage: Eukaryota > Viridiplantae > Streptophyta > Magnoliopsida > Malvales > Malvaceae > Gossypium > Gossypium sturtianum. The sequence continues at coordinate 45,267,702 of CM046952.1, forward strand.
GCAGATAAGAGCTGCCAAAAAAATGGGTGGATGAACCACCAATGTTGTAGGTTAATACGCTGCCAGATGGTTGTGAATGCACAACATATTTGCAGATAAAAGCTACCAGATAATTTGTGGATGAACCACCAGAGTTGCAGATTATTAATTTGTCAAAACTTCCTCCTTTCAAAGCGTCCCACCCCATACAACGCAATATGGCATGATTATGACAGATTAAAACGGTAACGAATAATATGCTTATATAGATCGATATGACAAAAATAGATATGCTTTAACTAATCAGTATAGTAGCAAAACATATGCTTTTCATAGATACGACTTGACAATATCGTGAGGCATGTTGAAAGTACAATAAAAAATAAAGATGCAACAAACATATATTATTCACATATCATGCATATATATAATAATTCAATCAATTAGGTCATGGTTTCTAATATTATTCACCTTGTCAAGGACTCAATTGAATAAAATAAAACACTAAAAACAGTTCCGAGAATGTTTAAAGACTAAACTACAAATAACATAAATTTTTGGGTAAAACTGTAAAACAGAGGTCACGTGACCGTATGTCCTAGCCGTGTGGAAGGGTCTTGCCGTGTGGTTCACGAACTAGCCTAGGGTTTGTTAGGCACACGGTCGTGTGGGGGGCTCATGTGGTCTTATTCCTAGACTCGGTTTGCCTCGATTCACTTGTAAAAGAACATACATCTTTCACCGAAAGCTCAAACGACGTCCCTTGTAATCAAATCTGATTTGACACACCTTAAATAGGTCCTTTAAAAGACATTTATACACGATTTAACGATTGATTTCAAAATTCGTCAAGATTGTTGATGGATTCAGCAAGAACCGAAAAAGATTGAGTAATTGAATTGAAAGATTAATGTTAGATAGAAATTCTACGAAAATTCGGGATCTAAACATCAGAAACGAGATGTACTTACTGATTCTTGGCAAATATAACGAATGTTTATTGATTACAAATCTAAACTCCGATAGAAAATGATTGAACGAGGAATGATTTGATTCAGGGTAGCAAAGTGTTCAACATTTAGGATGAAAATATGGTGTAAAGAAAATGGAAGAAAATAAAAAGAGAATAAATAGAAAGATGGAAAGCAAATTCTATTAGGATTTGAAAAGGGATAATATGAAAATATAATTAGGAAAAGAAGATAAAAAAGATGGTGGAATTCTAATTCTATTGGAATTTTGAGGAAGGAGCAAGTTGTAAATTATAATTAGGAAAGAATTGGTTAAATTCCTAGGGTTTGTAAACCATAGGGGCGCCACTTGCAATTTTCTCAAGATTTTGCCGAGATTTGAAATTAAAATGAAAAAAGATGGAGGCTTAAACTTAAGTTCACAAAGGGGAAACTAATGCTTTAACAATTGGGCTATCGTCTATTTCTTATTTATTTTTTACGCTTAATTATATTGATCTATTTTTGGGGCATTTTTGGCGAAATATCAAAATTAAAAGGGAAAGGGAGACTTGAACCTAGGACCTCCAAAAAGGGTTTTAACATGCTAATCATTTAGCTTAAACCTATTTCTTATTTAATTTTTACCCCCAACAATATTTATTTTAGTGTGGTTTTTATCTTAGGTTGCTGAAAATTAAAAGGAATAGAAATGGAAAGAGTAAAGTTTAAACCTAAGCTCTCTAAGGAGGAAAGCTAACATTTAACCATTAAGCCTAAAACCTACTTCTTATTTAATCTTATTTCTTTTTTTTTGAAGAATAATACTGATATATTAGAAAGCCAGGCTCAAGCCCAAAAAAAAAACCCAAAAGAACAAAAGTCCAAGTCAAACAAAGCATAAAGCAGAAAAATAAAGCTAAGAACAACAGGATAACACCGAAAATAACAAAATAAAACAATAGTTCTTGAGCCCAACGCCACTGAAACGTGCACCAACAAATATCAGGTATCTGTCGCTTCCCATTAATGCGACTGTTGCTCTGCTTGTCACCAACAGTAGACAGAGGATTCAATGAACCTTCCCTTAAACAGAGCAAACGAAACCCCCAAATCCATTCTACCTCAACTGCCTCCTCTCATTCTCCGCAAGAAAGGACACCGATTCCGAAAAACTTTGACTCCATATCCCAGAGAAGCCGATTCTTCTCCTTTCCAAAGCCAGAGCGTGAGCAACTCTATTAACGTTCCTCGGCACAAAACGGTAAGTAACCTTTTCAAAAGTCACTCCCTGATAATACTCTAGAACGTCATGTTTTTATGTGCTAATTGCATATTTATTTTGAGTATGATTCTACTAATTTGGGCTATTTATGGTCTTTTATCTTATAGGGGATAAATTGGAAGCAAAAGCAAAATTAAGGGCCAAAAGCGTGAAATTAAAGATAAAATGGGCCGATGTGCGACATGGGGAAAAGTTGGTGCCAAAAGTGCAAACATGGAGGACACAAGGGTTGAAATGCAAAAGGAAGAGTTTTTATTCTATTAGACTCTATTTTGATTATATTAGGATAATTAATATTAAGATAATTATTAGGGATTATTTAATTTTAGGATTTATTTAATTTATCTTTATTTATCTTTAATTATTTGTAATTATCTTTAGGAATTTGAGTAGGACTAGTCTATCTATCTTAGCACTATAAATAGAGGGAGAGGTGACTCAAATGAGGGATCCATCTTTTTCTGTAAACTCTCTCCCCAAGAGTCTTTTGTTCTTTCCATATTTTCCTTTAATAAAATTTCCTTTTCTATTTTTATAATTATTTTCTTTTACATCCCATCCATGAGCCACTAAAATCCATCTAGCCAAAGATTGCCAAAAATCCCCAAAAAAGGGTTCTTGAGGTTTAGAATTCGTACTTAGCCTTCTCAATAGGGTATTCTTCGTTTCTCCGCATTACGAGGCTGACGCTTCCGTCCATGTCCCTTAAGAAGTGATCTTTTCAACGTGTGCAAGGAACGACCGCTTTGTATATTTTGGGAAGGTTGCACAGTCGGTTCGTTAGCTTACTGCGTCAGAGGTTGGCGAGCCCAAGAGACAAAATGGCGTGGGATTCACCATTGAGAAACGTTGATCTAGCATAAGCTGATTTCACAATAGCGATTGTCGGCTAGAGTCAGGTTCCACCAAATTAAAGTCTAAATTCTTGGAGCTGGTGGTCGTAGGGGTCCTCTTCCACTATAACTGGCTTATTCGGTTTGAGAAGGACCATCTAAAAGCCAAGGATTGAACCCAAGACGGATCGAAGCAACCGGAGGCTGGAATCTCCCCATAAGAATTTCTTTATCTCAAACTCTACTTTTTATTTTTAATTTTCGCAATTTCCATTCGACTTCTCAATTCTATTTTTTATTTTATTTTCGTTTCAGATCCAACCTTTTAAATTCTGTTATTTTTATTTTTTTTCAAGAACGCAGGCTTTCTTGGGCACGATTCTGCCTAGGATTTCGAGAAACAAGCATATTGTATAATCCGATCCCTGAGGATTCGACCCTACTTCCCATTTACTGTTATTTTCATTATTTTGTAGGGAATAGGATATATTTGGTGCTTTCAACGACGCATCAAATTTTGGCGCCGTTGCCGGGGATCGGTAACGTACTAATCTTGTTTTTTGTTTCTTATGACCAGATCTGCTCCAGGAACTCTTGCGTTTGACTCGGAAATTGAAAAGACTGTAAAAGCTAATCGCAAGGAAACAAAGCTAAGAAAAAGCGATCGCCACGTGGTTGGGACTCAAAGTAATCCACCGCCGTAAATCGAATCGACGATTTAAGCGAGTCTAGGGTTAATGAAAACCCTACTCAAACTTTTGAAGGCGAAAAAGTAGAAATCAATTCACTGAAGAAGTGCTTGAAACTAGGGTTAACGAAAACCCAAATTTGGTACGTCAACCAATGGCTCAAATAATTCGCAATCGGTCAAGCTCCGGCAGAACAACCGCCATTGTGCATCGCGATATCCTACTATGGATACCGATTTTGAATCAAGTCGGGGTTAATTCGATTGTCGCCAACTTTCGAGGGTTACAAAATGAAAACCCCCATAAACATTTGAAGGAGTTTCATATGGTTTGTCTGAGTATGAAACCTCAAGGCGTAACTGAGAATCAAATTAAATTGCGCGCTTTTCCTTTTTTCCCTAGCAGATTCAGCTAGGGAATGGTTATTTTATTTACCTCCTGGATCTATAACTACTTGGGCTGATTTATCTCGTTTATTTCTCAACAGGTTTTTTCCAGCATCTAGAGTAGCTGAGCTAAGAAGAGAGATCGTGGGAATAAGGCAGAAAGAAGCAGAGATCTTTATGATTATTGGGAGCGGTTTAAGAAGTTGTGTGCGAGTTGCCCACAACACGGTATAACAGTGCAATCTCTTCTCCAGTACTTTTATGAATGTTTGAAACCAATGGAGATGAATATGGTAGACGCCGCTAGTGGAGGAGCGTTGGTTAACATGACTCCCCAACAAGCGAGGGACTTAATCTCCACAATGGCTGCAAATTCTCAGCAATTCCGAGCCAATACTGAACCCCCTAGAAGGGTTCACCAGCTAAGTAATTCAACCTTAGAGGATAAAGTTGATAGACTTACTAATATGATGAATTCTCTTATTGCAGAAAAGGCTAAACCAGCTCGGTTATGTGGAATATGTGCTACACCTGATCATACCACCGAATCATGTCCTAGTTTGTATGACGATACCATGGCTCATCTAGATGTTGTGGGAAATTTCCCTGGCCCACCACAGAGGCGATATGATCCCTACGCTAATACCTACAACCCAAGGTGGAGGGACCATCCTAACTTGAGCTATGGGGCCAACCCACGATATAACCAGCCATACCAAAATCAACTTCCACAACAACCTCGAGATTCAGGTAATTCACTAGAAACTTTGGTCAATAAATTAGCAGCTAATATGCTTGATTTTCAATAGAAAATCGAGGCATCTATAAGAGAATTGACCATATCAGTTGAGAAATTGAACTCTCAAGGGAAGCTGCCGTCACAAACAGAACCTAATCCAAGACAACACGTAAATGCAGTGACGCTGCGAAGTGGAAAGGTAATGGAATCGATTCCCGACAGAAATTGTGCCCAAGAAATCGCCCAGGAAAAATCTGAGAAAGACGAACAGGTCCGACCGAAACCTCCATTACCTAAAATTCAACCTCCATTTCCAGAACGATTCCACCAGTGTCGAAGAGGTAAGGAGGACAAGAAAATCCTCGAAACATTTAGGAATGTTGAGATCAACATTCCGCTGTTGGATGTCATCAAGAAAATACCGAGGTATGCTAAATTTCTTAAAGAGCTTTGCACCAACAAGTGAAAATTAACAGGTAATGAAAGGGTGAATGTTGGTGAAAATGTGTCTGCAGTGTTACAGCGAAAAATGCCGACAAAATGTAAGGATAGGGGCATGTTTGCAATACCATGCAAAATAGGTCATTTGGGAATTAAAAAGGCTATGTGTGATCTAGGAGCCTCCATAAATGTAATGCCATATTCTATTTATGAATCACTTAACGCAGGTTTTTTGACAAAAACAGGTGTTATCATTCAATTGGCTGACAGGTCCATTGTGCATCCCGAAGGAGTCCTCGAGGATGTTCTAGTAAAAGTTAACGAACTTATTTTCCCTGCAGATTTTTTGTGATAAAAATGGAGGAGGATAGTACTCCCGGATCTTCGGATCTCTTGTTGGGACGACCTTTCCTTAGTACGACTAGTTTTAAAATCGACGTTCGAAGTGGAACTCTCACGATGGAGTTTGATGGGGAGATCGTGAAGTTTAATGTCTACGACGCTATTAGCCATCCCAGTGAAATCTTGAGCGTAAATTGTGTCGACATAATTGACTCTTTAGTGGAAGAAAATTTTGAGTCAATTTATGGAGATAAATCTAAAATGATGTTTGATGATTTTGAATCTGTTAATAAATTATTGGCTCCTATGGATACTAAACTTCTACCTTCTATTGTGCAGGCATCAGATCCGAAATTAAAACCACATCTCGAGCATCTGAAATACACATTTTTGGAGAATGATGAGACCATTGTCGACTTAAAAGGGATCAACCCCTTGGAGGAAAATATGAAACCAATGAAAGAGGCGCAAGGACGATTAAACCCAAATATGGCGGATGTGATAAAAAATGAGAATTTCCAAGCTCACACGACTAAAAAGATTTATTTTGAGCCACCGTAGAACCATTTAAGTCGTCGAGCTAATGACGTTAAACAAGCGCTTGTTGGGAGGCAACCCAATCCTTTTATTTATTTATTTATTTATTTTTATTTTTATTATTATTTCTTATTTATTATTTTCCTTTCTTTTCTTTTTAATTTCTTTTTTTTAAATTTAAATATTAATAAATTTCTCTTCTTTGCTTAGGTAAAACAGAGCGCGCTGAGGCTCGACTTGACACTTTTGGCTAGCAACTAACCGAACTCATTACCATCCTCCGCAATCGACAGTAGCTACACGGGGAGTTTTTCTAAACTTTTCTACCTATTTATTTCTTTTGCGTCCACATTGAGGACAATGTGTTTTAAGTAGGGCGGAGGTACTCTTCAGACATCGTTGTTGTCTGATGTGATTTGTGTTTCTTTGCTTGAGGCTCCATTTTGTCCATATTTTTTTTAAGAATATTCTGTCGCTTTTCATGCCCAAGAATTTGACCACGACTTGCCACTGTTTGACATACATGCATGATTCTTGGCTACTGAGTTAGTTATGATTCTGTCTGTCTGATTTTATCTCCATTGTTTTATTTTTATTAGGCTAAAAATAATCATGATTAATAAGTTAACTCTATCTTGCTTTTCGTAAAATTGATCAAGTTTAATATCAAGTGGACACTTAATACATTTGCATGCCTAAATTATGTTCATGTCTATTAGGTGGTTACTAAAACTTATTTTCGACACTTGATTATTTCTCTTAGATCCTCTTTAAATTAATATTTCGTGTAAATTTTGTTTAATAATTGTTTCCAAGGTTATGAGTGCAGCTTAGAACGTGACTGACTGAGTAACCGGGGTAGGGTGCTTGGGTTGTCATTCTACTTCGCGTCAAAAGGTTGTGTAACGTGATAGGTAAAACTCCGCTAACCAAGGTTATGAGTGCGGCTCAGAACGTGACTGACTGAGTAACCAGGGTAGGGTGCTTGGGTTGTCATTCTACTTCGCGTCAAAAGGTTGTGTGACGTGATGGGTAAAACTCCGCTAACCGGAAATAAATAATTTTTAGGAGTATGTTGGGCTGAGTAACCGGGGTGGGGTGCTTGGGTTGTCATCTCTCTTCGCGTCAAAAGGTTCAATATATTCCTAAGTAATAAATAATAAAAAAAAAGAGAAAAAATGAAAAAATGAAAAAAAAAGAAAAAGAAAAAGGAAAAAAAAAGTACTAATAAAATTCCAGTTGAGGACTAAAGGAGGAAATAAAGTGTCTTGGTAGGTTTGGTAATTTACCTAAATAGCATGAAATAATTCAAGACGATTTTAATTTTTGTGTGTGTTAATTAGAAAACTTTTTCTGTTTTACTTAAAGAAAGCTTAGAAGTTCTCTTTATTTTTCATATGCATTTTTGACTAATCTTTATAAAACTTTGGAGTAGAATTTCTTTCAGGATCTAATTTTCACAGTGGATAGGAACCATACTTGAGGGCAAGCATGGGCTAAGTAGGGGGAATTTGATAATACTCTAGAACGTCATGTTTTTATGTGCTAATTGCATATTTATTTTGAGTATGATTCTACTAATTTGGGCTATTTATGGTCTTTTATCTTATAGGGGATAAATTGGAAGCAAAAGCGAAATTAAGGGCCAAAAGCGTGAAATTAAAGATAAAATGGGCCGATGTGCGACATAGGGAAAAGTTGGTGCCAAAAGTGCAAACATGGAGGACACAAGGGTTGAAATGCAAAAAGAAGAGTTTTTATTCTATTAGACTCTATTTTGATTATATTAGGATAATTAATATTAAGATAATTATTAGGGATTATTTAATTTTAGGATTTATTTTATTTATCTTTATTTATCTTTGATTATTTGTAATTATCTTTAGGAATTTGAGTAGGACTAGTTTATCTATCTTAGCACTATAAATAGAGGGAGAGGTGACTCAAATGAGGGATCCATCTTTTTCTGTAAACTCTCTCCCCAAGAGTCTTTTGTTCTTTCCATATTTTCCTTTAATAAAATTTCCTTTTCTATTTTTATAATTATTTTCTTTTACATCCCATCCATGAGCCACTAAAATCCATCTAGCCAAAGGTTGCCAAAAATCCCCAAAAAAGGGTTCTTGAGGTTTAGAATTCGTACTTAGCCTTCTCAACAGGGTATTCTTCATTTCTCCGCATTACGGGGCTGACGCTTCCGTCCATGTCCCTTAAGAAGTGATCTTTTCAACGTGTGCAAGGAACGGCCGCTTTGTATATTTTGGGAAGGTTGCACAGTCGGTTCGTTAGCTTACTGCGTCAGAGGTTGGCGAGCCCAAGAGACAAAATGGCGTGGGATTCGCCATTGAGAAACGTTGATCTAGCATAAGATGATTTCATAAGAGCGATTGTCGGCTAGAGTCAGGTTCCACCAAATTAAAGTCTAAATTCTTGGAGCTGGTGGTCGTAGGCGTCCCCTTCCACTATAACTGGCTTATTCGGTTTGAGAAGGATCATCTAAAAGCCAAGGATTGAACCCAAGGCGGATCGAAGCAACCGGAGGCTGGAATCTCCCCATAAGAATTTCTTTATCTCAAACTCTACTTTTTATTTTTAATTTTCGCAATTTCCATTCGACTTCTCAATTCTATTTTTTTATTTTATTTTCGTTTCAGATCCAACCTTTTAAATTCTGTTATTTTTATTTTTTCAGAACGCAGCTTTCTTGGGCACGATTCTCGCGCGAGATTTGAGAAACAAGCATATTGTATAATCTGATCCCTGAGGATTCGACCCTACTTCCCCTTTACTGTTATTTTCATTATTTTGCAGGGAATAGGATATATTTGGTGCTTTCAACGACGCATCAGTCCCATAAGAAAAATATGACGAGTAACTGATCTAATCACTGATCTGTCGATACCCTTCCTCTTTATGCTTTTAATAACAGATAGAGCATCTCCCTCCACGGCCAAGCAACTGAAACCCATAGTTTTCGCAAATATCAACGCCCTCTCACACGCCTTTGCCTCAGCCAAAAACGAATCTGCAATATCTTCAAACAGATAAGTCTATGCCCCCAAAATAACTCCTATGGAATCTCTAGCTATGACTGCTCTAGTTGCTGTTTTATCTTTGCTATGAAACGAAGCGTCAAAGTTAATCTTTATAAAACCAATCTCCGGAGCCTGCCATTTATCCTGCAAAGGGTGATTGAAATGGTTTTGGAGATTTGAATGGGTTAATATAATGTCCTGTGCATATCCCCGAATAAAGCCCAACACCTCTTCAATTTTGAATTTCATCCCTTCATGAGTTAGCTTATTTCTGCGAAACCAAAGACTCCATAGAGAGATTGCAATAATGCTTTTTTGCTGATTTTTTGCAGCAGTGAAAAAACGAGCGAAACATACTCTGGGATCCACAAAATTTTCAAACTGGTAAGTCCTGATCTGGAAATAGACCCATACCTGTCGCAATACTCCGCATGACCATAGTAGATGGTTTAAGGTCTCCATTTCTTCTTTGCACAGAGGACACAAAGATTCAGCAGATAGTTTCCTTTTCGCCAGATTACAATAGTGAGGAATCCAGTTGTTAAATAACCGCCATACATGTATTTTGATCTTGCTGGGGATATTCAAGCCCCATAAATCTTTGTAGAAATCTGTAAAAGCTTCATTACTGTAGTTGTTTAAGATTGTACGTACTAGAGAAGAGGTCAGGGTCCTATACCCACTTCGTACTGAATATTCGCCTGAACCCTCAAATTTCCACACTATTGTATCCGTTAAGTTACCTCCGGAGAGCGGGATGGAAAGGATTCGCCTTACCGTATCATCATCTACCAGTCTTCGAATCAGGTCAGCATTCCAGGTATTGGAATCGGGATGCATTAGATTATTAACAGATGTCCACTGTAATCTAATTTCATGTCCTGATATCCTGTTTTTCTCCCTTCCAGGTAGCCAAGGGTCGTTCCAAATATTGACACATTCGCCATTGCCGATTCTCCACACCATCCCTTCTTCAATCAGATCACGAACACTGCAGATGTTGCGCCAGGTAAAAGAAGGGTAAGACCCAACCTTAGCTGCTAAAAAATCAGAATACGGGAAATAACGCGCTTTTAAAACTTTTGCTAAAAGACAATGCGGGGAAGTTAAAATACGCCAAGCCTGTTTAGCGAGAAGGGCCTTGTTAAATAAAAATAAATTTTTAAAACCAAGACCACCAGCGAACTTCGGTAAACACAGCGCATCCCAATTACACCAATGAATACCAGACTTCGTTTTGTTGTTTGCCCACCAAAATCGGTTCATAACATTCTGAAGTTGAGCACACAAGCTCTTAGGGAAGAGAAAACATTGCATTGCGTAAAGAGGAGTAGCCTGCAAGACAGATTTTATAAAAACCTCTTTTCCCCCCATCGAAAGATATCTCAGACTCCATCCTTCAATCCTTTTTCAGAATCTATCTTTAAAATCAGCAAATGCCCACGATTTTCTTCGGCCCACCATCATTGGCAAGCCTAAATACTTCTATGGACTGGATGCAATCCGAACCCCCAGAATTCGTGAAATTTCCTCTTTCATCTCTTCTTTTACATTGGCTCCAAAAAAGATTAATGACTTATCGTAATTAACCCGTTACCCGGCGTTGGATTCATATTCGCAAATAATATCACGAACAGTATGAACTCCTTCACTTGTAGCGTCACCAAAAAGAATACAGTCGTCTGCAAAAAACAAGTGATTAATTGATATTCTTTCCCTGCCAATAGTTGCACCCCGCATACATCCCCTGTTTTTCGCATCTTCCAAAAGGGAAGAAAAACCTTCAGCGCATATCAAAAATAAATAGGGGCTAAGAGGGTCACCTTGTCACAAACCCCTTGAAGGAGAAAACCAGTCACTACAAATTCCATTAAGTTGAACCGAATAGGACACCGAACAAACACATCGCATTACTAACACAATCCAGTCATCATGGAAACCCAAAGATTTCATCATACCTGCTAAGAAGTCCCATTCCACGCGATCATACGCCTTGCTCATATCTAACTTGAGCGCAAAATTTCCTTTTCTGCCCTTCTTCTTCATTTTCAGAGAGTGTAGGGCTTCATAAGCTATTAAAACATTGTCAGAAATAAGTCTCCCTAGGATAAAAGCGCCTTGGGCTTCGTTGATATAATCACCCAGGATGTCACTCATACGATTGACCATAGCTTTTGCAATAATCTTATAAATGACATTACAGAGACTTATAGGCCAAAAATGTGACATATTCTTGGGTTTGTCGAGTTTCGGAATCAACACAATGTGCGTCTTATTTAAATCACTAACCTCCTTTTGTCCATTCAAAATGTTAAGACAATACCCTACAATGTCCGTACCAACGATATGCCAGTACCTTTGGAAGAAAATTACAGCAAAACCATCGATTCCTAGGGCTTTTAAAGCTGGCATAGATTTCACTGCATTGCAAACTTCTTCCTCAGAAAACTGCTCAATAAGGTTTGCATTCATACTTTCCGTCACTCTCTTCTCTACCAATTCGAAAATATGATCGTCTATCCCCGCCTCAGATGCAAAAAATAGCTTCTCAAAGTAGTCCGACGCAATCTTGATCATATCATCCTTTGTCGAAACCCTATTACCATTTTCATCTTCTAGCTCATTAATCCTATTCCGGATATGGCGCTGGCCCGCCATCTTGTGAAAGAAACTAGTATTCCGATCTCCATTCTTTATCCAGTTAACTCTTGCACATTGCTCCTAAAATAATTCTTCCTTGTCAGCCTCCAGATTAAGGTTCAATTGAGCTTCAGCAATTTCGGCTAAAATATCGTCTGAGATGTCCTGTTTATATAGATAATCCAACCGATCCTCCAAGTAGGCCCGTTTCCTCTTTTCATCTCTTTCTTTACTTTTACTCCACGCTTGCATTTTTTGTCCTAACTGCTCCAGTCTATTAGGAATATCTCCACATGAATCAATCCACCAATCTCTCACCAGTTCCTCAAACTTTACTCTAAACACCATTTCAATTTGAATCGAAAATGACCCTTATACTCGAATCTTTCCACTCCCATAGTATCTAACAGAATCGGGCAATGGTCTGAAAACGAATGAGTTAAGTGATCAACCCGAACTCCTGGAAATAACTCCATCCAATCGAGTGTAGCCACCCCACGGTCTAACCATTCTCTAATGTTTGTTGAACTAAATTTACCATGTTCTCATGTAAACCACCATCCTCGGAATCCAATATCATTCAATTTGCAATCCTCTAAAGCCATTCTGAATATCGACATCTGACGTTCCGAACGACGACGACCCCCTTTCTTCTCAAACGTGTTAGTAATTTCATTGAAATCCCCTAGAACCACCCAAGGGAGGCTAGTATTAGTACTCAAATGACTGAGTAAATTCCACGACGCGCTTCTACCCCTAACATCCGGATTGCCATAGAAACCTGTCAATCACCATTTATTTCCGCAATCAGTATCATTAACCTCAACATCAATATGAAATGAAGAAAAACTAATAAGCTTAATCAATGAGTTTTGTTTCCATCCCAATGACAATCCACCTTTTGAACCTATCGACCCAATATCAATGTCGTTCTCATAACCACATTTTAATATGACCATTTCCATCTTCTTAGCGCTTAATTTTGTTTCAATTAGAAACAAAATTCGGGGATTAATGGCTCGCAATTTATTCTTGAGCCTACCAACGGTCCGTGGTCTCCCCAAACCACGAACGTTCTAACTAAGTATTTTCATTGCTCCCGGCTGCTCTGATCACTAGAGCTAGCCGATAAAATGGATGGGTCACTTCCCACCTTAGAGACCAGTGAAACCGAATCCCCCACCATACTCCTCTGACGTTTTTTCCCTTCTACAATAGCAATCGGATCATGTTCTTCTTCAAAGCCTAGTTCCATAGGCCCATTAGTCGTATCATTCTCAGCCAAATCCGCCATAACCCGAAAATCCCTTTGAACTCGCTCATTAAGGAAAATTTGCTGATTAACACCTAAAGGGATAAAGTTAGGATTCACAATCTGTTTCCCCATATTTACCTCCATTTGTCCCCTAAAATCTCTCCATGTAATTGAAGATTTTCCATATCTGGAGCTTTCCAAATTACCATCAATTCTCGAAGAACCATCAGCTTCTCGCAACCACCGACTCTCCACCGTTCTTCTCCATCGTGGCTCGGCGCGTAAAGATAAATCCCAGCCGAAAAAAATTTTAGTGGGCTCAATTCTTAATCGGTAAGGGCAAAAGATTTCCCCATGACCCAATCTACCGCATATGAAGCAAAACAAACTTAGTTTTTCATATCTAAACCGGGCATAAACTGTCAGCAACTTCCCAATCTGGACCTTCTTTTTACGCTTCAATGGAACAGTTATGTCCAATGATATGCGAATGCGCATGAATGCCTTAATCCCCAAAGAAATAGTAGAAGTGTCGTATTCAAGGAATTTACCACAAAAATCACCAAACTGTTTGGCCATCACTTCTGTCATCAATCCCGGTGGTAAATCATAGACTTGCACCCAAAACTCAGTAACATTAATCGGCATAGATGATGGATTTACTCCATTCGGGATTTTTTGAATAATAAGAAGGTGATTATTGAAAAACCACGGGGTCCCGTCAAGAACTCTTTGTAGATCAATCTCATGAAAAAATTGAAAGAGGTATTTCTTCTCCCCAAGATCCGTAATGCAAATCCCTCCAATAGGGTGCCATAAATCTGCCATTGTGTTCCTCAACGAGGGAAAATGGACTACACTGTTCGTTAAACATCGACCAACCAGGCAGAATTTGTAAACCCTTTCCACCACTTGCTTATCCTCCTGAAAAGCTTCTTCTTCATCATCAATAATGCTCAGATTCGCCAAGTTCTCCTCTATGAGGCCGAAACTGAGTGATCACCCAACACCAAAAGACCAACCACTACCAAGAACACTAGAGCGCCTTAAAACGAAATTGGACAAAAGAGACGTCAACTACTAAAGCAGATATGAAAATAATGGGAACGTGCCAATAGGCAGACAGAGAAACGTGCCAAACAGCAGACAACACTTTTAATCTTATTTCTTAACTCTATATATTTAATTCGAGCTCAACTTACATATTCTTTATTAATTTACGCATTTATTCAATTTTTTATTAACTTATTTAACTAATAGTTCTTAGCACATTTCATTTTAGTTTATATATAACAATTAATACTCATAGTCACGTCTCAATATTAATATTTTAATTCGTTTCACCCTTAATAAACTCTAATAAAATGACTTAGATACACGGAAATCATCAAGCCTAATATTCATTTCTTATTTAACATGCGATATAAGTAAAATTTGTAATTCAACAATTAAATCATATGTACAATATAAAACAATTTAATTAGGGCAATAATTGAAAGAAAATTCTAGAACTGATAAGTAAAACTCATTTAATTTTTAAAGCAAAGTCTAAAGACTAAATCATAATTTTAGTAAAACCTTTTTGTAAAATCAAGAGTAAAATTATGGAATTATCCAAATAATATTTAATCATGCAAATTTTCAAGTCATTTCATAGCATTTAGGGACTTCAATTGTATAGCATAAAAATCAGGACTTAATTGCAAGGATAATAAAACATGCCCAACCTACATATGACATATTGACACCTATACATACTATTTCATGTTTTCATGTCACTTTTTCCTATTCTAACATACTGTATATCATACATAGACCATACAAATCATGCTTAATTACACTAAAACATACATTAACACACTTTAACAATCATGCGTATTCAGGCTTAAATCCAATTAATCAATAAACCATAAACTCAATTCTTCTAACCCCATTTCTGGGATGCGACATAATTAGTGTTATAATTATATACCAATTAAAACTAATATTTAACACTATAAATATATGCCTTAGCAAGACATTTTCATTTAAAATAACATCTAAAAAATTACTAAAAGAATCATATTTTAACATTATTTAATAGGTTTTGTTTCTAAAAAAAAAGATACAATTTTCATTATTATTTGAGATGTTTACTTATTATTATTTGATATTCAATAGTTTTATTATTATTATTTGATTTTAATAATATTTACATAATTGTGAATGTTGTTTATCATTATGTTGTTAGATATTATATCAAAAGAAATGAAGTATTAAAGTAATAGTTCTTTGTAGATGAAATTTGGACTCATATTCGAATAACAAGTTATTTGATCTAATTACTTAATATGTTACCATTTGATGTTGTCTACTTTTTTATTATTATTTTATTTTCATTACTTTTAAGACATTATTTTATTCTTTCAATTATTTTTCAAAATTAATCAACTTTGATTATAAATTAGACAAACTCTTATTTAATTAGTAAATATATTTTTTTCAAAAATTATAAAAAATATTATTTAATAAAATTAAAAAACTAAACATGCAAAATCACATGCAACACGCGTAAAATGGGAACTAGCACATATACATATACATATATATATATATATATATATATATACATAGGCATCCAACTACACCTGTGTAAAGCTTAAGTAGTTTTACACCCTTTCGTAACTTCTTATATGATTAATATTTTAACAATCTAATTGTTGAATTAATTAAGATATTTGTACTTGTCGTGCATATAAACTTTTTAATCAATCCGATATCTCTATCATATTGATTTAAAATAGGCTTAATACCATTTCCCCCCTATATTATAGTGAAATTCTCACTTAGGCCATTTTACAATTTTTTTGGTCAGTTTGCCCCTCTATTTTAATTCTGTCACTTGATTGAACTCTTTTAAAAATTTTCGTTGATAAAATAAACCAACCAATGACATGCTACCATGAGTAAAAAATTAAAAGGTTTACTTGAAAATTAGAAATCATTAAAAATCTAAAAAATATATCATAAAAGTATTTTTTTTAAAAAAGTATAAGTATACGAAATGTCCAAAAAATTTCATGGAATATATTTTCGGAAATTTTATGGTTTTTTATTGCATTTTTATGTATTTTTTGATATTTTTAAAGAAATTTGATTTTTAAGTAAAAATATCATAAAATTTTCTAAAAATCATAAAATTCCAAAAATTACTTTTTAAATTTTATGAATTTTTTAAAAAATTTTGAAGTCTTGCATACTTATAAGTTAATTTTTTTTTTAAATAATTTTCATTAAGTTTCATTTTTTTTTAATTTTATATATTTTTGGGCGTTTTTATATAAATTTTTATGATTTTTTGGGAAATTTAATGATTTTTTTTAGTTTTTAAAATTTTTAAGTGAATTTTAAATAGATTAATTTTTTTTAACTTTTTAACTTTTTTTGGGTTTTTAAAATTTTTATTATTTTTTTGGAATGTTAATTAGTTTTAGTTTGTTTATATTTTTAAAAAATTTAAGTGAATTCGAAATAAATTAAGATTTTTAGTAGTTTTTAAAATTTTTTAAAAATTTCTAAGTTTTCATATTTTTTTGGGATTTTTATGATTTTCTTATTTTAACAATCTTTTTTAATTTTAAACTTTTATTTATTTTTTTACATGTGGCCGCGTGTCATTGGTTGGTTTATTTTTTTTTTTTTGACGAAAACTATTAAAAAAGCTAAGTTGAGTGGCGAAATGAAAGTTGAGGGAGAAAAGTGACCGAAAAATAGTAAAAGGGTCAAAGTGAGAATTTCACTATAGTATAGGGGCAAAAAATAGTATTAAGCCACTAAAATATTATCTATATTATTATATATTTAATGGTCGGAAGTTTTTTAAATATAAAATGAATTGTTATAAATTTTTAATTTATAACAAACTTGACATGTTTGATCTATGTGAATGGAGCATGAAATATGACAGTTAAATTATTCAATTATTAATTATTAATCGTATAAAAGATTACTTAAATTTTACAGAATTATTCCCTGTGAATATAATATATTTTGATAAGCATTCAAGTGAAACCCAAAACTCCACTAAGCATCGGAATAAGCAACATTGCCTCTATAAAATCAGCAAGTTATAAATACGTAAAAATTCTGAACACGAACACAATGTGTATGAGTTGTGTTAACGTGAAAGGTGAGGAAGTGTAGTGAGCATGAAAGAAGCATGATGGATGGGCTGCTTTGATGGGGGTGAAACACATTAATTTTGTTTGCACAATTTAAGGATATTTAACTTTGTCATTATATATACACATATATTTTATAAAATTGTTAATAATTAAAAATATTTAATAGATTTTATTAAAAATAAAATTTATCTTATTAAACAGTTCTAGAATTATAATTTTTTAATGTTTCTATCATTTTAATTATTTTTGAACAAAAATAAGTAAAATAGATTTTATTTTTAAAACAATTGTAAAATATTGATAAAACAATTTTAAGTTTTATACAGTTCTAAATATGGGATTGTAACATCCCAAAATAATTAAGGGTTAGGGTTCTTAAGAATTAAAACATAGCATTGTTGGTTAGAAGCCTAGTAGGAAGTCTTGAGAACTTAAATTCAAGTCTTATAAACTTGATTTTATCTTTTTAATTTTTCTGCACATTTAGAACCTAGATAATATGGTTTATGTATTTATTTGTGTGTTTTGAGAATAAATGTGGGCACTAGCCCAATGGTTAAGGCTTTTTTAATTTCCCCTTCACTACCAAAGTTCTATACACATTAGTTTATCTTATTTTTGATGATTTTTAGACAAATGGGCTATTTGCCCATTAGTCCTCAAAACTCTTTAAGTCATTTCCTAATTCTACTAAAATTCCTTATTTGTTATTTTATCATATTGAATCCCTAACTCTCTCTATTTATAACCTAGTTTTCTCTTAAAAAAAGGAAAAAAACTCTCTATTACAATCTTATTCTCAAGCCCTTGCTACTAGAAACTTTCTTTGAAATTCTTGAATCTTTGCAATTAAGTCCTCATCAATTGTTCTTCTCCAAATTGTTGAATTCTGAGTCGTTAAATCGTTGAGTTTCTATCAATATCGAAAGTATCTCGCTCCTTGTTAATTAGGACCTTTCAATTCTAGAAGATATTGAGTTTTGATAAATCTTTCAATCTGATTATAAATCATTAACGTTTTTGCCGAAAACATCCACAAATATTCAAAATTCGTTCTTGATTCTTGTATTTTATCAATTGAAAGACCCTTGTAGGTGATTGGATCGAGCTTGAATGTAGGGTAGTCACCGAGACCTCGAAAAATTCAGGTGTGTGTCTTTTTCCGAAAAATTGAGTCAAAATTCGAAAATGCCTAGGTATACATGGTCTACCACACGGGCGCGTGGACCGCCCGTGTGGGTTACATGGTCCCTTACACAGCCATGTTACCCTGTTTTCCCTTGCATCCACGTTTTTCACACGGCTTGGAGCCTCACACACGGCCTAGACATACGATAGTGTGACTATTGCACCTTTATCCTTACGCTTCGCACATGTCCGAGGGTCTCATGCACCTTCACCCTTATGTATCGCACACAGCATAGGGCTTCACACACGGGCTAGTCACATAGCCATGTGGCCCCTGAAGCTTAAAATTTTTAGTTTTGTCTTATCTTTTATTATTTTATGCAAATCAGTCCCTGAATAGGTTTTTAATGGCATTTAGAGAACTAGATTATGCAATTAGGTCCTGGACTAGGATTAGAATGATTGAATATATGAATAAATGAATTTATGATCTTAATTTTTTTGATTAATTTCTTGATCCATGAATGATTTTATATTTATCAATGTTATAAATGTTGAATAAACGTCTCGTATGCCTAAATGATTGAACTATTTATTGATGGATATATCTGTGAAGGTCGCTATTATGCAATGAAATAGAATGTTGAAAGTATTAATGATTCAATGAATGAATGCATTAAAGAATGATTGCATTGCATATGCATGGGGGGACGATATGAAAGGAGGAAGAATGATAGCTCGGATTGACTGCATGAACGAATGATTAATTGTGTACCCACAGAACAACAGATTCCAACTGCAATCCCACTGTGCTGCACGATCTCTCTAACAACTATTATCTGCGAACGGTTGTGACTCCGCAGTTAAACGAATGTTCGTTGTGTACTTACAGCCTTAGCAGATTCCAACTATAATGGTCTTACTGTGTACCAACAAAACGGCAGATTCCAATTGCAATATTATTGTTATTAGGCGTTCACGATCCCTATGACATCTTTTAACTGCGAGCGATTGTGGATCCTCAGCCAAACAAAAACTTTTATTTGCACCCAAGAAATGTTTATGGTATTAAGTCCACAATTTGATGTGTTTAGAGTAGAGGTTTTGGGGAACTCCCTATTTTGGTGTGATTTAATGCTTGAGGGTAGGATTATCGGTTGTTAAACGAAATGTTAAACAATCATTGCATGACACATTGAGCATATTCATGAAAAGTACATATTGAGACAGTTGAACAGATAAATGTGCATATGGTTATTATGAAAGGTATAATGATTTGATAATTGAATTCGTCCGATTGATTATGATTGAATGTTGATATTCATTTGCTTAAGTTGCAAACCCGAATTACCATATTGAATTGACTGATATGTGAAATTGATTGTTATTCATAATGTTTATGATCGGATATTGAATTGGTTTATTATAAAGGGGCTCACACTGAACTTATTAATTCATGCAAAATCACTTAACCAAAATATAATTAACTACACAACTAACTTTGTAAATATTTTTAATAAATATTTATGAGTCCAATTTACGGGAACGGAGTCCCGGGAATGCACTTTCCGACACTCCTAACCATCGGATCGTTATAGCATGGTAGGCTTGGACATGTTAATTATGATACTTTACGTAGATTAATTAATTTAAAGCACATTCTTTCATTTCAGATTAATTATAATCATAAATGTGAAACTTGTGTTGAGGCAAAATTAACAAAGTCTTCATTTCAAACTGTTGAAAGAAGTACATAACCACTTGATCTAATACATAGCGATGTTTGTGACTTAAAGTTTGTTCAAACTAGAGGAGGGAATAAATATTTTATTACCTTCATTTATGATAGCACAAAATATTGCTACGTATATTTTCTTAAAAGCAAAGACGAAGCTATAGAGAAATTTATTCTCTATAAATAGGAAGTTGAAATCCAACTTAATAAAAAAGATTAAGATGGTGAGAAGTGATCTTGGTGGTGAATATATTGAACCATTTGGTGAATATTGTGTACAACATGGTATTATTCATGAAGTGACACCACCAAACTCTCTTCAATCAAATGGAGTAGCCTAGCGAAAAAATGGGACTATAAAGAAAATGATGAACGCATTGCTAGGAAGCTTTGGGTTATCACAGAACATGTGGGGGAAAGCTATTCTATCAGCTAATTACCTTTTAAATAAGGTTCCCCGCAAGAAAAGGGACAAGACACCATATGAGTTATGGAAAGGTAGAAAACCTTCCTACAACTACCTAAAAGTATGGGGGTGTCTTTCAAAGGTAATGGCTCCGTTACCAAAGCAAATGAAAATAAATCCTAAAACGGTGGATTATATTTTCATTGGCTATGCAGATCATAGCAATGCATATCGGTCTCTTGTGTATGAATCAAAGAATCCTGATATTCATAAGAACACAATATTAGAATTAAAGAATGTCTCATTCCTTGAAAATATCTTCCCTTGTAAAACTAGGGAAGTTGATTCAAGTTCAACGAAGCGAACTTCAAGACTATATATGAAAATAGTCAAGACGTTCAACAAGAGGTTGAAACTATGATAGAGCCAAGAAGGAGGAAACAAGTAAGGGTGGAAAAATATTTTGGATCAGATTTTCTAAACTTTATACTAGAGGCCAAACCTTAAACGTATAATGATGTTATATGGTCATCCAAAAGAACTTTATGGAAAGATGCTATTAAAAGTGAAATTCACTCCATCATGCAAAATCATACGTAAGAATTAGTGGATCTTCCTCTGAGAATTAAACCATTAAATTCTAAGTGAATTTTCAAACGAAAATGAAAGCAGATGGAACAATTGATAAATATAAGATTAGATTGGTTATAAAAAGTTATAGACAAAAAAGAATGCATTGTCTACTTTGAGACTTTTTTTCTAGTATCCAGAATAACTTCTATAAGGATGATACTTGCAATTTTCGCCTTGTAAAATCTAGAAGTACATCAAATGGATGTTAAAGCAACTTTCCTAAATGGAGATCTTGATGAAGAGATTTATATGGAACAACCTGAAGGTCATGTAGTTCCAGGACAAGAAAGGAAAGTTTTTAAATTGGTGAACTCTTTATATAGACTTAAGCAAGCACCAAAGCAATGTCATGAAAAGTTCAATAATATCATGATGACAAATGGCTTTAATATTAATGAGTGTGACAAATGTATGTCAAAACTACCGACATTGGATATATAATACTATGCTTATATGTTGATGACATACTCATTGTTGGAAGTAACAATGAAATGGTAAAACATATCAAAGACATGTTAAATTCAAGATTTGACATGAAAGATATTACACTAGCTGATGTGATTTTGGGCATCCAAATCAAGAGGTCATCTGAAGGTCTTATATTGACTCAGTCACACTATGTGGACAAGACTCCTGGGAAATTTAACAAGGATGATTTTGGTATAGCCAGAACTCCAATAGATACGAGCCAACATCTATCCAAAAACAAAGGTGAAAGTGTTGACCAAGTGGAATATGCAAGGGTCATAGGCAGTTTAATGTACCTTATGAGCTGTACTAAATTAGATATTGCTTTCACTGTGACCAGTTTAAGTAGATTCACAAGCAATCCAGGGAAAACCATTGGAAATCAATTGTAAGGGTACCATAGAAAAATCGTATGCCCAAAACATTTTCCCGAGAGGAGTGGAGTACTGCAGTGGTAATGGGTCGAGAGGAATGGAGTATTGCGATGGTAATAGGCTGAATATATCAAACGCCATCAATGACCTCAGATTTGGATGATCAGAACTAGATTCGGGAAACTTTGAATAATATTAGTGGCCTAACAAGCCCAAGAAATAATTATTGACCCCCAAGTCTGGATGATAAGAACTACCCTCAGACTCGGGCATCGGCTCAATTTTGGGCTCAGGTTTAGGTGCAAGAGGCGGATGTGGGATGGGAAGTGAGGGTTGCCCAAGTCGTGACATGTGCGAGGGAACTAACATTGATTGGCCACCAAATAAATACAGTTTCCCCATCCTAAAGTACAATTGTATGTACTCTAATGAGGGCTCCAAATTGAAAGAAAGATTTATTTGAGGTCTCTACCCCACTGGATTGTTCCACACTGTAATATATTGTTGATGCACTACCGCCCAGTTCAATCTTTGTTTCCCCCTCTTATTAATTCCGTGAATCTTCCCTAATCTCACTAGCGGTGCCGGGATGTACTGTATGCACCTGAACTATTGCATTACTCGATCCCCGTGATACCACTCCATTGTTTGGAAATTGATAATGGGTGCGTTAATGCATCATAGGTGTGAGTGGATGTGAGCAAATGCAAGAATAACAGTCGCAATATACGGAAAGGAATAGGGCATCTAGGTGAACTACACAATTAATAACATGGTAATTGTAACACGGATCAAATAAGATAAATCAAGTAATTGCATGTCACGAATAACTTAACTTCTCCCTGACATGTGTCTCAATCATCTAACGCTATATCGAAACCATGTATGACCTCCTGATTTTCGGATTCCCACTCCATCTACGAAAAAATAAAACTTGTTAGAACAAATTTACACAAAAAATGTCAAATAATTGTGATAATGCTTAAATTTTATCACCTATTCACGAGTGGAAATACATATGCTTGGTGACTAACTGATGCCAGGAAAGTCATCCGGTAAAGGGCCCAATACTACAACAATATGAGGCAGCCTTATATGTCCATGACACAAGGCTTTATCGTCCGACAAAGCTCGCGATACAACATAGCTAGTACTGCCAAACCCTAACTATACGAACAAACGTTATGCAAATAAGTTAACAGGGCAAGTACATCAAGTGGACCTTGTTGTTGTTTACATCCGACATGAGTGCACCCTCTATCATGTGCATAATGTATGCTCAAGAGGCGCACTCACCTTTCGCTCAGTTGCAGTACTCGGTAAATGCTCAAACTTGGCCTTCATCCATGAAAACCTCAAACTCATAAATTTCAACTCAACACCACCAGGTGAGACTTCCAGTAAGTTATAGAAAAGGGCAGTCGGCTCAGAGATCGTACTTACGCCCGTAATCGCACTTCCATCAGTTGGGAGCCCAAGTTGCAGTGCAACATCCTCCAGTGTAATGGTGCACTCCCTACACGGCAAATGAAATGTGTGGGTCTCCGGGCGCCACCGCTCGACCAAAGCGGATATTAAGTTGTACCGCAAATCAAATGTCCATATCAATGCCGTTGATCTAAATCCGGCTAACTCCTAGTATGGGATGAGGCATTCATCCGACAGATAACCTAAACTATTCACACAACCCCCTCAATGCGCGGTACGAGCCCTGACAATATTAAATTACCAATTAGAGGACCCGTGAGTTAATATAACCTGAATAACTTTGCACTTTTTATAGGAGGACCTGTGAGTAACAAATAACAATTTTAGTACCATTACATTAACTATTTTTTATATGCGATTATTGTCGTTAATCAAAGAATCTATTTAGATATCTGCAATTTAAAAAAAAAAATCAGTTCAATTAGGTTGTTGCAATAATTACCAAAACACATTAATATTATACATTAAATAATACATTAATATAATACATTAAATAATATAATTACAATAATTACCAAAAGACATTAATATAATACATTAAATAATACAATAAATATAGTACAATAATATAATTACAAAAATACTAAACAATTTGGTCCACATCAAATTTTTTGTCATACTATTTCAGTATATAATAAACTTATTTATACTACATAAGTAAATACATAACAAAAAAAGTCTCATAAATTCCAACTCAATAGTCTCATCTTTTACCTACAAAAAAAGTATGTTAAAAAATAGAAACTATCTAAACATAATAAACCTAACGAGACTAATGTCATTATTTGCATCTAATAAAAAAAACATTAAAAAAAAAACATACCAATAAAATAAGAAAACAGAAACATTCCTGCAAAGTTCCTTTAAAAAAACCTTAATTTCTTAATAAAATACCTTACAAAAATAAATCAAAATCTCAATAAATCACAATAAACACTAAACTAAACAAATAATTTATAATTATTACTAACAAAAACCTTTAAAATAAATTATTTGAATGCTCTCTTGAAAACCCAAAACAAAAATCCTAAAAACATTTCATTTCCTACTCTTTCTTTTTCAAACGGTAATTTTTTTCCTTCCCCATTCCTTTCTTCGTCTCTTTTTTCCCCTCACTTTCCTTCTCCTTTCCTTTTTCTTCTACTTTCTCTACTAATCTCTTTTTCTTTCTTTTTCACTCAAAAATTTTCCACTCTTATTCCCAAACGGGGGACCATGGTTATAAGGACCCCCAATACATCTCTTTTCAGATTTGTCAAGTCCTATGTCCCCAACCCTTAAAATTTCTGTTATGTTTAAGTCTCATCTCCCTCTCTGCCTGAGACGCTTCTGGCATGGTAATGTGACAGTGATGCTGCTTATCAGATGGGCTTCACCCCATCAGTGCCACCTATCAAATAGGCTTCACCCAAATGATCCTTTCTCGTATTTCTACCGAAACTTTGACCCACAACCTATATACTAAATTCGTATTTTGAAACGAAAATCAATATAATATTATTTTTTAAGGAAGGCCGTTTATATATATGGTTAGAAGGTATAGAAATTTAATGATTTCCCTAATATAGATATGCGTCTTAATTATATTAAATTCTTGAGAAAATAATTTCTTTTATATTAAAATCCTCTTGGTAAATTTCAAATTTAACTAAAAATGCTGAAAATCAGGAGAAAAAATCTGATTTGTCATTTTCCTATTGGAAAAAAACAGGGATGACGTGGAATCACAGTTTCATACAATCTATTCTCTTAAATTTTCTATTTATTTTGGAGCGATTTGATAAACAATACAAATTTAATGACTAAAAAATTAAAAATTAAAAATTAAAAATTAAAAATTAAAAATAATTTTGAAGAAGTGAATAAATCATTATATCTTAAATAAAATTCAATTTACCCCCACCATACAAGGGCAATCAATAATTTAAAGGAAAGTTAGGGGTAATGTGATAAAAGTAAGAGTATATATAGGGTTCATTCTTCCTTAGAAAAGCAGAGGGAAACTCCCGAATAAGAAAGAATCTAAATATAAATCAGAAGGAAGAAAAGAAAATGGCATTGAAATTCGTTAGTATGAGTTTTCAGTCGCAGGAAGTCCCATGTTTTGGTCTTCCAGCAATGGCGAGCTTCGGATCTCCCAGGTTTTTCATGACATCCACTGTGTCTTCTGCCAACATGTTAGTTCTTATTGTGTTCCTTGTTCTAACGTCATACTCTTGTTATTTCTTCGCTTGAGTTTCTGCGCTAAGTTCCTTAGTTTTAAATTTTTTATTTAAAAAAATTATCCTAGGAACAAAGAGACAATAATCCCAACATAAACATCCGATAATCAGCCCTCATAATATACCTCCACCACTCCCTGCAACTAAACAACAAATGATCCATAACTAAGCCATTCAATTGTAGACTTTTAGATTCATTATTTCTTTTAATATAATTTATTAGAAGAAGATATTAAACATTTAATAATTTAGGGATAAGTTTAGAGTAATTATTGCATAAACCTAAATGAAAACAAAAATATTTACTCTTTTAACAACATAATCATCTTTAAAATACAACTATTAAAACTATGTCAAGACAACTCACAATCATTTTCTTTTCTTTTTTTTTTTCAAGTACAATAATTTTTCATATTTAAAAATATCAATATTTTTTATTTCTTAATTTGAACACCATGTTAAATAATTCTAAAATAAGTGCTTTAAACGAGTAAAATACTTAGTGAATGATTAATAATAAAAAAACTACACATTTCTAGGATTGCAAAAAAAAAAAAAAAAATTGAAGAAAGGAATTTCATTTTTATGATTAGTAATTAATTAAAAAATATAATAGAAAATATTGATAATAATTATCCTAATTATAAAGATTAATAATTGTAAAACGATTGTGCATGATGAAAATATTAATAGTAAACTGTTGATAAAATAGAATATATGATTCATAAAAGAAGAAGAAGAAGAGTAAATTACACATAAAATTACTCTACTATGAATGAGGTTTGGCTTGACTTTAACTATTACAGCAGTCAATTTAGGTACCTAATTTAAGACCTATTTGTTGGTCATTAATGATTATTATATCATTTATAGGATGTTAGAAGATATTGGCAGCCACAACAAATGTGAATTTTAAAAAGGATAATGACTTATTTAGTTCTTAAACTTGCATTTGTTCCTCAATTCATATAAAATAGATGAAAATTTTAATGTTTGTTAATTTTGTTGAGGTGGCATAACGTGGATGTCATGTCAATAATTAATTGATTTTTTAAATTTTTTAAAATTAAAAAAATATATATAAATTACTTTTTCAAAAATATAAAATTATAAAAAAATTTATTTTTATTTTTAAAAAATTAATTAACTACTAATGTGACATAGTATGACAACACCAACAAAATTATGCCTATTTAGAATGATCAACGATATAATTTACTCTAATTTTAATAAATGGGAATCGAGTCCAAACTTATTAAATAGTTGAATGATTATCTATACGTAATTTATTCATAATATACAATAAATTTCATTATTAAAAGCTAATTTTTTATAAATTGTAATGATTGTTAAATAACATTTATAGGCACCAAATTTAATGATATTAAATTTAGTTATTTAGTGCTCATTAATGATTATTATAACATTTATAGGAACATGTAGCTACCGCAATGTGTTTAAACTTTATTGTTTCTCATTTAATTTTTAAAAAATTTTTTTTAGCCTTTAAATTTGGGTTAAAATAAATAAAAAATTTAAGGTTTGTTAATTTTATTAATGTGGCATCACTTGGATATCATGTCAGCAATTAGTTAATTTTTTTATTTTTTAAAAATTCAAAAAAATATAAAATTATTTTAAAAAAATAATTAACTGTTAACGTGACATATGTGTGGCAACATCAACAAAGTTAACAAACATTACTCTTTTTTTATCCATTTTGAGATGATTTGACAAACAATACAAGTTCAATGGTTAACAAACATTACTTTTTTTTTTTGTAACCCTAATTTTGATAATTGGGGATGGGGTCTAAACTTATTGAATTGTTGAATGATTATCTATATTCATAATATACAATAAATTTCATAATTAAAAGCTAAATTTTTATAAATTGTAAGGAATGATAAATAACATATAATAATTATTGGTAAATAGTAACTAATAATAAATATGTTAAGCTTATACAATAAATAATGACTTATTTATTTTTGGCATTGTCAGGTAACTAATAATAAAAATACTAAATTAAGCTTATACAATTACATGTATTGTCAGGTAATTGCCTACTATTATTTTTGGCATAATGACTTATTTGGCCCTTTAGTTTTATAAAAAAAAAATTATTTGAGCCCTTCATTTAATTTTTCGCCTTTTTTAGTCTTTAAATTGATTTTTTTTAAATCAAATCACCCCAAAATGGATGAAAAAGTTAACCTTTTTTTAAAATTTTTTGACATGGCATACACGTGGATGACATGTAAGCATTTAATTAATTTTTTAAAATTTTAAAAAAAATATTTTTAAAAATTAAAAATGATTAAAAATATTTTAAAAGTATATAAAAATATTTTTTAAAATTTGAAAAATTAATTAAATGTTAATATATCTATGTGTATGTCATGTCGGCAAACTTAATAAACCTTAACTTTTCTATCCATTTTGAGTTGATTCGACAAAAAATGAAAATTCAAGGACTAAAAAAGACAAAAAATTAAATGAATAACTAAAATGATTTTTGTAAAGTTAAAGGACAAAAAAATCATTATACTTTTTTGTAAAAATAAATCCTTTTATATAGATGTCATCATCTAATTTATTGATAATGCAAAAAATTATAGAGCATCAAAATGTAAATCATATTATTTTAACACAAATATATTTTTATATAAATATTTCTTCACATAATCTTTTCTCTTTTCATCCAAAATATTTTCCCTCGTACATTAGAGATGTTATTTTGAGGACTTAGGTTAAAGCTTAGAGTGCTGACACAAAACTTACCCACTTGCTACCGCCACCATGTTATATAATCTAGTATCCATCTAACCATATGAATGAAATTTATTTGAATCCAGGAAAGTTGAGAATCTAAGAAAAACATTCATGCCTCATCTGAAGGTGCAAGATCAGATCAGACATTCGATGCCACCGGAAAAGATTGAGATTTTTAAATCATTAGATAACTGGGTTGAGAACAACATTCTAATTCACCTGAAACCAGTTGAGAAAAGTTGGGAACCCCAGGATTTTCTTCCAGATCCTACGTCGGATGTCGGATGGATTCAATGAGCAGGTGGAAGAGTTAAGGGAAAGGGCAAAGGAGATCCCAGATGATTACTTTGTGGTTTTGGTTGGAGATATGATCACAGAGGAAGCCCTTCCAACTTACCAAACAATGCTTAATACCTTAGATGGAGTTCGTGATGAAACAGGCGCTAGCCTTTCTCCTTGGGCAATTTGGACAAGGGCTTGGACTGCTGAAGAAAACAGGCATGGTGATCTGCTTAATAAGTATCTCTACTTGTCTGGAAGAGTCGACATGAGACAAATCGAAAAGACAATCCAGTATTTAATTGGTTCAGGAATGGTAAGTAGGTTACTCACTTCTTGTAATATAAGATATTTACTATACCTATTACTTTATTAAATAAAATTTTCTTTTGAATATTTCTAGGACCTGAAAGCAGAGAACAATCCATATCTTACATTCATCTACACATCATTCCAAGAAAGGGCAACTTTTATTTCCCACAAGAATACAGCCAAAATTGCTAAAGAGCATGAGAATATTGAGTTGGCTAGACTATGTGGTTTCATTGCCGCAGATGAAAAGCGGCATGAGACAGCCTATACTAAAATCGTTGAAAAGCTGTTTGAGATCGATCCTGATCAAACTGTCGGAGCCTTTGCTGACATGATGAGGAAGAAAATCACCATGCCTGCTCAATTCATGTATGATGGCCAAGATGAAAACCTTTTCAACCACTTTTCAACTGTTGCACAAAGACTTGGAGTTTACACTATCAAGGACTATACTGATATTCTAGAGTTCTTGGTGGATCAATGGAAGGTGAAGGAATTAACTGGACTTTCAGCTGGTGGGCGAAAAGCTCAAGAATTTGTGTGTCAACTTCCTCAAAGACTTAGAAAGCTGGAAGTGAGAGCTAAATTAAGGTATAAGGAAGCACCCAATGTTAAATTTAGTTGGATTTATGATAGAAAATTGAAGCTCTAAGGTATGTGCTTTAATATCCTACAAGTGTGGACTCTAGGATCGTAGAGATTGGCAGATGCTTTATCCATGCAAGGGGCGAAGAGATCAAAGTTGTTTGTGGTTATTTCTGCTTTTTTAAAGTTTAATTGTTTCTTGAGTGTGTTGTTGGCGACCTCTTATGCTCTAAATGAACTCAATATAATTATAAACCAATCAACCTTTATTTATTTGTAGCTTCATCTTTGAGTTTGTTCCATAAAAATTTTAAAGTTAATCATTTATTAAAAATTACAAGACCTTAAAACAATTTAAAATAGATATTTATAACCTTCAAGATAGTTAAAATTCACAAATCTTATAAAATAACTTTTAGAATGCAAATTGGGTCTTTATTTGTCTGCAACTATATAAAATACAATTTGCTTAGTTAATATTGATAAACAATCAGCATTTATGTAATTACTTAAGTTAATTGCATTACAAGTTAACGTTGATTCAAGAGGAGAATAGATTGAAGAATAAGTTCAAGATCTTTCATAATAAATCTCAAAATTATACATTAACTTTAATTTGGTGTAATTATACATGTGGAATTCTAATTGTGGTTCAACTATATACTTGAAACTTTAATTTTGATTTAGTCATACACATTTAAAGAAATAACTACATCAATTTATTTTTATATTGGATAAATATAGTTATTTATGTATGCAATATATAAACATAAAATGATGTTATATCAATAATTGTATTAATAAATTACAAGAATCGGATCAAATCAAAATTTCATGTATAAAATTGCACAAAATTAAAGTTCATGTATACAATTGCATATTAAACCATAGTTCATGTATATTTTTGAGATTATCCCTGTAGAAACCCAATTTTACCTGGGCTTTAAATAAATCAAAATTAAACAGTCCAGTAAAAATTTAAAGCCCAAAAATAATTACAATCCAATTATAAAAAAAAAAAAGAAACAGAAGGCCCAAGACTAAACCCAAATTACCAAAAGGAACCTAGCCCAAAACCACCCTAAGCCCAAAGCCCGAAATTTTCAGAAAAGTGGAGAACCCTAGGGTTCCTCTTGAGCCGCGTCTCCTCGTGCCCTCTGCCACCGCCCAGCTGGCCTATGGCCTCCGTACCTGTAGAAGCGGACAACAACAGTAGCAAACAAAAATGAAAACAAGAAAAAGAACAAAATAGCATGTATCAATTTTGGCTATAAAAAAGCCATGAACAAACTTTGTTTTTTTTTTTTTCTCTCTACACATGCATTTTGAAATACAAAAACACAATCAACCAGCAGATTAAAGGTGGCATTTTTATTCGATTTTATTTTTTTATTTCCGTTTGATTTTGCTTTTATTTTCAAGAAAATACGAGAAAATGGGGGGCGAAATCACTTGACCTTTTGCATTGGCGGCTGAGGTTGGCCGTTTCCTATGAAAAACGACATCTTAGGGGAAAAAGATTATCAATACAAAAACGGAGAGAAAATAAAAAATAAAAAGAGTAAAAGAGTTGGAACCAAATACGGATTCAAAAGGGTTTCTATCTATCTATTTGTGTTTTTATGTTTGTTTTATTTTATTTTTTAAAAAAAAAAGAAGTAAAAGGTTACCTGTTTCGATCGCCGGAGGGGAAAGTCGAAGAGTCTCCTCGCTTCGGGCCCGACCTTCGCCGCGATTTTGAAACTCTTAACCTCAAAACGGGGCTCCTCGCGAAAAGAAGGCCAAAACAGAGCTTTTTGGACTCTCCAGCCACCGTGTACGGCGGCCCAGTCACCGGCAATCGGCGGCCGCCACGGTGGTCCGGTGATTGGACGGTGATCGAATTCTGGGGAGGGCTGAGAGAGTTTAGAGGTTTCTCTCTTGTTTTTTTGAAAATAATGTAAAAAATGATTTTTTTCAAAAAAAAAAAAGCTTTTATAGGGGAGTAAAACGGCACCGTTTTGTGCCTTAAGTCTGGACGCCAAAACGGCGTCGTTTTGCGACGAGACCCGGATCGACCCGACCCGCACCGAAGGGATCCGCGTGTTTTTTCAATTTTTGGGTTATTTATGCGAAAAGTCCTTCCGCTTTTTCATCCACTTTTAATTCGGTCCTTTTGCTTTATTTTATTTCTATTTTTACCCTAAAATCCTGTTTAGCTTTCAATTTAATCCTCCTATTATTATTATTACTATTATTATTATTATTATTATTAAACCATTACATAATATTTATTTATTTATTTGTTCATTATTAGGTTCTTTTATTTATTTATTTATTTATTTATATTTAGTTTTTACTTTATTCCTTTTTCAGCTTGTTTGATTTATTTTATTTTATTTTCATCTTTATTATTGTCATTTATATTAACGCGTTTATTATTCTGTTATGCATATTAACATCGTGATTCGTTTTACATTTTTTACTAAATCTGTGTTACGTTAATTTTACTCGATACATAAATTATGTTTTTAAAACAAGCGATATTTCACGTTTTTTATTTTGAAAAGTCATACCCTAACTCACGGGGTTTCGATTTTCTCGACAAATCTGGACAAACGAACGTTTTAAAATTTTTAAAATAATCTCGGGAATTATGAAAAGATCGTGTTCTAACTTACGGAATACAATTTCTTTCTAAAACCGAGATAATCGAATGTCTTTTAGAAATAAATTTTTCGGTGTTTATCCTCGTTTCGAGGATTTAAGGCATTGTGTCCTAACTTACAGGACACAATTTTTTTTCTCGATTAACGTGAAATACGCCCTTTTCTCAAAAAAATTCAATTAAACAATATTTTAACGAAGGATCGTATTTTAAATCTATTCAAAGTTCTCAATTTTCGACATTAAGACATTGATTAATCAACTAGGTACCAATTTTGGGCGTATCGAGGGTGCTAATCCTTCCTCGTGCGTAACCGACTCCCGAACCCATCTTTTTGAATTTCGTAGGCCAACATCGTTGTTTTAATAAATCAAACCATTTATTAAAAATAGCCATTTTACGAGGTGACCTGATCACACCTCATCCAAAAGGATAGGTGGCGACTCCTATTTTTTGTTTTCATTTTCAAAATCAAAGTCGACCCTGTTTTTAAAAAAAAAAAAGGTTTCGACAGTTTGGCGACTCCACTGGGGATAAAATAAGAGAGTCGAGCCATAAATTGATTATTTTTTGTATTTTTGTCGAAAAGTTGAAAATCTGTTTTAAATTTATGATTGCTCCATTGCATTTTATCCGTCATTTTCGTGGTTTTCATCATAATATGTTTTCTTTGTTGGTTTAAATCTGTTAATGTGTCTCAGCATTTTTGCATTGTATAAGTCGGTCGATTTTACCCCTTTAAGTGGGAGCGAGAAACTATTCCTTCGTGAGGTTTTCACCTCCGTATAGGATAGTGGATCGCTTCGGGATACATCCGTACCTATGTCTTCGTGAGATTTTCATCTCCGCATAGCCATAGGGAAATGTATTCCCCTGAACTGAACTCGGTCCGTATGAGCCTATAATGGGTTAAGATCGAGGAATCTGTCGATTCAGGTACCTTTACTCTAGAACCAAACCCCATATAGCGAGCTTTAAAAGCCCACCTTAGGTAGAGCCGCGCCAAACCCTAGTGGTCACCCGAGTAGGTGCTTTACTTATTATTCTTTACTTACTTTAAACTGTGTATGAAGTACTGACTTGCTTTGTTTTTGCTTTGATTGTAATTGTATGACATTTTCATCACAAAAAATGTGTTGATTCACATTCGGTTCCTAAATAGATAACTTATCATGGAAAAGGGGTTTCTTGATAAAGTGGAGGATAATGCGGCCGTCCGAATTTGGGCCGAGATAGCGCAGTAAGAGAAAGGTGATAGTCTGACCGAGGGATACGTATCAGAGTTGTGGGATTTCACCCGCATCAGCGTGACTCAGAATAATGTTCAAGAATTAAAGGAGATATGAGACCAGTGGAATGATGAGATCAAGCAGCTGTTTTACTGTAACTATGGAAATTTGCCCTATCTGCTCGATGTGAAGGTGGACAAGCACTTATTTCGAGCCCTTGCCCAGTTCTGGAATCCTGCCTACAGTTGCTTCACTTTTGGGAAAGTTGATTTGGTACCTACCGTGGAGGAGTATATGGCCTTACTTCGTTGCCCAAAGATTCAAGTCGACAAAGCATATTCAAGAGCCGCTAATATCCCGACCTTTTTGAAGAAAATGATGAGCATCACGGGGATGAGTGAGCAGTGGGTTGAAGCTCGGATCAAGCAAAAAGGAGATAGTAAGTGTACCCCTTGGAAAAACTTGAGGGATCTGATTCTAGCACATCCGGATATGAAAAAAAGGGTTGATGTCTTTGCTTTGAGCATCTACGATTTGGTCGTCTTCCCCAAGGCATTAGGGCACGTAGATGAGGCAGTCTTGGATCTCTTTGATCGACTTGACAAAAGGGTCACACCGGTTCCTGTGATTTTGGCCGAAACTTTTAGATCCTTGAACGTGTGCCTGAGAGCGGGCGAGGGCAGATTTATAGGGTGTGCACAAATTTTGTTGGCATGGTTATAGAGCCATTTTTGGAAAGTGGAAAAGGTCTCACATTGAATCTTTTCTGAAAGCTATTCTCCCCTGAAAGAGATAGTGGCTACGCCGAGACGGGATGATATTACGGAGGAAAACTGGATGATGATTCTCCAAAATCTGCAAGAAGAAGACATTAAATGAAGAGCCCCTTGGATGTTCCCTGACGAGATCTTATATCAATGTGGAGATTTTGATTGGGTTCCCCTACTTGGGATATGGGGAGCTGTCGGGTATGCTTCCCTACTCATGTTAAGGCAATACAGGTCAAGACAGTTCACGCCAGCAACACAAGGGTTAGCTCAGTGCGAGTTCGTATACAAGGGAGATAATTACAAAAAGAAAGTTCGTGAGATATCAAACGCCTGGAACCAAACTCGTAGAATGAAAAGGTTTGTTGCTAATCCAATGACCACCCATGAGTATGACCGGTGGTGGGGTCAGAGAATCAACGACAACATCCCTACATCAAATCAAGAAAACAACCGATCAATAGAAGAACACTTGCAGGTGGTCCCGTATGAGCTAGAGATCATCAAATAGGATTTTAAGAGAAAGAGTTTGGAACTGAGAAAAAAGATTGAGCAATTGGAGGAGGAGAGAATGCAGCTGGGGTTAGATGTCGATTTCCAAAAACTAAAAACCGAGATATTGAGAAAAGGAAAGAATAAGGTTGAAGAGGGTTTGGACAGTTTAAAAATGAACTATAAGAAGCTGCGTTTGTCAATAAGAACCGCTGGTCTGGGAAAAACGTCAGAACAATGGCGGCAATAAATTAAAGAGGAAAAAAGTAGAGCCAGCCAATGGGAAAAAAATTCCAAGATGCTCAAGCTCGAGAGGATACTTTGAAAAGGAGTTTGGTAGAAAGTCAAAATGAGAAGGTGGGATTAAAGACTCGGGTGTCAGAGTTAGAAAGATCCTTACATCTATATCGTAGTCGTAACTCTGTAATCGAGTTGAAGGCTAGCCTGAGCAAAATTGAAGGGTTAAAAGGGAAGATAGAAGAACTTGAAATCGCATTGCTAACTGTGAACTTCAGGTTGAAGCCATTGAAGCGAATAATGAGCATTGGAAAGAGCAACTTCACCGATCTCAAGACCAGTTAGGGATACGGACTACGTCATGGGTGCAGCTTTGGCTCAAGTACGAGAAGTGGCTGATCACTTACAAACCCTAGCAGCCCAAGCTGATGTACTAAGTTTGAAATATGAGTCGGAGTCAGATCGAGGCCGAGAGTTAGCTCGACTTCTTAGGCATGTCAAGGCCTTAAGTATCAGGGGAAGGCCATATATGTAATCCGTTTTATGTAAAGAAGTTTGTTTTTTAGAAAAGTTACTCTAATGAAATTGAATCAGAATCAATGCTTTTTTGTTGCATTCATTTCATGCATTAACATGGCATTGCATCGTATGCATTAAGTTTCACAAAAAGACTATAATTAATTAAAAGAGTTGAAATTTTTTGAAGATGTCAAAGGCCCAACAGGAATGATGGGAAATCTGAACATTAATGCCATATCTGAAGAAGGAATTAAGGAAAAAATTTATTGGGCATTTGCCCTTATGAGCCTGGAAGTGTTCTGAATAACTGGACTGCGGAAGAGATTCTTGTAGTTTTTAGAGCTGATTCAGAGTAATGTTCAAAACACGCTTGTTGCTTTAAGCCTAGAAGCAATAAGAATCCTTTTGTGAAATAGGCTCATGTCCAACATCTTTACTTCAATAAAAAATGTATTTTTTTGTATCACTCTGAGCAAATATTCTTTTATTCTTTCATTTCATTCATAACCCTACCATACAAATAGCTATTCTTAGATTCGTTTGTCTTTTGGATATTCCTTCGTGCCTACAATAGGTCTCCAGATATCAACGACATGAGCGACGCTGCTACTGACCCAGAATCTCCTTTTGAGTGAGACATGTGTCTAGAGGGATCTCAGGATTTTGAAGACGACAGAGTCTGTAACTTATCTCTAGATTTGTTAAGGATGGTAGAACAAGAAGAGAAACAGATTCTACCTCACAAAGAGACAGTAGAGATTGTGATCTTGGAAGAAGGAAAAGAAGTGAAAATTGGAACTTATATAGCCGAAGAAACAAAACGAGACCTCATTGAGTTAATTCAAGAATTCAAAGATGTCTTTGCATGGTCGTACCAAGATATGCCTGGGTTAAGCACTGATATTATGGTACACCGCCTCCCCATAAAAGAAGAGTGCAAGCCAATTCAGCAGAAGCTCCAAAGGATGAGGCCCAATGTTATGATAAAAATAAAAGAAGAGCTCAAGAAGCAATTCGATGCTGAGTTCTTACAAGTGGTTAAATACTCAGAATGGGTAGCCAGTATTGTCTCCGTCCCTAAGAAAGACGGAAAGGTACGGATGTGTGTATATTACATAGACTTAAACAAGGCCAACCCAAAAGACAATTTCCCATTGCCTCACATTGACACTTTAGTGGATAATACGACAAGCTACTCACTATTCTCCTTCATGGATGGCTTCTCTGGATACAATCAGATAAAGATGCATCCTGAAGACATGGAGAAGACCACATTCATAACCCTGTAGGGAACATTTTGCTATAAGGTGATGCCATTTGGATTAAAAAATGCAGGAGCAACGTATCAAAGAGCCATGGTAACCTTGTTTCATGACATGATGCACAAGGAAATCGAGGTTTACATCGACGATATAATTGCAAAATCCCGAACAGAAAAGGAGCACGTGCAAGTTTTGAGGAAATTATTCTTGAGGTTAAGAAAATTTCAGCTAAAGCTCAATCCAACAAAATGTACTTTCGGGGCTAGGTCAGGAAAACTACTAGGTTTCGTAGTCAGTGAAAAGGGAATTGAGATCGACCTAGACAAATTTAAGGCTATACAAGAATTGCCTCCGCTGCGCACTCAAAAGAAAGTTCGAGGTTTCCTAGGAAGACTAAATTACATTGCCCGGTTCATTTCACAACTAACTGAGAAATATGACTCCATATTTCGTCTTCTTAAGAAACACAATCTAGGTGAATGGGATGATGAATGCCAGAAAAATTTTGACAAGGTAAAACAATACCTGCCCAATGCCTCAGTGTTGTCACCACCTAGTCTAGATAAGCCACTGATACTATATTTGACAGTATTTGACAATTCTATGGGATGTGTGCTTGGCCAACACGATGAGACAGGAAAGAAAGAAAGGGCGATATACTACCTCCGTAAGAAATTCACTGAGTGTGAAATGAGATATTCGCCAATTGAGAAATTATGTTGCGCCTTGATTTGGACAACTCGGAGATTGAGGTAGTACATGTTGTACCATACGACTTGGCTAATCTCGAAACTAGACCCTTTAAAATATATGATGGAGTCGACTGCTTTGATTGAAAGGATGGCCAGATGGCAAATTCTGCTTTCCGAATTTGACATAGTCTATGTGAACCAGAAGGTTGTGAAAGGGAGTGCATTAGCAGATTTTCTAGCCAGTAGAGCTCTAGAAGATTACGAGCTTTTGAACTTTGAGTTCCCTAATGAAGATCTAATAATGTAGCAACACCGAAGAAGACGCTCCAGAAGATCACCCTTGGAAATTGAACTTCGACGGAGCATCAAACGCTGTTGGTAACAGAATTGGGGCAGTCTTGATATCCCCAAATGGAGATCATTATCCATTTACTTGCAAATTGGATTTTGATTGCACAAATAATATGGCAGAGTACAAAGCATGTATCATGAGAATCCGTGCAGCCATAGAACGTAAAATCAAAGTGCTAGAGGTGTATGGGGATTCTACACTAGTGATATATCAGCTCAAAGGTGAATGGGAAACAAGACACCCCAAATTGATCAATTATCGAAAGCTAGTTCTGGAATTAATTGAGGAGTTTGATGATATCACCTTCTGTTACCTCCCGCGAGATGAAAACCAGATGGCTGACGTCTTGGCTACATTAGCTTCTATGATCAGAGTAAATAAACAAGAGGATATGAAACCTATCCAAATGAGTATTTATGAGGCTCCGGCTCATTGCTACAACATCGACAAAGAGGAAGAAAAAGATGATCATCCTTGGTACCACGATATACTGCAATATGTGAAGAATCGTGAATACCCTGATCAAGCAACTGAGAATGATAAAAGAACGTTGAGAAGACTGGCCAGTGATTACGTCTTAGATGGGGATATCCTATACAAAAGAAGAAAAGATCAGGTGTTATTAAGATGTAAGGATCCTGTTGAGGCTAAGAAAATCCTGGAAGAAGTCCATGAGGGTATCTGCAGAACACATGCTAATGGTTTCACAATGGCCAGGCAAATCATGAGATTTGGATATTATTGGTCCACCATGAAAGGGGATTGCATCAGCTACGCCAAGAAGTGCCATAAGTGCCAAATTTATTATAACACCCCTTACCCGTATCTGACGCCGAAATAGGGTACGAGACATTATCGAAACACATACACTTGTAAGCGTATTAAACCGAGTCATAAAATTTCATCCAAATTAAAAATTTTCAAATTTTTATCTTTGAGTCCCTAAATAAGCCCTACGAGGCCCAATACATACCTTGGAAGTGGTCCGGGACTAAACCGAGAACTTTTGAAAGCACTGAAAAATTTCTTGAAAAACAGGGGCACACGCCCGTGTGTTAGGTCGTGTGGCGTTTCGAATTTTCAAAAATCAAGTGCAGACTTCACACATCCTGGGCACATGGCCGTGTGGCTGCCCGTGTAGCCACAAGTAAGATTATTTACCAAGCCCTTTGCATCCCCAAAACACTTATACACTTATACAAATTTATCATCACACAACATGGTATTATTAAGCATTCAAACACCCACACTAAGACATCCACATACCATTTACAAACCACATTCATCATGCATAATCACACACACACACACTTAACCATTCACATCATGCAACTTACACAACCAATCACATTTACCACTCATAATTATCACACATTTACTCATCCAACACATGCAAGCATACACATTCTTGAAATGTATCATCATAGACTTATAACATAACAATTATTAGACACATTAAACGGCCTTATACAACAATAACCTTCTAATAACATAGGCCAACATTCTAGGCCAACTCATATTAACATATACACACATAATCAAGTCCCTATACATGCCATAGACTTAAAAATACGTGAAAATCGTTGATACAATACCAATCAATAACTTGTTAGTGTGATAGAATCTCCGACGACCTCCAACTCGAGCTAGCATCTGTGACACTATAGGAAGGGGTTAAGCATTATAGCTTAGTAAGTAGGTATGTAAATGATAAGTAATTTATTAACATGCTTTTACAAGTCTTCACAATATGTTCTCAAGATAATACAATCATAATTGCACATAGTTCCACTATTTACTCATGTTCTCAAGCTATCTACTCGACTCACAGTCACTAAATTATTTATATATTGAGATAAAGAACTCCAAATTAAGATCCGTATATTTTTCCTGAAACTAGACTCACATATCTTCTTACCATAAAATTTTTAGAATTTTTGGTTTATCCAATAAGTACAGTTTATTCTTTAAAGTCTCCCCTGTTTTGCTGTCCGACAGTTCCGACCCCTCTTCACTAAAAATTAATTATCTCATTGTACAGAACTTGAATGATGTTTCCATTTGTTTCTATTGAAAATAGGCTCATTAATAAATTCAATAATATAAATTTTATCCCATGATTATTTTTGTAAAATTTTTAATGAATTTCCCAAGTCAGAACAGGGGATTTCAAAATCATTCTAACTCTGTCTCACAAAAATTCAAATATCTCAGAATATGAAATTCTTTTGCTTACACCGTTTCTTTTATGTGAAAATAGACTCAATAAGATTTAATTTCATATCTTATTAAACTTCTAATTAGATTTCCACCATTTTTGGTGATTTTTCGAAGTGATACAACTACTGCTGTCCAAACTGTTTTATTGCTAATTTTACTCTATCATGTTTTCTTTGTATTAATTCTCATTAACATACATATAACACTAAAGTATATCCATAGTTAGCCATGCCAATAGCTAGTCATCATCAAATATTTACAAGTCTTCATTGTAACACTTACTCCATATCAACCTTACCAAAGTTCAATCACATATCGAGCACATTGCTCATGAATATATATACACATGTACCTACACTTGTTCATCACATAATCACATTCAATTACAGTTAGTCATTTTCCCATTGAACACATCAGAATAATAACGGATACACGAAAATTTTCACATAAGTGCCACACTTGTAGCTAAAAATACTTCATATCACACTTTTCACATAGGCTCGCTCTCGAGCTAATCACATTCACTGTCTGCTCACACAAGGTATCGGTCATACGTAACTACTCGGTCTTTGCTCACACAAGGTGCCGTGTATCCGCAACACATGCCGGATTACCCAACCACTGGTAGAACTTATAAGACCAGCACCCGTTTCACATAATCACAATCTAGGATCTGCTCACACAAGCTGTCAATCATGACGAAACTACACGGTGCTGCTTACACAAGCTGTCAAGTATCCGTAACACATGCCGAATAACTCGACCCTTTGGTAGAACGTCTGGATCAAAGACCCGGATCACTTATTTCACTTAGATTTCACATAGGTTTCTAGTGAACATGTCACTCGTATCCATTTTTATTCCTAAGGTTCAACCGGGAAATTTCTCACTTGTCGATATTTTGTCAATTACATCAAATATTTAGCCACAATTCATACCATTTATCAAAATATGAAAACATAAGTAAAAACGATGCATTATTTACATACAAACTTACCTCGGTAGCACAACCGGTGAAAAGGACTTATTCGTCAATTTCTCGTTTTTCCCTCGTTCTAGTTCCAAACATCGTTTTCCTTGATCTATAATATCACATTTAATTTATTTATTAGTCACATTATTCAATGTGACCCAAAAATCATATTATGGAAAAATTATGTTTTTGCCCCTAAAGTTTCACATATTTATAATTTTGCCCCTAGGCTCGTAAAATGATTTTCATTCAATTTCTTTGTACTTTAAGCCTAGCCGAACCATTTTCATAACTATAACAGCCCAAAATTTCCATTAAAACACACTTTTATGACACATTTTATAACTTTTACAAATTAGTCCTTTTACGCATTTTCACCGAAAATCACTTAGTAAAAGTTATTTCTCTAACCATAAACATGCATTTTCTACCATTAAACACAAAAATACACACATATTCATCATAGGTCAAAACCCTAGACTTTAACCATATCTCAAATTAGTGGTAGAAATAGATAGATCTTGTTACGAGGATTTCAAAAACGTAAAAATCATTAAAAACGGGGCTAGAACGGACTTACAATCGAGCTTGGAAGCTTGAAAAACCCTAGACATGGTTTCCCTTTGTGAAATTCGGCCATGGGGTTGAAGATGGACAAAAATTGGCTTTTAATTTTGTTTATTTAATCATTTAATCACTAAATAACCAAAATGCCCCTAACTTAAAAATATTCTATTTCACCTATTTCATGTCCATTTTTTTCCAAAAAATTAACCAATGGTCTAATTCCGTTTAAGGACCTACAATTTAAAATTTCATAACAAGTGGACACCTCTAACATGTAGAACTCAACTTTTTCACTTTTTACAATTTAGTCCTTTTGATTAAATTGAGTGCCCACACGTCGAAATTTTCGAATGAAATTTTCACGAAATCATTCCGTGAAATTGTAGACCATAAAAATATAATAAAAATAAATTTTTCCTTGTCGGATTTGTGGTCCCGAAACCACTATTCCGACTAGGCCCAAGTTCAGGCTATTACATTTATGGAGATAAAATTCACGTGCCTCCTTCACCACTTCATGTTATGACTTCTCCATGGCCTTTCTCTATGTGGGGCATGGATGTTATTGGGACGATTTTGCTAAAAGCTTATAATGGGCATAGGTTCATCTTTGTGGTCATCGACTACTTCACCAAATGGGTAGAAGCGGCGTCATATGCTAATGTCACAAAGTCGGTAGTTAGTAAGTTCTTAAAGAGAGAGATCATATGCCGATATGGAATGCCAAAAAAGATCATATCTGACAATGCGCTGAACTTGAACAACAGCATGATAGCAAAGGTCTGCAGTCAATTCAAGATTAAGCACCACAACTCCTCACCATATCGCCCAAAAATGAATGGTGCGGTAGAAGCGGCCAATAAAAACATCAAGAAGATTGTGGGGAAAATGACTGAGACTTACAAAGATTGGCATGAAAATTTACCATTTTCCCTCTATGCCTATCGAACGTCTGTCAAAACTTCTACAGGGGCAACGCCTTTCTCATTGGTCTACAGAATGGAGGCAGTTTTACCCATTGAAGTCGAAATTCCTTCTCTCCGAGTATTGGCTGAGCTAAAGTTGGATGGAGCAGAATGAATCTAATCTCGATATGATCAATTGAACCTAATTGAAGAAAAAATGTTAAAAGCCATCCGTCACGGTCAGATGTACCAAAAACGAATGATGCGAGCTTACAACAAAAAGGTTCGTCCTAGAGAATTCCACGAGGGGGACCTGGTCTTAAAGAAGATCCTTCCTCAGAGGAAAGTGGATGTCAAACTGGGAAGGACCTTATGTGGTAAAAAAGGCCTCTTCTGGAGGAGCGTTGATATTAACTGAGATGGACGGCAAGAGCCTGCCTAACCCAGTAAATGCAGACTCAGTCAAGAAGTACTTCACTTAATTAAAAAAATAAGAAGAAAAAGGAGAGGCCAAGGCGAAAACCCGCAAAGGGCGCCTTGAGACCAAAGGGGTTTTGAATTGAAAACCCGTGAAAGGGCAATTCAAATTTTGATCGAAGGTGGGGCATGCGGTACTCTTGCTGTGCTT
The DNA here is from genome assembly GCA_025698515.1 of Gossypium sturtianum. Lineage (NCBI taxonomy): Eukaryota > Viridiplantae > Streptophyta > Magnoliopsida > Malvales > Malvaceae > Gossypium > Gossypium sturtianum. The sequence continues at coordinate 45,310,871 of CM046952.1, forward strand.
GAATTAACAAGGAGGAGGTATGTTACCTCTTGGGGCATCGACAAAGTACTCTAGATCTCCTAAACACATGTTAAGCTCAATGGTCCTCAAGAAGTTCGTACAGAAAAGCTCAGGCTGCGATATCTGGGGCACCTATTTTTTCCCTCTCACCTATTTTGTATTCCAGTAATGTTTGTTTTCTTCGATTAATCCATTCTTTTCAGACTTTATTCCTGATAAATTTCAGTTTTGTCCATCATTATGATCTTTTTCAAGCATTTTGTATTGAAATAATGATTAATGGACTAATAATACTTTCACAAAAGGAGTTTTGCATATTACTCTGGAAGCTTCTAAATAGTACAAGAACCTAAAACAAGACTATTATTTAGAACTCACCAAGCCTAAGGGTTGGAAATATTTGAGAAAGAAGAGTTTAAATTGTGACTATTTCTTTGGATTTTCTGTCAAAGATATCAGCTGAACAAGAAGACAGGATATTACGTCAATAATACAACCTTGATGAACAACGAGCAATGACAACCCAGACATTAAAAAGGGATCATTCTCATGACATTCTGTATTCATACAAATATCATTCATAACACATCTAGTTAGGAGCATTAGATTCATTCTGATCATTGCATCCTAATCATTTGGCATAAGCATAGGCCCATGAAATTGATTCTACAGGTCATATCCCTCAGAGGACGGTGTAGCAACATCAGTGAATCCACAAATCTTATCTCCCTAAAGTAGCAGTGGAGCAGATTGAAGTCGTAGATCTTATCTCTTTGAAGTTGCAATGGAGTGGATCGAAGATGGCGGATCTTATCTTCTTAAAGTTGCAATGAAGCAGATTAAAGCCACCAGCCTTATCTCCCTGAAGTTGTAGTGGAGCAGACTGAAGACAGCAAATCTTATTTCCCTAAAGTTGCAGCGGAACAGATTGAAGCTACAAGTTGCAAACCTTATCTCCATGAAGTTGTAGTGGATCAGGTTGAAATTACCAATCCTTATCTCCCTGAAGTTGTAGTGAAGCAGATTGAAAATAGCGAATCTTACTTCCTTGAAGTTGCTGTGGAACAGATTAAAGCTACAAGTCACAAATCCTATACCTCTAAAGTTACAGTAGGTCGGATCAAATCTACCAAAACCAAATCTTATCTCCCTGAAGTAGCAGTGGAGCAGATTGAAGTCGTAGATCTTATCTCCTTGAAGTTATAATGTAGCAGATTGAAGATAGCAAATCTTATTTCCTTGACGTTGCGTGGAACAGATTAAAGCTACAAATTATGACGGATCTTATCTTCCTTAAATTGCAGTGGAGCAGATTGAAGCCACCAGCCTTATCTCCCTGAAGTTGCAGCAAAGTAGACTGAAGACAGTAAATCTTATTTCCCTGACGTTGTAGTGGAACAGATTAAAGCTACAAATTATGGCGAATCTTATCTTCCTGAAGTTACTGTAGAGCAGATTGAAGCCACCAGCCTTATCTCCCTGAAGTTGCAGTGGAGCAGACTGAATATAGCGAATCTCATTTCTCTGAAGTTGCAACGGAACAGATTGAAGCTACAAGTCGCGAGTCTTATCTCCCTGAAGTTGCAGTAGGAGCAGACTGAAGATAGTGGATTTTATTTCCCTGAAGTTGCAGCGGAACAGATTGAAGCTACAAGTTGCGAGTCTCATCTCCCTGAAGTTGCAGTAGGAGCAGACTGAAGATAGCAGATCTTATTTCCCTGAAGTTGCAGCGGAACAGATTGAAGCTACAAGTTACGAGCCTTATCTCCCTGAAGTGGCAGTGGAGCAGACTAAAACCACAAATCTCATCTCACTAAAGTTGCAGTGGAGTAGATTGGAACTACAAGTCTTATCTCCCTGAAGTTGCAGTGGAGTTGATCGAAGCAACGATTCCTATACCCCTGAAGTTGCATTGGGTTAGAACGAGGTTACTTGAAGAAGATGAGCACCAAGAAGTCAAGATTCGGCGAGACCGGGAAAAATTGGTCCTTCTTAAAAGTCTTTGCTCCATTCCCGTTACATAATGAGCAAAGGGCTTTAAATAAACCAAAATTAAACAGTTCAGTAAAAATTTAAAGCCCAAAAATAATTACGATCCAATTAAAAAAAAAAGAAACAGCAGGCCCAAGACTAAACCCAAATTACCAAAAAAAACCTAGCCCATAACCACCCTAAGCCCTAAGCCTGAGATTTTTAGAAAAGTGGAGAACCCTAGGGTTCCTCTTGTGCCGCGTCTCCTCGTGCCCTCTGCCATCGCCTAGCTGGCATACGGCTTCCGTACCTGCAGAAGCAGACAACAACAGTAGCAAACAAAAATGAAAACAAGAAAAAGAACAAAATAACATATATCAATTTCGTCTATAAAAAAAACCATGAACAAACTTTGTTTTTTTCTCTCTACACATACATTTTGAAATACAAAAACAGAATCAATCAGCAGATTAAAGGTGGCATTTTTATTCGATTTTATTTTTTATTTCTGTTTGATTTTGCTTTTATTTTCAAGAAAATATGAGAAAAGGGGGCGAAATCACTTGACCTTTCGCATTGGCGGCCGAGGTTGGCCGTTTCCGATGAAAAATGACATCTTAGGGGATAGAGATTATAAATACAAAAACGAATAGAAAATCAAAAATAAAAAGAGTAAAAGAGTTGGACCTAAATACGAATTCAAAAGGGTTTCCATCTATTTATTTTTGTTTTTATGTTTGTTTTATTTTTATTTTTAAAAAAAGGAGTAAAAGGTTACATGTTTCGGTCGCCGGAGGGGAAAGTCGAAGAGTCTCCTCGCTTCGGGCCCGGCCTTCGCCGTGATTTCGAAACTCTTAACCTCAAAACGGGGCTCTTCGCAAAAAGAAGGCCAAAACGGAGCTTTTTGGACTCTCCGGCCACCGTGGACGGTGGCGCAGTCACCGACGACCGGCAGCTGCCACGGTGGTTCGGTGATTGAACGGTGACCGGATTCTAGGGAGGGCTGATAGAGTCGAGAGGTTTCTCTCTTGTTTTTTTTGAAAAGAATGTAAAAAATGAAAATTTTCAAAAAAAATTAGCTTTTATAGGGGAGTAGAATGGCACCGTTTTGTGCCTTAGGTCTGGATGCCAAAACAGCGTCGTTTTGCGACGCGACGCGACCCGGACCGACCCAACCTGCACCGAAGGGATCCACGTGTTTTTGCAATTTTTGGGTTATTTATGCGAAAAGTCTTTTCGCTTTTTCGTCCACTTTTAATTCGGTCCTTTTGCTTTATTTTATTTCTATTTTTACCCTAAAACCCTGTTTAGCTTTCAATTTAATCCTCCTATTATTATTATTATTATTATTATTATTATTATTATTATTATTATTATTACTACTACTACTATTAATACTATTATTATTATTTTTTTTAAACCGTTACATAATATTTATTTATTTATTTGTTTACTATTAGGTTCTTTTATTTTATTTTTTTATATTTAGTTTTTACTTTATTCTTTTTTTTAGCTTGTTTGTTTTATTTTATTTTATTTTCATTTTTATTATTGTCATTTATATTAACGCGTTTATTATTCTGTTATGCATATTAACATCGTGATTCGTTTTACATTTTCTACTAAATCTGTGTTACATTAATTTTACTCGATACATAAATTATGTTTTTAAAATAAGCGATATTTCACTTTTTTATTTCGAAAAGTCGTATCCTAACTCACGGGGTTTCGATTTTCTCGACAAATCCGGACAAACGAACGTTTTAAAAATTTTAAAATAATCTCGGGAATTACGAAAAGATCGTGTTCTAACGTACGAAATACGATTTCTTTGTAAAACCGAGATAATCGAATGTCTTTTGAAAATAAATTTTTCGGTGTTTATTCTCGTTTCGAGGATTTAAGGCATTGTGTCCTAACTTATAGGACATAATTCTTTTTCTCGATTAACGTGAAATACGCCATTTTCTCAAAAAATTTTCAATTAAACAATATTTTAACGAAGGCTCGTATTTCAAATCTCTTCAAAGTTCTCAATTTTTGACATTAAGACATTGATTAATCAACTTGGTACCAATTTTGGGCGTATCGAGGGTGCTAATCCTTCCTCGTGAGTAACCGACTCCCGAACCCATCTTTCTGAATTTTGTAGGCCAACATCGTTGTTTTAATAAATCAAACTGTTTATTAAAAACAGTCATTTTATGAGGTGACCCGATCACACCTCATCAAAAAGGATTGGTGGCGACTCACGTTTTTCGTTTTCATTTTCAAAATCAAAGTCGACCCCGTTTTTCAAAAAAAATGGTTTCGAAAATCCCTAATCTTTATTTTATTTTAATGTTTTAGAGTAATGTATTCTTTTAAATTGCCAACATCTTTTTATTATATACAAAATTTAAAACATTATCAAAATATTTTATTGCTATATTATTAATTAGTTAAAATTTTAAATAGATAAAATCATTGAATAGATTCAACATAAATAAGTATAATAAATAAATTTAAAATAATAAAAATTTAAATTATATATTTTTAAAATATAGTTTTATTAAATTTTACAATTATTTCCTAGTTTGTTAGGGGATTGCCACACAATTGAAATGTCTTGGGAGTACCACGGAAAGTCATACCTTTTAAGCCTCTGATTTGTTGATCGAGTTCTGATTTTTAAGTTCCATTCTTAAATTTTAATTTACTAGGAGATTTGTGAAATTTGTTGCTCATGTGTCAGTTTAGTAAACTAGGTAAGTGACTTGGCATTCCTTTAATGTTTAATTCTCGAAAAACCAACTTCAAATGTGTAATGTCATTTATGCAATATGATATTTTGACCATAAGTATAGGAATACATTTTGTACTAAGCTACGGCATTTCAGGTAATCAGATTTTTATTGTTTTTGAATTTGCTCCTAATATACTATGTTTCAACCTTATCAATGGGAGTTAAACATTGGTCATGTCAACATGTATTTCGTGCATAGAAATCGATTTCAACCGTGCCACCAATTTAGAATAGTGATTTTTGACCCATTCTCACTGAGGTTAGTTGTGTTTTTTGTTCCCACCCACTGTTACGACTGTTAATTGTGATTTTTGGCCTTTTTCAATGAGATTAAGGGTGGCCATAGAGATAAAAAGGGAGTTGATTTTTATCTATCGATATTTCAAAAATCATTAGTTTGTCTTTAACACATTTTTTATACAGAATATGCTTTGAATTATTTATTACAAATTATCCATAAATCTTGCAATTATGCATTATTTTCTACTAAATATTTTGGTGTTTGCTTAACCTAATGAAAGGCAATGTGAGTTTGTTATTGAGTAGTTAAACCCACTCCCTCTTTTAATACTTTTACAAGTTGTGAATGTGGGACGTCAATAAGTTTTAAAGTTGTAAATTTTAAGTTTTTATTTTAAGCTTTCTTCCTTTAATATACATTTTTTAAAGTTATTTTCAAAGTGAACTTATAAAAGCTTTATGAAATTATGAAACTATGATTTTTATATTAAATATTTTGTTTTGCTTAAAATTTCAATTAATTAATGATAACATTACATATTCGTGAGATTCTACTTTATGAGTGTGTTGTGTCTGTTATGCCTTAATTTAGGGTGACACTAACCGTAATAATCTTCTTCTTTTTGAAACATTGATTGGGCTTTTTATTTCAAAGAAGAAAACTGAAACATGATTCAAAATCCAAAACAGAAAAAGACTGGAGCCCAACTGTTATAGGCCCGAATCAGTTCAAAAAAACAACAGAACTTAAACAAAAATATCTAGATATTTTGTAGACCGGTATCCTAATTTGAAATTTAAAAAATTAAAAAATAAAATTAATACCACTGACACACCACCCAATCAAATCTGCAACCGTCTCTTTCATCATAATTCTTTCTTGAAAAACGGATTGCATTTCTGAAGAAGCCTCCCCCCTTCCAGATTCTTCATTTTGTTGCTTCTCCTTTCTGAAAACTCCTCTCCGAGACCGTCCTTCAGTCCGGTTCTTGCAATGCCTCCCTCAACCACTGGTGCTCATTCTGCTCCGGTTCCGATCTGTCCTGGTAAATCCCTTCTTTCCTCCGTAGCTCTTTCGTTGCAATATTATGTGCGAGGGTGTTCGCTGATCTTAAAACATGCTTGAAATCAAACTTTTTTGATCTGTATGCCATCGTTTTAATATCCTGAATGTAGGCGCCTATCATAGATCTGTCTCGATCTCGATTCTTACACTTTTTATTACTGTTAAGGAGTCCCCCTCGATGATCTTCGGCCAGGTGTGTTTCGCTCCGATCTGCACAGCTTCCCTACATGCAAGAGCTTCGGCGACAAAAATCGAATGGACCCCTTTGTGGATTTTTGACCACGAGAACAAGACGGACCCTTCATTATCCCTTACCATGATTCCCGAGGGCGAAATGTTGTTGTGACCGTCGAAGGCTCCATCAAAGTTAATCTTCACAGATTCTTGAGGTGGGTGATTCCATTTCTGTAGTTGTTCTATTTTGCCAGATTTTTTCCTTTCCAGTCCGTCAATTTCTGCCAGATAGTTTTTTATAAAATTTCCGATTTTTGTTCCAGTGCTAACTTTCTTGTTGTGTATTCTCGAGTTTCGATCCCCCCAAATGGCCCAAAGAGCGCAGCAAAAAATCTGACAGTTGTGCGTGTTATAAACGGGAATAGGGGCAGACAATTTTATCCTACAAGAGGATTACGACAAGGTGACCCGCTTAGCCCTTATCTTTTTTTGATTTGTAATGAAGGTCTTTCAGCTCTAATTAGACAGGCAGCGGGGGTAGGGAATCTTCGGGGAGTCAAGGCAAGTAGAAGGGGACCAGAAATTTCTCATCTATTGTTTGCGGATGATTGCCTTCTATTTGGGGAAGCCATTAAAGAACGAGCGTCTTTTTTAAAAGAGACATTGAAATAATATGAGCAATGTTCGGGCCAATGTGTGAATTTCAACAAGTCGACTATTTTCTTCAGCTCTAACACTTTGGAAGGGGTGAAACGAGAAATATCGGATGTTTTGGGGATGAGATGTTCTACTAATATTGAGAAATATTTAGGACTCCCTAATGTGGTGGGTAAAAGGAAGAAAGAGTCTTTTCAGAACTTGAAGGACAAGATTATTCGCCAATGGAGCTCACGGTATTTATCACAAGGAGGCAAGGAAGTTTTCATCAAGTCAGTTCTTCAAGCTATTCCAACGTATGCAATGACATGTTTTCTCCTACCAAAGTCTCTATGTGGGGAGTTGGAAAGCATGTTTGCTAAGTATTGGTGGCAGCATGGGAAAGATAAAAGAGGGTTACACTGGTGTCAATGGAAATTTATGAGCAGATTTAAGGAGGAGGGGGGCTGGGTTTTAGAAATATTTCAAAGTTAATATCTCTTTATTGGCGAAACAAGGCTGGAGAATTATGAATAATGCAGATTCTTTGGTAGCGAAATTTCTAAAAGCCAAATATTTTCCAAATGGTCAATTTTTAAATTCCAGATTGGGAAATTTGAGTTCTTACACTTGGAAGAGTATATGGGCTGCAAAAGATGTTTTGAGGAAGGGTTTAGTTTGGCGTGTGGGTACAGGCAATACTATTTCCATTAATCATGATGCATGGATTCTAGATGCTTTTAATTTCAGATTATCATCACAGATTGAGTCAATGCGTGATCATTGTGTTAATATGCTGATTGACAGTAATACGCGAAAATGGAAAGAGGAGTTAGTCAAATATACCTTTGCTGAGGAAGACGCTGCTTGAGTCCTTCGAATCTCGTTAGCAAGCAGCCCACACGAGGACTTTTTGGCATGGGGAGGTGAAGCCTCGGGGGATTTTTCGGTACGTAGTGCTTATAAACTATTACAAAATACTGATGATAACCCTAGAGCTTACGCTTTACAAACCAGCTACAGAAAACTTTACAAGAAACTATGGCTCCTAAATCTACCGACAAAAATAAAAATCACAATTTGGAAGATCACATGGAACTTCCTGCCCACAAGAGTTAATCTGAAACACAAGAAGCTACTCGCTGATCCTAGTTGCCCGAGATGTGGAGAAAGAGCTGAAATGCTTAACCTTTTGTTTTTTATTTTTCAAATTATATTATCAAAATAAGTCCCCTGACATTTAATTTCTTTTTAGTTTAGTCTCTAAAATATGTTTGATTTATTTGAAAAATCTAAAATATTCTAAAAAAAAAACTCTGTGCAGACTAATTTAATGAAATTTAATTATTAAATAAAATAAACCCAAGCATTGAACGGGTAAGATACACAAGCAAATTTGGAAACAATTCTATGTGACTGTTAAACAATCATAACATCATTCATAATCATATTAAAATAAAATGTGGACCCAATAATTATTGACCAACATTTTTAATTTCATTACTGGTTTGATATAATTTTTCAATGAATTTTATTTATATGATAATATTTAAATTGAAAAAATGTTTCAAAACTATTTAAAAATACTTTTAATATAAATCTCAAAATTATACACCAACTTTGATTTAATGTGCAACTGTATACATGAACTTTAATTTGGTGGAATTATACACGTAAAACTCTAATTTTGATTCAAATGTATACTTGAAATTTTAATTTTGATTTAATCATACACATTTAAAGAAATAAGTACACAAAATTATTTTTATATTGGATGAATATAGTTATTCATGTATGTAATATATAAACATAAAATGATGTTATATCAATAATTGTGTTAATAATTTACAAGAATTTGATCAAATCCAAAATTTCATGTATAAAATTGCACAAAACCAAAGTCCATGTATACAATTACACATTAAACCATAGTTAATGTATTTTGGGATATATCCATAATTAAGGAGGGGAGCACTAAATGTAACCTCCCCAACTCGGCCTGGACGGTAGACCCGAGCTGAAGAGATCACATTTGACACTGACATGGATCGGTTTTTAACAAAAACAATTTTTTTTCCATTTTAAACCTGTTTTATACAAGAAAATACCTCATTCTGATCACTTTAAAACTAACATCAATATAGCAGCAGAAGATAAATCAATAATCTTTTTTAAAATAAATTAACTTGTTTTTATCTCATACTAATAATATCATCTTAAATCCTTAACAACAATGTAAATTAAATATCCATCCATCTTCTTATGTGTCTTTTCATAATAATTAATGTCATGTACCCTAAATGTTAGAAATAAAGATATTATCCCACATATCTCGTGCACACAAACTTTCTCTAGTATACTTCTAGAGAGCTTCCACAAACTTTTTGATACGTTCAACCTGAGTACCTTTTTCAACAGCCTGCCACCAATGATAGGCCTCATCCCTTAATAAGGACACTGTACCCTTTAATTTCTGCTATGCGGTATATTCTAGATCCTCCAAGATCTGTTCAGTCGTCTCCAGCTATTATTCAGTTGTAGTAGGAGTTGTACCAGAAATACCCTTGAGCATTTCAGCACCATTCAATCGGAGCCTCTCCATTATGGTTTCTTGGCTCTCCAATCCACCTCGGGCACCAGTAACCCGTTTTAAAACCCTCAGTATTGCCTGAGTTACAGCATCATTGCCATTTTCCCAGTCGTTTTCCATGCCTCCACCTACACTAGCAGTGGAGTTCTCAACATAATCATCCTCATAAATAGGGTCCCCACCTTCAACAGTGGGTGATTCTACAGGTGCAACCCTACGAGGTCTACCCCTACCACGTTTGTCTTGGGTACTCATTCTAGATGCGAGTGTTTAGGTAATCTAAAGTTATCTACAATTTTTTATACAAAGGTTCACACATATTAGTTTGGATTATAACTAGGATTCAAGAGTTTCAGTTTATCTATAGTTTTATTCAAAAATTCATACTTCAACAAAATTATTTCTATAGTTTAAGAATTTAATTTAGTTCACTATAAATAATCAAAATCTCATTCATTCATTCATTCACCATAAATAATTTAGATTTTCAATTTATTTATTTATCATAATCAAACACCAAATAAACTATTACAGAACTGACACCGGAGTCTCAAGCTTATCTTCCTGCAATAAAAAAGTTAGTCTTAAAAAATTCTCGTGATACGATCTTTCCCAAAATACCCATTATATATATGTATGCATGCATGCAACTTCTCTATTATGGTCCGAGTTATAGAAAACTTGACTCTGATACCATTAAATGTAACTTTCCTGACCCGACCTAGACAGTAGACCTGAGCCGAAGAGATCACATTCGCCATCGAGTTTGTAAAAAGTTGAAAAATGTATGAAAATGTGTGAATGGATGCAAATTGTGGACTGCTATAGTTATGAAAATGGTTCGGCTAGGCTTAAAATGCAAGGAAATTGAATAAAAATTATTTTACGAGCTTAGGGGTAAAATCGTAATTTTGTGAAACTTTAGGGGCAAAATTGTAATTTTGTCATAGGATGTTTTTGGGCTAATTTGAATAATGTGAGCATTGAATAAGTCAAATGTGTTATTATAGATCAAGAAAGACGTGGAATCGACCTTGATCAGGGAAAGGAAAAGATTGTGGACTAAATTGCAAAATTACTATATTTTGCACCGAAGTAAGTTTGTATGTAAATAATATATCATTTTTATTTATGTTTTAATATTTTATTATATTATATGAGATATGGTTGATTATGGAGTAATTATTTAATGTAAATTATGAATTGTGATTGATTATGGATGAATTGATAAAATTTTGAAAAGTTTTAATTTGGATGAAATTTTATGACTCGGTTTAATACGTTTACAAGTGTATGTGTTCTGGTAATGCCTCGTACCCTATTTCGGTGTCGAATACGGGTAAGGGGTGTTACAGTTTTACTTAGCGTACGGTTTTGTTTACGTGCGCATGTTAGGTACTTCTCTATTGATTGTCGACTCAACATCCAACAACGATCCTGATCTCAAGTGTGGTGATGTTTACTTTTTGTAATGGCATGTACCTAGGATGTCTTAGTTGTTAGTTATTTTGTGAATGGATTATAAATTGAGTATATAAGTATATGTTTGTGTTTGGAGCCATAATTTGGCATGTTGTTTTGAACCAAGGCTTGTTAAGTACATGTGAATTTAAGTTTGATGTTTTAGGTAGTTATAAGCTAGGCTAAATTGAGTAATTTTGGCATATTTAAAACTTTGATTTGAATGATGCATTGTTGATATGTTTTGATGATATAAATGTAGTACCAATGAAGGTACATTAGTTAGGCACATAAAATGATTGTTTTGGCATGTTTGGAGTATATTTGATCGTATTTTGGATAGGATAAATGATTGGTTTTTGTATTGCTTAATGCCCAAGCAAGTAGGAAATGGTAAACTTGTTGTTTAATGTACAATTTAGGTCCATATGGCCAGACACACGGGCATGTGACTTGTCCGTGTGAGACACATAACTGGGCGACACGACCGTGTGTCATTTGTTGAATGCTTAGAGAGCAAGTCATCTAGCACACGGCCTGGCATACGGGCGTGTAAGGCCATTTCGAGAGTTACACGGCCTGACACATGGGCGTGTGTCTTGGTCGTGTGATCTAAGTCAGAGAGTTACACGGGTACGGACATGGGCTAGGATAAAGCCTTGTGTCCCTATTTCAAATGTTACACAGCCTGAGACACGGGCTTGTGTCTCAGCCGTGTCGCTCACATGGCCGTGTGACCACTGCAGTTTGAAATTTTCTAAATTTTTCCTCAATGTTTCAAATGTTCCCGATTTAGTCCCGAATCGCTTCTAAAGTGATTCTAAGGCCTCGAGGGCTTGAATTAGGGACGATATGCATGTATAATAATTGATTAAGCTATTTTTATTGTAATGTTTATAAATGAATGATTTAGGTTACGTTTATTCGGTAATGCTTCGTAACCTTGATCCGGCGACGGATACGGGTTAGGGGTGTTACACATGATAACTCAAGCATATAAACAGAAGAAGAAGCCACATTCTTATTCATTGTCTTTGCTTTTACAGAGATTGCATTAATTTTTCACGTGTCATTTAATACATATCCCCTTCCCACAAACTTTCGCCCTTTAGACAAAATTAGCTTCTGGGATTCAAACACCATTCTAAAGCCGTGTACACTTAGGAGTGTCCCACAAACAAGGTTCTTGCGTATGCCAGGCATATACAACACATTTTGAAGCTTCAATTCTTTGCCAGAAGTCATCTTCAAGACCATAGTAGCCTTCCCCTTAATCTTGGAAGTCGTAGCATTGCCCATATAGAGCTTCTCCCCTTTGTCACAATGCACCAACCAATAAAAGGAGTCTTTGTCACAGCAGATATGACGTGTGGCACCAGTATCAAGCCACCATTCTCTTGGATTTGAGTCAACCATGTTGATTTTAGAAATCACAGCACATAAGTCCATATCAGACACTTTTTTAGAAATTTCTTTCACGACATTGGCCTCGTTTTAGCTCTTACTTTCTTTGGAAGCCTACAGTCAGATGACTTGTGCCTCATCTTGTTGCAATTGAAGCATTTCCCTTAAAATTTTTGCTTCTTGGAAACACCACCTTTTGGTCCCAGTTTAGACCCATTTTGAGGTTATTTTTCCTTCTTAAAGTCTTTCTTGACTTCTTGTAATATCCCAGATCAGGGGTTATGCATTTGGAGCATAATTCATGAATTAATAGGCTCAGTGTATGGGTGAGTGTGTTTAAGGGGTTTGGAGAACCTTAGGAGATGGGGAGAATGCATTGGAAAATAATTGGATTTTAAGTTAAAAAGAGGAGCTAGGCTGAAGAGGCCTTAAGAAAAGTTTTGGGGAGTTTAGAACACAAGGAAGTCATGTGGTAAAGTGGCTTGGGACGCTACCCTAGGGGGCATGGAAGGTTGCGTCACATGGAGTGCCAATGGGAGGAGGTTCGAGCTGTAGAAATTGCACTTGGGAGCTTTTCTTTTTGCGTCAAAAGGGGAACTAGGCTAAGGAGGGCTTAAGGAAATTTGCAAGGGATTTATGGCATAAGAAAGGCCTTGGTAAAGTGGGCGCAAGGCGCCACTTAGGGCCCCAGTGATGACGCCATGGCAAGGGCCTTGGTTCGAGTAGCGTGGAAAGCAAATGGGTGTTTTTATTTTGCTTTTGGCGTTAAGACAAGGGGGAGCTAGGGAAGGAGGTCTAAAAAGGAATTGTGGGGAGTTTATGTCACAAATGAGCCAGCAGCAAAGTGGCTTTGGGCGTTATCTGTAGCTTGCGGCAAAATGGCTCAGGTTCGAGTCTTGATGGCAGCATAAGGAGTCTTTGTTATTTTTCGCTTTGCGTCAAGAAGAGGGAGCTTGGCTAGGTAGGCCTTAAAAGAATAAGTGGTGGAGTGATGGCATAAGAAACCGCTTGGTAAAGTGGTTGCAAGGCGCCACTTAAGGCTCTGGGAATGACGCTGTGCAGGTCTTGAGTTCGAGTCGCGTGGGAAGCAGAATTTTGATGTTTTTATTTTTGGCTGCTGGCGTTAAGGGAGAGAGCTAGTGGGACGGCATTTGGACTCTCAAATATATGAGGATAATGCTTGGTTATTTTATTTATTATTGGCTAAGAATAGGAGATAAATGAGGTTTATTTTATTTATTTAGAATAAGTGTGGACTTATTTTATTAGTTTAAATAGGTAGATAAATGTGGGTTATTTTATTTATTTTAAATGGGAGGATAAGGGATAATGTGAGGATTAGTTTATTTTATTTGTTAAGGTGATAAAAGAGTAATAAGTGGGATTTGATAAGGAGTTGGAGTTAGTGGCGAATGTGGACTCTTTAGGGGTGGTAGTGTGTGCAGAAATTCCTTTAATTGAAGCATTCATCTTTTTCTCCCTTTTAGTTGCTTTTGCCGAATTTCTTCTTACTTTCTCCTCTTCATCTTTATTTTCTTTCCACCCTGATTCTATACCTTTTTCTAATATGACCGAATACCCCTTGTCATCTAGATCATTAGCCGAATCTCCATTGAATTTTTCCACTATATTGTTTCTTCTCTGTAAGTCGAACCTTATAATCCTCTCCCAATCCTCTTTTTATTTTGGTTAGCTTGAAACCTCTTTTTCCCATCGTTCTTGATTGCCGAATCTTACAGTCTCTCCTTCTCTCTTCTATTTCTCGAATCGTGGAGGCCGAATCTTCTAGTGTGGTGCCGTGACTACTTTCTCTTCAAGCGGCGATAGTGCTTAGAAGGAAGGGAGCATTAAAGGAGGTCTTTCGGGATTTGATTCATCAAGGTAAGCCTATGTAGTTTCGGCCAAGGGCCAATTTTTTTTATGGATTGTGGGGTTAAGCCGATTTTAACATTTACTAATAGGGATATCAACAGCTTCAGGAACAAGCAGGTATTCGGGTTTTGGATAGGCAAGGTAAGTGGTTGTTAATACTCGGCTATAGGCCATATTTAGTATTTAATGGATGACCGATTCTATCTATGGATGTTAGGGATAAATCGACTGAGATAATCAAAGCCTTCGGGATTTGGTAGGAGACCAAATCGGCATTAAGGGAGGAGGAAAAACTCCGTTCATTGTGTTAGAATCAAATAGTTCAGGATTTCGCTAAATAGTCAGGTGTGTGATTAACCCACTATTTTCTGGGTTTATGGTATATTGTATGTGTTGTGTAAATGCTAATATGTGCAGTGGCGATTATGAATGGTTACCCTTAAGGGGTATATCGGAAATCAGGTCAGTGTTAATTATTAAGAATGTGAATATGCCAATGAGAATATGTTTGTATGCCGAATAGCATGTGCATGCATTATTTTACTATGTTATGACATTATCATATGTTGCATGTGCATGGGATGGGATATGAATGTGACTATCGAAGGAAATGGTGTACTTTATGTACGTGGTCTAATGTTAGCCTTATGCTACATTAGCGCTTGATGTTAGCTATGTGCTTTATCAAGGGAGGTGTTGGCTAGGTGCCACATCTCGGCGGATGATAGCTGTGTGCATCACCGTGGATTGAGGATGACCTCGAGTCACCTCGTGGATATTGACATGTGGGGTCACTCAGGTGATCGATGGCTTAGCCACGGCCTTGAGCAGCAGGTCTGTCAAGGTAAGATATGTGGGATCACTTAGTTGATCGGTGGATTAGCCACGGCCTTGGGCGCAGTGCGCCAAGGTAGGTGTAACAGATGGACCCTAGGTTGGGTTGGGTGCACTTTGCATAAACTCATTATCGTCATATGGGTTGATGATGAAATGGGCCAAGCCAAAGTATGTTATATGGATTAATGTGGATATGGGCCAAGCCCAATAAGTGAAATAATGTGAATAAGTGCATTGATATCCGGTATGTGGGTTCACATGTGGTTTGTTATGTGGGTGGAGTTCAGTGGATTAATTACACACTGAGTCTGTATGACTCACCCAATTTTTACCAACATCGCAGGTGAGAAATGTTGATCGGACCGGGTTGGAGTGGATACGAGGTGGCCCATGCAGAAGACGTTTTATTTATTTAAAACAGTATATTATTAAGTATTTTTGTTAAATTATTTATTGTAATAAGGCCCAGTTAAAGTATTTGAGCATTTATTATGTTTAAGCTAGATGACGATTAAATTATTATTTGGAAATGTTTTTATTTTCGGAAATTTATATCTTTAAAATATTTATTAAAGTTTTATCCCGGATATTTTGTACTAATGAAATTTTTACTTTGCATTTTAATTATAAAATGTTGTTCTAAAGACAATGAATTTCTATGTTTTTACCTTAAGTTAAAATATTTTTCGAACGGTTTCCGCAGTGACATACCAGATCCGGTCAGGGCTTGTGGGCCGGGTTTGGGGTGTTACACTTCTACCACGTTTTCCTTAGCACCATTGACATTTGCTGCTTTGTTGAGTTTTTTTCCAGTACCTCTATTGTATTCTTCAATCCGAAGTCTAATAATCAGGACTTCCACTGACATTTCCTTTCTTTTGTGCTTTAGGTAGTTCTTGAAGTCATTCCAAGCAAGGGGTAGCTTCTCAATAATAGCTGCCACCTGGAAGGATTCACTTATGACCATCCCTTCAGAAAGAATTCTGTGAATGATTAATTTAAGTTCCTGTACTTGATTCACAACTAGTTTAGAATCAACCATTACAAAATTTAAGAATTTGGCAACTAAAAACCTTTTAGCTCCAGCATTTTCGGTTTTGTTTTTATGGTTCAATGATGTCCATAATTCCTTAGCCGTCTTCTTGACACTGTATACTTTGTACAGTGCATCCGACAACCCATTCAGGATGTAATTTTGGCACAGGAAATCAGAATGCTCCCAAGCTTCAACGGTAGTGAATGCGATAAAATCATCTACCTCACCCTCTTTAACAGTAGGGGGTCATCCTTAAAAAATTTGGCCAAGTTCAACATGGTCAAATAGAACAACATCTTCTGTTGCCATGTCTTGAAATTCTGTCCAGAGAATTTCATAGGCTTCTCATTGTGGCTTACAGCCACTGGCAACATTAAATTTTGATTCGAAGCCTGAGTTGGAACCAACGCTCCAAATCGCGAATTGGGTGAATTGGTGGGAGTTTCCATTTTTTGTTAAGATTTCAAAAATGGAACCAAAATTAGTAATAATAATAAACAGAAAATTTAATTTCCAGTTTATACCACCCTTTGATTCTGTTAAACGTCAGAATTTAGTTAGGAACAAAAAATTTTGAAACAAAATCAATAACCAATTTCTGGTAACATAATTGTTACTCTCAAACAATTACTATTAATAATAGAAATGGAATAAATTCTATTGAACGGCAGGAATAGAATCCTGAAACAGATTTTTCCAATTAGTTTCTCTTTGAAAACAGAAAATCAAATAAATTCTGTTGAACGACAAGAATAAAATCCTGAAACAGAATTGTTCAATTGATTTTTGTTTACAAACAATATACAATTTCACCTCGGTGTCCTATTCGTCTCGGATTAGAAAGTGGTAAAGATTTTGTCTTAAGATTGTTGCAGATACGTTAGTGAAATTAACAGTAATGTAAAATATTGGTTTAAATCACAAGATCGAACCAGAACAATATAGATATATATATAAAAAAAATATGAAAAACAGAACTTGGAAATAAAACTGGATTGAAATTGTGTACTCGTAGGTAGGTAGAAATCCGACAGGTAGTTGAGGCCTATTTTCACAGTTTTCTTAAGACATATTCGGCCGCTCCTTTGGTGTTGGAGAAACGTTGGTCAATTGTCTCTAAAGATACAACAACAAGATGAACACGACAGTAGCACGGTTGCAGTGATCAACGAACTGTAGCCTAGCTGTCTTCTATCATCAAAAATAGGTTCAAAACATGCAGGAAAAATATCTCAAAATTTTTGTAAGAAAAATAGAGAAAAATTCAGTGTATATTTATCCTGCAAATTATTTTGGTTTAAATAAAAATATTTAAAATGAAAGAACTTTTGAATATTTTTTTGACTAATGGAACCATTAATGTCCGTGAATTAAGGAGCCATTAAAAGTCCAAATTAACGTCTGAATTAAAGGAGCCATCAAACTCAATTTAATATTTGTCCTTTTAATTCCAAACAGAATTTGAACAGATAAGCTCTGTTGAGGAAAAATAAAATTACGTATTGGGCTAAAATATTTTCAGGCCTAGAAGGGCCCGATCGGTCTAGACATTTTACGTCACCCACGTCATGCGAGTGCGCCCCCAACCCTGACGGGTTTGGATTTGCACCCCCTTACGCGCGAGGAAGAGCATTAACTTAGTCATTCAATAATGACCAAGTTGATTCATATATATAAACATATTCCACACTTGATATCTAACTAATGTGGAACTAAGCTTTCTATTTACCTCAACATAATTCACAAGTGGCGTACTTTGAGTATCAATTTCTCATTCATCACTCAACGATTTTGAGCATATGATATACCGTTATAAAGGTCTCACAGGGTAGAATATAAAACCATAATTTTATGATTCAAATCTCCACCTTTACCAATCGAGAATATGCCTCAAAACTTCCAAAAATCTATTTTTTTCAACAAGTATTCTTAATACTTACGCCTAGGTTGCTTTTATCTTGTAGATTTTGAGTGTTTAAAGTGTGTCAATCGAATTAGTAAGAAGTTCACACTATCTGCCCAAAGTTGTGGTAGACTCTTGATTTTGTTTGGTTCGATCTAAGTGGCATGTATATAGACGTTTGGTTATTTGTAAACAAATATGTTAAATTTTGAATGTGATTACTTTGGACTCTCTTGATGTATTTAAATAAAATGAACTCAAGTTATGTTATCTTTCTCATTATAAGTTTCGCGAGACCTATCGCAGTATGGGGTATCTACGAAACAATCCACCATTTAGGTATTCGCAAGAAATTATGAAATTAGATGTCCGCCTTACTTTTTACATTATTTGTGATCGTGAAATAATCCATAGTTTAGCCATCTGTGGTTCATTACGTAGTTGGACAACCTGCAGGATTGGTCCACCACATATTAGTCTGCAGTACGGTCCCGCCATGTATGTATGGAGTATGCATATGTTATGTGAGCCTCGTGTGGCAACATCATATAGCTCATGTTCAGTGATTGGACCAGGCAATGGGTGTTATGTATCCAAGGTTCCATTAATGACCACATTCAATTTTTTTGTGCTAATGAAACTTATTTATCAATTTCCTACACAATCATTTAATTCTTGCATATTTTCTCATTCACATATTCAATTGGTTATTAGGTGACCAAGTCACCAAGTCTTTCGTGTTGTTAAACAAATTTGGAACTTTGTTTTTATCAAGGTTCATATTTATCATTTTACCTACTTTATTTATAACCTTTAGGCATATCATCACTTAAACATATTTTAAAATTTCATATTTAACCATTTCATACATTTTCACATATAATAATATTACATTTATTTTACAATCCATGACAACCAATGTTCATAACATATTAAGTCATATATTTCCAAAATCACTTATTTCCGACACTTCAATTCATATAATTTATACACATACCTTACAATATCATTTTCATTTTAAATCCAAAATTTATCAACTTTCCTCGGCATATTAAAATAAGATAAGCATGAGTATCCAAGGGTACTTATCTTTTGAATGCTTTTTTTTTACTCAAATCAAGCTTTCAACCACTTGAATCCAACCTTAAAATAGCTTGGAATATCATCCCTCATCATTTCCACATTATTCATACACCATTAAATATAATGAAGATTTAATATAAAAGCTTTCCTGTAACATCCTAGGAAGGGCCTATTCATTTTTCAGATCAATTGTATGAAATGACAAGTCTTAAGTATTATGAATAAATTTTTGATACTTTTGGAAACCTAGAAATGAATGAAAATGGAAATGGAAATGGACATTTTTGGAAACTTAGACATTTTGAAACCTAAACATTTTTGGAAATGATCCAAAAATGGAAACTTGAACATTTCGGAAACTTGGATATATGAGAGAAATAAAGGAGTTTTATTCACATAAATATGTGAATAATAAGAGATAAATAAAGGAGTTTTATTCACATAAATATGTGAATAATAAGAGATAAATAAAGGAGTTTTATTCACATAAATATGTGAATAATAAGAGATAAATAAAGGAGTTTTATTCACATAAATATGTGAATAATAAGAGATAAATAAAGGATTATTTTCTAATGAGATAATTGAGGAGATAATTGATGGATTAAAGGCTTTTATCTTTTAAATAAAAGAGATAATATTATCAAAAAGAGGAGTGGTGGCCAAGTAAAGGACTCCTAGGTGATAACTTTGGCTATAAAAGGAGGACAGGAGGGCTACTCATCAACATTTGCTCCCTCTTCCTCTGCAGAAATTCTCCTAGGCAAAACCCCCTCTCTGCGAATTTTCATTAAGCAAAAATCCCTCTCTTTTTCTTCTATTTTCTTCTCCGTTCTCTTTGTTAAATTTGAATCTTTGTGGATTCTAAGAAAGAGGGCAATCATCCACAACATCAAAAGGGGATCTTTCGGGAAATCTAAGGATCTAAGGTAAGGATTATAAATATAAATATGTGGTTAAAGATTATGATTCACGTTTTCAAAGTTAGATCTAATCTAACACGGAGTTATAGGATTTCAACAGCTTATAAAGGAATCCTCTTGATTTGGAATCCCATCATAAGGTAAGGGATATTCGGCCAAGGCATAATTTGTTTAAGTGTTTTCCATTATTTCAAAACCGAAACCGACATGGTTACATACCTAGTATTAGCGGAGGAATTCTAGCAGCTGTTGGGACTTGATTAAATCAATTCGGCAACTAGGTAAGTAATTCTACTTCTAGTAGGATTTGGTTTTAAGACCAAATAGGTTTATTTATATGTTTTAATTAATGGCCGAATATAGGAGTGAAAGATCTAGATCGGTAGATCGCTCTACGAGAATTCACGGAAACTATTAAGCTTAAAAAGGTGTGTACTCTTACTAACTTTCAATAAATTGCATGGCAATCATTAGATATGTAAATATGTAACAGTATGTGAATGTGGCTAAGCACCACAAATGTGGTAAGGAGTACCAGTGCACGTTTCCTACTTTTGATAGGATTGTGAATGTGATATATTTTGAACATGTGATTAGTAACATGAATGAAAATTAAGTATGTGAAATATGTTATGAAATAATTGGGGCATTCGGGATATTTGTGGAGGAAGAAAGTGAAGGTGATGACTACGGTCTCACCAACGTAAAGTGGTGACTACGGTCACATAAAGTGAAAAGTGGTAACCGGTTACATCCAGTGAATACGATGTCTAATGACACAACATAAGTGGGCGATGAGCACGTCGATTGCAGCTGATCGCCTTCGATGGTGTGTAGCGGATGGAGGGTCGACTTAGTAGTCCCCGCGGTGTACAAAGGTTGGTACGGGTGGTGTGTAGCGGATGGACAAATAGGTTTGGATTTGGGTTGCATCATCCTTTATTTTGTATGAACATGATATTGATATGACTTGTATGCTCGATTTGTTGGAAATTAGTACTATGTACACATTGAGTCTGTTGACTCACCCGTTGGGAATTATTTTTCGGTGATGAGCAAGTAATGGACCAGGGTCGGCAGGAGCTAAAGGTGGCCATGCATCGCTTGAAGAAATTATTTGGAATTTGGACTTTATGAAATTTTAGTACTTTATTTTGGGTTTGAATGATGTAATAAGGCCATAAGGCCCAGTTGGATTTTCTTTATTCTGTTTATTTTTATTTAAATATGATACAAATTATGTTTGATTAAAGATAAGTAAATTTATTTCTTTTAAAATAATAAACCCAAAAATTATTTTGTCACCTTATTTAAGTTGGATTTCCAGAATTTATTAAATAGGTTTCAAATTAAGCCCAACCCAAAACAATTTTTTTAAAATTACACAAATTTTCTCTAAGTCATTTAGAACATTGAAAACCGATTTATTTAAGGAACATACCAGATCCGGTTCAAGCTCGTGGGCCGGGTGTGGGGTGTTTCATTTCCAAGTTTTCCCATGCAACCAATCTCAATAATCAAGCTAAGATGGGTGAAAAACACCATTCCTTATGTAACATCCCTAACCCGTCTCCGTCGCCAGATGAGGGTTACGGAGCATTACCAATCAATCAGAAACATTTAACTTCATAACATTTAAATATATTAAACATGTTATAAGCCATTCAATCATATACGTTTTTTCCCTATATCGAGCCTTCGAGGCCCTAAAAATATCTTAGAAGCAATTCGGGACCAAATCGAAACAAAATAGAAGTTTATAAGAAAAAGGTACAAAAATTGGAAAACAGGGGTCACATGGCCGTGTGACATAGCCCAGGCTGTGTGACATTCAAACTAAGGGACACATGGCCGTGTCCCAGCCTGTATCCTCACCCGTGTAACTCACTGAGTTGGGTCACAGGGCCTTGTCATAGGCCGTGTAACTCTCTGAGTTGCCACACACGCCCGTGTGTCAAGCCGTGTGCTAGGCCATGTAACTCATTGACTTGAAACGATAGAATTTTACAAATGACACATGACCATGTTGCCAGGCCGTGTGTGTCATACGGCCGTGTGACAGCCCATGTCCCAAGCCATGTGAACCCAAAAACTTACCTAAAATCAAGCCATTTGAAGTCTAATTCATACCTAACCATTCAAACCATTTGGGCACATATTCAAAGGATTCAAATATCATTCAAACATACATAAACATGTCATTCCAATCATCTTAAATCACCTAATCAATATGCCATTCAAAGGCACCACAATTGTATCAAAACATCATTTACCAAAACAAGTCAATTTTGCCTATTCCCAAGCATAATAACCTAGTTCAGTTAACTACCATACATGATCATTTCCAAGCCATCAAAACATACCAAAATAACCTTATTTATAAGCACTTAAAAGTGACCAATATGACATATTTTGGTAAGGCATTAAGGTGCACCAAACCAACATAACTTCAAAAGCTTAAACATATCAAAACATACATTACAAAGATCCTATACATGCCATTATTAACCTTGGCCAAAATACACAAAATCTACCGATATAACTGCTGGATAGTGTGATAGTTCTCCAACGATCTTCCAACCAATCGAGCTTCCGATTATGTATAAAACAAAGGAAAATAATTACGTAAGCAATGAGTGCTTATTAAGCTCGTATAAACTTAAATATAACTTACCATTTCATTTGCACAATATGTAACAAAAGTATGATATCAACCAAAGCAATAAGCTTGGCATAAGCCTATACAAACATCATCAACTCACAAGTTAGTGTACTTGTCCATAATACAAATGAATTCAACCATAAATTAGTAGATTTCTATACATATGTATACAATGAACTCATCAACCTTTTGATAGATTCATGATTTATTCCATTTGCATTCTTACCATTTCATTTCATTTTCTTACCCGTTGAACCATCTAGAATTACATCGGATACTTGGGAAAGCTCACACGGAGTGTGCCTTTACATATAACTGTAACATTTCCTTTACATCAATGCTCACACGAGCTGTGAAATGGGCATGCTCACACTAGTTGTGGGTCGAAATGTAAGCTACACGATGCTGCTCACACGAGTTGTGGAGAATCCGCAATAAATGCAGGACCTCAGCCATCGATAGGACATTTAAGACCAGCACCCGAAACATGAAATTCCTAGTGACATGCCATCATTTGTATCCTAAGAATTCTTAAGGTTCAACCAGGACTCGTTATCCGTCAATTCATCATAATATGGATACATTTATATATAGATTCATTTCTATTAAAACAACATGGCAAATAGTCAATTTAACTATCATTAAAACGGTCACAGTTCATATGAACTTACCTCAATAACTAAGGCGTAGAAGTAGAATCGAATACTAATCCGAAACTTTAGCTTTTCCTTGATTTAAGCCCGAATGTGGTTTATCTTGATCTAAATAGATAATTTCAATCAATTAAGTACTTTTAGTATTCAATTTAATCCATAATTCATAATTATGCAAAATTAAAAATTTGCCCTTAACATTTTAACTTTTTACAATTTAGTCCTTAAGCTCATAACTTGAAATTTAACCATTTTAATCATCCATACTAACTAGCCAATTTTCATAAGGACTTATACCAACTCACTTAAACCAACATTTCATAATTTTAACATGAAATTTTACTATTTTCACAAATAAAACCCTAAATGCAATTTCACCAAAAATCACTTTAACAAAACTTGTTTATTTCACAACCAAAATTAATAATCTATCAAATAAATACAAAACCAAATAAAAAAATCCATGGAAAGCCCCTCAACCTTTAACAATTTTACAAATTAACCCCCGGGCTAGCTAGATTAAGCTAAAATGAATTCAAAAACATAAAAATCATTAAAAACGGGGCTTTGAATTCACTTACATGCATCAACACAAGCTTAACCGAAAGTTTCTTCTTCTCCAATGGCTAACTTAGGGTTTGAAACAAAACAATGAAGAAGATATCATCTTTACTTTATGTTTTATTAACTTGATTTTTCTTTTATTTACTAAATTACCATATTAACCTTATTACTAATTAAAAATTTCAATAAAAAATTTCCATGCACATCCACTAATTTTAAATATGGTATATTTACCATTCAAGCCCATTAACTTTCCTTTCCATAGCCATTTATCCCTTTTAACTATTAGAATTCAACTTTTACACCTTTTACGATTTAGTCCTTTTCACCTAATTAGCCATTTAAACATCAAAATTTCTTAACAAAATTTTAATACAACCTTAATATAATCCTGTAAACATTAAATAAACAATAAAATAATAATTCACTCATCGAAATTGTGGTCCCAAAACTACTATTTCTGACACCACTAAAAACGAACTGTTACACCTTACCTTTTTGAAGTTTTCTCTGTCTAGCTTTCATTTTCTATCTCAATAATCAGAAAAACCTTTGTTAAAAAATAGATATTTGATGTTGAAAATGATTTTAGAAAGGCCTTTTTTAAAGTATTTTAGCAAATTCTCAAAGTTTGAATGTTGGGTTTTCAGAAATTCTAAGAAAAAACAAGAAAAATGAATGAAGGAGAAGAGAAACTCCATAAGAAAGGAGTTGGTTGGCAACAACAAGGAGGAGGCTGATGGGGGTTCCTCCTTTCCCCTTTTCTTCTTTTAAAAACAACCAAATGGGCCAAAAGCCCAAGCCCATAATATTAAGTCCAATTTTTCAAAATTGTGATCCACTAATCCAATACATTACCCAAATGGTCCAAATTCATCCTACACATAAAATATATTATCCTATTATTATTTTCATCATAAAATTCTTGAAAAATCACCAAAATACTCTTATGTGGCAAAATTATCATCTTGCCTCTTTTACTTCAAAACTTAATTTCTTCACAATAAATAAACACTTGACCACTTCAATTTCTTAATTCACATTTGATAATTAATAAGAATCCTTTAATGAAAAAAAATATGCATTTAACCTTGCTTTAACAAAAATAATAAAAAATTATGATTTAGCCTTTGTGCTTTCCAATATTTCCAATTTGGTTTCAAAAGTGATTTCTATCACACCATTGCATTTTTCCAACTTATTCTTATGTCAAATAGTCAATAATAACTAGCATTTACCCTTTAGGTTAAATTTGCACCTTACTCCTCAAATATTGCAAATTTATGATTTAGTCACTTTTTGTCGCATCCTCATTTATAAAATTCTTTTCATAAATTTCTATCTCAAATATCAACTTTTCTTCCATAAGAATCCTTTAACTGACTCATTTCCAAATTTTCTTGCAAATTTACTATATCCTCTACCAGAATAGTGTCATGTGTCTAATAGAAAATTCTGGGGTGTTACAACTCTCTCCTCCTTAAGAAAATTTCGTCCTTGAAATTTCGTCTAAAAGGTTATCGAGAAATTGTATTGACATATTGGTTCTTTCCTATAATCCTTATTACTCACTTAAGGCATCGATTCTAAATCCCTTTATTTCATTTGTTTATACATATGATCTTATTCTTGGTAGTTTTCAAATTGTGTTGATTGTTGAGCCACCAAAGCCAACAAAACCTATACGGGCTTACCATGAAATCAGAGCAAACAAGAATGAGTTTTACATCACACCTCAGAATTTCAATACTTAATTCTCTTCCATAAAGTTCATAGGCTTCTTGATTCAATTTTTTCCTTTGCCATTCTAGACTCACTACACATCAGTTCTTCCAGGCATTCTTAACACACGTGGTGCTAAACCAAATCTTGATTGCATTTCATGTCATCCTAAATTTTAAAATGGATCAAATCCACTTGACTTCCTTTTACTTAGCTTATTTTTTTGTAGCCTCACATTGATATTTATCATACAGCTCGTTGTCCAAATTTATCATGATAACATAACACCATCTGGACCTCCAATTTTTTTTAATTCCATATACGTGAAATCAATTTTTGCTTTATCCTTGCAGTTTCATATCACGAATTAGTTTCATCTCAAAATCATAACTTTTCACCTAAGGATGGAGGTACATAGTAGACTCACTATCCTTATTCCTCAAATACCTAAACATCTTTAGTCCACATTTCAGGAATGGTTGTCAAATACTCATTATAACAATGGCACGTTAAACTTCACTAATTCTTCTTAACCGAGGCATAAATTGACATAATTACATCATCCTTGATATCACACATAGATAACCTTTATTCAATAGTTTTCTTATCTCAGGGGAACTCCAAATGATTAGATCCAATCTTGAAGTCCTATAACACAAATACCTCATTTCAAGGTAAAGGCGTCCAAGTACTTTGTTGGGAGTTCGCTTGATGTCATATACTTACTTTACTGTCTTCTTATGCACACAGTTTGTCTCAGATCATAGCCCATAATTGTTATACAGAATTCATTTAATATTTTTTGTCCACTTCAATATCCCATGTTACACACATTTTTATTGACCCGAAATCCTTACTTGTTCCTTAGAGTCCTCATGATTTATTTCGATTTTCTTTAAATCATATATTTTAACTTTATTCATAAATTCCAATTCGTATACCTATGATGATCTTGCACATAAGTCGCAATTTCCTTAAATTCAAAATATCATAGTCATATCCAAATCCTAACTTGTTCATAATTTGCTTGTATAAATAATAGAGATTTCCTCATTAGCCACTTATTATGCCATCAAATTAATCACTTTATACTGGCAATGCCAAATCTCAAACTAAAAATTATTTGTGCTTTCCTTTCACTGACAAATTATACAATCTTCTTCTTCTTCTTCTTCTTCTTCTTCTTCTTCTTCTTCTTCTTCTCTCTCTCTCTCTCTCTCTCTCTCTCTCTCTCTCTCTCTTCTTTTATCATGATCATTATCCATCACAATCACATAAAACATATTTTTGTACTCAACATTGGCTTAAATCAAATCAATCCTCCTTACATTGTACTTGAATCATATCCTCACATTTTTCTCCTTATGACTTTTTTTCCAATTACCAAGACATATCCCAACCATACACGTTTCTACTTGTATACACATATTTTGATCCCTTCTTTTGTAAAGGTCCAATATCAAAGTTCATTTCAATGTTGCTTGTAAGAAACCAAGATTTGGAACCTTGATTGTCTTTCGCATTGATTTCAACTCTTCCAAGCTTGTTAAGCCCACTCATCACGGTATCTTGTATGACTAAGTTTAACTTAGCTTGAATCTACCTTGATCTTGCTCGAGTGGTTGGACCTTTAGGAAGACTAAGTCCATCACATTGTTGGGTTACCGAATAGGCTTGTGAATGGCTCTTGGGCTTGCATTAGTTTTCATTCTTCAGCAAATTCAAGAGATGCCTTTAGGTTTTCTTTAGCCTCATGGTACAAAACCTTAAGGATATGTCAATTCTTTAACAATAGCTAAAGAGGACAATACTTTTGTGTTACATATACTATTATTTAAGTTTGTGATTAGGTTGGTGCCACGAGTCAACTTAATACCAACTCGGTCAAGGAAATTACTAAAAAAAAAATCATATTTGAAACATTTAAAATATATTATTATAAGGTATTTTTATATTTTCATACTTTATACAAAAATTAATAAAAAATAACTTTAAATTAAGAAAATATGCAAACTATATGATTTAAACTCAAAACATTAAGAATCTTAAACTTTGCCATCCAACAAAAATCTCATCATTGTTTAATATGACAATCTTTAACATAAAATTTATTTTCCACCCTCTTCGTGTTCTATGTATCCTTACTTCTTTACGAATATTAAGTTATTTACCGAGTTTGGTGTCACAAGTTAAGTGCAACAACTAATTTAGATAAATTATTAATTAACCCCTTCATATTTGTAATTTATATTATTACAAGGGAACTTTTCTCTTTTTTATATTTTTTAAAGAAAAACCAATAAAACTTTTGCATATAAAGAGATTTTACCCATGTCACCAACATCAATACCACCTCAACTTTAATACTTCAACTAAAACTTTATTAATAGAATCATTTATGGAGTTGGTGTCACAAATCTACTCAACACCATCTTAAAATTGATGCAAGCTTTTTTAAAGTAAGTTAGTACTCTACCTATGATTCAATTGTTAAATAACCATTTCATAGCTCTATTTTTAATGTTGAAATTTTCTTTCACCAACATGATAACATTTTTACAATTTGATAACCTGTTAAATAATGCTTTCGTGCTATAGAAAAATTTCCATATGAGTATAAAAAAATAGAATGCATTTAATATTCTTAATTACATGTATTTCCTTATTTAAATTTATTTTCACTTACAATTTAAATTAATTTGTTTCATTTAATATTTAAAACTCTTGATAAATTTAAATGAATAAGTTTGATTAAACTTATCTATTTAATAAAAATAAATTTGATTTCCATGTTTTACTTTAAGCTTAAACTATTTGTACACAAGTTTCAAATTTAGACAACAACCAAAATATAACAAGCAAAGTAATTATAAGGATGACAATAGAGTGGGACAAGGCCATTGTTGCTAAATTTATCACTACTTCACAGTTGGCACACTTTGCTTTATCACCTGTCCTATGACACCCTTTATCCAACATGTTAATAGATACGGATAAGGAATGTCACATTAAAATTAACAATTCTAATCTCTAACCCTAGCTTACTTTTCTGGCATTATCGAGGCTCCATATGACATTTAAATTCCTTTTAAAGGTCCATTATTAATTAAGTTTTAATTAGAGAATCTTAATTTTCTTTTCTAGATTTCAGATCAAATTATGATTTAAAGAACAAAGGTATCAGTATTTTATTCATAAGTGTCGGAATATGTACTAGATTACTATTCCTTTTTAACTTCAAAGTCTTCGTATATCGAAACTTCTCGTGACTTATGCATCCTAATATTATTTATTTTATATCAAATTTAACTTCTTTTCAATTTAATCATTTCTCAAAATGAACTAATATTTCATAATATAACTCACTTCACATTAATATTGTTGTTACTAAATTAATTCTCAATATATATATATATACTTTTACTTATTTATTTTCTAATTTAATACTTAATTCAATAACTTTCCAAAATTTTCATTTAACCACTTATATAATTATTTTCTTCATTTCCACTCCTATATTTTTCAGAATTTATTAAACAGACTCTATTTTTCAATATTACAAATTTTACAAACAGTCCATAAAATTTTAGTTTTGCAGTTTCTACAATTCGGTCCCTGAAGTTTGATTTTTACTGTTTTATGATTTTAGTCCCTAAAAACAGAATCTGTTTCTTCCAAAAATAGCCCAGAATTCCCAATTTTTTATAAGTCAGTCCTTTTTTCTCAAATTTCCAAATTTTAAAATCTTTATAATTTAGTCCCTATAACATAGAGGTGTACATGGGTTGGGTCGGGTTCGGACCGTGCCTAATCATAATATTAATATACTTTATTCCTGCTCAAGCCAGGCCCGACCCAAAATCTGGGCCTAAAATTTTGCCCCCGCCCATATTTACAAAATACTAACCCAAGCCAATTTTAGGCCTGTCCATATTATTTTTAAATTTTTTAAAAATAATATTTATATTGTTTTATTTTAATATTTAATAATTTTATACATTTTTTTATTTATTGAAAATTTTTATATAGTCATCTTAACATTTTTTTATGTTTACATTAGAGTAGTATTATATATTTAGTATAAGTTTATTTTTTTCATGTGTTCTAAATTACATAATATATATATATATAAATAACATAATATAAAGTATATAAACTTAAAACGGGTAGGGCCGGGCTCGGGGCTTGAATATTCGAGCCCGACCCATATTTTAAATGGGCCTAATTTTTTTGCCCACGCCCATTTTTCGGGCTTTTTTTTTTTGCCCAAACCCTCTCGAATTTTAGATGGACCTTCAAGCCTAGACGGATAACCCGACCCATGGACAGGTCTACTATAACATCAATCCTTATCTCATAATGTTCTCTTTTATAAGTTTTCAAAAAAAAAAAAAAAACCATACATAACAATTAATATTAAAATTTCAGATTTCCACATTTCAATTCTTAAATTTTGAACTTTTAGAAAGTTTTCAATTTAGTTCTTTTAATCTAAAACATGTTAATTTAGTACAACTTTCCAATATATCATATTCTCATAGTCTTATCATAAAAATCCAAAATTTAATCTCTCTATTTAAATCCTTAATTTTAGAATTTTAGCCAAATTTACAATTTACTCCTTACTTCAATTTTTATCAAATTAATCACTTTAACAAATAATTTTTCAATTTACTCATCCAAATAATAATCAAAATAAATATTTACAACTTTCAGCATCACAAATGCACAATTTATCATTCACACTAATAAATTTTGCATTACAAATTTTCATAATTAAACCACTCACACTTGCTTTCTTTTAGTTATTCGCTTAAAATCATTCATCAATTATTCCTAAAATTATTCACCATTCTCTGCATGCATAAACATAATACTTTCTTTATTTAGAACATGAAAAATAATTATACAAAATTAATTCTTACAATATCTCATCAATTTAAACACTCAAATAAATGTAACATAATAATTAAAACCGCTTAGCTTAATTTCTTAACTAATTTCTTCACATACCCATTCTTTCTCACACTTCCATCTTCATCTTCAAGCCTTGACACCTTGATTTCCTAACTTCTCTTAACTTCCTTCACTTCCAACTCCAATTTCTTACTTCCAAAATGATAATCGAACTCTCTAGGATCTCCTTCACTTTTCATTTTTGGTGATTATAGAAATTTTCATGAATTTTGGATGAAAATAGTAAATTTAATGAAAAATGACTAAATTACATAAAGTGCAAAATTTTGTTCTTCTCCCTTTCATGGACATTGAGAGCTTTTTGAAAGTATGAAGAATTTTTTTCATACTTCCTTTATAATTATCATATATATATTAAAATAATAATAAAATAATAAAATATCACCAACATCATAATTATAATCTAAGGGTCTATATCCCTTTTCTTAATCTTCAAGTAAATCCAATGGCCTTGATTCATCCATACACTCAAGGGTATTGTAGTAAAATTTTCAAAATTATCTTTCTTGCAAATGGATCATTTTGCTCTTGAAACTTTTTTATATTTACATTTTTGTTGTTCACACTTTTGGAAAAATGACAACTTTAGTCGCTAAAATTTTTCTATTTTTCACTTTGAATCCTTAAATTTTTAGTATTTACAATTTGGCCCCATTACTCTTCAATTTTTTTATAATTTAGTCCGTACTTCAGATCATTATCTCTCAACATATTTCTTGTTTTAACTTCCTTCAATATCCAATACTCTTTTCTACTAACATTGATAATTTACATTTTATTTGCTCTAAGAAATCTTAACACATATATTCCCGAGTTTACTCTTCTTACTACTAAGGGAACTTTAAAGATGTTACATTCCCCGCTCCACTATAGATGTATAGTCTTAAAAACCACTACCACCTCCATGGATGTTAGATACATCCATCTCCCGCCCCAACATGCTCTACTTCAATTTAATTTTTGTACTTATCTTTAATCTTTTAAATCTTTTTAAAGTCGAGTAAACATCTAAACATAATTCTTTAAAAAAATTTTAAACATAAAATATATGAATTTTCTTCTATAATACTTTGTGACATTTTTACCTTATATATACAAAGAAAAAAAATAGTAATTTTGTATAGTGAAACGAACGAGACAAAACGAAAAAAATAGTTATTATAACTACTCTATACGCACTGTCCAAAATAAAAAATTCACCCTAGCCCACTCCGTTCACAATTTTTATTTTAAATCTACTTTATTCTAAGCGAATCAATTTAAAGTCTACCTCACATGTTCAAATTTTGTCATCTCCAAATAATCATAAATCTCTTACCCAACCTAGAAAAATAAATAAAGAATTAAAAAAAATTACTATAATAGCTTACCAAACCCCAAATCGTGTTACATTGAAACCATCATTTCCTATAGGGTTTTTTTTTTTTTTTTTTAATCTTACAACCTGTAAATTGTGCAACTCAACATAGCACCATACACTCAGATAAACACCAAAATGAAGAAATCAAAGGTTAAAAAATAAGGAACAATAGAAGATCACACAAATCGGTTAAATGGCTTTCTTCCAACCGTAGCAGGCATTGAAACGGTTGAATCCACACTCAAATTACCTATAGATTGAAGCGATTGGTTCTTATCTAAACCCTTTTGAGAGCTTGAATCCTTGCCTGAAAACAAAGACCCTTTGCTCCACTTGAATGATCCTATCCCTTGTGTCAAAGGGAATGAAAGCCGCCTCTTCGATGACTCGCTTCCTGGAGTCCCCATGAACATCTCCTTCAGATTGCTGTTGGCTCTTGCTTTGGCTTTCGCTGAAACTGTTGGTGTCATGTAATTTGGAACTGAAAACGGTGGGCAGCTAGTAAGGCTGTCATCATCCTTCAAGGGTAAGTCGAATGGCGAATCCGCTCCACTAGCTCTCGGTCTTGAATATTTTGACAATCCTGAACTGCTTCCTTGTAGAATTCTACTAGGTGGAGTTTGCATAGGTCGTGTAGTTGATCTTGTAGATTTCGGTGTCGGAGTGTCCATATTGTCAAACATAAATTGATGTTGCTTGCTGCTCAATGGCGGTTTTGGACTAGGCTTCAATTCGGAATTTGGCCTTGGTGGTGTAAGCTGGAAATTCTTAATGCCTTGGCTTTCAGGAGTGTTGCTAGAAGATAGCTGACGTTCTAACCAGTTCCACCACCATGGAAATCCACGAGTGCGAATGTCTGCGTGAACTGGTTTTGGAGTAGTTTTCCATAGCTGTATGGAGAAAGGTAAATCAACGGTAGTTAGGCTTATACAAGTCAAACTAAATGGAGATGAATGCTAAGGTTTGATTAGATTTGACATTCAACCCTATCAATGTTGGACGTAAAATATTCAGAAGCCAAGTCTCACTTCAGATGATCATCCGAGATCTCTTCATCAGTTTAATTCCCATAGGAAATGATACACCAATACGACAGAAAAACTAGAATGCTTAACCAACAGAGGGGTCCATTGAAGGACAAAGTATTGTTTCAACTAGCAGCTTTCGGCGAAAAGATATGCTGAAAATATGAGTTTATACACTAACCATCCAGCATGATCCAACTGAAACTGGATTTGGGGTAGTAAAAATACCTGGTGGGAATATGCATAGGCCATGGCTCTTTCTCTCTTGATGACTGCCTCTACCTTCCTCTGCATTCTTGCCTCGATTTCTTCTTTTGGTAGCACACTATCATCCCAGTCTTCATTGCCTGCCTCGGACTGATCCAATGCTCAACTAAGTTACTCATTTTAACAGGAATATAAAGAGTAAATATGTACGAAACAGGCATGAATTATCTCCAAGTTTCACCAAGTTCCCTAAGGTCTTATGAGACCAGAAAGAAGAGTATATGCAACCAGAGGTGAAACAAATGAAAACTTACTGCCTGACTGAAGGCCAATTTACCCAAGGTACTCTCCACTTCTTTATCATTCTTAAAATGAACCTCTTGTCGTGCTTGGTTTTCTAACATCTGGATCCGGCGTGACTGAATCTGAGACTGTATTCGCACCAAAAGCTGCATACGTTTCATTGCAGTTGAAGTTTGTCGTTTCACGTTTTGACCTCTAACAACTCCTTGAAGCCTCACAAGGCCTTTCCAAGCTCGAAAACTTCTCCTCGCCTGTATTATGAGTTCCAAGATAATTAATCTGGGAATCAAATATTGATGCAAGACAAATCAATGCAAAGGACTCTACTGTGTATCATCATACAACATGATATCACCAACAACTAAGAGCAATGTGATTAACTGTTTTCCCAAGGAAACTTCAGCCATTACTGAGCCCATTAGAAAGTTGTTCATAGCAAATGGCTTTTAACCTTTCTACCTATAAAGGTTTTAAGGGGAATTATGTTCATTTATAATATGTGAATATCAGCTGGTGGAAAGTGGAGGGGAAAGTGATTAAATATAGACCAGACTTGCACAAACAATAATATCCCACATCAGTACTTGTCATAAGTCCTTAAAATATGAAATCTTTAACAGATTAATTCTGCTGTACTATTATTCAGTTTATGGCCATATAATTTGTCATTGTTCGTCTTTTCAAAACCTGTTGCCTCCATGAAATTTGCACTTTGAAATCTTTTGTTAATAAGAAAAGTGAAAGATTTACCATATAACCTCTATAGGCTGCTTGAATTTTTGTAGCAGAAGCATGATGATTCCTTAAAGTTGGTTCTGGTCGAGGACGGACGACCTTCGGTGGAGCAGCTCTTGGAGAAGCAGCTCGTGGAGGGGAAACGGTTCTTGGAGAAGCAGCCCTCGGGGAAGCAATCCTAGGAGAGGCAATCCTCTGTGAAGGAACTCTTGGAGAAGCATCTTTATGAGGCACAAAAGGTGGTGTCGTTGGCTGCTCTGGAGGTGTTGGAGGCCTGAATACTAGTTTATGCTCTCTTTCAGCCTCCCCAAGAATTTTCTCAATACTGCTGGGCTCTCTAAAGAGGGGAATAAAGGAATTGGTTTCTCCATGCCTTAATTTTCCTAGGCCTTTCTTCTTCTTTTCTTTACCACTTCGTTTATCCGATTCCTGAGGGATTTAACCATAGAAAAACAGAAGGCGTCTTCTCAATAACATTTAGGTAGAAAAAAGTTCATGCTTTACAAGAACTAAATCCAGAGTGCTTCTTTCGATGCATGAGATACATTTGATCTATGAAACAAACACATTGACTTCAAGAGCTGACTATGAACAAAAATGTCTTCAATCAGAAATTTCACTCTCCAAAGGCAACTAATTCTACCCATTTCTATTTTGACATCTTTCCAAATCCGGGTTCTTTTGTTTACCTAATCAGCAATCACAACTATCTGCTGGATGTTTGAACCTTATACACAAAATGTAAGTTTTTCTCTAACAAAAATATAAGATAGATAATGAAATTAAACAATAAAAAACATCTACAATTAGTACGTTCTTTTCATATAGTTAATCAAAACCATAGACAAAGTAGCGAAGTCCATATGCACCTAGTTAAAAATACAAACTTACATTACTTAGCTTTTCCTTGGAGTGTGGTATGAAAACCCTTTTAATTGCAGAAAACCAACTTCCTTTCTTTCCCATACTGCCAGCATTACTTTGTTGGTCTAAGCATGTGAAGAAACAGAATAACCAAAAAAAGCCAGCAAATCCACTCGTGCAAGGGCCAAAACGACGGTCCTATCTGGAGTCGTAAAGAGATGCATAAGATCTAATGTAATTACAGTGCTATACAGCATAGTGTCTATCATGAAAGATAAGGATGAAAAACAATGCATTAATCAAAACGTTTAATGTTTCATGCAGATTCTAAAATTCAAGTTTTCAACCATGAAATCTGATTAAACTGCTTGATAAGCGTTATGACTTGGAAACTTCTCAGGCTTTTCATGATGCAAAAGTTCTTAAATAAAGAACAAATGTTACGACATGGAAACTTTTGTAAACACAATAATAAGTAAATTAGCTTGATTATTCATAAGGATAAGGTCCCAAAACTACTCATTAAAAGAGAATTAAAACTACTCACAAAGGAGGCTATAGGCCTGAAACTAAGGTCAGCCACCACCATGAATGAATCAAACAAAAAGCAAAATGAAAAGAACAGATGACACGAGAAGAAACAGGGGAATTTTGGTATGGTGATTCAGCATTCGGTGTAAGTTGAACGAAAAACAGCCTCCAGATTCTCACAGGATATAACTAAATTGGGTTTAACCCACAAGTTTGTTTCTTATGGTTCCAATTTAAGCTCAAAACATTTCAGTCCAAGTATAGAAACCCTTGCAGACATATACAAGCAGGCATAAAAGTCCATTTGTTTTGTTAATCACCCATGAATGATAATTTTGTCACTTTTTATATAATTAAAATAATAGTACAGAAATCCTTGACAATCAGCATAAACTTCCTCTCCGCAGAAATTTTTCCTTCTGGGAAGCTTGAGTTCTCCTAGTAGAAACCCCCCCCCCCCCCAAAAAAAAGTTCACCATAAATACTCAAAATGCTAGAGATTTTTTATTTTCAGAAACTCCTGGTTTTGATAACATATAATACTTGCCATGGAGAGGGGATGGGGGGGAATCTGTGTTGTTTAAAGCTTAAAAGACAACAATTAATTCTCCAACAAAACTTCTGACACTCGTACAGAAAAGATCTAAAGACAGGAAAATTTTAATACTAAAAGTTTACTACCTTAAAGAAAAGCTCACTTTTTGAAAATTATAGTTTTCTACTCCATCCCCAAGAACATAATTAACACAGAGCCAAAAGAAAAAAGATTACCTTTGATCATGAACAACATAATTGACAAAAACCCAAAACTTTATATAAACAAAAATGCTAAAAAGAAAACTAAAACATACGTGTAATGTACCTTCAAGAGAGAGCTTCAAACTTCCAAATTCTGCAAGAAACCTTCAAAAAGCTAAGTTATGAGAAGCTAGAAAAAGAAGAACAGCAGCAAGCAGCCATATCTAAGCCTCCTCCATCTATCCCATACAACATTGTTGTTTCAAATAATCTTTTTCTTGGTCCTAGCCTTTTTATCTAACACATGGGGGAGAGTTTCTATTTTGTTTCTTTCTACTCACTATTGTAATGTTTCTTACCTTTCGAAACACAAATTCTTTAACCTTTTTTGTTTCCCTTGGGTGGGTATGAAATTGTCCAACTTTTTCATATTTTTTTTTCATTTGCCACCTTTTTTTAACTTTGGGTGGATGTGTACATGTTTTTAAAAGAAAGAAATCATCAAAGGGGTTGCTGCAGTTGATGATGATGATCAGATTCATATCAGAAAACGAGTATAAGAAAGGGAAGGGTTGAGAGAAAAAGGGTTGCCCACTTTTTCACTCAATGTGCCAAACTTCAACCACCTTTACTTGAATAGGAAGACTATTTGGACAGCAACCATGCCCACTCACTGATTTAAACG
Organism: Gossypium sturtianum; assembly: GCA_025698515.1. NCBI lineage: Eukaryota > Viridiplantae > Streptophyta > Magnoliopsida > Malvales > Malvaceae > Gossypium > Gossypium sturtianum. The sequence goes on from CM046952.1 coordinate 45,347,878, forward strand.
GTTAGGTTTGGTACTCTTTCAATTCTTTTTTTCCTTAACCATTAATGTTGTAAATATAAAATTTATATTAAAATGTATTTCACATACCAGACATGCTTCAAGTGTGAACTATCTGTCTGGTCTGATAGGTTTGACCTGCAAGGAGAAACACGAAGATTTTTTGAGTTTCTGTCTGAGATTCGCTACCATGGATACCTCCGCTTGACCGAGTCTCAAGCCTTGGAGAAAATGGTCAAATGATAAATGCCATTTTATCTTACCAATATTCTTTTAAGTCCCTTTTTTACTCATACCTACCTCATTTATTGACCTGGTTTCTATTTTATCACTACTTTGATTTTCTTTTAAGCTCAAACAGACAGTGATAAAGAATGTTTTCTTCTGATTAATGAATCTTATTTTTGGATATTATTTAGTTTTCTAGATTTTATGAAAAACCAAATTTATTTTGGTAATAATAATGATCCATGCACTACTGTAAAGGAAACTTGGCAGTCCACAACTATCTCAAGTTACCTTAGTCTTAGGTAAAGTGATATTAATAATATTATCAATGGCATTGGCAACGTGCAATAGAGGAGCGTGTTCAACACTTGCTATTTATTGCAGTGGAGCTACAAATAGTAAACCCACTCAAGCATTAACTTTTGTCTTGTAATAAAATGAATAAACTGATAATGTGGGGGTGATCCTCATACAAGAGGATGTGGGACCACAGACACCCAAGTTTGGAATCAGGAAATTTTTTTAAAGAGTTTGAAATTAAATTAATATTTTAATATTTTTAAAAAAAAATTGTATTTGGGACATGTGATCTCAGCCATTGGATCAGCATAAGGATCTGTAAAGACTATGATTGATCTCTGCAAAGTTTGTTGCGGTAAAAGGCATCATTCTTTTCGGGCTCTAAGTCAGAGTTGCAAAACAACTTATGGGGTGCTATTTTGATATAATAAGAGAGAAGGAAAATACAATTATTTGTCCTTGGTTTATAAAATTAGAGAAGGGAAAGTGGTTGTTGCAGGAAAGCAGTGTGGTGCATATCTCACCAAGATTGGTAAGTGTGATATAGATGAAATAACTACTATCCTTTATTTATAAGTTCAGCATTTGGTTTTTTGTTTACACTTTAGAATGCCGTCTAAGCAATTTGTTACTTGTTTGATTTACCACTCCAAATTTCATTTTTTCTATTTTTTTTTTTAATAACAATGTGTCCAATACTTTATTTATTTATGGGATAAATCTTTCTTTTAAATTTTGGCAACTCTGTTTAAAATTTATTTATTTAAGTTAAGCTTTGAACTTGATGATTTTTTTACATTGGACCTCAATTTTTTTTTTGTTCAAGTTCGATCTTGAACTTGATATTTGTTTCCATATTGGCACTTAAATTTTTTTTTTATCCAAGTTAGTCTTTGAAAAACAATTGTTAAGTTTAAGAATTAATTTAGACAAAAAAACAATTCAAACCCCAATATAGGAGTAGTTGCTAGTTTAGACCCCAATATTTGAACAATTATCAAATTCAAGAATTAACTTTGACACCCACAAAAAAAATTTGAAGTTCCAATTGAGAATAATTACCAAATTTAGACCCAAATAATGATTTAACCCTTTATTTATTTATTTATTTTTCTTTTAGGACTATATTATCCTTTAAAATATTACCTTTATTCTTTATTTACTCTACATTCTCTTTTTTTGTTGAGTATTCTTTTTACTGAATCTTCCTCTTCTTTGTCTGGTAATTCTATTTTTTTAACATCAACATTCAAATTGAAACATTCATATAATTTATTCCAAGCATTTTATAGGTATATTCAAAATCATTTAAAATTTAATGTCATTTAAAATAAAATGAAGTGTTTAAGAGTAACGATAAATAGAGTTGACAAAATAGACTCGAGCTCGAAAATTTGTTTTTGTCAATCCGAGCTCGTAAAGATCTAAATTTGAGAAAATTTAACCCCATAATTATCCAAGCCCAAGAAATCCAAACCCTAAAAAATTTGTGTCCGATAAAAATTCGAGCCCAATAAAGCTCAAGCTTGAAGAATCCGATCCTGAAAAAGCCTAAGCCTAAGGCCGACCCGAGTTTGAGCTCAAACTTGAAACCAATTGGAGCTAAAGCCCGAGATAGATCTAATCTAAAATCTGAAAAGGTCCAAATTTATAAAGAAACAATCATCAATAAATAGGTTAAAATATACCATAAGTCCTTGTACTCTTCACAAATTTAGAATTTAGTTCCTATACTTTTATTTCCAAAAATTTAATCTATTTACTTTTCAGATTTTTGAAAATCAAGTCATATTGTTAATACTATTATTTTTTTGTTAAATTTATTAATGCGACATTAATAATTAGGTTAAAAAATGTCACATCAGCATACTTGTCCAAGTGGCATGCCATGTGTTAACTTCTCATTGATTTTGCCAATCGCGTGAGCATTTGTTAATAATCAAACCAGTCAATAATGGTTTTCATTATCGACAAAGCCTAGTTGAATTGAGGGCTCAATTGAGTACATTCTTTTAAGGACTTAATTGATTTTCTTTTATTTTTTTACTAAAGACATTTTTTACCCTTAAGCCTAAATATAATAAATATTTTTCAATATTCAAATTTTAATAATAAAATAAAAATTATTCAAATATCAATTTAGTAATATAATAATTAATAAAAATTATTCTTACCAATTTAAAAGTTTTTCCAAACTTGTACCTTATATATATTAAATAATAATTCAAATAAATAAAATTTATATACATATCATATAACTATTAATATTACATACAAATAAACAAAAAAAATCATAAAAGTTTATATGCATATTATAGAATAATATTAATTATGTTTATAAAATTCTTATATATTATATAATCATATACATCGCTTATAATAAACATTTTTTAGTTATGTTATATACAATATTTCTATTTAAATAAAACATCTATATAAAATTTATGTTTTATATGAAGCAAATTTGTTTTGTAACATCCTATACCCGACCCAATCGTCAGATTCGGGTACTAAATGTCACAATTTAATCGTTACATAGCAACATATTTCCAATTTTTTTTTAATTCTACGCTAGACTCAATGCTACGTCCACATACAAATTTGACTCAATCAATTAACTAACCAAAGCATTTTCATAAATGAACATCGTATGAAATCTCTTATTATACGATTAACTAAGTAGAAAAATGTTCTTTACAACATACCCGTCTACTGAATATACCTATATATGCAATTTTAACAAGTTGGATTTTGCTTAATTACATATTCAATCCCAGAGGCATAGCCTCTAAGGGCACCCCTCTATATGCATGATACTGCTTCAAAGAAACCCACCTACATTTCGCGAGGTCTAGCTTGGTCCCTTCTCATAGTTTCCATAATAGCCTTCGATCTTATATTCAAGGCAAACCACTCATAAGTTCGAATTTTGCAATGCCATATTCGTAATCTACCCGGTCCTCCATCACCGTTAATCGAAACATACTTGAGGGAAGTTGGTTTTTTCCACGTGGCCTACTTAGGCGGGGGGTGTAAGTTGGACTCAAAACTCATAAGTGCATTGGTTGAGAGGTGGAGACCAGAGACGTACACATTCCATCTTCCATGCGGTGAGTGTACTATCACTCTAGAGGACGTGCAGTTACAGTTGGGGTTACCCGTGGACGGATCGGTAGTTGTCGAGTCTGTTCAATCTGTTAATTGGGGGATCGTCTGTTACAAACTTTTGGGTGTGGTATCGAAGATGATTACTGGAGGTCGAATCGAAATGGCCTCATTACGAAATAATTTCGTGGAACTGGCAGAAGATTCTACTAAAGAAAGAACAGTACGATACGCTCGGGCGTACATCCTTCAGATTATCGGGGGTATTCTAATACCTAATAAGTCATGAAACCTTGTACATCTAAGGTGATTGTTGAAACTCATCGATTTTAAACAGGCTGGCGAACTTAGCTGGGGGTCCACAGTGTTGCCGACATTGTACCAGGAGATGTTTCGGGCGACGAAATTAGAAAAAATCAAAATTGGTGGTTGCCTTTTACTACTAAAATCATGGGCTCAGTACTACCTTCCACTTTTACGTCCTCGAGTGGACTACCCGTATACATTTCCACTCGTAACAAGGTAAAATTCAGTTTGTATTACCATTATCAAATTGATTTAAAATAAAATTATTATGCTAATAAGTTATTTAATTAGGTGGAACCATGCCCCAAATCACGTGGGATTACCTATCGAGTTTGAAGATATATGGCTTCTATTGGACCAGCGATCGAAAGCAGATGTATGTATTTATTTAATTTTGAACTATATACAAATAAGGTAGTCGATTTCGTATTTAGTAGTATATATATAAATAATGTTTTTATCACATTCATATAGTTTCAATGGACAACATATGAGGACCCAGCAATTCGGGCAGTAATTCTTGAGGAATTCTTTGTGAATCCCAACGCCTGGCACGTTAAGGTCCAATTGATAGTATAAGCTACCGTCGAGATGCACGAGGTGGATAAAGTGTTGCGGCAGTTCAGATTCCGGCAATCGATTCCCGTGGCACCTCAGGAGCTTGATGATCTGCATCGTATCGACTTATGGCGACCGAATACTAATTGGTCGGTATTCCACTCGCAATCCATCGATATATGGAATAATCATATGATTTTTTACATACTTGCGACGCAATTCTCGTTCTGTAGTTAACATGCGATCCAGATTACATGACATGGTTTAGGATCCATGGCAAGCCATATTTGTTTACCAAAGAGGATAGGCATCGGTGTCCCTATACGAGTAGGCTACGACAGACCCCTTTAAATCCAATGAGTGGCGAGACGGGCCCATCATTAACGCCCACGCAAGGACCAACTCCGACAGCATCAACACCGCCACTCTCACCATATCCCCTTCATTGTGTATTCTCTTATTCTGGTCATTATCCTAACTCTTTTATTTTCACATAAGCATAAAATATTGCACCACATTTTTCTAATTCTAATCCTATGTCAAGTTGGACTGTTGGTCATCCATCATCGATGTGGTACACGCCTGGGCCATCTCATTTCCTGATGGCAACGACGCATATGACGATGTATAGGCCATCTATGCATAAGGCACCAACGGGGAGTCCACTCATTATCCCATCGACTTATGGGACTCAACATAGTTACGCTTATTCACCGTGGGTGACGCAAACACCTCTGGCATCTTTGCTCTATCAAGGTGGGTCATCTTCCCAACCACCTAGTCATAGGTCGGAGGTTGCACAAATGCAAGGATCTACATAGACCGAAGGTAAACCCCAACAACCACAACCTCAGTCGAAAGTAGAACCTAGAAGGAATCCAGCGCGTAACCGTCAACCACCTCGATGTGGCATAGATTCCGACTGGCATATGCACTGATGAATTGTAAATTGTATCATTTAAATTAATATAAGTTATTTTGAATATTTTTTGTACACTATCTAATTTAGCTATCCATTAAACCCTAATCAGAATTTGAATTTACCTTGAATATTTTCACATAACATTGCAATAAGATTTGATTTGAACATAAATATCAAATGTTTTTGTTGAAAATTCACATGAACAAATATTAAATTTATTTTGGATTAACAATGGCTAACAATTTCCATGAAAACATATTATAATGTTTAACTTCGATGTGGACATGATGACATTGTATGACCCGGGTTCCTACACCACCCGCATAATCTCTGTTAGTTTGAGTGCTCCCGAATATCTATGTTGTCGCGTATTTGGGTCGAGCACAATTGACCTTTTGGTTTGCGATGTAGATCTTTATCAGGTAAAAACTTAAAAGGAGCAAGCCCTAATAACCCAGTGATAATGTACCCGAGGCAACACATATATGCGGACTGGTGAACTTTTTAATTGTCCATAACTTCGTCTTCTTCCTAATAGAAGCCATGATTTTTCATGAGTAATTGTCATCTTGGACTGCACATTTCCCTTCAAACTTCTCAGATTTGGATTTAACTATGTGGAAGTTAACCCTGTTATTGATGTTGTATCGCTTCAATGCTGCGAGAAAACCATCTTTATTGGAATACTCCCTACCCATTTCCAAATCACCCGAATCCAACGATGCACTTCTATGGCCAGGCCTCCTGTGTGGCAGGTCTGTAAACTCCAACGTATCCTCTGCCGAAAGATCGACATTATGTATGTGGGCTAGCAACGAGTAAGACGTGAATCGTGGATCTTCTTTTTCACCTTCATTACCCCCTCCACCGTCTTCAGGTTCAGTTGGGACAGGCTCCGGTTCAAAAAATAATCCAACTTCTGAACCATCGAAACCAAGCTCTCAGGATGGATCCACATCAGATTCATTGTCATCTTCATTCTCCGACCCACTAACATCTGCCATGTTGGAGGTCCCCTCATCGGTGGACGCCGTAGGAAGTAAATCATCCCTTCTCGTGTACGTTTTGGAACGTCCAAAATCACATGTCGATTATCAACTATTGGAAGATGATGTCATTCCCTAGGAAGTATTCCCAGCGTCAAACATCAACCCACCGAGGTGCATGTCTCATCCACTAACTGAGTGTTGTGTAGAGGTCGTGTATTCTGTTTTACCACCAAAACCCGATGGTTCGGTGTTCTGCCTTCCACGATTAAAATCTAAAGCCGAAACAGATAAGTGTCTTCCCATTGATGATCTTGGGATATCATAATGGGAACTTTTTAACAAAGTGGTTGTACTATCGACATTTTCAACTGTTCTCTCAGACAGGAAGAGACATTGAAGTTGCAAGTCCCTCATCCGATTTTGAAAATTCCACATATAATTCAAGAAACGGTGATCCACTTTCAAGGTGCGTTTGCACCATCGCCTTTAAGCCTTGAGCACCTTTGATATCAAGTGAGTCATATCTCACGGGATCTACCGAAACTCAAAATCAATACTTAATAGACGAAATTCTCATTGTTATAGATCCGAAGATTTTTCACCTAATTCTTTTACGAAGTTCTGTCAACTCTCTGTTCTGGTTAAAAGCTAGTCGCGTTGTGTTCTTCGATAAAAAAAGCATGTCGTTCTCAGTGTCACGGACCTCACCATCGTAATAAATAATAGCATTAATTCGTCCACTCATTTTCAACCAATTTATCTATCGAGAGAAATTCAAAACACGCAAAATTAACACAAAAAATCAAAAAATTATGCAATAAATATAATGCTTCGTATAAATATTAACACGAAAACTCAACTTATACCTTCAACCCCAACTTCTATTCTTCTGAACTTTTTCAATTTTTATTGCTCTAACTTATGCCATCAGAGGCTGAAATATGGGTCATTTATAGACTAAGAGAATGCATCCCACTCCTTTCTGTAAAAAGCCCTAAGAGTCCCGGGATATTTTTTTAGAACCATCTCATAAAATTTATTTTCTCAGAAGCAGCAGTACTGAAAAGGGCGTCCAATTGGAAGTGTTTTCAGTGCTTTTGCTGACAGTGCATCCTGCTTGGAGCGTTTTTCCTCTACAAACCTCAACCCCCACTATTCAGGGCATTTTTTATAAACCTCATCCCGAGAATCTCGAGATATTTTTTAGAACCATCTCATCAAATTTATTTTCTCAGAAGCAGCAGTTCTGGAAAAGGGTGTTTAGTTGGAAGCGTTTTTAGTTCTTTTGCTGACTCTACATCCTACTTAAAGCATTTTTTCTCTACAAAACTCAACCCATCTCGTCAAAATTATTTCTTCAAAACCCATCCCCTCAAAACTATTTTTTCAAAACCCATCCTGTACAAATTATTTTTTTCAGACCACTTAAACCCTAAAAATAAAGGAAACCATAAACTTAGACACTTAAAAATAAAACCCCTTAAACCCTAATTTCATAAACCTTAAACCATAACCATAACACTAACCCTAAATAATTAAAAATTTTAAAACCCTAATTGGGAAAACACGGGCAAAAGCGCGCCCACGTGGACGCTTTTTAGAAAAATGCTTTCACGTCAGCGCGTTTTACCTAACATCAGGGAAAAAAGCGCTGAGCTGGACGCGCTTTTCTGTGTTTCCCCTGAAAACGATGCCAGCTTAGCGCGTTTTTGTAAAAACGGACCATTCCCGTCATTTTTAAAAAAACTGGCCCATTTCTGTAAATTTTTTTTTTTAAAAAAAGGCTTTTTTTTGGTCAATTGGTCAAGGAAAAAAAGAAGAAAAAGAAAATAAAAGAAAAAAATTATTTCCTTGGCTTTAGAAATAAAATGGTAAAATTGTTACTATGCCCCTATTTGACTTGATTAGCTTTCTTTATAGTAAAGTACCACATGGTAGTATTTTAGCGATCTACATGTACTACCACATCATACTTTGTAAAAACCCAGGTACTTTTTGTGACAACAAAAGCAAAGTATATGAGGCAAATTGGACATTTAAAAACTTTAGATACCACATTAAAAATTTTGCTAAAGTATAGGAGGCAAATATGCTATTACCACTAATATAAATTATAAAACATCAAATTATTTGAATCTCTTTAAGCTCACTAGACCTAACCCTGAAAAATTTTGAGCCTGAAAATATCTGAATCCGAGAGGGTCCGAGTTTGAGAAAACCCAAACTTGAAAAATCTGAATTTGAGAAAAATTCGAGTCCATGAAAGCTCAAACTGATCCCAACCAGAGATATTCGAGCCCGAAATAATCCGAATCCAAACACAACTCAATCTGAGCTTAACCGTTACCACCTTTAAAGATAAAGATGTAAAATAAAAACTTTCATAATTTAAAATTTTATATTTATTAAACAATTTAATTATATTTTTTATTTGATTTTAAGTAATATACCACAAAAATTATAATTTAAACTCTACATTTAATTTTTAACAAATAAATTTTCAAATTTTAAACTTTTTCCGTAATAAATTTATATAGAGATGATCGAGGCTTTTTTATAGCAATGATATAAAAAATAATAATTATATACCAAACTGGTATGTCAGCCAGATTATATATCAAAATGGTATATCCATTGCAGTTTCTTATAGCCAAATTTAAATATATATATATATATATATATTAATAGGACATGGCATGTAGATAGGCGACACCAAAGAAATACGGGTCAAATACAACCCGTATACCACCGAAACCCAACCCAACCCCGTGACCTTGGCAGCGAAGTGACAACCGTAGGTGAAGGCCACCTCATAGGCGGCACCAAGTTTGTAACACCCCTAACCCGTATCCGACGCCGGAATAGGGTTACGGAGTATTACCAGACTTATAGCTTATAAAACCAAACATTTCATAAACAATTATCATTCAAAACAAAAAATCATTCATAATCATTCATATGGTCCCTAATACGAGCCTTCGAGGCCCAAAATAGACATTAAAAATGGTTCGGGACTAAATCGAGTACTTAAGAAATTTTTAAGAAATCATGGAAAATTTAGTGGTTTTTTTTGTTATAAATGTTAATTTTTTTTTCTTGTTTTTGATTTATTTCGATTTTTATTTTTATTTTTGTAAGGTATTATTTCGTTAAAAAGAGATATTATTTTGGTAAGATATGTTTCTATTTTATATTTTCATTCGTAAGTTTTTTTTATGTTTTTTATTATATTTAAATAACAATATTCATATTTATGTATAATCCTCTATATTTTGTTTTTTATGTAATTTATTTGTCATGTGTGTTTTAGATTTATTATGTTTATTTCAAAAAAAAAAAACATTCGTATTTATTAGGTTTATTATGTTGAGATAGTTTATGTTATGTTTCTGTTATATTTTTTTATTGACATGTCTTTTTTATTATTTTAACATAATTTTTTTGTTTTTTATGTTGGTAAAAGATGGGACCATTGAGTTGGAATTTATGAGATATTTTTATTTTGTTAATTATATACTACAATAGTATAACAAAAAATATGATGTGGACAAAACTGTTTAGTATTTTTGTAATGAAATTTTTGTACTGTATTTATTTATAAAATTTACTGTATCACATTTAGGTATTTTGAGAAATATTTAAAATGGATCAAACTTAGAAATTAATTATCGAAATTTGTTTCAAAATTGTAGATATCGAAATGGGTTCTTTGATACGATGGTCACATATCAAACACAATTAATAAGATGGTAATATATTGTTATTTGTTATTCACGGGTTCCCTTATAAAAAGCTCCACGTATTTATGGAATTAAATTATGTTATAAAAATTATTTTCTGTAATTTAATTGTGTCAGGGTCTGTACCGCGCATTGAGGGGTCGTGTGAATGGTTTAGGATATCCCCCGTATGAACGACTGATGCCATACTTGGAGTTAGCCGGATTTGGGTCAATAGCATTGATTTGGACGTTTGATTTGTGGTTCGACTTAATTCCGCTTTGGTCGAGCGTTGGTGCTCGAAGACCCACACTTTTCATTTGCCGTGTGGGGAGTGCACTGTCACTCTAGAGGATGTTACACTGCAACTTGGGCTCCCAATTGAGGGGAGTGCGGTAACGGGCGTAAGTACGATCTCTGAGCCAGCCGCCCTTTGTTATAACCTACTAGGAGTCTCGTCCAGTGATGCTGAGTCGAAATTTACAAGTTTGAGATTTTCATGGCTGAAAGCCAATTTTAAGCATTTATCAATTAATGCCACTAAGCAGGAGGTGATGTTCACTACTCGAGCGTACATTATGCACATTATAGGGGGTGTTCTCATGTCGGATGCAAACAACAACATGGTTCATTTGATGTACTTACCCCTATTAACTGATTTTCTTAATGTCCGCTCGTATAGTTGGGGTTCCGCAGTACTGGCTATGTTGTATCGTGAGCTTTGTCGGACAACAAAGCCTTCTGCCGTGGGCATAGGTGGATGCCTCATATTGCTACAGTCTTGGGCTCTTTACCGGATGCCATTCTTGGCATCGATTAGTCACCAAGCATATGTATTTCCACTAGTGAATAGGTGACAAAATTTTACCCGTTATAAAAATCAATTGACATTTTTTTCTAATGATATTATTCTAACAAGTTATTTGTTTTCGTAGATGGAGTACCAATCCAGGTATTAGGAGGTCATACACTGTTTCGATATACCATCTAATGATTGAACAACATGCCGGGGAAGGGGTAAGCTATTCCAATATTCGTGACACGTAATTACTTTGTATATCTTACTCGAACCGTGTTAGAATTTAACCATGTTATTAATTGTGCAGTTCATCTGGATGCCCTATCGGAGACTGGAAATTGCAGCTGCTATTCCCTCGTCTGCCTATATTCACTCACACTTGTGGTGCATTAACATACCCATTATCAATTTCCAGACAGTGGAGTGGTATAATGGGGATTGAGTACTCCAGCAGTTTGGTTGCATATAGTATTTTCCAGCTCCGCCAATGCAATTGGGGAAGATCCACGGGATTAACAAGAGGGGAAAACATAGAAATAATTGGAGGGTTGTTCATTAACAATATATTGCAGTGTGGGACAACCAGATGGCGCAGAGACCTCAGATGTATATTTATTTCGATTTGCAACCCTCGTTAGAGTATATACAATGATACTCCAATACGAGAAAACCGTATTTACTTGATGGGCAATCGGTTGTAGTCCCCTCGTACATGCACCGACTTGGGGCATACGACCCAAAGCCCAAGCGATCTCATACACATTTTGGGGTTAGTTTTTATCATCCAGAGTTGCAGGTCGATGACTATTTCCCAGGTTCGTCAGGACATGGATATCAGTCAGATTTTGATATCTTCAGCCCACTACCATTGCAATACTCTACTTCTCTTGGCCTATATCCACTACAGTACTCCACTCCTCCCGGCTCGTATCCACTGCAGTACTCCACTCCTCTCGGCTCGTATCCATCGCAGTACTCCACTCCTCTCGGCTCAAGTTCATCGATGGCATTTGGGACATATGATTTTTCTTCTATGTTTCGTACACCCCCATGTGCGAAGTGAAGAGAATGTTGATCGCTGTGATCACTCGCAATGTGAATGTCGACCTCCACAAAAATATACCCCTAGGACCACACCATCAAACCATCAATTTTAGGGGTTTTTGCAATTTAAATAGTCAAGTTTGTATTTATTTAATTCTACAAAAATATAAATGAAAAAAAAAAGACAATCTTTGTATTTATTTAATTGAGATTCATTACAACATTAAAACTTGGAACAAACTTTGTAATTTAAATTAGATTAATTGCAACATTAAAACAAAGAACAAATTTTGTAATATAAATTAGATACATTGGAGAACATTAACTCAATTCCTACTCGATCGCGACGATTGTCCAATATGATAGTTTCGCTACGGGCATTTACTCCGATTATGACCAGCTAATCTGCATATGCCACAAAGCTTTCTGTTGGATTTCTCCCTAATGTCCATTTCATTATGGATTCTAGATGATTGCGGACGACCTTTCAGATTCCTACGGGATCCTCTGTTTGGGACAGGCTCGAAAGTCGTCAGAGGTACCTCTCATGCAGACAGGTCAGGCAGGACGGGGAACTCGTTCTCCTAGACACGCAATGTGTGCTCGAGGGTGTACATTTCATCAATAAATTGTTCAACATTGAGCGAGACTTTAGCACAAGCTGCCACGGCATGCGCACAGGGATAATGAAGTGTCTGGAACCTCCTACAATCGCACTGCCTGGACCTAGGTGGTATACCGGGTCGATGACCGATGGTCTCCGTAACTCGAAATGTTTCAAGACGTCGTGAATATACTTCTACATTCATAGACCTCGCTATCTGACGGTTTGAAACCATTGCATCCCTGAAATATTCGAAAAAAATGTGTCCTACCTCCATCTGGTTGACTTGTTGCTGCCCCATTCTTGGCATCAAGGTAGCCAATCTGTAGAACATAGCCGAGAACACAGATGAAATAAGAAGATGTCGTGTTTTTATCAACACGGAGTTAACCCCCTCCGCCAAGTCAATGGTCACATGACCATAGTGAAAGCCCTCGTTGAAACTTTGAGCCCATTGCCACGACTCCATGGTACTCAACCACTGTCGAAAAGGTGTGTTCGTTTCACCCTCCATGTCACTTTCAAGTCGAGTTATCCTTTTCTGGAAAATGTGTGGCTCTAACTCGTACACTGTCTATATATTAAGAAAACATAAGTTACAGTCTCGCCCTAAAACATTAAAACGTATATTGAAAATATAAGGTCATCCTTTACTCATTCTCACAACTTGTCTCCGCCAATCTGCATTATTATAATCTTAGTGAAAGTTAGCCGCGATGTGTCGGATGCAGTAAACAGATCTCCATGGTACACCGAAATGCTTAATGGCGGCAATTAATCTTTTCCCTCTATCGGAAATGATGCAAATATTATCGGTACTACTAACATACCTCCGCAGGTTCGTAAGGAAGAATTCCAAGATTCCATGTTCTCCTTATCCACAATGGCAAATGCTATCGGGAGCACGTTCTTGTTCCCGTCTTTAGCAACCGCGAGAAGCATGATCTACGTATATTTACCGTATAACTAGGTCCCATCTACTTGCACAAAAGGCTTGCAGTGGGAAAATGAGCACACGCATGGATCAAACGTCTAGAATATCCGTTGGAAAATTCCTTTTCTCGGTTGTAGTTGGTCATCCAGGCTGTAATAAGGTCGTGTCTGCAACTTAATTACAGTCTCCAGCATGTACTCCCGTATAGCGGCTATCAATCCTTGTAGCTCATTGTACGACACGTCAAAATCTCTGTACAATTGTTCCATTGCCACCTTTTTAGCTATCCATGTCTTCTGGTATGATACTCGATACTGAAATTGTGTCTGCATTTTGGCAATCAGTACTGAAACTTTAATGGTCGGCATGTCTTTCACCACTGGCATAATGCACGTACAGATAGTTTTGAAATCAAGTTTTCATTGATCTTCTGTCATACGTGTTGAAGTACATATGTGAGGCCCAACAAAGTTTCGTATCTCCTACATCTGCGACTTCTGGATAAATGTGGCTCGTACCCACCAATTGCAGCCTTCCGTCGACCTCTAACACTCTCCAATATATTATGTCAGTTTAGACACGTTGACTTTGTAGTCCACTGACACATTCATGCTATACCGCTTAATGGCAAATACGCACTCTTCCTTACTTTCGAATCTCTGGCCCACGAACAACTCCTCAGGATCGGAATCTACGGCCAAACGGTGAGCAAGTAGTATATCAGGGTACTCTAAAAACTCGGCTGCATGCGCCGTATTGGGGTCTATGAGTGACATGTATGCCCTGGGATTATTATGTATCACAATACGTCGAATCTGGTTCCCTACTGAAAATGCGTTAAGTTTCCATCGTCACTCACACCTATGTCGTCAATATCATCCAGGACCTCGTCCAAATCGGGATCACTATCACTATCGACCTCGTGATCAGAAGGATCACTACTGTCATATCTATCATCACCAACCACATCACTCTCGGGTGCCGCATTAAGATCGATGTCGATCCTGCGTACAGTTGATTGACTATCAACGTACGATATCGAAACCACCATACACAGTTCTTGAGCTCCATGTTCTTCACCTAATGGAGTGGAATCTTCAGTTGGCTCCACACCTGCTAACTCAGCAAATAACTGAATCGGTGCATTTTGGTCGTTCCGATTCCCACAATAAAGAGCGATGATTGTCTCCACGTCTTCATCGTCTACAAGTTTCATCTCGGTAAATTTGATGGGATCTGTCGAAACTGGAAACTTGTAGAAAAGTTTCGAGATCTTTCTCCCACAATGTCTAACAATTTTTGCACTAATCATTTCCTTCATATCATCAAACGAGACATTTCTATTAAATCTCATTGCTATTTGTTGGCGACATTCAAATATACAACCAACTGTTGTTGTCAAAATTACTTCATCGAAATAAACGCATAAAAAAACCTAATTAACCATCTTCAGTAGTAAGTCTGTTAAAAAAGAAATAAAAATTTTCAATACAATTTTGAACAGAAAAAAAAATTACTTAAATAAAAAATTTAATGAAAAAAAAAGACCAACATTATATCAATATGTAAAACTTTTTATTCATAAGCTCAGACTTTTTCAGTTCTCATTTTGTACATGTACAATTATATTTACTCATTTTTTTCACATTCTCTACTCTCTAACGTTTACTTTATCTTTACATTTAACCACTTAAACTCATTTCTATGTTTTCTTCCATCTCCGATTCTGTATCTTTCTCCAGGAAATTCTCTATATTTAATTTTGAATTCTCTTCAAATTCATCTTCTACAATCCAATTTGGAATTTCCTCAGGATCTTCTTCCTCTTCATTCTTTATAATGGGTATTGAATTTATAAATTTTCTTGGTAATTTCCTAACAACTAATTTATCTATCCATGGCATATCAAAGACATTTTGCTCCCCAGTCAAATATCGCGAACCTACACATTGTCTCACTATTTTCCTTGCTCCATAAGAGATTATAAACTTCACAAGGTATATAACTATATTCCAATAGGTTCGTAGTACCAATGTCTTCCAAAGTTGGTCTAAAATGATTTGATGATCCCATTCTATTAATGTCCCTCTAAGGGTCAAGTATTTCACTTTATTATTTCTAATCAGTTCATGACCCTTCCATAACACTTCTTGCATCCTTTAATTTACGGTAATAAGGTGTTGAACGATGTCTTTTTTTGGTTTCATTCTATAATCTTGCAATTCTCTCATCATCTTATCAACTTTCTCCCTTGGTACTAAAGTTATTATCTCATCAAGTAATATTAGATTTATTGCCATTTCTACCAATATCTATGACAGAAAATAATTTTTTTTTCGAATTTCAGTATTTATGTATTTTCCTCTGGTGTCATCACTAACTAACAATTAATTTATAATAGTTACTAACAAAATAACTTTAAAATAAATTAAAAAATAATAAAAGATTACATTCATAACCTAATAGATCACCATAAACATTAAACCAAACAAACAATTAACCTAATCACAAAAATTACTAACAAAATGACTTTAAAATAAATTAAAAATTCATAAAAATTTAACAAAATGACTTTAAAATAAATTAAAAATTCATAAAAAATTACATTCATAACCTAACAAATCTTTATCAACATTAAACTAAACAAGCAATTTATAATAGTTACTAACAAAATAACTTTAAAATAAATTAAAAACAACATAAAAATAACAATAAACAAACTACACAATACTAACAAAATAATTTATCCTCATTATAATCCTTTTTCTTTTCTTCTCCATTCTTTCTTTCTTTCTTTCTTTCTCCTCCCTCTCTTTTTTCTTCTCTTCTGCTATCTTTTTTTTGTTTGTTAAACTACTTCTCTTCTTCACCCGGAACCATTAAAAGGACCCCCAAATCTGCTTCACCGGTGCTGCCTATCAGATAGGGGTCACGAGTGCCGCCTACTGATATGACACCACCCCCTATACCATTCCGGTATATCTACACAAGTATATACTAAAATTGAAACCCGTATTTCTTTGGTGCCACCTATCTACATGCCATGTCCTATTAAAATATACTTTTTTTTAAAATTCGGCTATCAGGACTTAGGGTGGTGCCGCCTATGCACCACCCTCCACTGCCATGGATATACCATTTTGGTATATAATCTGGCTGACATACCAATTTGGTAGATAATTATTTTTTTATATTATTACTGTAAAAAAGCCAATGACCGGTATTGGTTATTTCTAATTTTCTAAATATTCAAATTCATTTATCTGAATCTAAAAGTATTTAGTATTTGGCCATTGTTCCTATATAATTATTTGCATTTAATTTAAACAACAACAATATCTATGTTGTATTCGAAATTCAAATCAACAAAACATTCTTTTGTAGAGAAATATTTAAACTTGTTCTATTTAGACGGCGTATATTTAAAGATTAATATGTGTAATAAATTTAATATCTTAATCCATAAATTATCAAGATAATGCAAAGAAATCTTACATTAGTTGTGTATAGGCTAATGAAAAGGTTTAAATATAGTTCCGATACATGTGTTTTAAAGTTTTGATACATGGATACTTCAAAGCTAAAAATGATTAGTGATCTTGTATAGATTTCGATACTATGAATGAAGTATCGATATCTTTGTTCTTAAAATCATATATTTGCCTAAAAATACTCTGGAAAAAAGATTTAGGATTCTCTAATTAAAATTTTAATAATATAAAACTAATATAAAATTTTAGAATGAGATTTAATATCTTTTGGAGTCCATATAATGTTAGAAAAGTAAACAAGGGTTAGAGATTGAAACCAAAAATTTTAATGTGACATTCTTTCTCTATATCTATTAATGAGTTGAGTAAAGGGTGTTACAATATAAAAGAATAAATCTCTTTATCATTATAAATAACTTCACAATACATATCTTTTTTTTTTCCATAAAAAAGATAATACCAACACTTTTCCTAACATAATTTGACCCGACAAAATGATTAAAATCCAACTTAGCAGCTAAACTCTTACATTCCTCCACTCTAATCTTTTTTCCCATAAGAAAACAACAATAAACATTAAATCTTTGGGTCAACTATTGGCATTGATATAATGCTAACTCTTAACATTCTAGCTTAAAACAATCATTACTAATCAAGAGGCCGATCAGGGATAGCCTATCTGAATCCATGTTCAATAGTGTCATCAACGGTAGAGTTAACCATATCTTTACCCTCCCTATTTACAAACAAACCCATTAGAGTAAAATAACCTCTAACACCACTACCCTTTAAGTTACCCATGCTAGTATCGTCATTTACAAGGTTACCCCCAACATTAATTAACACATGCATAAACAAACTTAGAGAATTAAGAAGAGCATGATTAACATTAGGCAAACCTACATAATCATCAACATCCAAATCAGCTTAAGTATTCTCATCCTCATTAGAAATAGCAAGAACCTGCAAATTTCGATTAATATCCAAAAAAATGTATCATTCTCCTCGAATGAGATGAGGATACCAATTCTACCATGTCTTTTTCATCTTCTTCTATCTTATTTATGTTTTCATGCCTTTTGCTCTCCTTTGCAATTGTCATTATGTTTATCTTTGCTTCCACCTCAGTAATTCCTTATTTTAACACTAGTGTTTGCTCCCACCTTTCTATTCTATTCTTTATTCAAAATCTCCCTTTGTTCTACTGCTAAGATATTTCTACCTTCATCTTCACAAGCATATCTATCTTCATTTTCATTTTCCTCAGTTACTGTAACACTTACTGACAAATTTCTCCATCAAATATCCATATCCCTATCGGAATCTACCTTATCATCATGCTTGAACTTTCGCCTTTTATTTTGACAATGTTCATACAATTCCTAAATTGCTCCTCCTCTCAAGGGCCTTTCTTAGCAAGGTCCTTCAATGATGGTCATCTTGAACTATTATTAGATTCAATAACTTCTTCAAGTTCAAGAAAGGGAATTCCATTCAACCTATCCAACACTTGGATATCATCATGGTTTGTAGTTATGGTAATATCTAAATCAACTAAGTCTGGTAGATTATTGATTGATTTACTTTCAATAAACAATGCAAATTCAACCACATACTCCTCTCTATTATCCTTTACAATAATTACAGCATCTGTAAACGTCTCAAGGTTTAAATTCACCTTCATGTTTTCTCTCATTTATGCACTATAAGCACCCATTCAACTTGACTTGGCTTTTTAGGTATCATCTTCAAGCTCCAACCTTGCATTAGTGAAACAAATCTCTATATTTGGTAACCCAATAAATCTTATCACTAATTGCACCCATGCTTCTCCAAAGGCTTTAGATTGAAAATACTAGCTTTGGGGAAGCTATATACTTGAAAGCTTCATCAACAACTTTTCAAGTTATCCATGTTGCTTTTTAAGCATCTGCTCATATGCATTATATTGTGTATGTGTGTTGATTGGAAGGAGTAGAATATTAAAGTCATTAGAATCTTCAATTTGTATAGCCTCATACTGTGGAATTGAGTCCACATATTGGTTCTATGGGTTTTTTAAATTGAGTTAATCCAAAAAAGAATCTATTTAAACCACAATGAATCGATTCAAACAATAAACAATAGATTCAAACAATAACGAATCGATTTAAAAAGAGCATTTGTTGAGGTTATCAACAACAAAAGACAAAGAACAAACAAAAAATGAGAAACTGAAAAAAGAAGAAGCTGAAAATATTATTCTTATCATCCATTCCAAAAGAATTGTAACTTTTAAGTTTCAAACGTTACCAAATACATAACAACTTCCACTAACAACATTAAAACTTACAAAACATTACTTGTACACATAAACATGCTAACTTATTAGACAAATCAATACCTAAACATAAAAAAATCATCTAACTAGCCTTTATACATCAACAAAACAAATTACAACTGAACTAGACTAGTTTGCTTATTGCAAAAGTTTCAACTGCATGGTTATGCACCAAAAGACCTTGTTGCTGCAATGCTGGCTAACATTCAAAACTTCTCCTTGGTATCTATGCAGCAGACACCAATATTCTTTCTCAAACTCTCGGACCTAGTAGATCCAATGGGCTTAGCTAAAATATCAACAAACTAATCTTCTAAATTGCAATGAATCAGATTGACTTCCTTTGATTGTTCATCTTCCCTTACAAAGTGAAATTTAATCTTGAAATGTTTTTGTTTTGCCATGAAACACCGAATTCTTTGCAATTGCAACAACAGACTGATTATCAACCTTGATTTCTATTGCTTCGCTTTGTCTCAAGTTCAAACCATTCAAAAGTTTTCTTAGCCAATTGGCTTGATTAACAGCTACAACAACTGTAATGTACTATGCTTCGACTGTTGATTGTGTCACTGTTTGTTGCTTTTTCGACCTCTAACAAAAAACTCATGAGCCTAGAGTGAAAAAATACCCTGAAGTACTCTTTATATCATCAACTGAACCAGCCTAGTCACTGTCTAAATACCCAACCAGCTTGAGCTCTTCAGATTTCACAATTTCACCCCATAACTAAAAGTTCCTTTGACATATCTTAGGACCCTTTTAGCTGCTTTAAAGTGAGGTACAATAAAGTAATTCATAAACCTTAATAGAAGGTTGACTGCAAACATAGTTTTAGGCATCAATGCTGTCAAATAAGGCTTCTATACCCCTTTTTTCATCCACTTTCTCATAATCACCTTTGCTAGAAAGCTTCTCACCTTATACCATTGGAGTGCTAGCTGGTTTACAATTTTCCATACAGAACATGCTCAAAATCTTCAAGAAAAATGTTTGTTGGCTTATAAAAATGGCATGTTGAGTCTGGATTACTTTCATGCTAAGAAAGTAGGCTATCTCCCCTAAGTCAGACATCTCGAATACAACTTGCATCTGTTTCTTGAACTCATCAATCAACTCTTTTCTGATGCCAGTCACAAGCAAATCACCTACATACAGTGACACAATTAGTAAAGTTTCATTTTCAGACTTCTTTACATAAATAGTTGGCTCACTAATGCTCTTTTCAAACCCAAGCTTAGACAGATTAGCATCAATTTTGTCATAATAGGCTCTTTAGGCCATTCAATGCCTTCTTAAGTTTATAAACTTTGATTTCCTCTCCAGCCACTTTAAACCCTTCTAGTTGTTCAACAAAAATCTCCTCCTTGAGAAAACCATTCAAAAAAGAAAATTTTAAATCTAATTGAGGTATTTTCCATTACCTTTGAGCTGCTAAAGAAAATAAGAGCCTTATGGTATCTAACCTTGCAACTGGTGCAAAAGTTTCTGAAAAATCAACTCCATGTTGTTGGCTGAAGCCCTTCACAACTAATCTTGCTTTGTGCTTATTTAGAGACCCATCAACATTGTACTTTGTCCTGAATACCCATTTCACAGCAATGACCCTTTTATGAACTGATCTATCAACAGGTTCCCATGTATTATTTTTATGGATCATATTCAATTTTGCTTCCATAGCTTCTTTCCAACAAACATCTTTGGTAGTTTCATCAAAAATTGAAGGTTCTAAAATGGCCAAATAACATCTTTGATAAATGTCAGTGATATGCCTTGTACCTCCAACAGGTGTGTCATCAAATCTTTCATCATTTTGAACTTCATCTTCAGCTAGTTGTAGGTCTCATTCTTGCTGATCTTGTTCAAGAAAATTGGCATCAGTACCATCCCATTTCCATCCACTACTCTCATTGAACTTCACATCCCTACTCACAATAATCTTTTTGGTGGAAGGATCAAAGACCCTGTACCATTTCTTTGTGTTGCTATAGCCAACAAAAATTCCAGGCACTGGCTTTCTCTCCAACTTGCTTCTCTTCTTAGCTGGTACAAGTGCATAAAAAATACAACCAAACACTTTCAAGTGTGAAACAGATGGTTTATGTCCAAACTAGGCTTTAAAAGGTGTATTGCCCTTTACTACATTAGTTGGCAATCTATTGAGCAAATACACTAAGGTATTCATTGACGCAGCCCAAAAATTGTTTGGCAATTCACTCTCAAATAACAAGCATCTAGCCATATCTATCATTGTTCTATTTTTCCTCTCACAAACACCATTCTGCTGGGGTGTATAGATGTTGGTCAATTGATGTTGGATGCTTTCCTCTTCACATATTCTTTAAAACTTTTCTGATGTGTATTTAGTGCCATTGTCTGGCCTCAGTATCTCGAGCTTACAGTTGGCTTAGTTTTCAACCATAGCTTTAAACTTCTAGAAGAAATCAGCTACTTCTGAATTTTGCTTTAAAAAATGCACCCAACAGAACCATGTACAATCATTAATAAATAGAATACAGTACCTACTATCACTTAGGGAGGAAGTCTTCATAGGTCCACAAACATTACTATAGACCAATTGAAGCTTGTCATGAGCTCTCCATCCTTTTTTAAATGGGAATGGCAATCTAACATGCTTCCTAAGTTGACAGACCTCACAAATTGCACATTTATCATCAATTTAGACATGTTTTCAGCCAGATCTAACTTGTGCAGCAAACTAAGAGATTTGTAATTAACATGCCCTAGTCTTTTGTGCCATAAAAATGATTCATCAACTAAGCCAATCTTCAAATTTAATTGATTCATATCTAGGACAAAACATCCATCAACCATGGCCACTGTTACTAACTCTTGACCAGATGAGTCCATAATCATACATGTTTTATTTTTTGAAAATAATAGGATAATCTTTCTCTACCAGCTGACCAACACTAAGTAAGTTTTGGTCAATTTCAGGTACAAAAAATACATATGAGATTATTTTAGTACCTAAGAAAGTGTTGATCATAACCTCTCATGTTTCCTTTGGCTTCAATGAATTTCTCATTCTCAATCTTGACTTTTGAAACAAAGTTGGTATCAATCTCCCTGAACATTCTTTCATCTGATTCCATATGATGTGTGCAGCCACTGTTAATTAACCAATCCTTTTTTACCCTGTTGGAAGTTGCAAAACAGGATGCAGTGAAGACATGTTCCTCCTAGACTTGATTGTCATCAGTAGCTTGATCTTGAACTTGATTCTGCTATTGTTGTAACCTTCCTTTGTTCTTGCAAACTTTCTCCATATGGCCTAGTTGTTTACAACTTCTACACTGGATATTAGGCCTAACCGGTAATCTCTTTCCAAGTGTGTGGACTTTTTACAATGAGTGCATAGTGGGAACTTTTTTTCCAACATCTCTTTTTGGTTTCTCCTTCTTTTTTTGACCATGGTTTCTTTCCTTTATAGCTTGAGCTTGAGCCTTCCTTGTTTTTAGCCTAAAAAGCACCTTCACGATGCTCCTCCAATCTATTAGCTCTTTTTTGCTCTTGTGCATAAAGGGCATTTATTAGCTCTGACAGTGAAATAGTTAACAAATCCCTCGAGTCCTCCAATGAAAAGATCTTTGACTCATTCTTCTCTGAAAGGGTTGTGATTACTTTTTCAACAATCCTTCTGTCATTGAATTCTTCTCCAAGCAATTTGATATTGTTGACTGTGGCCATTATCCTATTAGAATATTGCTTGATTGATTTAGACTCTTTCATCTTTAAATTCTCAAAGTCTCTCCTCAAATTGATCAACTGTTGTTGCATTGTTTTATTAGATCCCTGAAACTCTTTCTTCACCTTTTCCCAAGCTTGTTAGAAGTGTCGCAGGCCATAATTCTAGTGAAGATCACATCAGAGACTCCATTTTGCAAGCAAGACATTGCCTTGTATTTCTTAGCATAGTTATCACTATGTTGTCTAATTTGAGCTATGGTAGGATTAACTCTTAATGGATGTGGCTCTCTATCTGTCTCAACCACATCCCACAAATCATGAGCCTGCAAATTTGTCTTCATTTTCACTACCCATACATGATAGTTTTCACTAGCAAAAACAGGTAGTGTTGGTGGTGAAAAACTCATGTTTTACAACAACAACAAAGCAAATTCTCTTTCTTTCTTTCTTAACAAAAAAAAAATGTCTTCAAAGATGACAAGCTCTCGATACCATTTGTTGGGTTTTTGAATCGAGTTAATCCAACAAGAATCGATTTAAACTACAATGAGTCGATTCAAACAATAAACAAAAGATTCAAACAATAATGAATCGATTTAAAAAGAGCATTTGTTAAGGTTAACAACAACAAAGGACAAAGAAAAATGAGAAACTAAAAAAAGAAGCTGAAAATATTATTCTTATCATCCATTTCAAAGGAATTGTAACTTTTAAATTTCAAACATTACCAAATACAAAACAACTTCCACTAACAACATTGAAACTTACAAAAAATTACTTGTACACATAAACATGCTGACTTATCAGCCAAATCAATATCTAAACTGTAACACCCCTAATCCATAATCGTTGCCGGATTAGGGTTAAGGAGTATTACCAAACAAACTGGAACATTTACAATCATTTTACAACACCAAGTATATCATCATTCAAACATATCAAGATATATACAAATAGTCCCTTAACGAGGCCTACGAGACCTTAAACATGCATTAGAAAAAGGGTCGGGACTAAACCGGGATCATACAAAATTTTCTGAAAAAATCAAACATTTTTCAAAGCTGCAGAGGTCACACGCCCGTGTGGGTAGGCCGTGCTCGGACACGCCATGTGTCCAAGCCGTGGCAAAACAGGACATACATACTGACTTGTCCACACGGCCTGAGACACGCCCGTGTGCCTCATCCGTGGTCGACACTGACTTGCACCACACGGCCAGTCACACGCCCGTGTGTCCAGCCCATGGTTGAGTCTGACTTGTTTTGAAATACAACCACGAAGGACACAGCCGAGCCACACGCCCGTGTGCTCAACCGTGTGGGCAATTATAGGCCATTTGCAAGGCCAAATTTGCCACCCACACTTAGGATCACCTACAAGCATTATACCCTATGCATTTATACCTTAAATGGAAACCAAAACATACAAATATATGCACCAAACAATCATCAACCACACCATTTACTTCCATGCTCAAATTCAACCCAAATAAGTCCATCTAAAATATCAATTTCACATCCCAAAACTTATAATCTATCCAACATTCGTTACTTACCAATTCTATCATGAAACATACCATTTCCATCTTGCTAATTTATGCAATAAGGATCACTCACATAGAGTATACACATACACTTATAAATCATTCTTTTCACATAACCAAAACATTTACCAAGCCATCAACTATCAAGCCAAATCACTTGGCAAGATCCAAACTTCTCAAAAACATACCATAATCACTAGCCTATACATGCCATATACCAAATATATACATCTTTCAAAAGTACCAAAATAGATAGCCGATAGTGTGATTGAGTCGCTGACGATCCCCGAATCTGAGCTAGCTTTAAATACACTGTAAAACAGAGAAACACTTCACACAATAAGCTTTTAGCTTAGTAAGTTAGTAATATAATACTAATAACTTAATGATTCAAATTAATACACCAAATAAACCATCACATAAATTAATTTGCAAGAATGCATAATCTCATCCATATCCAATACTCACATAACTATCCATTCATCTATTTCCAAATTCATCAACCACATAGGTTCCATACATACCTTTGCCAACACTTAGTTAACGACCAATTTTGCTACTCAATGCTCGATACCACATTTCGATCAACTTTCATTATTCCTTCGAATCAATCGCACACTTAGCGCCAATTTCATAGCTGAAGCTTTAATATCATCGCACACTTAGTGCCTTTGCTTTAAACCGAATTTAACTTGGTATCGCACACACAGTGCCAATCAATATAATCGATACTTTCTCTATTTCGCACACACAGTGCCGTTCTCTACTGTATAAACTCTATTTCGCACACTTAATGCCACATCTCTCATTTCCACATATAGCATTTCTAATTCAATATTCACATATTCATTCATTTCATAGCATTTAAACATAAATTCAACAACTTGTATTATATCCGAACTTACCTCAGACGTTGAAATAACAAAACGAGTTGATTAATCGAGCACTTTATCTTTGCCTCGATCTCGATCCAAATCCCTCTTTTCTTGATCTATACATATTCAAATTTAGCTCATTCAATCACCAAATCATTCAATTTAGTCCAAACACACATATTTAGGGCATTTTACAAAATAGCCCTCACATTTTCACATTTCGACACTTTAGTCCCTATTTCATAAAATCATCAAATTCACATAATTTCACCTCAGACATGCCTAGCCAAATTTTCCTTATTTTCATACAAGCCCAAATATTTCATTTATTTCAAATTTTAGTCCTCCAATTTCTCATTTTCACAATTTAGCCCAAAATAGTCAATTTCATCAAAAATTCAAAGACAAACTATGTTAACCCAACATTAAACTTTCATATTCCACCAACTATCAACACAAAGCTCATATATTCATCAATGGAACTTCTCAAAATCTTCATCAAATTCTAAAATTAAAGCATGGGTTTGATAGATCACAAAGCAACGATCACAAAAACGTAGAAATCATTAAAAACCGATAAAAAACACATACCCTATTGAAGCTTGAGCTTGCCGAACCTAACTAGATAATTTTCTCTTCTTTTTCTTTCAATTTTCGGTAGAAGATGAACATCCATGCCACTATTTTATGTTTTATTATAATTAATGTTAACTTAATTCATGTTTTACCATTTTGCCCTTTTATTTATCAACCATTTAACCACCAATTATTAGGCCATTTATGTCCATCTCCACTATCCATGGTCCAATTACATAATAAGGACCTTTAATTTAGAAAGCCATGCCAAACAAGCACTTTAACAATCAGCGCACAGTTTTTACATTTTATGCGATTAAGTCCTTTTTGCAAATTAAACACACAAACGTTAAAATTTTCACACAGAACTTTCACACATACTCAATCGCATATTATAAACACCAAAAATAATATTAAAATATTTTTTCGACCTCGAATTTGTGGTCTCGAAACCACTGTTCTTACTAGGGTCTAAACCGGGCTGTTACATAAACATAAACAAATCATCTAACTAGCTTTTATACATCAACAAAACAAATTACAACTGAACTAGACAAGTTTGCTTATAACAAAAGTTTCAGTTGCATGCTTGTGCACCAAAAGACCTTGCTGCTGCAGTGCTGGCCAGCATTCAACAGTTTCACATAACCTTAGGGTAGGTTAAAGTTCTTTGTTAGAACTAAAGGATTATACCTAGTCTCCTTTCTTCTGTTGCTTTCAATAGCAATATCAACCTTAATCCTCCGTCGGGAACCTTCTTCGTTCATAGGATTATCTAAAATAGGAGATACTTCCCTCTACTCAAAATGAGTTCTATCTTTATTGCCCTTCTTTGAGTATCCATTAAAAGGCCTAATTCCATAAACCCATTATCATTATTTTGATTACCTTGAATACTTTCCCCAAGATGCAACTTGTTCGTGTAAAGTGGGTAGGGGTTGGTACATACAACAACCCTCAGCCTCAACTCCACAAAAGTTTATCATCTTACTCCTCCACTTCTAAATGCATGGATTGTTCCTTTGAAATGTATTTGATCATCAGATTGGGTTTCAAATGTTGGAAGATATGGACATTACATATATAATAAAGGCAATTACATGTTATTATTTACTATCATGATAGGTTAGCCCAAATTAAAAGTGATCTAATTTGGTTAGAATTTTATTGGGCTTTAATTATTAAATAAAGTATGGGTCAAATATGTGTAGATATTCTAGTAATTGAGTTCTAATCAAATTCTAATTAATGATGGGCTAATTAGGAATTAGAACTAATATGCCAATGTTATAAATATTAGGGTTATGGTCCCCAAATTATACACAACATATCTTTTCTAGTATCCCATCCTTAGGAAAGAGAGTAAATATTCTTTGAATTTCTTGTCTGTTAATTTAGAAGATCAAATCCCCAAATTGGGAAAAGCTTCAAAGAATTCGTAGATTCAAGTACGCTTCTGTATTTAGTTTTATTCTTGATGATTTAATATGATAAATTTTAATTTATTCAATTTTATTTTAAATTTATTTTACAAATTTAACATCAAAACCCAACCTATGCTCGTTAAGAATATCTTTGATATGTTGATCCTCGTAAGGGCAACCGCTCCTCGAATGTCCTATGATGTCACATCTACTGCGCATCTTACACATTCTCTCATATCGAAAGGCCACTCATTGCCTTACACCATCATTCCTTTGGATGACACAGCCAACAATTAATAGTTGCCAAAGACTGATGGCCACTTAAACTCTAAGAAACTTGATGTTTCTAGGGTTGTTACCACTCCAGTCCACCTGAATAACATTACTTGCAATTTGACCAAGTGTCGTCGCCACAAAGAGTAAGAAATTGATGGGGTGAATTATGCTCCATCTAACGCCCATGTCCCCTTTCTCTAAATGAAGTGTAAGTCTGAATTCAATAACAGTTTTAATTGATGTTTTTCTGGAAAGCCTTTAATTAATGTTTATAAATGGCTAATCTAGTTTGACTAATTCAAGTAACTCTTTGTGCTTTCTTTAACAGTTCTATTCTTTAATTTTAACTAAAGTTTTTTGTTTTTTCTTTTTCTTCATTGAGAATCCAAATGACCAAGTCACAAACAGTGTTCTTGAAATTAAACAATCAATTTCGTTTAATTATATATGATATATTACATTATTTTCATATATATATATATATATATTTAAAACATGGTTATAATATATTCTCATACAAATATCTATTTTTTTATTTTTGATTCCAATTTAGGAATTCATCATTTTAAACAAAATAAGAATGAAACTATTACTATTGGATTTCAATATCAAATTATGATTAGAAAAGCGATACAAATACCATACAAGAAAAACTGAAACAATTATTGAATACATTAAAGGTGAAGAAGTGTTCATTGGGGGATCTGAAAATAGATAAAAGATTATTGTAGGTTGAAAAAAAAAAATTCCACAAAAACTTATGTAGTTTGAAAAAAAGAAAACAGAGTCTACCAATTTAAGGTTTTTTAGTATTTAGTATTACTTTTAAGAGCCCTTTTTGACAATAAAAATAATGCTAATCAAACAATTTTTACCTTTAAATTGGTTTTTAAAAGTGGATTTTCGACTACTAATAAGTAGTTGGAATGAGTGAAAATTGACTTCTTTACCGAGTTCAAATTTTAAAACAGTTTTACTTAAATATCATCTTTGATCCATACATAATTATATTTAGACATTAAAATAGATGAAAATATTTATGCTAAATAAAAAAATTTTAGCTTTTAAAAAAGCCAATTTTAACGTTAATGTATACAATTCACTTTAAATTCCAAACATGGAGTCTATTTGTCTTTTGCAATCTTTTTATTGTACGTATAATTATTTCCTTTTTTAAATTTATATCAAATACGTAATTTTAATATTTAAAATATGATTTATTTATCCAAATTACATGTCACAAATAATTTATATTAATTTTTAAAATATTATATTATAAATTCAAATATTATTTAAATAATTCTTTTTACTTTTCAATAGGATATCTAAAATAGATATTTTAATTGATTTTTTTTTTTTGCGATAATAATAAACACTTGAAAATTTTAAAAATTGAAAAAACTAATATAGATGCTTAAAAGCAAGATCCAAATTTGAATTGGCATCCCAGCATTTAAAAAAGTACACAATCGAAAGTACAGACAAATGAAAATTAAATAAAAGAAAAGTAGGGTAATATTAAAAATCATCATCTTCATTAGCTTTTACCATTCTACTAAGAGGACTAGGGCCAAGCATCTTCCTTCTCATCACACTTCTCTTCCTTATAACCTCCATTTGATTCCTCCTCCTAACTTGCATCATTGCTTCTTCTTCCACAACAAATCTCCTCATCAATACATCGTCCGTCAATGATTTACCACGGAAAACTCTTCTTCCTTCCGTGCTAAGTCTCGCGCTTGGTATTACCCTTTCTTGCGCCAGGGGAAAGGCCTTTGACCTAGGGTAAGTGTTGCTTCTTCTAGGGGGAGCATCGGCACGAAATACCTCGTTGTAGGAAGAGATTGGTGCACATAGACAAACTCGAGTAAACGTAGTGGCAACCCTTAGGGAAGTACATTTCCGTAGCTTCTCCGATCTATTGGGATGAGTTGAAGGGATTTCGGTGGACTTGGGAATCGCTTTCCAAAATGTTGCATTCGCCATGGGGATTTCAGTTGGTCTTGAAATGGTTTTCCACAATGTTGTAGCATTTGTAGTAGGGATTCCGGCCGTCTTCGAAACAGTTTTCCATACGGCTGCCCTCTCCATTGCTCTTTGATACCAAGGCTTCCTATGGAAAATCAAGCAAAACTATAGCATCAAATCTTGAGCAATACTTTTTTTTGGAAAACTGTTGAGGATGAAGACCAAAATGCCAAAATCGTAAAAAAGCTAATATCAAAACCACAATCAACTTTATACTTACTACTACATATATCAAAGAAAAAGTTAAATTCATGCTTCTTTTTGGATACTTTCATCTTCACTATACATATATATAGACATATATATATATATATATATTAAAATAATGTTGCTTCAATTTTTTTCCTTTTTGAAGTAACCATGCTCCATAGATATTCAGATATCAGTATGGAATATGACCTCGAAGACCCTGTCAATGTCAGTCAAACTTAAAAAAGGTTTTGAATATATATATATTGAGTCTTAGCTCGATTGGCATGATATTGTTGTCTATGCAAGAGGATGTAGGTTTAAGTGCACTGAAGCACATTATCTTCCTATTTATGGATTAGGAAAGGGTTATGAATAATTCTAGACATTATGTCAAATAAAATAGATATGATCAGATCGTATAAAGATAAAATCTCGACAGTTTCTTAATTAGGGTTAAGAGGGATTATAGGTGTTAGATCAAAATTAGGACAAAATGAATATATATACATTAGAATTGTTACTTGAACAAGACACCCTCTAGGACAATATATCTTCTTATATTTTCAGATTGCAACTTTTATTTTTATTTTTATTTTTATTTTTGTAAATGATCTTAGCAACGATTTTTGGACGATCAAATGCATAATTTCTGATCAGGGTTTATGTATTTTCTTTTTGGTATAAAGGGTCTATGCTGTTCTTTAGTTACAAATTTACTATCTATATCTACACTTACTGTATAAATATCTCCTGATTAAGTTGACATCACCAATTAAATTAAGTGAAAAAAAATTAATATACCTTTTTTTTAATGATAATTAATATCATACCTAGTGTCACATGATTTAGTATAAAATATTACATAATGGATTTCAGGTAGGCAAGATTGGATTGGAATTTCTTACACAAGCCATAAGGCTCAAACCATGGACTTAACTTAGCTTATTGGATCAAATCAAGTAAAGATATAGGCCCACTAAGCAAAGCACTTTGTGGACTTGAACATTTCTTACTCAAATCATAACTGCATGAAAACCAGGGGCATTTTAACTAACACCCTTGTATGCAAACTTGCCGAGCTGATCTCAACAAGTTCTCAAAATCAATTCAATTTGGGTAGAATTGGAAACACCCTTCCTATCTATTCTATGAACAACATTGTTCACAGCAAAAACAGACAATCGATACTACAACAGGTGATAATTCATGAGAAATGTTTGAATTGATCCGAGCAATGTAGCAGCATTCGGATTACATGCAGAAAAGGAAAAAAGAAAGAGAGAAAAAGGTTTACCTTGTGTGAGAGTTCTTAGGATCTTGCATGAACAAAGCAAGGTGAAGAGCGATGAATGAAAGAGGTGAGCAAAGATGAGAAAACAGGGAATTTTCATCTGTGTGTTGAAAGAGAAAGAGAAAGAGGTGAAAAATAATAAAGGCCTTTTGGCCTTCAAGTTGAAGGGATGAGTCTGAAAGGCATGGGAGAGTTGGCAATGTGATGTGCCCTTCTTTTCTTTTCTTTATTACGAACACTCTTTGCTTTTCATTTGGCAGCCATGATTTCAACTGATTTCTTTCTCTTTTTCTTAAGAGAGAGAATCTCAATTTTTAAAAGGCAAAGTTTCATTGTGACTACTTTTTAATGCAATTACTCTATTACCCCTTCATGTCACTTTACAACCTTGTAAAATTTGTGCTCCCCGTATTTTTAATATTTTCCGTTAAAATTTGTCAAATTAACATTATACGGCATATTAAATAAACAAATTTGACGGAAATTACAAATATATATAATGATTGAGCTAAAATTTTTAAATTAGAACAGTAGGAGGATTGAATTTTTTTAACCTTTAAAGTATAAAGACTAAATCTGAAATCCTGCATAAGTACAAGGACTAATATGATATTTTAACCCACGTCATATCAAGGTAAAGTTTGGATTGTGAACATGAACAATGGATTCGAATTTTAAGATGAACATTGTATATTTACGTAAAAAGGAGCTCCTAATTTTAATTTCTCTTCATATTTATGATTACATATGTTCTATTTTATAATATTGAAATATTATTCTTTTGATCCTTTACATTTGAAAACATTTTACGATCTAAAGTCAGTAAATGGTACCTTTTAACAAAATGGAATATTTGTATTTTTGGTCCCTCTCAAAAATTAATAATTTAATTTAAACTATTTTCATATAACTTTTTTTTTTTAGTTTTGATCGGATCACAGATAAAACAATTTCAGATTAATCCAAAAGTAAATCAAGGGAGCATTGAGTATAATCATGTTCTGATGCAAAGGTTAGTATAATTATAGCAAGTGAGATTGTTTTAGTTGAAGACATGCATGCATGGCCTTTGTTACCAAAATCATGAAGGAAAAAGAAAAAATAAATCAACTCTTTTTGGTTAGGTTTCATACTTCAACCTAACTATGAATTTTAGCAAATTGAGATCAACTATTTTCCAAGTTGAGGACCAAAAATTTTGTTGTTTCCTTTCCATATTTCTTGTACATCAACAATGATTACGTATCCTAATTTAGTAAATAAAAAAAAATATTAGGTCAACACAATAATATTATAAAATTGAATATAATAAAAAACAATTGAAATGGATATTTATAGACAAAATAGATAAATAAATCATATTCACTCATAACTACTATTTTCAACTATATTATCTCTCAAATTTAAACATCTATTTTTCCTTACTACTGTTGGTATGAATTTGACTTTGATTAGCCTTCTCGTAGCAGTCTTTAATGGAGTATATATTGTAATATTGTAAAAGTATGAGCCTTAAAATTGAGATAAATTTTTATATGCCCAAAATCCACCAAAATGGTGGGCTTTGTTCTTTTTTGGTAAGTAGTATATTATTAATTAGACTGTGTGAATAAGATATGGATTAATGTTATCATGATTCAAATGTGGGTGGTGTTATATCAGCAACTCCAAAAGCTGCTGCAAAAGGGAGACATTATGATTGGGGATGTTTGGATTAATTATACATTCTCTCTTTACATCTTTCTTTATCAAACTCCGTTAATTTATCTATCATTTTCTCATGCAAAATTTATGTATTATGTTCCAAAGAAGAATAATGTAATAGATTCATGTTGATGTGGAGGTGGCCATAAAATTATAAAATTTTAACATTAAAGTTTTGATTAAATCAAGGCACAAAGGAGAGCTTTACATGATGGAGTGGTTACTGGTTTCAATTATATATATATATTTCCATTATCACATTGAGTTGATACCCATAAAAGAGAAATGGAAAGCATTTTTCATTTATGTGTAGAGGGGGATATGATATGATATGATCTTTCCATAAGACTGACAAAATTTCTTTTTTACAGGGTCAAAAGATACAACTCTCACTCATCTTTTGCTTTTCTTTTTTCTACAATATTTGTAGACCCGCCTTTCAAATCGTTTTCTACTAACACCACCCCCACCATGGAAGAAAAAAGTTGGTAGTCTTGGGAAGCTTTACTGAGCTTAATAAAGTGAAAATGTCAATCTAATGTTATTATTTGTTAACAAAAATTAGATATTATTGATAAATCTTACACCCTTCTAAGTTTTCATTCTTCAGATTTATAGATGATAATATTCCGACTCTTCATTTTTAATACATACTCAGACATGGTTAGGTTTACAATAATTTTCAACTATAGTGAGTAGTTGAGCTCATTTGCTACAGCCATTAAACAGATTGAAGCAAATAAGAGGAACTGACTTCAGTCATTTAATCAGATCAAAGTTCATTGCAAATTTTAGATGGAGAGGTAGCTCACAGTGTCAACAAACCATGATCACTAAACTGTAGATTAGAATTTTGACCCCATGAACACTGTTGGTTGAAGCTAGTTTATCAGAAACTACAACTTAGTGGATCCATAAAATCAAGGAGTTCTAGTTACAGTGCCTATTGAGTGCTCTTAGTGACTGGTTAGCAAAGAGTGTTGAGCCTCCTAAGCTTAGTGAACCATCAGAATTCCAAAAATGAAGTCATTGGCTATTATCAGGCTCACCTGACTGTTTCCTGCTCCAACCACCTGAACCAGCTTTACGTTCCCCTCGCTTTCGTTTGCTCTTAGGGAAACAGATGTCTGCAGCTAGGCATTGTCTCAGAGTTGACTGCTCCTGAGACACCACGTTTTTGGTTGCATGATTAGGTTCTGATGTCAGAATGCGGGAAGGGTTGGTGCTCTCTACTTCTTCGACTTTCTCAGTTTGATGCTGTTGCTTTATAGACCGACTGTTTGTTGTCGTTAAAACTTGTTTGTCTCCAGCATTTCCTTCGTTCTGTATCAGAACATTTTCCACAATCTGCAAAATACATAGGTATCTAATGAACAAATCCTCGTACATCCAGGGGAAAGAAAATGCAGATCAGTTAAGCTTACATCTTCGCACGAGTCTACGAGTTGCGGCTGATGGCAGGTAACTTCAGCAGATGACAATAATCCAACTGTGCTTTCGATTATATCTGGGACATGGAAAGCCTCTCCATAACTTGAAACAGCACTTGCAGGCATAACCAAATCTCCAACATATTCGGAAATCTGCTGAGTTGTGTTATATGCAGGTCCAACAGATATTGTGTCTCCATTTCCAGCCGAAAATGTAGGGCTAGGAGCGGAGCTGGTTTGAGCATCACAAGCAGCAAGGAGGCTCAAATTCTCAGAGGAAGAAAACTTCGAAGCATTTTTGGACATCACCTGATCAAGTTGTCTCCTGAGTTTTTGAACCTTAGCATGCACAATTTCAATCTTCCTAAGGACTTGCTCCAAGGAATTATTTCCATCTCTGAACTCGAAAAGCAATTGATCATTATTAACGTCGAATTTATCATTGCGCTCTGTATCTTGGTCCATATTGGCTGCACCAAGTATTGCCAAAGACAACTTCATAGTCAAAACTAAGAGAAACTGAAATCTATGAAAATGTATTCTTCGAAATGCTGACTATTATTAATTCCGTTTGACAATTAACATATATGATCACGTTTTGCAGCCTATCAGCCTATTTTTATATAATGGAGCCATTTGATTTCCCAGGATCCATGGCAATACTTTATTGCAAAATGAATAGTTATGAATGAAGTTAACATATAGGAAATTGATTCAGTGAAAAGGGAAATGATATTACCTGTGTTGGGAAAATCATCAGCAATGTAAGCACCATCCGGAATGGTTTTCCTGTTTTCTGAAATATATTAACGAGCAAATCATACTTGAGCATTGTGGGGTTAAGGAGAGATGAGAAAAACACTTAAACCACAATGAAAAAGAACAAAGAATAAGCTCATACCAAAATATGAAAATAAGTTATGACATGACATGTACGATGCTATATCAGTTGTTTCTTCTATTCTCTTTCGTCTCCTCCGCTTTATGGCCTTTCTACGGTTATACTGACTACAAAATGGCAATGACTTTGAACCAAAACCTTCTAGTGCAGATTGGTCGATTCTGGAGAACTTGCTCTGCTCATATGCAGAAATTTCTCTGCTGTATTTTATTGCTTGAGACTCAATTTGTTTGATTCTGAGTTCTGCCCATTTGCAGCGCCACATGAGAGGCCGAATGAAGCTCCTCCAATGACTTGTCAGCCTCTTCTTCCTAAAGGGCATGTATGAAACAGCAATAATATAAGATTACGACATGTCTGCTTGCATGGTAAAGTCAAAGATTGACGAGTATCATGTAATGTTTCGACCCATAAAGATATGGATGGAAAGAACCGAAAACAGGAAACCCCTATTGTTTTGAACAGACAACTATATTGATTATATGCTTCGAGACAAGACAACTACGGTTATTGCACTAGACCTTTTATATTCAAATGCTCAAACATGTGTATATATGTGTGTGTTTATAATGATTAAAAGCACACCTCATATGAAACACGCTACTAAACGGTTCGTAAGCAGATCCAAAAGCAGCATCACCAAGGAACTGGGATTCAACTTCAGCATCACTCAATCCAGAAC
This sequence comes from Gossypium sturtianum, assembly GCA_025698515.1. NCBI lineage: Eukaryota > Viridiplantae > Streptophyta > Magnoliopsida > Malvales > Malvaceae > Gossypium > Gossypium sturtianum. The sequence continues at coordinate 45,383,827 of CM046952.1, forward strand.
ATTTCTCAGCATCAGACGTGGTGTCGGCAAATGAGCTGGAACACTCAGTCACATCCGGGTCCTCAATTTTAACCGTTCTGATGTCATTATTGTTTGTACATCCAATTATATCAACCTCGATATCTTCGGAAGTCTTGGGAGCCTTTTGCTTTTGCAACAAACCCTCCATGTTATCATTATTCATGCACCTTGAACTCTTCCCGTCCAAGCTATCGAAGGGAGTCGGCTTTTCCTTTTCAACTGCGGCTTTTGGAGCACAATGTAGTTTACTATCTGGATTAACATCCATCATTATTTGTTCAGAAGCCATACAACAATCATAGTACCAAAAAGCAAGGTGCCAAAGAAAATTCCTCCATGGTTCACCTTCATGCTGATTAAAAAATGGGCTTATGTTAAATCTTTCAACATTAAATAAGTGGTTCTGATCAAACAGAAGCCATTAAATGTGTACAAGAAATCAATGGTTGTGTAGATAACTAAGGCAAATTGTATATAAAGCTACCATATCTGAAGCCTAGAAATCCAACTATCTTCAAAAATGCATTTTTTGTTCTTGAATTTTGTGACATTAAAAATAACTTGTTTAACAGATTTTCCAAATTTTCTGTAACAGGTGACTAAATTCTTCAAATTTCAGAAACCATTTGCTATGTTCATTAAAGAAAAAAATTTATGACTGCAATGTTTGTAAGCTCAATTGAATTTCAAATCAACTACAAGATAAACAATTGAGAAGTAGAAACAAATTTAAGCATTCAGTGAATAATTTACCAAAAACAGAACAAAATGGAAGCAACTTGTTTTGCAGAAATTGAAGAAACAAAAACCCAGAAAAGGAAAAAAAAAACAATAGAGCAGTAAAGCAATATCTCCAAAGAAAAGCTTAACAATCTGAAAAATTCAAAGAAACCCTCTACCATCCTTAAATTTGTGATTCAGCTATCATGTAAGAAACAAAAATCATGTCAACATGCATGCATGCATCAACACATTCACATACATGATACATGATGCATCCACATACATTGGAAGTAAGAAATGATCATGAAAGTACAAACAGCTTTCAAAGGAAAAAAAGTACTCCAACCTAAATTCAAAACAACCCAATAAGGTGAAAGAAGAAACTAAACAAGCAAGGTACAAAAAAGAAAAAGTAAAAGAAACGAAATAAAAACCATGTTTCCTTCTTCTCCAAATAGTACCTATATTAAGTTATATACGTATAAAAGTACGTAAGAAGAAGAGCATAAGAATCTATGAAGAAATTAAGAAAGGATGGATAGAGAAAGTACCAGGAGAGAGTGAAGTGAAGAAGGAAAAGAAGGCGGCGAGGAAGAGAAATGAGGAAGTTAACGTTGTAGTAATAAAACCTAAAGTGGAACCACTTTTAGTTTTGTCTTATTACTGTCTAGTAATTTTACATTATACTTCCTGCTTTTCCTTACGACAACTTACATTTCATTACGGGTTTTCTTTTCTTTTTCTTTTCTCTCTGCTCTTTTTTACATTTGCCTTCTTCTTGATTGCCGTTACGTGGAGAAAATTGAAAATCTAATAATAGGAATTTTAGTTTTATTTTTATTAAATTTATTCGGTTTTGAGATAAAAATATATTTAATTCCGGCTTTGTTTAGGATTATTTCTCGAAAGTGTTTTTCAACCTAGAAGTAAACGCAGTTTTTTTTAGTTTTTACTTTAGGCAAAAGTACTTTTAATAATAAATGACAATTTTAACTCTTATAATTTATTTTATATAATATGTACATGGTATATGTAATTATTTTCTTATTAAAACTATTTTTTATATATAATATTATATATTTAAATTTTTACTGGTCATATTTTATTATTTAAAATATAGTTTATATATTCAAATTAAATTTTATGAATAATTAATATTAATTGCTTAAAAAATATTTAAAATTTATATTTCATATATTAAAATATTAACAAAAAATTATAATAAATTATTTTTTATATTCTTACTAAGATATTATAATATTAATCAATTTAAACATTATTTAAATGTATATTTATTTCTTTATAACAATGTTTAAAATGGACATTTTATTTATTAAAAGCACTTTTTGATAACAATACTAAACACTTAAATCTTAACTCAAACTTTTCAAAAGTACTATTTTTTTTTTTAAATTACTGAATAAAATGTAAAAGTAATATGTAAACATTAACTTTTAAGACTTGAAAACTTAAGGAACTTATCCAAAATATTATAAGGGTAAACTATCCAAATGGTCACCAACTATGCTAGCGTTTATGTTTTGGTAACTCAATTTTTAAATTTTTCAATTTAGACATTAACGTTTAAATCCGTTCCTGTTTTGGCTACTCGTCGTTAAATTGATAACGGAAAGTATTTTCCCTGACTGGTATAATAACACATTTAGTCCTCAATACATACATATTATATCAATTTAATCCCCAAACTTCTTAATCAAAACTTTCAGCTTTTGAAATAGATGTATCCCACATCTATAAATTTGTAATACCCAAAAATGAGAGGAAAAAACTTCTTTCAACTACAAATTAATAACATAATTTAAATTACTCTTAAAATGCCTCTAATTTAAAATCAATTTTATATATTAATAAATAATATCTTAAAGGTACTTACCTTTTGAATTGTTATGTAATATCAATAATATAATCCAAATTACTCTTAATTTAACAACCCAATTTACAGTGGTGTTAGAAAATACTATTTTGAAACCTTGTTTTCATAAACCGAGTCCGTAAATATTAAATAGGAATATTTATAGAGATGTTATAAAAATACATTGAAATTCGGTTAAGTAAATTAGCCGAAAAAGTGGTTAATTTGGGGCCCAGGGACTAAATTGTAAAATTTCAATCGCTATAGAGTTTTAATTATGAAAAGGTTTGGGACTTATATAGCAATTATCTCAGGGACTAAAATGGTTAATAAACCAATTTTATTTAAATGTTCGTGGATGATGATGGTGCATGTCATTAGAATTAAATAATTAATTATTAAAGTATAATTAATCAAGATTAAGTTAATTAATTAAGTTAAATTATAAACTAAACTTAATATATAAACTAAAAGTTAGTGGAGAGATGTTATCTTCTTCATTTCTACCATCCACCATTAAAGAACACGAGAGAAAAACTTTAAACCCTTAAGCATTCGACCAATTCTATCGAGTAAGTCCCTAAGTCATTTTCTTTGATTTTTTATAGAGTTATTATCATGGGAGCTTGATTTAGCTAGCCCATGTATCAATTTGCCCAATTGTTGAAATTTTGATAAGTTTTCATTCTTAAGAAATTGAAGAATTAGACTTGAAATTGATAGAAATTAAGCTTAGATTAGAAAAAGGACCAAATTGTAAAACTTAACAAGCTTGATTATTAACCTTATTACATTAGGAATCAAATTGAATAAAATGAAAATATGTTATGATATTATGTTAGCAATAGAAATTATAGGATCCCTAATGAGTAAATGTGAAATCGGATTTTAATCTAAAGCTTTATATCAAAAGTTATGCTTATTTTGAGTTTAGGGACTAAATTGAATAAAATGAAAAATATACTTGACTTGATGTTTGAATGTGAATCAATGGAAGTTGATATCGTTTATTTTATTGTGTTATCGTATGTAGCAAATGTCGACGCTAAGCCATTGAGAGAGAAAGGAAAAACGAGAGTTGTTGATGAGCGTCACGAAATCTCGGTTTGTACTTTTATGATTCATAATAAATTTAATTTCTTGCATATACATGTTAATTGCATGATTGAACATTGAGGTGAGTATATAATTTTCGTATGAATTAATTTTTTGTGATTGTTATTGAATATCGTGATAATGGACTGAATTAAATAAAATGAAAAATAAGTATGATTTTGTGGAACATGGTTTGTAATATCTTAATGGATTGAAACATGTTATATGGTATGAGTTAATTGTGTGTTGACGATGAATTGAAATGTGATTCTAAAATTGATTGTGAATTTATATATATACGAATTGGATTGAATTGAAATGAGATGAGATAAACGATTGTTATGCGATAGAACAATGTACAGGGTACGAAAATGCAAATGTGATCGAACACAAGGTATGACAGGTGAATGTAAATGATTACATGGTATGAATATGTGAGTAAGAATGATTACAGGTATGATAATGCATATATGTAAAATTGATGCCAATGTGAACTTAGTAAAAGATTAGGATACGATTGGCATGCTAATAGGGTCATATGTGCGCTTGTACGAGATATGTGATTGTACAAGTATCATTACAGGTTATACCAAGATCCAGTATCTGTTGCAGATCATCAAGTATTATATGTCTTTATAGAGACCCTGGTGTGGTGGAGGGATGTATTGAAAATGTTTATGCATTTGATGCCTACGAGCTTTGTGCTTCGGTGCCCTAGTGTGGTGTAGTTTAAGCTCTTACAAGCTAATTGGTGCAGTGTAGTTTACCCGTGTGTTTGAGTCCATTTTACTAGGGATCCATCGGGTGTAACATTATAATTAGAATTGGAAACTTGAACATGTAATGAAATAGATTGATAATAGAATATGGTATTGAAATGAATTATGTGAAATTGGTATGAGTTTTGAATTGATAAATGCATATTGAACTATATGTGTGCATATCTGTGATTTTTTATATATGTGATTCGTGGTAAATAGAGTAAACAAAAGAGATTACGCAAAACAGTTGGAAACGAGCCTTGGGGCCAACTTGAATCCGAATAAGTCAATAGACTCTAGAAAATAAATTGAATAATAATTAGAGTGGTAGATGGTGTTGATTGATTATAGAATTTGAATAGCCCATTATAAATCATTTGAGCCCTAATTATATATGTCCAATCGATTCCTCTATTAACTCGTTGAAACCAGAAATGAATTATGAGTTTGAATAGAAATGAACAAAATGAATAGGAAAAGAGAAATGGAAAACAGTCAATAATGATTATGATTTTTTTCGAAATGGAAAATTGGTATCATTTGTAAATGAATGTAGGTTTCCAAAAATGGAAATGGAAATGATCCATTTGCAATTCTATATGGATTACTTAAAAATGATTGGAACAATGAGTTTATGTGTTTGAGCTGTTTTGAAGCCCTAAAATGAAAATAAATCATTTGGTCACAGTGAACATGTTGAGTTATGAAATATTGAATATATTTTCTCGAAATTTTATTAGGGGTAAAATAGTCAAAAAATTTACCAGAGGTAAAATCTTCAAAGTTTTATTGAGGGTAAAATAAAGATGAGAAAATTGTTTAATATAGAATATTAAAGTTTATTTTGGGAAATAGAAAAACTGAATCGAGTTGGATCACATTACAGAGTATTGGGTCAAAAGGCCTAAGAAATACTCATAATTGGACCCGATGTGAGAGAGGCTCAAATCCCCCCATATAATATGAAGGGAAAGACAACCCTAGTAGGAATACTAGGGTGTGTCGTGCACCCCACTCTTACTCTAAGTAGGAAGTTGTTTTTCTATTTGAAATAAACTCAACAAGGGTTCTACCTTTTTCTTCCTATAAATAGATGGCACCGGTAGAGCTATAAACACAACTTTGAGAGATTGTTACTCTGTCGAAAAATAGAGAGAATTTATTCTCAACTATCAAATATATTTTTCCAGAATAACAATTCTACCAGTTTCTAATCAAGAAGAGAGAATTTTTATTTTCACCTTAAATAAAAAAGATTTTTTTTTCTAGTATTGTGTTTCGATTCAATTGGTTCGAGCCCACACTAGAAGCAGTTCGTGGTACGAGAATAGCGTAGAATATCATTTGGCTGAAATTTGAGAACAACGAACGCCCGCTTATCCAAAAACACAAGTACGATTTTGGTCTAAGGTTTACTTCTATAAATATCACAAATCGGGTTGGCTTTCAAAATTTTAATTTTTCGTTGTGCAATAAAACCATTTTCAAACTGGATTTTTTCCAACATGGAATTCATAACTCAAGACATGGGTAAATGATATCCTCACATTAGCATTGCATGATAGATGAAAAGCAAACATGGTCACAGCTCGTTTTTCTTTATGATGAATTACTTAATTACTATATGATAGTAATTGATTTTTCATGAAGGAAAAGTTAATGGTTACCATGAATAAAATAATATCATATTGGAAGAACAAATTTATCCCTAAGAGATTAAGGATATCCTATGAGGGAAACAAACTTATGACAAGGTCATTGGATGAGCACTGATCAAGTATCTTTTGTAATGGTATGTAATTGGGGAGAGCTTAGTCACGATATTATAGTGGAATGACTTGTGACTAAATGAGTTTATAATTACTAGGTGAAAAGATGGAATTCATTTATGGTTTCAACGAACTAGCAGAGAGACCAATTTGAAATATGTGATTAGGGCTCAAATGATTTATAATTAAGTTCTAGCTTTTCGCCTATTAATTATAAACTCATTTAGTCACGAAGTCATTCCACTATAGTGTCGTGACTGAGCTCTCCTTAATGACATACCATTACGAAATCAACTAGGTCAGTGCTCATCCACTGACCTTGTCATAAATTTGTTACCCTCATAGGATATCCTTAATCTCTTTGGGATAAATTCGTTCTCCCAATATGATCTTATTTTATCTCATGGTAACCATTACATCTTCCTTCATGAAAATTCAATTACTATCATATAGTAATTAAGTCATTCATCACAAAGATAAACAACCCGTGGCCAAGTTTACTTTTCAACTATCATGTAATGCAAATGAAAGGATAGCATTTACCTATGTCTTGGGCTCCACAATTGTGAATGATACTACATACTGCAAAATTTGTATACCCAATGCACCCTGTAACACCCCAAACCCGCCTATGTTGCCAAATTAAGGTTACGGGATATTACGACAGTTAACAAGACCGATAATACAGTAACACAATTCAAAGATTAATTTAAACATCATAAATTAATAAACAATCATAATTCATAGCATACATTCAAAAAATGAGACTTAAACCGAGCATTTGAAACCCTAAAATTAATTTAGAAATAAGTAGGGACTAATCTGAATTAAACAAAAAATAAGGTAAAAATTGTAAACAAGGGTCACACGGCTATGTGGTTAGGTCGTGTGACAGAGCCCAGACTGTGTGACTCAAAGACATGGTCGTGTGGCCAGACCATGTAACAAATTGTGTCCATGTGGAAAAACCTACACCAAAATTAAATAGGCCACATGGTCGTGTGGGGTGACCGTGTATGGCACACGGTCATGTGGTAGATTGTGTCCTAGGCCATGTGCACCTAAAATAACTTTAAAACCAAGTCATTTCAACTACCATCTCTTAGGTTCCAAGCCATACCATTTACATCCATTTATACCTATTCAAAACACACCAAAACATGCCAAAACATACCAATTAATATGCAACCTAAGTACCTAACCAATATGCCCACAATGGCACCATAATTAAAACACCGAACTAATTCACGTTCAACATTCACAGTTCCTAATTCATAAGCTTATCAAACATACCATTCCATCTATTTCATTCACAACCAACTTACCAATCATAGCTCAATATTCTCATATGAACATATGGTCAAGATATACCAAAAATGCCAAGAAAATACAACCACAATATTTCATAATCAATTATGAAACAATAACTATTCAAAACAAAACAAACTCAACAAGCCAACCTTATTCAATCATCAAATAAGTCCTAAATAACATACGCCATAATCAACCATTAAAACTTACTACTTAGATATTAGTTCATATACCAAAAGGCTCAAAACATAACCAAATACTTATCACACATATTTATACCAAAATCTTATTTACATGCCACTTATAACCTGATCAAATTAAGTATATAACTACCAAATGTGTTGACGAATAGTGTGATATCCAAAAGCAATCCAATCAACAACTTGAATTCGACAATTTACAAAGAAAAAAAAAACCAAAACGAGATAAGCTTGTGTAAAGCGTAGTAAGTTCGTAATAAACTTTAACTTTAACTTAAATGATGTAATTTAAACATTTTATAAGATATTTAATATCCTAGTTTTGAGTTCATTAATTACCTATACACATCACAAGTCTCACAAGGTTAGTGAGGTTAGTGAGTTCATATATAAAACATGTAACTTTATCATGTTATCAAACATATACCCTAAAACATATTTGGTACATAAACCAACCATTATATACTAATTTAACATTTAACATATTTATTTCAAGTATTCCTTTCAAATGTCCCTTTTCACATATCTATATTCACCGGAGGTCTACAAGAAAAGAATACAGCTAACATAAGCATTTAATTCTTAGTAATTCGAATAAAACATAAATGTAACTTACCAAATAAGAGTCAATTTATACAATTCATGCATAATTTCATTAACAATTTTATGAGTTCATTCAATTCTTATACACATCACAAATTGCAAACCATTAGTGGGGTATCCATTATCGATATATATACATTTCCCGATTAATAATTGTTTCGAGGATGCCATAGTATCTTTCAGCCATGGTCTTACATATTCCTAGTATAATTGTAACGCCCCGAATTTTAGAGCTAGAAGTTTTGGGTTTTGTGGTAAGGGTCAGATAATTGGTGGTGCTATTGAGCTTAGTGGCGCGTTTAAGTTTTCAGAATAGGCCTGCTAGTCTGGTGGTTGAGTGAGTGTTAGTGAACCTTTGGGTTCTGGGTTCGAGTTGTGTACGCATTTTGGGAGCCTTTTTATTGTGTTTTATTTTATTTAGTTTTAAATGAATATTTTTAAAATTATTTATTGTTATTGTTATTTATATTTTATTTTATTTTATTTTCTCTTCTGGACATTTTTTTTCTCTGCTTTTTAGTTTCTTCTCTTTGCCTTTTGGGGAAAAGTGGTGGTTTTCAAGGGACTTCAATTTTCGGGTCGTCGAGTCGGCATCTGAACGTTTACGTTCGTGAAACAGGTGTGGGATTCGAATCTTGTCTACTTTTAATGTTGTGAATTATTGTTTCAAAAATTATTGTTTGTGTTTTTAACTGTCGATTTTGGGGTGTTAGTTGCTGAAAAAGGTTCGGGAATACGACATATCCCGATACCCTTCTATCATTGTGAAGGTTGGGGCTGTTACGATGGCTAAAATAGCATTTTCTGGATTGTTCCGAGGTGGTTTTGTGGCCACTGGAGTTTCCACACGGGCGTGTGCTAGCTCACATGGCCGTGTGCTTTTGGGAATTAGGGTTTCCGAACCAATTTTGGTGCCACACGATCGTGTGGTCGATTCAGGGATTTTATCATTTCTCACACGACCATGTCCCTCGGGAACACGGGCTTGTGAGATTAGGGATTAGAGTTTCAGTGATTCGATGCCACACGACCGTGTGGCTAATTTGGAGATTTAGGGATTTCACACAGGTGTGTGTTTTGGGACACACGGCCGTGTCTGGTGCGCACACGGGCATGTGAGACCTTCACACGGCCGTGTCAGCCCTGTACTCGAAATTAGTGTGAATGGACAGAGAGTTACACGGCATGTCCCCACGGCCATGCCCCTGGTCCACACGGCCGTGTGCCTCTCTTCACACGGGCGTGTGCCTCTATCGCATGATCGTGTGCCCCTCCTCACACGAGCTTTTGATCTCCCACACAGCTTAGGCAATACCACACGGCTAGAGCACACGAGCGTGTGGTCTTAAGTCACTTATAATGGTTTTGTATGCATTTCTGATCTGAATATGTGTTTGTGTGTGCTCCGACCCTTAACTAAGTTTAGTGAGGGTGTTCAAGACTCGATATCTGTGATGGTTGTGTGTGATGTATGATTTTGAATGCAGTGCGAAGAAGAGTGTGCTACGTAATCGTTTCGACGATATTTGTCTGTTAATGTGTCTCTGTTCTGTTAGCTTAAATGCATTCATGCATTTGCATAAAATATTTTGGGTTGGATTGTGAAGAGAAGGAAGACTGTATCTATTCTCGAATCGCGGTTCTTTGCAAACTTATACGATATAGCGATTTATCGCCTTTGTATCATCGTCGTCGACTTGGCACGCACACTATTATCTGATCTGGCAGTTTAACTGCAACATGACTGAATAGCGAATTACTATATGGCACTGTATTGTACGTACGTCAGCTTTGCTGCGTACCATTATCTGATCTGGCCTGTACCGTGGTCTACCGCATTGCACAGTACAGCACATACGCTAGCCCTGCTGCGTATTATTATCTGAGTGGCTTAGTCCATATATGTGGAGTGTAGGGTTAGATGGGCCTTCTGAGGTCCTAATTGGTGTGATTGGTTGGATGAGCTTTAAGAGCTCTTATGAGGTGTGATCGGGGGACGGAAAGGTGTGTTGGCTTGATGGGTGGGTTATATTTATCTGACTGCATTTCATCTGCATCTGTCTGTGTGTTTTGACTGCAAGACTAGTTGTCTATAATCTGTTTGTCTGATCAGCATTTGAGCTGAGTAATCGAGTGAATTTGATGTGCTCTGGTTGTTAAGTTCTGTTGGGACATTAGTCCCAAGTGTGCATTCTGACTCCGTGAGTAACTGAAAATCTATTGTACTACTATTTTAAATTCTGTATCTCTATTTGAAACTTGTTTCGGACTCACACTGAGCTCGAGTAGCTCACCCCCTCTTAGTGTTTCTTTTCAGGTACCCTTTCTAAATTCTGACGCTGGACTCTATGTGCGGAGGTCTCGTACAGTCTCGGTGGAAATAAATGATTATCGGTTTATATTTGGTTAAACATTTTTTTAAACTGTATGATTTTATAAAAATGTGGTACAAATTCCAGTTTAACTTAATTTCAGTTATATGTTTTACCTAATCGTAATTCTATATACTGGGTTTTAAATGATTAAATGTTTCGATTTGACTTGAGAACTTATTTTGTAAAATTTAACTACGGTTACTTCGGTGACCAATGTGACATCTGAGATTCGGTCTAAACTTCTAGGCCAGGTTTTTGGTGTTACATTTAGTGGTATCAAAGCCAGGTTTGCAAAAACTCGGCCTGTGTTTCTACGTATCCGTGTGCGCACATGGTTGGTTTTAAACGGGAGTTTTTGAAAAACTTTATCACAGTAAGATGAAATTATTTGTATTTCGGGAAATGTTTTACGAAAATGAACTGTCTGAGACTCCTATGCTGGTCCAGGTAGAAGTTTGAAACCGTAAGATTAGAAATGTAGATTCTTGTACTTATTTTGTGTTTGCTTTTCGAAAGTGTAGATATCTTAAGTTAACCACAAAACTGATATGGATTCTAAAGGTAAGCAAGGTTGCGATGAGTCGTCTGCTTCTTCGAGACGTGAGTCTACTCAAGAGTTGGAGGACAGTACAATTATGCCAACTTCGGGTAGCGATAATCCGGAGCTTGGTATTGAGGCATTAACTCGGGTAGTGAAGGAGGTATTAGAAAAGGTGTTCGAGGATAGGATAAGGGAGACTAGTGAAACCCTTCAGGCTAAGTGTGTGGATTGTGGGAAGAAAAGAGATCGCAGTCCTCCGAGGTTGGAGCCTCATTCTGTGAAGCATGTTAGAACGCATGTGAGTGGCAATATTGGTTTTACAGAGGGTGTTGGTAGTGGTGCCATCGCTCTATTTTGTGACCATTGTAAGAAGTGTCATCTGGGCAAGTGTTGGAAAAAGGCGGGTACGTGTCTTAGTTGCGGGTCCACGGAGCATCGAATTTGGGAGTGTCCGCGACGACATTGAGACAGGTATGGTTGTAGAGTGTTCTGAATCTGTATGTTTTTTATTTGAATGACATTGATGGTTATTCGTTGGATAATGTTTGTGCGTGTGATAGGACAACTGTGTATCTACTTCAGTGGTTAAGTGTTCTGGGTGTGTGTGTGTGAGGTCTTAGGTTTGATTGAGTTCTGCTCGGGCGAGAGTGCGCAGCGGGAGCGTGGTGGTATAGCTTGTGATATACCATTGTTCAGTTAGTTGGAAATTTCGGGGACGAAATTTCTTTAAGGAGGGGTGAGTTGTAACGCCCCGAATTTTGGGGCTAGAAGTTTTGGGTTTTGTGGTAATGGTCAGAGAATTGGTGGTGCTATTGAGCTTAATGGTGCGTTTAAGTGTCAGAATAGGCCTGCTAGTTTGGTGGTTGAATGAGTGTTAGTGAACCTTTGGGTTCTGGGTTCGAGTTGTTGTGTATGCATTTTGGGAGCCTTTTTATTGTGTTTTATTTTATTTAGTTTTAAGTGAATATTTTTAAAATTATTTATTTTTATTTTTATTTTATTTTATTTTATTTTTCTCTTCTGGACATTTTCTCTGCTTTTTGGTTTCTTCTCTTTGCTTTTTAGGGAAAAGTGGTGGTTTTCAAGGGACTTCAATTTTCGGGTTGTCGAGTCGGCATCTGAACGTTTACATTCGTGAAATAGGTGTGGGATTCGAATCTTGTCTACTTTTAATGTTGTGAATTATTGTTTTAAAAATTCTTGTTTGTGTTCTTAACTGTCGATTTTGGGATGTTAGTTGCTGAAAAAGGTTCAGGAATACGACATATCCCGATACCCTTCTGTTGCGATAGCTGAAATAACATTTTCTGGCTTGTTCTGATGTGGTTTCGTAGCCACTGGGGTTTCCACACGGGTGTGTGCTAGCTCACATGACCGTGTGCTTTTGGGAATTAGGATTTTTAGACCAATTTTGGTGCCACACGGCCTGGCCACACGGCTGTGTGGTCGACTTGGGGATTTTATCATTTTTCACACGGCCGTGTCCCTTGGGAACACGGTCGTGTGAGATTGGAGATTATGGTTTCAATGATTTGGTGCCACACAGCCGTGTGGCTAATTTGGGGATTTAAGGATTTCACACGGGCATGTGTTTTGGGACACACGGCCTTGTCTGGTAGGCACACGGCGTGTGAGACCCTCATACGGTCATGTCAGCCCTGTACTCGAAATTAGTGCGAATGGACAGAGAGTTACACGGCCTATCCCCACGGCCATGTCCCTGGTCCACATGGCCGTGTGCCTCTCTTCACACGGCCGTGTGCCCCTCCTCACACGAGCTTTTGATCTCCCACACGGCTTAGGCAATACCACACGGCCAGAGCACACGAGCGTGTGGTCTTAATTCACTTATAATGGTTTTGTATGCATTTCTGATCTGAATATGTGTTTGTGTGTGCTCCGACCCTGAACTAAGTTTAGTGAGGGTGTTTAAGACTCGATATATATGATGGTTGTGTGTGATGTATGATTTTGAATCTGGTCTGAAGAGTGTGCTACGTAACTATTCTGACTGACTGTCTGTTAATGTGTCTCTATTCTGTTAGCTTGAATGCATTCATGCATTTGCATAAAATATTTTAGGTTGGGTTGTGAAGAGAAGGAAGACTGTATCTTCTCAGGCTGGCGGTTTCTTCGCAAACTTATACATCTCTGATTTATCACCTTTGTCAGACGTGCGTGCGCGTCGACCATTTGCGCGCTATTATTATCTGATACAGTAGTTTAACTGCAACATGACTGTACAACGAATTACCATTTGCTTGCATCTTTGTATGTATGTCGACTTTCTTTGCGTACCATTATCGATCGGCTGTCATCTTGTGGTCTACCGCATTGCACAGTACAACACATATGCCAGCCCTGCTGCGTATTATTATCTGAGTGGCTTAGTCCACATATGTGGAGTGTAGGGTTGGATGGGCCTTTTGAGGTCCTAATTGGTGTGATTGGTTGGATGAGTTTTAACAACTCTTATGAGGTGTGATCGGGGGACGGAGAGGTGTATTGGCTGGATGGGTGGGTTATATTTATCTAACTGCATTTCATCTGCATGCATGCGTGTGTTTTGATTTGCAAGACTAGTTATGCATGTCTGCTTTGTCGATCGGCATTTGAGTTGAGTAATTGAGTGAATTTGACATACTCTGGTTGTTAAGTTCTGTTGGGACATTAGTCCCAAGTGTGCGTTCTGACTCTGTGAGTAACTGAAAATCTATTGTGCTACTGTTTTGAATTCTGTATCTCTGTTTGAGACTTGTTTCGGACTCACACCGAGCTCGAGTAGCTCACCCCCTCTTAGTGTTTCTTTTCAGGTACCCTTTCTGAATTCTGACGCTGGACTCTATGTGCGGAGGTCTCGTACAGTCTCGGTGGAAATAAATGGTTATCGGTTTATATTTCGTTAAACATTTTTTTGAACTGTAAGATTTTATAAAAAAGTGGTACAAATTCCTGTTTAATTTAATTTCGGTTATATGTTTTACCTAATCGTAATTCTATATATTGGGTTTTAAACGATTAAATGTTTCGATTTGACTTGAGAACTTGTTTTGTAAAATTTAACTACGGTTACTTCGGTGAGCAATGTGACATCTGGGATTCGGTCTAAACTTCTAGGCCGGGTTTCTGGGTGTTACAATAATGCCATAGTGTCTTTTATCTATGGTCTTGTTCATTTCCGATGTATTGCCATAGTGTCTTTCAACTATGGTCTTATTCATTTCAGATATAGTGCCATAGTGTTTTTCAAATATGGTCTTATGCATTTCGAATATAGTGCTATAGTGTCTTTCAACTATGGTCTTTTTCGTTTCTCAAGCCAATGAACCCGATCACCATATGCATACATAGGTAATAAATCACAAAACAAAAACTAAATAATTTAACCAATTTACGAACTTACCTAATAAAAAACGGCGACGAACGCAACACCAGTGTTTACTCCGCTAACTTTCTTTTTTCCACGATTATTGTCTGGTTGATTTGTTTCTTGATTTAAATAATAATTTTAATTCAATTAAACATTTAAAACAACTTAAATAATTAAACTTACGCATATAAGCCATTTTATTATCATTTTATAATTTTACCCTAAATTTTTTCCCATTATGCTATTTAGCCCCTAAACCCGAATATTTCAAATTAAACACACTATAACCCAAACCATACTAGCCGAGTTTCTTATAGTCACTGTACAACCCATATATTTCACAATTTCACAATAATTTCATTCGATTTTACTATTTTAACAATTTATCCCCTAAATACAAAATTAACAAAATTTACTTAATCAACTAGCGCTTAAGCATTTCATAGCTTCCTAATCCAACAATTTTTATCCAAAACATCTAAGATTCATAAATGGCAAGTTCTAAAATCTTTAACAATTTTGAAATTAAAGATGCAAGTTAACTAGACCTGATTGTAATGATCTCAAAAACATAAAAATTATAATAAAAAAAAAAGTGAAAAATGGCTTACCATGTATAAAATTAAAGCTTGGTCGAAGCTTTATATTCTTCAACAATGGTTTTCGGTTGAAAACCATGCAAATAAAGAAGATGATGACAAAGACTTTTGTTTTATTTTTTATTAATATTTTAACATATAAAATCTTTTAAATTAAAAACATTTTAAACATAAAATTTCATACTTTCCGCCCATTAACCGCCACCATAATTAAATAAGGTCTAATTGCATTTTAAATTTATACTTTTATAACCATTTACTACAAATAAACTTATAACAATTAACTTTTATAGTTTTATGATTTAGTCGTTTTTCTTAATTAACTATCCAAACGTCAAAATTTTTGGATCAAATTTCAATACACCTATATACTCACTTCATAAATATTTAATAAAAATATTTATGGCTCAGTTTATAAAAATGAAGTTTTGATACCTCGTTTTTCAAAATCATTTGAGTTTCGGGACAAATCACTTGTACTTAATTGTTAGTTCAATTAACTAAAATTATCAAATCAAAATTCAATATAATAATATATTTGACTTGTAAATATTTTAATATTTATGAACTCGTCAGATTTGTGGTCTCGAAACCACTGAAAAATGGGCTGTTACACACCAGCTTTTGGTTTCTTATCTATTTAAACTCAGGCATTTACTTACATCAAAGTATACGAGTCACACATACGTAGTCCATCATCCACTTAGAATAAAGGTATGCCACACTATGAACGTCACAAGTGAATAAATCCATAAACGGATTCAGTATCTATTCTACTTAGGTCCAATCCAATGTATTGTCAGTCTGACCAGTCACATCTATGTCTCTATCTTCTAAGAGTTATTTGCTCTAACGCCCAAGAAAAAGTACCTCCACAATTGGACTTGATAAACGACATATTAGTATTTCAATCTCATTTCTGATTAGACTAAGGACATGTTTAGGTTCATCTACTAATACAAGCTATCTTTTCGTATTACGATCTGACCACATAATATTGCTTAGTATTAGTTAAACATAAGGCAACTAGTGTAACGCCCTAAAATTTTTATTTTTGCTTTTGTGAAAATGTGACACAACTGTGTATCTGCTTCAATTGTTAAATGTTCTGGGTGTGTGTGTGAGGTCTCAAGTTCAAGCCCCAACTTGGGCAAATTTTGTTATTTTTGGAATTAATCCCTATCTCTGTTCAGTGGGCTTATATTAAATTATTTGTAAAACCATATCAGAATGAGCCTGCTGGTTCAAGTGGTAAGATTGTTGGTGTGTTGGAGGTCCTGTGTTCAAATCCTTGCGTTAGCGTGAGTAGTTATTTTTGCTCGGCTTTGGGAAAGAGTTTCGATTGCATTTAAATTCTGAGTAGTGGGTGGTTGAGGATGAGAGAATAGTGGGGAGTTATCAGAATTTGTTATTATCTTTTTGTGTTTTTTCAAAATTCGATTTCTTTCTCTCTGAAAAGCAAAAATATGACGTTGGAGACCCATTTTCTCTGTGTTTTCTGTCTTTTGGCAATTTCTTTCTTTTACTCTCTATTTTCGATCAAGTTAACGTGTCAATCGCGGTTTTCAGCTTTTGGGGTTCTTTGGGATTGATAAGTTTGGTAAGTGGTCTCCGTTAGATTTCTTGTCTGTTGGTGTTTGGGTTTTTACTAGAAGTTTTTAATTGTTGTAAAGTTGCGTTGAAGACGGCGGGGTTGCTGTGGAGTTTGTTTCAACAGTTTGATTTGTGCGCATGGTTGTTTAGTTAACGTAAGTGTGTACGCGTGTTGTTGATTCAACATTTTTGTGATTCAATTCGTTGTTTTAAGGTGTTCGGTACTTTGATTTTAGGTTCTGGAAGGCTCGGGATAGTTTTCGCATCAAATTGATACCAGGTGTGTACCCGAATCACAGAAAAATGAGGTTCAGCAAAAGCTAAAAAATGAATTTGTCAACACCACACGGGCGTGTGGTCACCCGTGTGGTAGGCCGTATGCGACGACACGACCGTGTGATCGTCGAAGGCCAGGCTGTGCGCAAGACACGGTCGTGTGATGGCTAGGGTGAGGCCATGTAATCCACACGGGCTACGCCAAATTGGGCGTGTGGGCCACACGGGCACACCACACGGGCGTGTGATATTTGGGCTAGGCCGTGTGATCTACACGGGCAAGGCCAATCTGGGCGTGTGGGCCCACACGGGCATGTGGGCCCATTATACTAAAATTTTTCATAAGGTTGCACAGGTCGTTCCAATCGACTGTGGACCTACTGTAGGGTCGGTAAAGACTTACTAACCCTAAAACTGTATGATCTGTTTGACTGATAGTCTATACTGAGCATGATAGTATATGCATGTTATATCTGTTATTTGTAAAGAAAGCATGTTAAGCATGATTTATCTGTTAATTCTGTATGCATGTTCTGTATCTGTGATTGGAGTGGGATATTATTTTTTGGAGGAAGTGTTCTGAAAGGCAGATTATGCCTAATATTTGGCAACACAGCTGCATTATATCTGATATGTGCCGCATCAGTACAACATGGTGTGTAGGGTTGGGTGGGTATTTTAAACCCCACATGGTATGTAGGGATGGTCGGAGATGGTGTGTAGAGGATGGGGGGTAGGATATCTGATTTCTGATTCTGAGCTGCCTATCTGTATATATATTTGAAATGGGCTTAGGCCCGAATCTGTATTTGACTGATTCTGTTTTCTGTGTGCATGCTTAATTCTGTGGGGATTACACACTGAGTTTACGTAAACTCATTCCTTTCTGTTTAATCTGTACAGGTAATCCACAGAGTTAGGCGGATCGGTACAGCGGAGGACTCGACGGTGACCACTCGCCAAATCTGTTTAACTTGTTTTAGTTTATTTAAGTTTGGCATTAAGATTTGAGAGTTTGTGTTTTTTGGGACTCTCTGGACAGTTTTAAACTATTTAGTTTTTGGCTTTATTTATTTATAACTGTGACGGTTTTCCAAAAGTAATGTTTTCTAAAATCACGAACAGGTTTTACTTAAATACAATAGTTTTCGTAAGCTTCCGCCTATAAATACTTTTAGGGAAAGATAATTAATCAGGAATGAACGTTTTGATAATATTTCTACGTAAATTGAGTTAGCAGATCCGAAATAGTTCTATCGTGCTTGTTGTTTTTAAAATCCATTCCATGTGACATCGCCAGATTCGGCCATAACGTCTAGGCCGGGTTTGGGGTGTTACAAAGACTTTGCTTTTTAGAAAGAAGCAATAAATGATGAGATGGATTTAATAATAAAAAATCAAACTTGGATCTTAGTTGATCTTCCATCGGGTTCTAAACCAATAAGTTGTAAATGGATCTTCAAAAAGAAAATGAAGGTCGATGGAACCATTGATAAATTTAAAGCAAGGTTGGTAGCCAAAGGTTTTACAAAAAAAACAAGGTATTGATTACTTTGATACTTATGCTCTAGTAGCAAGAATTGGTTTGAATAGGCTCTTAATATCACTTACCTCAATGTATAATTTGGTTGTTCACCAAATGGATGTTAAAATCGTATTTTTAAATGGTGAATTGGAAGAGGAAGTGTACATGGAACAATTGGAAGGATTTGTTGTTCCAGGACAGGAGCATAAGGTATGTAAGCTTGTTAAATCTCTATATGGACTTAAACAAGCACCAAAGCAATGACACCAAAATTTTGACAAAGTTGTTCTAGCTAATGGCTATGAAATAAATGAATCCGATAAATGTATATATAGAAATTTTGAAAGTGGAAGAGGTGTCATAATTTGCTTATATATATATGACATGCTCATATTTTACACGGATTTGGAACAAATAGAAAACACAAAGAAATTCTTGTCAAACAACTTTGTTGTGAAGGATATGGGTATAGTAGATGTTATTCTTGGGATTAAAATAACTAGAGAGGAAAGCACTATAGCTTTATCACAATCACATTACATTGAAAAGGTGCTTAAAAAGTTTGACATTTTCAATTGTATATCAGCATCTACACCCATAGATCCTCAAATAAAATTAGTATCTAATACTGGTATGAAAATTGATCAATTGAAACATGCAAGTCTAATTGGTTGTTCAATGTACATAATAACTTGTACAAGACCAGATATTGCCTATGTTGTTGGGAAATTGAGTAGGTACACAAGTAATCCAAGTAGTTTGCATTGGCAAGCTTTGAATAGAGTACTTAGGTACTTAGAGAAAACTATTAACTAAGGGTTGTGCTATAATGGATACCCTTCAGTTTTAGAAGGGTATACGAATGCTAGTTGGATTACAAGTTTGGAAGATCATGCTTCTACTAGTGGATGGATATTCATTCTTGGTGGATGAGCCATTTCTTGGGGTTCCAAGAAACAAACATGTATTACTGATTCCACCATGGCAGCCAAATTTATTGTATTAGCCGTTGCATCTAAAGAAGTAGAATGGTTAAGAAATTTGCTATGTGATGTACCTCTATGGCCTAAACCAATTTCACTTATTTCTATCTGTTGTGATAGTAAGGCTACTCTAGCAAAGGCATATAGCCAAGTATATAATGGAAAGTCTAGACACATTGTATTAAGACATAGCTATGTCCGATAATTAATCTCTGATGGAGTGATCACTATTAATTATGTGAGGTCAAGTGAAATTTGGCGAATCCTTTGACAAAAAATCTTGCTAGAGATGTAGTCAAGAAGACTTCAAAAGGGATGAGACTCAAGCCCATTAATTAGAGTCACCCATGATGGAAACTCGACTCAACTCTTAGTATAACGTCAAGTCTTGAGTTCAATAAGACAAAGTACATCATTAGTATGTGACTGCTAGCACTATAAATAAATCCATCCTAAGATTAAAGTGCTAGGTACCCGTAATGATAAGGGAATGATGAGTAATGTACTCTTAATAGACCCATAACATAAATATATTAAAGTGTCATAATTACGGAAACACTCTTAATGGGATCTTCCTATGTGAGTGGAAGTGTAGCCGCTTCTAAGAGCTTAAGGGCTTGGCTCTGACAAAACTCATGAAAAGAGGATACAGACACATGGCCATAATAGTGTCGTTGGATACTATGCATTGACCGATGTTGAAATCATTGTGTGAAATGTGTTTAGTTAATCAAATGGAATAGTTGGTTCAAAGCTTAGTCTACCATGCAATTTCGATTAACTTTAACATGTTTTCACTAAGTGAAGGTTCAATCATTAGACACCTTCATTTATGCAAATTGATTTCCAAGAATATCAAATTTTAAAATATTTTGAAAATGGGGGGAGATTGTTGGAACATTTTCAAATATTTATAGTGTTCCAATAACTATAAATGAAATGGTGTAATTAATCAAAAGTTAAATCTTTTGGTTATTGGTCAAGAGTTATATCACTTGATTTTTTACAAAGAATTATAATTATTCAAACAATTTTACTTGAATAGTTATAATATTAGATGAATAATTATGTGTCTTTTTAAAGATGTTATTATTCATAAAAGACACCTATTGAAAGATGTCTCTATGAAGAGACATGAAAATTCCTATAAATAGGAATGAGATTTCATTTGGAAATTATACCAACAAGTTCTAAAAATTCTTTCTATCTTTCCTCCATCTTCTAATTGTCGAAACCATTTTTTTCGGTGAAAAACGGGGGTCGACTTTAAAACGAAAATGGAGTCGCCACCAATCCTTTTTAATGAGGTGTGATCGGATCACCTCGTAATTTGATCATTTTAATAATACATTTGATTTATTAAAACGATGATTTTGGTCTACAAAATTTGAGAAAACGGGTTCGGGAATCAGTTACGCACGAGGAAGGATTAACACCCTCGTAACGCCCAAAATTGGTACCGAATTGATTGATTAACGTCTTAATGTCGAAAATATGAAAAGATTTTAAAATACGATCCTCTTTCCTTAAAAGAAAACTTGAAAAATTTAAATTGGATGCTAAGACCCTCTTATTTCGAAGGAGTAAAACGTCATGCCCAGTGAGTTAGGATACGACTTTTTAAATCCTCGAAACTAAGCTTGTCTTTTGACTTTTAAAACTCATGCATTTAAGTTTAAGAAGAGTATTCGGTTATTTGGGTCAAATGAAAAATAGGAACCCAATAAGTTAGGGCACAATTTCTCAAAATTCCAAATACAGAATATTGCCTTTGCTTTTAGAAATCTTTATCTCGAGATAACAAAATGTCACATCCAGTAAGTTAGGACACAACATTTTTGAACTCCCGAGAATAAGTTTTTATTTAACTTATGTTTTGATTTAAAAGGATAATTAGTTCTTTAGACTTTACGAGAAAAATCGAAACCCAGTAAGTTACGGTACGACCTCTCGAATGTCCAAATACGAAACAATGCTTACTTTTAAAAAATTCTTTTTCATGCGATTACGTGAAAATGAATATCACATTTGAAATGTCGAGGGTTTTATTCGGGACGTGATAGAACGAAAATTTAAAACGGTTCGCGGTGTGATTGCAATAATAATAAAATGATGATACATGACGTGATAAATGTGTTAATAAAATAACAATATATGTGATTGAAAATAAAATAAAATAATCAAGCCAAAAATAAGATAAAAAATAAGTATATAAATACAAAAAGAAAATATAATTATAATAGTAATCAAAATAATAGCAATAAAATAATAATAATAATAGTAATAATAATAATGATAGTAGAGGAATAAAATAATAATAATAAATATAATAATAATAATAATAATTAGGCAAGTAAATATTAAAGAAATAATAGTAATAATAACAAAACAAATTAAATATATTAATAATAATAATATTAAAAATAATTAATTTAATAGAAAAAAATAACAAAGAAATATATAAAAAAACTAAATTGAACTTGAAACAGAAATTTAGGGGCAAATCCGCAAATAAATAAAAAGAAAAGGGCCCATTTGAACGCTCGAATAACATGGAAGGACCAATAGGGAAAATATCCCAACCCTCCAAAACGCAGCGCTTTACGCGGGACTTAAATGAAATCAAAACAAAATTTTAGGGCAAAATTAAAAATCAAAGAAACCTAATAAAAAGGGATTAAATTATAAAATAGGAGAAATGCGGAAGGGCTAAAAGCGCAAATAGCCCTTCCGCTTAAAAATACGCGAATCCTAGGCCGGGTGGGTCGGGACGGATCGGATCGGCACAAAACGGTGCCGTTTTGGTGCAAAAGCACCCAGGGTAAAACGACGTCGTTTTACATGTGCTATATAAGTCAAAAATTTAAAAAAAAAATCCATTCTTCCTTCATTCTTCAAAAAAAAAAAGTGAGGCTTCTCTCTTTTCTCTCTCTTTTGACCACAGGCCGGCCAATCTTGGCGCCGTCGACGCCGTCCATGCGTCAAATCGCCGCATGCATGTGATAGTCGGACCCCAGTATGCTTTTTTTATACTATATTTTAATACATATATATATAGTTTAAAAAAAACCTTTGTATGTATATAAAGACGGTTTCGAAAAGAAAAGAAAAAAAAAGAGAAAAAATGTAAAAAAAATAACCTTTGCTTGATATGCTTTTGTTTTTTTTTTTTTGTATTGATTTTTGTATTCGTAAAAAAAAAGGAGAAGAGTACAGAGGCTTTTCTTTCGATTTTATAGCTGAAAAATCAAAAATAAATAAAAAATACAATGTTTTCCTTTCTGTTATTCCTATTTGCTGGCTTTTTTTCTGTTTTGCTTCTTTGTTTGCAGGTGAAACCGTCGTGACATGGAAGGGGCTGGAGGCGCGCGTGTGGTGCTCGGAGGCTCGAACGCCTGGGGGCTGCGGGGCTTAGGAAGTTCTAGAAACCTCTAGGGTTTTTAAAACCCTAATCTGCTTTGGGTCATCCGGGCCTATTCCAAAATTGGGCCACTGTAATTGGCTTGGGCCATCTGGGCTGATTTTAGTCTTTAGACTGTTTATTTTTGGTTTATTTTGGTTAATGGGCTGGACTGCTAAATTTGGGCTATAATTTTATTTTGGTTTTTTTTATTTTGTTTTTTGATTTAAATGGGCCCAGGCAAATTGGGCTGATTACAGCTGCCCCTCTTTGCTCGTTGTCGTATAACGAAAATGGAGCAAATACTTAAAAAAGGACCAATTTTGCCCGGTCTTGCCGAATCTCTTACTTATTTTGGTGCCTTTCTTCTTCAAGTAGCTTCATTCCATCCTACTGCATCTTCAGGGGCATAGGAACTAGCGCTTCGATCCCGTTTAAGGAGATTAGACTTGTAGCGTCAATCTAATCTTCAGGGGCATAGGAACTAGCGCTTCGATCCCGTTTAAGGAGATTAGACTTGTAGCGTCAATCTACTCCGTCGCAACTTCAGGGAGATAAGATTTGCTATCTTCAGTCTACTTCGCTGCAACTTCAGGGAGATAAGGTTTGGTTTTGGGAAATTTGATTCGACCTACTGCAACTTCAGAGGTATAGGATTTGTAACTTTAATCTTTTCCACTGCAACTTCAGGGAAATAAGACTTGTGGCTTCAATCTGCTCCACTGCATCTTTAGGAAGATAATATCCACCATAATTTGTAGCTTCAATTTATTCCACTGTAATGTCAGGGAAATAAGATTCGCTATCTTCAATCTGGTCCGCTGCAACTTCAGGGAGATAAGGTATGGTGTCTTCAATCTGCTCCACTGCAACTTTAGGAAGATAAGATCCGCCGTAATCTGTAGCTTTAATCTGTTTCACTGCAACGCTAGGGAAATAAGATTCATTGAATCGATGCTGCTCATTTGCAACCGGGGAGATAAGGTCTGGTGTCTTCAATCTGCTCCACTGCAACTTTAGGAAGATAAGATCCGCCGTAATCTGTAGCTTTAATCTGTTCCACTGCAACGCCAGGGAAATACGATTCGTTGTCTTCAATCTGCTCTACTGCAACTTCATGGAGATAAGGCTGGTGGCTTCAATTTACTCCACTGCAACTTCAGGAAGATAAGATCCGCCATAATTTGTAGCTTCAATCTGTTCCACTGCATCTTTAGGGGAATAAGATTCGCTATCTTCAATTTTCTCCACTGCAACTTCAGGGAGATAGGGGTAATGGCTTCAATCTGCTCCACTGCAACTTCAGGGAGATGAGATTCGCCATGGTGGATTTGATCCGACCTACTGCAACTTTAGAGGTATAGGACTTGTGGATTCGTAGCTTTAATCTGCTCCACTGCAACTTCAGGGGAATAAGATTCGCTATCTTGACTTCAATCCATTCCACTGTAACTTCAAGGATATGGGATTTGTGGATTCATCGATCTTGTTACACCGTCCTCTGGGGAACATGACCTGTAGAATCGATTTATGGACCTATGCTTATCCATAATGATTAGGATGCAATAATCAGAATGAATCAAATGCTCCTAACTAAATGTGTTATGGATGATATTTGCATGAATGCAGAATGTCATGAGAATGATCCCTTTTTTAAATGCAAAATGATTAGGATGCAATGATCAGAATGAATCGAATACTCCTAACTAAATGTGTTTTGTATGAATGCAAAATGTCATGAGAATGATCCCTTTTTTAAATGCATAATGATTAGGATGCAATGATCAGAATGAATCGAATGCTCCTAATTAAATGTGTTTTGCATGAATGCAGAATGTCATGAGAATGATCCCTTTTTTAAATGCATAATGATTAGGATGCAATGATCAGAATGAATCGAATGCTCCTAACTAAATGTGTTTTGCATGAATGCAGAATGTCATGAGAATGATCCATTTTTTAATGTCTGAGTTGTCATTGCTCGTTGTTCTTCAAGGCTGTATCACTGACGTAATATCCTGTCTTCTTGTTCAACCGATATTTTTTGACAGAAAATCCGAAGAAATGGTCACTATTTAGAGTTTCCTTCTCAAATATTTCCAACCCTTAGGCTTGGTGAGTTCTAGATAATAGTCATGTTTCAGGTTCTCGTACTATATATAAGTTTCCAGAGTAATATGCAAAACTCCTTTTATGAAAGTATTATTAGTCCATTAATCGTTACTTCAATACAAAATGGTTGAAAATGATCATAATGATGGACAAAACTGAAATTTATCAGGAGCAAAATCTGAAAAGAATGGGTTAATTAAAGAAAGCAAACATTGCTAGAATACAAAATGGTGAGGGGAAAAGATAGGCGCCCCAGATATCGTAGCCTGAGCTTCTCTGTACGGGCTTTCTGAAGACCATTTTAAGCTCAATATGTGTTTAGGAGATCTAGAGTACTCTGTTGATGCCCCAGGACGTAACATCTCTCCTTCTTCTTAATTTAGGTATAGCAAGATCACCGCATGCCCCACCTTTGATCACCATTTGAGCCGCCCTTTTTGGGTTTTCGACTCAAAACCCCTTTGGTCTCAAGGCACCCTTTGCGGGTTTTCACCTTGGCCTCTCCGTTGTTTGTTTGTTTTTGTTTTTTTTTTTTAAAAGGTCTCAAAGCGCCCTTTGCGGGTTTTCACTTTGGCCTCTTTTCCTCTTTAAGTATAGTACTTCTTGACTGAATCCGAATTTACAGGATTGGGCAAACTTTTCCCATCAATTTCGGTCAAAATCAGTGCTCCTCCGGAGAAAGTCTTTTTAACCACATAAGGTCCTTCTCAATTTCCTTTTTAACCACATAAGGTCCTTCCCAATTTGGTATCTATTTCCCTCTGAAATCCTTGTGCATGGGGAGGATCTTTTTCAATACCAGGTCCCCCTCGTGAAATTCTCTTGGGTGAACCTTTTTTTCATAAGCTCGCATCATTCGTTTTTTGTACATCTGACCCTGACGAATAGCCTTTAGCCTCTTTTCCTCGATCAAGTTCAACTGATCATATCGAGACTGGATCCATTCTGCTTCTTCTAACATTAACTCTGACAAAACCCGAAGTGAAGGTATTTCAACTTCGATGGGTAACACTGCCTCCATTCTATAGACTAATGAGAAAGGAGTTGCCCAGTAGAAGTCCTGACTGACGTTCGATAAGCGTAAAGAGAAAATGGTAACTTCTCATGCCAATCTTTATAATTTTCAGCCATTTTTCCCACGATTTTCTTAATGTTTTTATTGGCTGCTTCCACTGCACCATTCATTTTTGGACGATACGGTGATGAATTGTGGTGTCTGATTTTGAATTGACTGCAGACCTCCGCTATCGTGCTGTTGTTCAAGTTTAATGCATTGTCAGATATGATCCTCTCAGGCATTCCATATCGACATATGATTTCCTTTTTTAGGAATCTGCTGACTGCCGACTTAGTAACACTAGCATATGAAGCAGCCTCTACCCACTTGGTGAAATAGTCGATGACTACAAAGATGAACCGATGCCCATTTGAAGCTTTTAGACAGATCGGCGCGATGACATCCATGCCCCACATAGAGAAAGGCCATGGGGAAGTCATAACATGAAAAGGCGAAGGAGGTACATGAATTTTGTCTCCATAAATCTGGCATTTGTGACATCTCTTAGCATAATTGATGCAGTCTCCCTCCATGGTAGACCAATAGTACCCAAATCTCATAATTTGTCTAGTCATTGTGAAACCATTGGTATGTGTTCCACAAACACCCTCGTGGACTTCTTCCAGAATTTTCTTAGCTTTAACAGCGTCCACACATCTCAATAGTACCTGATCCTTTCTTCTTTTGTAGAGGATCTCCCCATCTAAGACATAGTTACAGGCTAGTCTTCTCAACGTCCTTTTATCATTCTCAGTTGCCTGATCAAGGTATTCACGATTTCTCACGTTTCGTAATATATTGTGGTACCAGGGGTGATCATCTCTTTCTTCTTCCTCCACGTTGTAACAATAAGCTGGGGCCTCGTAAATACTCATTTGAATGGGTTTTACATCCTCTTGTTTGCTCACTTTGACCATGGAAGCCAAAGTAGCCAAAGCATCTGCCATCTGGTTTTCGTCTCGCGGGAGATAATTGAAAGTAATATCGTCAAACTCCTCAATTAACGCTAGAACTATCCTTCGATAATTAATCAATTTAGGGTCTCTTGTCTCCCATTCACCTTTCAGTTGGTAGATCACCAGTGCAAAATCTCTATATACTTCCAACACTCTAATTTTGCGTTCTATGGCTGCACGGAGTCCAATGATACATGCTTCATATTCTGCCATATTATTTGTACAATCAAAATCCAATTTGCATGTGAACGGATAATGATCTCCATATGGGGATACCAAACTGCCCCAATTCCATTACCTACAGCATTTGATGCTCCGTCGAAGTTTAATTTCCAAAGGTGATCTTTTGTTGCATCCTCTACAGTAGCCGCCACATACATTAGTTCTTCATTGGGGAAGTCAAAGTTCAGGGGCTCATAATCTTCTAGAGCTCTCCTGGTCAGAAAATCTGCTACTGCACTTCCTTTCACGGCTTTTTGGTTCACATAAACTATGTCAAATTCAGAGAGCAGGATTTTCCATCTAGCCATCCTTCCATTCAAAGCAGTTGACTCCATCATATATTTTAGAGGGTCCAACTTCGAGATTAGCCAGGTCGTATGGTACAGCATGTATTGCCTCAACCTCTGAGTTGTCCAAATCAAGGCACAACACAATTTCTCAATTGGCAAATATCTCATTTCACACTCAGTGAATTTCTTACTGAGGTAGTATATCGCCTTTTCTCTTCTTCCCGAATCATCGTGTTGACCCAGCACATATCTCATAGAGTTATTAAACACTGTCAATACAAGATTAATGGCATATCTGGGCATGGAGGTGACAATATTGGAGGACTTGACAAGTACTGTTTAACCTTATCAAAAGTTTTCTGGTATTCATCACCCCACACGCCTGGATTGTGTTTCTTAAGAAGACGAAATATGGGATCACATTTCTCAGTTAATTGTGAAATGAACCGAGCAATGTAATTTAACCTTCCAAGGAAACCTCGAACTTCTTTTTGAGTGCATAGCGGAGGTAATTCTTGTATAGCCCGGACCTTGTCTGAGTCAATCTCGATTCCCTTCTTGCTGACTACAAAGCCCAACAATTTTCCTGATCTAGCTCCAAAAGTACATTTTGTTGGATTGAGCTTTAATTGGAATTTCCTCAGTCTCAAGAATAACTTCCTCAAAACTTGGATATGTTCCATTTCTGTTCAGGATTTTGCGATCATATCATCGACATAATCTTCGATCTCTTTGTGCATCATATCATGGAACAAGGTCACCATGGCCCTTTGATATGTCACTCCTGTATTTTTTAACCCAAATGGAATCACCTTATAACAAAATGTACCCCACAAGGTTATGAAGGTAGTCTTTTCCATGTCTTCAGGATGTATTTTTATCTGATTGTATCCCGAGAAGCCATCCATGAAGGAAAACAACGAATAGCCCGCCGTATTGTCTACTAAAGTATCAATGTGAGGCAAGGGGAAATTATCCTTCGGGCTGGCCTTATTTAAGTCTCTATAATCTACACACATTCATACATTTCCATCTTTCTTAGGGACAGGCACAATGTTGGCTACCCATTCTGAGTATTTGACTTCCTGCAAGAATCTGGCATCAAACTGCTTTTTGACTTCCTCTTTTATTTTTAGCATAATGTCAGGCCTCATTCTCCGGAGCTTCTGCTGAACCGGCTTGTAATCCTCTTTTATGGGGAGACGGTGTACAACAATGTCAGTGCTTAACCCAGGCATATCTTGGTATGACCATGCGAAGATATCTTTGAATTCTTGAAGCAACTCTACGAGGTCTCGCTTCGTTTCTTCAGTTATGAAGGTTCCAATTTTCATTACCTTTCCCTCTTCCAAGGTCACAATCTTTACTGTCTCTTCATGAGGCAGAATTTGTTTTTCCTCTTGTTTTACCATTCTTAACAAGTCCGGAGATAAGCCAAAGTCTATGTCATCTTCAAAGTCTTGGGATCCCTCTAAACACATGTCTTGCTCAAAAGGGGGTTCTAATTTCGTAGTAGCGTTACTCATGTCGTTGATATCTGAGACCCTGCTGTAGGTACAAAGGAATATACAAAGAACGAATGAATTTAAGAATAATTATTTGTATGGTATGATTATGAATGTGATGAAAGAATGATTTGGAAAAATATCCAATGAATGAAAGAATCTAACATAATTATTTGTATAGAAAGAATGAAAGAATCTAAAAGAATGATAGGATATTTACTCAAAATGATATCAAATATGTATTTCATAATGATGTTTGGACATAAGCCTATTTCACAAAGGAATTCTTATTGCTTCTAGGCTTAAAGCAACAAGTGTGTTTTGAACATTACTCTGTGTAAGCTCTAAAAACTACAGGAATTTCTTCTGCAGCCCAATTGTTCAGAACACTCCCAGGTTCATAAGGGTAGATATCTGACAAGGTCCCCCATTCAGTGGTTTCTTTCATGTATGGCATTGATACTCCCATTTCTGACCATTTCATCCGAGCCTTCAGTATATTCATAGAATTCCAGTTCCTTATTATCCATCAGACCCTGCACCAAGGCTCTAAATTCTACACATTCTTGGATCTTGCGCCCCTCTTCATGATGGAACTCACAGTAGTTCCTCAATTTTTCGCAACTTCCTTCAGAATTCAAAATGCTCACCCCCCTTTTTACCATATCCATCCAGACCCATATCAAATGAGTCTTTACTTCTGCAATATCGGTCTTTATTCTTCTCCCTACCTTTCCATCTATTGTATTTACCCCATTATAAGTGTGATTGGGTAGCGAATTTTCGGCACTAGGTGCATCATCAAATTTCACAATGCCCATTTTAATAAGTCTTTCAACGACTTTCTTAAAAGCAGTGCATCATCAAATTCCTGCATGGTAGTCATATTGAGCGTTCGCATCGTACCATTTGGGGTATGGGGGCTGTAATGGTTTTAGGTAAAAAGGGGATACCCCGTGTGCGTCAAATAGGCTTTGATACAACTCATTGCATGTCATTGGGATTGGTGTAAATTGGAGCTTCTCAGTGTTTTACTTTGTGCCAGACTCTGGCCTTGATGAACCTTGTTGACCGGTAGCCATCATTCTTGGCTGATTTTCCGTAATCAATTTTGAGTAACCTTTTTTATATGTACTCGTGTTGTTCACCTCATTTTCCTTTTTCCTCGAGATTGACCTTTTGTTACTCTCTCCTGCATCTATCTTTCCACTCCTTATCACATTCTCGATCATTTCACTGGTCATCACTATGTCTGAAAAACTTTTTGTAGCGCTTCCTATCATGTGAGTGATGAACGTGGCTTTTAGGGTGTTGATAAAGAGTATCGTAGTTTCTTTTTCTAAGAGCGGCGGCTAAACTTGTATGGCAATTTCCCTCCATCTCTGTGCGTATTGCCTGAAACTCTCACTCGGTTTCTTCTCCATGTTCTGTAAAATAATTTTATCAGGAGTCATATCCGTCACGTGACTGTACTACTTCATGAATGCTTGTGCTAAATCCCTCCAGGAACCAACCTTAGTACGGCTTAATTGGTTGTACCATTTGGATGCTGCTCCCACCATACTGTTTTGGAAGCAATGTATTAATAATTGATCATTGTTAACATACCCAGTCATCCGTCTACAAAAAATGGTGATGTGAGCTTCGGGGCAACTGGTCACATTGTACTTTTCGAATTCTGGCATTTTGAACTTGTGGGGAAGCACTAGATCTGGGACCAAACTCAGATCCTTAGCATCGATTCTATGTTGACTATCAGCGTCTTCCATGGCCCTAAATTTTTCCTCCAGCCATCTACATCGGTCCTCTAACTGCTTTGGCAATTCTGTCCTTGCCCTTTCCTTTTCTGTCACTTCATCATGGTCAGGGATAACAGGATTAACTGAGTTATCCCCTGGGTTAGAACCTGATCCAGCTTGAAAGTTCATCGGTACCGACACTCCATCCTGAAATTGTTCAGGCTTAATTGTGACGGATGTTCTTCGAGGGTACACCTCAGGCTGTGTTGGGGTAAAACCCGGAGGGTAGAGAGGTTCCTCATTATCTTCTCCAGTATTAACCATGGGGCCCTTCCCTTTATCCATTCATCCAGTCAGTAGTTAAGTCAACTAAGTCATCATATTTCTTTGGGATTCCATCATTCGGTCCATCATGTCTTGCTGGATTTTAGCCAGTTGCTCTTGCATTTGCAATTGTAGTTTGTCTTGCATCTCTTTTGGAGTTGTTCAAGTCTTTCCAATCTTTGATCCATGTCTTTTGTCTTTGCTCGGGTACCGTAAGGATGTTTAGTTGGTAAGTTTTTGTTGGTTTCTAGATTAATTCTGAAATGATTTTAACCAATTAGGGTATTTCTATGAAATTTAATGCACATGATGTGATGTAATGCGAATGCATGAAATAAATGCAAAAAGGCGTCGTTTCTGATTCAATTTCATTTAGAAAACTTTATTAGAGAACAAAATTCTTTACATAAAATGGATTACAAATATACGGACAGCTGCATTATCTTCCACTTTATCAAGAAATTCGTTCTCCATGACAAACTTTCTAATTTAGTAATCGAACGTGAATCGACACTCTTTCAAATATGAAATGACATGCAATGCAATCATAACCAAAAAAAATGAAACACGTTAGTACAAAGTAAAAGCAAGCAAGAAAGAAACAAATAGAGCACCTATTCGGGTGACAGCTAGGGTTTATCGCGGTACTATCTAGGGTGGGCTCTTAGGGTCTTCTACATGCGTTTTGGTTCTAAAGTTGAGGTACCTGAACAGCAGATTCCTCGATCCTCACCCATTATAGGCTCATACGGACTGAGTTCAGTTCAGGGGAATACATTTTCCTATGGCTGCACGGAGATGAAAATCTCACGAAGACATAGGTACGGATTTATCCCGAAAGTGATCCACTATCCTGTACGGAGGTGAAAACCTCACGAAGGAGTAGTTTTTCACTCCCACTTAAAAAGGTAAGACCAAACGGTCCTTATGCAATATGATGCGAAAATATTCTACGAGGCTCAACCCACAGCAATCATACAACACAAACAAATGCAATCAAAAGATCGTAATTTTTCAAATCAGATTTTCAATTTTTCGACAACAAGACAGAAAATAATCAATTTTACGGCTTCACTCTCTTATTGGTCCCCAGTGGAGTCGCCAAGCTGTCGAAACCATTTTTTCGATGAAAAACGGGGGTCGACTTTAAAAAGAAAATGGAGTCGCCACCAATCCTTTTTAATGAGGTGTGATCGGATCACCTCGTAATTTGATCATTTTAATAATACATTTGATTTATTAAAACGATGATTTTGGTCTACAAAATTTGAGAAAACGGTTCGGAGTCGCCACATACGAGGAAGGATTAGCACCCTCGTAACGCCCAAAATTGGTACCGAATTGATTGATTAACGTCTTAATGTCGAAAATTTGAAAAGATTTTAAAATACGATCCTCTTTGCTCAAAAGAAAACTTGAAAAATTTAAATTGGATGCTAAGACCCTCTTATTTCGAAAGAGTAAAACGTCATGCCCAGTGAGTTAGGATACGACTTTTTAAATCCTCAAAACTAAGCTTGTCTTTTGACTTTTAAAACTCATGCATTTAAGTTTAAGAAGGGTATTCGGTTATTTGGGTCAAATGAAAAATAGGAACCCGGTAAGTTAGGGCACAATTTCTCAAAATTCTAAATACAGAATATTGCCTTTGCTTTTAGAAATCTTTATCTCGAGATAACAAAATGTCACATCCAGTAAGTTAGGACACAACATTTTTGAACTCCCGAGAATAATTTTTTATTTAACTTATGCTTTGATTTAAAAGGATAATTAGTTCTTTAGACTTTACGAGAAAAATCGAAACCCAGTAAGTTAGAGTACGACCTCTCGAATGTCCAAATACGAAAATATGCTTACTTTTAAGAAATTCTTTTTCATGCGATTACGTGAAAATGAATATGACATTTGAAATGTCGAGGGTTTTATTCGGGACGTGATAGAACGAAAATTTAAAATGGTTCGCGGTGTGATTGCAATAATAATAAAATGATGATACATGACGAGATAAATGTGTTAATAAAATAACAATATATGTGATTGAAAATAAAATAAAATAATCAAGCCAAAAATAAGATAAAAAAATAAGTATATAAATACAAAAAGAAAATATAATTATAATAGTAATGAAAATAATAGTAATAAAAAATAATAATAATAATAGTAATAACAATAATAATGATAGTAGAGGAATAAAATAATAATAAATATAATAATAATAATAATAATAATAATTAGGCAAGTAAATATTAAAGAAATAATAGTAATAATAAAAAAACAAATTAAATATATTAACAATAATAATATTAAAAATAATTAATTTAATAGAAAAAATAACAAAGAAATATATAAAAAAAAAACTAAATTGAACTTGAAACAAAAAATTTTGGGGCAAATCCGCAAATAAATAAAAAGAAAAGGGCCCATTTGAACGCTCGAATAACATGGAAGGACCAATAGGGAAAATATCCCAACCCTCCAAAACGCAGCGCTTTACGCGGGACTTAAATAAATCAAAACAAAATTTTAGGGCAAAATTAAAAATCAAAGAAACCTAACAAAAAGGGATTAAATTATAAAATAGGAGAAATGCGGAAGGGCTAAAAGCGCAAATAGCCCTTCCGCTTAAAACCACGCGAATCCTAGGCTGGGTGGGTCGGGTCGGATCGGATCGGCACAAAACGACGCCGTTTTGGTGCAAAAGCACCCAGGGTAAAACGACGTCGTTTTACATGTGCTATATAAGTCAAAAATTAAAAAAAAAAATCCATTCTTCCTTCATTCTTCAAAAAAAAAAAAACAGTGAGGCTTCTCTCTTTTCTCTCTCTTTCAGCCCCTAGGCCGGCTAGGTACCGCGCGCGCCGACGCTGTGCCCGCCGCACACACACACCACATGGTGGTCGGACCCTCTGTGTATGCTTTTTTTATATATACTATATTTTAATACATATATATATATATATATATATATATATATATAGTTTAAAAAAAAAACCTTTGTATGTATATAAAGACGGTTTCGAAAAGAAAATAAAAAAAAAGAGAAAAAATGTAAAAAAAATAACCTTTGCTTAATCTGTTTTTTTTTTGTATTGATTTTTGTATTCGTAAAAAAAAAGGAGAAGAGTACAGAGGCTTTTCTTTCGGTTTTATAGCCGAAAAATCAAAAATAAATAAAAAATACAATGTTTTCCTTTCTGATATTCCTATTTGCTGGATTTTTTTCTGTTTTACTTCTTTGTTTGCAGGTGAAACCGTCGTGACGTGGAAGGGGCTGGAGGCGCGCGTGTGGTGCTCGGAGGCTCGAACGCCTGGGGGCTGCGGCGCTTAGGAAGTTCTAGAAACCTCTAGGGTTTCTGAAACCCTAATCTGCTTTGGGTCATCCGGGCCTATTCCAAAATTGGGCCACTGTAATTGGCTTGGGCCATCTGGGTTGATTTTAGTCTTTAGACTGTTTATTTTTGGTTTATTTTGGTTAATGGACTGGACTGCTAAATTTGGGCTATAATTTTATTTTATTTTTGTTTTTTTTTATTTTGTTTTTTGATTTAAATGGGCCCGGGCAAATTGGGCTGATTACACTAATATTATTAGATTGTTCTATAAAGAGTTACTGTAAAAATTCTTTATAGAAATTGATTTTCTTGTTATACATTGCGCAGTGCTTTGTGGATTGTTTTTGTCAGTACAAAACACAAATAGTCATCGGGTTTCATTGTATCCTTGAGGTTCATTTGTTTGAAACTCTTTTGCACACCGAGTATAGGTGTGGGCGAATAGAACCTTAAAGATAGTGGCTTGATATGCACCTTGGAGCTTTGTCCTATTTCTTCATTTTTTGTTCGAGTTATTGTTTGTGTTTTATTTGTGTATTCGAGATTTTCCTCACTAAAGATTTGTATTAACACCTAAAACATATGATAGTTCATGCCTACACAAGACAAGTAAAAAGGAAACAATTTAAAGCTACACGTGCCATCTATGATTTTTTTTTTTTTTGCTTGACATCTGTTGATAAATTGTTGACAAGGTATAGACGTCTCTATTGGTGTCGAGCTTTTGGGTGAATTGATACATAGAGGAATAGTACATGTATCAAACTATACATATTATTTATAAAGTACCACATTGCATGACTAGTGAAAATTCAAGGGCTAAACTTAACATTAACGCACTTAGTATTTAATCTGTTAATCAAAGTTATATTCTCCATTTCCTGAAACAAATACTTTTCTACACACTAAAAACTCTATCACACGCATATGCGTGTAGTAATAAAGTATTTAGAACACAAATTTGTGTTTTAGAATAACATATAATAAATAATAAAATGTATGGTTTGAAACTAATTAATAATAATACATAAAACATGTACGATATTAAAATAAAAAATAGATTAAATTGTAAGTAAAACAAAATTTAAACATATAAATACATTAGATTAATAATACTAAATGAATACAATTATTTATCATGGTGTAGTCATCAATTATAAGTAGGTGTTGAGTTAATTTGAGACCAGATAATTTGAAACACCATTTCAATCAACAAGCATTATTAATATAGAAATTCTATTACACGTGTATGTATGTGGAAATCTCGTATTTAAAATACTGGTATGCGTTTAAAAATAATATACAAAAATAATAAAACGTAAGATTTGAAACTAATGATAGTAACAGACATGCATTTGTGAGTAAAAGAAAATTTAAATAGCCAATTACATCATATTAAGAATATTTAATGCATTCCACTTATTTATCATAGTATTATCATTTTTCTTAAGTTGGTATCGAGGTGGTAAAGAAAATATTTTATAGATGATAGAGATACGGGTTCAAATTTACACATTTACAGTTTTTATTAGGTTTTTTAAAAATTAAAAAAAATAAAAATACCATCGAATAATATAACGTATTTTAATTACGAAATAACATTTTCGAAATTTTCCTAACTAATTTGGTGCATTGTTGATTTGTGACACTAACTCAATCAGAGACTTAAATAATAGTATAGATAGATATATACAATTGATGGAACAAATAAAGTATGCATAATTCATTTAAAATGTAAATATTTTCCATGAGTCATTTTACAGGAAAAAAATTATTTTATGTTGACCTGTAAATCATTTTCTATTGATCAAATTGTTTTCTGTGAAACAAACACAGAAAAATACATAAAATATTTTCCGTAATACTTTTTACTAACCTTATATTTCAAAAGCTTAAATGAAATTTTGCCCCCAAATTATAGCACTAGGTACTTCAATTTTTATTTTTTTGGTAAAAAATATACCTAAACTAGGATTACCTTACATTTTTTAGTTCAAAGGTCTGTAGCCGTTAACCAATAATATTATCACACGTTGCAAAAATAATTATTTATTGATTTTTCTTTTTCTTTTTGTTCCTTCCCTCTTCTCTCCCATGTTCCTATTTCATCTTCTTCCGCCTCTCCCATTAAACTCACCTTCTTTAAAATGCTCTCTCGTTATTATACAATCAAATAAATAAAATAATTCTAAACTATAAAATTTTCAATTTTAAAAAAAATAGAAAATAGCTTTTAACAAGGATTAGATAATGAACAATCACAAAGCTCTCCCTTGATTGCAATATGTTAATATGGGTTTCCAAACTCAAAATAAATTCAAAGTTTTTTCCCACAGCACCATAAGTTATAAGCTTCCCCAAAATCACACTGAAATCTGATAAATGAGGAAACTTTGTCCCAACATCAACAAAGAAGATGGCCTTGAGACGGTTCTGGAGGTCCCACTCCCCCAAGAAATGTTCAAGCATGTTAACATGGATGATAGGTCAAGCCTCCGATAAGTGCCGGTCGGATTAACGAGCTTCGCTTCCTCCTTTACCTTGTTGGATCCCCTTTTATCCCTCTCCAAGTACAATTGGGCCACTCTATTCACAAACCCATCAAGGACTGCTCCATTGTAAACTCTTCTCATATCACACTTTTCCTTCTTAATTTTGCCTTACCATTCTTTTATCTTGGTTTACACGTGATGTGCCATCTCGTATTGATTAAATTTTGAATTGTTTTCAATGTTATGTTAAAACTAGGTATTTCAAGGGCTTTTTTAACTGTATATTATAAAATAAAATAAAAAAATACTTAAACGGTATCCCAAACAGATTATATACTGAAATGGTATATCTAAGCAAGTGGAGGGTGGTGCATAGGCAGCACCGCCCTAAACATCTGACATGTGTATATATATATATATATATAAAATGGAAAATGTCATCTAAATAGGCTGCACCAAAAGGAATACGGGTCAATTACGACTCGTATACGATCAAAACCCGACCCACCCGGACCTACTGTCGACCCGCTGTCATTGATGGGACAAGATGACTGGTGAAGCCTAAGAGAAATGCGGCACACCCATTGGTCATGCCCATTTGACAGGCGACACCGGGTTGGTGATGCCAACCTCATAGGCGGCACACCTCTGACTCCTGCACCGGTGGTAGCGATTGGACGGGACTATGCCCGTGACTTGTGTTTTGGGGACCATTATAAGGTCCCCAATGTCTCATTTTGGCCGGAAGGGAAAAAAAATTTGAAGAAGAGAAGAAGAAGAAGAAGAGGGCGGGAAGGGGAAAAAGAAAGAAAAAAAAGAAGCAGAATAGAGAGAGGGAAGGAGAAAGAGAAGGAAAAAAAAATAAATAGAAAATGAAAGGAGAAATTGTGTTGAGGGTTTAGAAAGATTTGATATTAAAAAAATCATAAAAGGTAATTTTTTTTATTTAGTAATTTTTTTTGTTATAAATAAATGTTAATTTATTTTTGTTGTTATTGTTGATTTATTTCGGATTTAATTTTTAATTTTATTTTTGTAAGGTATTATTTGGTTAAAAAGAGCTATTAAGGAATGTTTGTATTTATTTTATATTTTCATTCATTCATAAGTTTTTTTTAATGTTTATTGAAGTAAAAAAGCCTATTTATGTGATGTATAAAGAATGTTTTATTTTTTTATGTAATTTATTTGTTATGTGTGTTTTAGGTTTATTAGATTTATTTTTTTATGTAATTTATTTGGCATGTTATTTTTATTATTTTAATATAATTTTTTTATTTTTTATGTGGGTAAAAGATGAGACCATTGAGATGGAATTTGTGAATGAGACCACTGAGTTGGAATTTATGAGATAAATTAGGAATAATAGTTTACATGTTCTAATTTTTTTAGATTTTATAATTCGGAATAAGAGTTTATGTTTTTAATTTTTATTTTATGTTCTTTTATAAATATTATAAATGAAATTTCTTTTGAATCCTTCTATGCAAAAAAAAAATTATATTTTTTGACAATAAGTAAGTTGGCATGTTATTATATATATTATATTTTAAACCAATACATTTTACTTATAATTATTTTAAAATAATAATAACAATATTCGTATTTATTATGTTGAGATAGTTTATGTTATGTTTTTGTTATATTTTTTTATTGGCATGTTATTTTTGTTATTTTAATTTTTTTTTATGTAGGTAAAAGATTAGATAAGTGAGATGAAATTAATTTGTGAATGGGACCATTGAGTTGGGGTTCGAGTTGGAATTTATAAGATATATTTATTTTGTTAATGTAGTATAGCAAAAAATATGATATGGACAAAATTGTTTGGTATTTTTTGTAATTAAAAGCTATATACAAAATTTAGGTATTTTGATAAATATTTAAAATGTATCAAACTTAGAAATTAATTATCAAAATTTGTTTCGAAGTTGCAGGTATCGAAATGGGTCTATTGATTAATAACGATGATCACATATCAAACACAGTTAATAATATGGTAACATATTGTTATTTGTTAATCACGGGTTCCCTTAAAAAAGTTCTACGTCATTTACGGAAATAAATTATGTTATAATAACTATTTTTTGTAATTTAATAGTGTTAGGGCTCGTACCGCTGATTGAGGGGTTGGGTGAATGGTTTAGGATATCCCCCAGATGAACGAATGATGCCATCCTTGGAGTTAGCCGGATTCGGGTCAGCAACATTGATCCGGACGTTTGATTTGCGATACGATTTAATATCCGCATTAGTCAAACGTCGGCGCTTGGAGACCCACACTTTTCATTTGTCATGTGGGGAGTGCACTGTCACTCTAGAGGATGTTGTATTGCAACTTGGGCTCCCAATCGACGGGAGTGCCGTAACGGGAGTAAGTACAATACCTGAGTCGACTGCCCTTTGTTATAGCCTACTAGGAGTCTCGCCCTGTAACAGTCCCAATTTGACCCTAATCGGAACGGTGGTTTCGGAACCACGAATCTGAGTCCGAAAAATTTTTGAATATTATTTTCGGTGTTTATTATATGTGAATTATTATGTGTGAAAGTTTTGTATGAAAATTTGATCGTTTGTGTGCTCAATTAAGTAAAAAGGACTAAATCGCGTAAGTGGTAAAAGTGGCTTTTTATTTGATTTATGGCTAATTGATGTGGCTTTATTTTAGTGAAGTCCTTAAAGGGCAATATGCCCATTTTAAGTTATAGTGGACGGCAACATGGTGATATAACATGTTTTTATGTATTATTTTATATGTTAAAGGTTATATTATATTTATTTTATAATTTATAACTATATTATAATAAAACCAACATGAAAGTGGAATTTTATTCATGCTTTCTTCCACCGAATAACACAAAGAAAAGAAAAGTTTTTGGAGCTTTGTACATTCGGCTATTTACAAGCTAAATTAAAGGTTAGTTTTTAATCGGTTTTTCGATAATTTCTACGTTTTTGTAATCGTTGCTTCGAATACTTCAAGACCCATGCTTGAATTTTTGATTTTGATGAATATTTTGAAATGTGCCATTGATGAGTTCATGAGTTTTATGATGATAGTTGATGAATTATGAAAAATATATGTTAGATTAATATGTTTTGTATTGAGGTTTTGGTGATTTTGAGTAATTAGGGCTAAATTGCAAAAATAAATTTTTGAGGGGCTAAAATGCAAAATAAATGAAATAAATGGACTTGTATAGTCCCTATGAACATTCGGCCCTTAGGTGGTGTAGTGAAATTTTGTGTATTTTGTGTTTTGTGCAAATAGGACTAAATTGTAAAAATGTGAAACATTAGGGGTAAAATGGTAATTTTACCATTTATGTATTTTGGGACTAAATTGAGATGAAATGTGCTTGAATGAGATAAATTTTAATGTGTTTAGATCAAGGACAAAAAGAAAAGCAGATTTGGATCGGGGAAAGGCAAAGGTTATCGAGCAGTAGATCTTCGTTGTCCGTCGAAAGTCGAGGTAAGTCTTTAAGCGATTATATGTCGGAAACTATTTATTAGTATAACAAATGTTGAAATTTGGAAATTTTGGGAATATAAATGTGGAATGGCCGAATGTTAGTATTACAACCATGAATTGAATTTTTATTTGATGTAAGTGATTAAGTTTATCCAAGTGTGATATGTGATAGTATTATGAAAAATATGTATATGTGTTATATCATTTTGGTATTAATAAATGTGCATGGAATGGTTAATAATGTTAATATTCGGGCTTCGAGCCTAGCAGGCCTCGTGCCGGTGATCTATATTGGGCTAAATGCCTAGCAGGCCTTGTGCTGGTGAATTATATCGGGCTTATTGCCTAGCAGGCTAAATGCCGGTGTTTAAATCACGGACCTCTGGTCTAGCAGGCTTAATGCCGGTGTGTATTTTCGGGCTTTGATGCCTAGCAGGCTTAACGCCGGTGATACGTTATAGACAAGGAATTTGTGAATCAGACAAGGTGAGACATCTCTAATGCATTGAGCTAAAAGCTCGGGTAAGTATAAACCTTTTATATTATTAAGGAATGAGGTAAGTTGATATACCATCATTTGAGTTAAGTATGAACATTATATATATATGAAATTGAGTTTAAATACATCATTTTGAAGAATTGGCTATAAGTGGAAAGGTTAATGGTGGAATAGTTTTGGATGTGTTTGTAGGTGTTTTCAAATGAGTATATGTAAACGTTATGTGTGATGTATTCATTTGACTTGGATTATGCGAACACATGTGATAATTATGTGTTGTGAAGATGTATGTGTTTTATGGTAATAAAATACTAATGCTTAGGTTAAGGGCAATGATAGCATTCGGCTATGATTAAATTACACATTGAAATATTTATACCTAATACCATAAACCTAGTGATTAAAATGTTTAATTGTTGCATAGAACTTGCTTAAGACTTACTAAGCTAGTAAACTTACTCTGTAGGTGTTCAATGTTCTGTTTTATAGATTTTGGTCAAGCTACGGGCTCGAGAAATCACAAAACAAAGTCAACCACACTATCATCTATTTGGTACACCTTTAGTTTGGTTTATTTTGGATAAAGACATGTATAGGATGGATAATGTCCATGTTTTGGGTTGGAAACTTTGTCTTATATGTATTATAGCCATACGAATATGGCTTTTATCTTGTGTTTAGTTTGATGTTGAGATATATGTTTTTTTTATGTTCAAGTGGCATATATATATTTATGTCATTATGATGCAAGGATGATATGGATTTTATTTAGCTTATATTCGGTTATGGTCTAGGTGCATATAGTAGGTATACATTGGTCTTGTGAGTAATGGCATTAAAGGCTATGATAATGTTTTAATAATATGGGATTAATCATGGAACATATGAGTGATGTGTTGTTATGTTTATGTTTTGTATTCAATTATGTTTGATAAGGACTTATAATCATTTTGGCAAAATGTAAAAAAAATGAGATCATAGTGACATGCGATGTATATACTGTATAGTTATTCTCGATTCAACTATGTGCATGCAAATGAACTCGTGTGAATATTGATTTGATCGATTATTTGGATCTATCTGAACTTTGGTATGAGCTAGGTATATCTATATATCTATATATATATATAG
Source organism: Gossypium sturtianum (assembly GCA_025698515.1). Lineage (NCBI taxonomy): Eukaryota > Viridiplantae > Streptophyta > Magnoliopsida > Malvales > Malvaceae > Gossypium > Gossypium sturtianum. Next base: position 45,425,979 of record CM046952.1, read on the forward strand.
TTACATATTTGTAACTTTGTATTTTTGATCAAGTTGATATATACTCATACGATGTTTATTGAATCATGTTATTCAATCATACAGATACGGTTGGGTTTATTGCTTGAGTATCTCATAAGTAAATAAGGGTGTGATTTGAATTTAGTAAAATAGGTATGTTTTATGCATATGTAATTGTGCTTATGTGCGTACCATTATATAAGTTTGTTTAATTATAATTTAATTGATCGAGTAAAGTTATGATTTGTTTGGTAATGCATGTAACCCTAATTCGGTGACGTATACGGGTTAGGGGTGTTACATTTGATTGGTATCAGAGCTTACGGTTTAGTCGATTCTAGGACTACCGTAGCGCGTGAAAGTCTAGCTATACATGCCTTTATTATATATACGATAGTGTGGTGACTTCTGATATTTCAAATTGTGCTTTTTATAGTAAATGGATCCTGACAGAGCCGTAGCGGATGATGTAGAGAGTGTAGCGCCTGATCTCGCACGCGGGTCAGCACCGGTAGACTCTCGACCTGTCTCGGGTAGCCATGAGGGGGAGGCTAAGCAAGCCTTCTATCAGATGATGAATGAATGGTTTACCCAATTTATTCAGACTAACCCGGCTGTACGACAACCTCCACCCCCGAATAATCCAACTCCGGTACCTTCAGCACCTCCGGTGATAGATCCGATGAGATCTAGTAGGCCTCATGTTGATAAAATCAGGAAATATGAGGCCGAAGAATTTAAAGCCAATGATGATGACGGTGCAGAGCGAGCGGAGATGTGGCTCGATAACACTATTCAGGTACTTGATGAGTTGTCATGTACTCCAGATGAATGCCTGAAGTGTGCTATATCTTTACTACGGGACACTGCATATCACTGGTGGAATACACTAGTATCAGTGGTTCCGAAAGAAAAAGTGACTTGGGATTTCTTCCAGATCGAGTTCCGTAAGAAGTATATCAGTCAGAGATTCATCGATCAGAAACGAAAAGAATTTCTAGAATTGAAATAGGGTCGCATGACTGTGACTGAGTATGAGCGGAAGTTTATCAGATTGAGCCGATATGCCCGAGAGTGTGTATCAACTGAAGCCATTATGTGTAAAAGATTCGAAGATGGTTTAAATGAGGATATAAAGTTGCTAGTTGGCATACTTGAAATCAAAGAGTTCGTGGTACTTGTTGAACGAGCTTGCAAAGCTGAAGAGCTTGGGAAAGAGAAAAGAAAGGCTGAAATAGAAGCTAGAGACACTCGTAAAAGATCATCGAGTAAGACTTTCCATTCAGCATCTAAGAAGTTCAAAGATGACTTCGGCCGACATAAAGCTACTTCAGACATGTCTAGACGAGATCGACCTCCAGTGAGTTCCCGGGCTACTTCGATGGCCAGTGTTGGTAATGTCCAGCCAGATCGGGTTGAATGCAAGCATTATGGTAAATGGCATTAGGAGTTGTAGATTCCGTGATCGGTCCTGCTTTTTAAATGTGGATCGCCGATTATTTTATTAGAGAGTGTCCGATGTTAGCCAAAGCGAATCACGCCCGAGAATATCAAACCGAGTAATGTGTCAGTGCGAGGCAGACCACCTAGGCATTCAGGAAATGTAAGTGGCAGTCAGAAAGGAACTAAAGACACTGTAGTTCAATCAGAGGCTCGTGCACCGGCTAGAGCATATGCTATACGTGCCAGAGAGGATGCTTCTTCCCCAGATGTTATCACCGATACTTTCACTCTTTATGATACTACTGTGATTGCATTGATTGATCCGGGTTCGACTCATTCATATGTGTGTGAAACTTTAGTATCTAGTAAGACTCTGCCTGTTAAGTCTACTGAGTTTGTGATTCGTGTATCAAACCCCTTGGGTCGGTGTGTTATAGTCGACAAAGTGTGTAAAGGTTGCCCGTTGATGATTCAGGATTTATGCTTCCCAGCTGATCTAATGTTGTTGCCTTTCGGCGAGTTTGATATAATTTTGGGTATGGATTGGTTAACTTTGCACGATGCTGTGGTGAATTGCAAAAGAAAGACCATTGATTTGAGATGTCAGAGTGGTGAAATTATTCGGATTGAATCTAATGACTTGAATGGGTTACCGGCAGTAATATCCTCGATGTTAGCTTGTAAGTATGTGAGAAAAGGATGTGAAGCTTACTTGGCCTATGTGTTGGATAATAAAGTGTCGAAAAAGCATTGAATCTGCGTACGGTTGTGTGCGAGTATCCCGATGTGTTTCTGAAGAATTACTGGGGTTACCACCTGCTCGAGAAATAGAGTTTGGCATTGAATTAGTATGCGGGGGCGACTCCTATTTCAATAGCTCCGCATCGATGGCACCTCTTTGAATTGAAAGAGTTGAAAGCACATTGCAAGAGTTGTGATAGAGGCTTTGCACGACCGAAGTTTTCTCCTTGGGATGTACCAGTTCTATTTGTGAAAAAGAAAGATGGGACTATGCGAATGTGTATTGATTATCGGCAGCTGAATAAAGTGACTATAAAGAATAAATACCCGTTACCTCGGATCGATGACTTGTTTGACCAATTGAAAGGGGCTTAGTGTTTTCGAAGATAGATTTGAGATCGGGTTATTATCAGTTGCGAGTCAGAGATTCTGATGTGCCAAAGACTGCATTTCGAACAAGGTACGGACATTTTGAGTTCCTGGTTATGCCTTTTGGACTTACTAATGCACCTGCTGTTTTTATGGATTTGATGAATCAGATTTTTAGACAGTATTTGGATCGGTTTGTGGTAGTGTTTATAGACAATATTCTGATCTACTCCAGAGATGGAACTGAGCATGCTAAGCATCTGAGACTGGTGCTCCAAACTTTGCGAGATAAACAGTTGTACGCAAAGTTCAGTAAGTGTGAGTTTTGGCTGAATGAGGTCAGTTTCCTGGGTCACGTCGTTTCAGCATCAGGCATTCGGGTTGATCCGAATAAAATATCGGCTATACTCGATTGGAAACCCCCAAAGAATGTTTTAGAAATTCGAAGCTTTCTGGGACTTGCTGGTTATTACCGACGATTTGTGAAAGGTTTTTCTATAATAGCTACCCCGTTGACAAAACTATTACAGAAAGACACTAAATTTGAATGGTCGGAAAAGTGTCAGGAAAGTTTCGATCGGTTGAAAGCCCTTTTGACCAAGCTCGGTGTTAGTTCGGCTGAATCGGGTAAAGAATTTGTTGTTTATAGTGATGCTTCTTTGAATGGTTTAGGTTGCGTTTTGATGCAGGAAGGCAAATTCGTAGCCTACGCTTCGAGACAATTGAAGCCGCATGAAAGAAATTACTCGACACATGATTTGGAGCTAGCAGCTATTGTATTCGCATTAAAGATTTGGCGTCATTACTTATTCGGGGAGAAATGTCATGTCTATTCAGATCACAAGAGTTTGAAGTATCTGATGACTCAGAAAGATCTGAACCTGAGACAACGCGGATGGTTAGAGCTGTTAAAAGATTACGAGCTAGTAATTGACTATCATCCGGGAAAGGCTAACGTTGTTGCATTTAAGTTGGAAGTCATTATTTGCTCTTCGTGCGTTGAACGCACATATGGCTATGTCTGATGATGATTCGATAGTAGCCGAGTTAAAAGCAAGACCGTTGTTTTTGCAACAAATTTGTGATGCTCAGAGAGTTGACAAAGATACGATGGCAAAACGAATTCAGTGTGAAAGTAATGCAGAGTCAGAGTTTCGAATTGATGAAAATGACTGTTTGAACTTCAAAGGCCGAATTTGTATTCCGAGGAATGTGGATTTGATTCAGATGTTGTTGAATGAGGCTCATAATAGTCGATTGCTTGGTACACATCGGTAGTACGAAAATGTATAATGATTTGAAACGATTTATTGGTGGCTGGTATGAAAAGGACATATCCGAATTTGTCTCGAAGTGCTTGGTTTGTCGCAAGTAAAGCCGAACATCGATGCCTTCCGGATTACTTCACCGATCATGATACACGAATGGAAATGGAACAGCAATTGCTATGGATTTTGTATCCGGTTTACCTACGACCCGAGCAAGAAAGATGCGATCAGGTTATAATGGATAGATCGACCAAATCAGCCCACTTTGTTCGGTTACAGACGGACTATTCGCTCGATAAACTTCTTTGAGTTGTATGTATCTCAAATTGTGAGATTACATGGTGTACCGAAGTTCCATTGTTTTGGACAGAGACCCGAGATTCACGTCGCGGTTTTGGAAGAAGTTGCAAGATGCTTTAGGTACCAAACTTCACTTTAGCATGACCTTTCATCCGCAGATGGGCGGTCGATCTGAGCGAACCATTCGGACACTTGAGGACATGTTGAGATGTTGCGTCCTTGAGTTTGAAGTACGTGGGAAAGATACTTACCTTTGATTGAATTCGCTTATAATAATGCCGGTTTTCAATCTAGTATCAAGATGGCACCTTACGAAGCTCTATATGGTCGCAAGTGTCGCATACATCGTTATATTGGACCGAACTCGGTGAAAATAAGATACACGGGTTGATTTGATTAAAGAGACCGAATCGAAGGTGGCTATAATCGAGATAATTTGAAAGATGCATCGGATCGCCAAAAGTCCTACTACGATTTGAAACGTAAAGACATTGAGTTTCGGTCGAGATCGGGTATTTTTAAAAGTTTCACCGTGGAAGAAATTACTTCGATTCGGTCGAAAAGGCAAACTAAGTCCAAGATTCATCGGACCGTATGAGATCATCGAACGTATCAGACCTGTTGCTTATAGATTGAAGTTGCCTTCTGAATTAGAAAAGATATACAATGTATATCATGTTTCGATGCTCCGTAGATATAGTTCAGATTCGTCGCATGTGATTTCTCCGTCTGAAATTGAAATCCGATCCGATATGACGTATGAGGAGGAACCGATCCGTATTTTAGCCCGTGAAACGAAAGAGTTAAGAAACAAGAAAATTCCGTTAGTAAAAGTACTATGGAATCGACACGGAGTAGAAGAGGCTACGTGGGAGCCTGAGGATTCAATGAGGCAGCAATATCTGACTTTGTTTAACGGTAAGATTTTCGGGGACGAAAATCCCTAAGGGGGGAGAGTTGTAAAAGTCCGAATTTGACCCTAATGTGGTTTCAGGACCACGAATTCGAGTCTGAAAAATTTTTGAATATTATTTTCGGTGTTTATTATATGTGAATTATTATGTGTGAAAGTTTTGTATGAAAATTTGATCGTTTGTGTGCTCAATTAAGTAAAAAGGACTAAATCGCGTAAGTGGTAAAAGTGGCCTTTTATTTGATTTATGGCTAATTGATGTGGCTTTATTTTAGTGAAGTCCTTAAAGGGCAATATGCCCATTTTAAGTTATAGTGGACGGCAACATGGTGATATAACATGTTTTTATGTATTATTTTATATGTTAAAGGTTATATTATATTTATTTTATAATTTATAACTATATTATAATAAAACCAACATGAAAGTGGAATTTTATTCATGCTTTCTTCCACCGAATAACACAAAGAAAAGAAAAGTTTTTGGAGCTTTGTACATTCTGGCTATTTACAAGCTAAATTAAAGGTTAGTTTTTAATCGGTTTTCGATAATTTCTACGTTTTTGTAATCGTTGCTTCGAATACTTCAAGACCCATGCTTGAATTTTTGATTTTGATGAATATTTTGAAATGTGCCATTGATGAGTTCATGAGTTTTATGATGATAGTTGATGAATTATGAAAAATATATGTTAGATTAATATGTTTTGTATTGAGGTTTTTGGTGATTTTGAGTAATTAGGGCTAAATTGCAAAAATAAATTTTTGAGGGGCTAAAATGCAAAATAAATGAAATAAATGGACTTGTATAGTCCCTATGAACATTCGGCCCTTAGGTGGTGTAGTGAAATTTTGTGTATTTTGTGTTTTGTGCAAATAGGACTAAATTGTAAAAATGTGAAACATTAGGGGTAAAATGGTAATTTTCCCATTTATGTATTTTGGGACTAAATTGAGATGAAATGTGCTTGAATGAGATAAATTTTAATGTGTTTAGATCAAGGACAAAGAAAAACGGATTTGGATCGGAGAAAGGCAAAGGTTATCGAATAGCCGGTCTTCGTTGTCCGTCAAAAGTCGAGGTAAGTAAGTTTAAGCGATTATATGTCGGAAACTATTTACGTAGTATAACAAATGTTGAAATTTGGAAATTTTGGGAATATAAATGTGGAATGGCCGAATGTTAGTATTACAACCATGAATTGAATTTTTATTTGATGTAAGTGATTAAGTTTATCCAAGTGTGATATGTGATAGTATTATGAAAAATATGTATATGTGTTATATGTCATTTTGGTATTAATAAATGTGCATGGAATGGTTAATAATGTTGATATTCGGGCTTCGACCTAGCAGAGCCTCGTCGTGGGTGATCTATATCGGGCTAAATGCCCAGCGTGCCTTGTAGTCAGTGAATTATATCGGGCTTATTGCCTAGCGGGCTAAATGCCGGTGTTTAAATCACGAACCTGCGGTCTAGCGTGCTTAATGCCTGTGTATTTTCGGGCTTTGATGCCTAGCAGCTTAACGCGGTGATACGTTATAGACAAGGAATTTGTGAATCGCACAAGGTGAGACATCTCTAATGCATTGAGCTAAAAGCTCGGGTAAGTATAAACCTTTTATATTATTAAGGAATGAGGTAAGTTGATATACCATCATTTGAGTTAAGTATGAACATTATATATATATGAAATTGAGTTTAAATACATCATTTTGAAGAATTGGCTATAAGTGGAAAGGTTAATGGTGGAATAGTTTTGGATGTGTTTGTAGGTGTGTTCAAATGAGTATATGTAAACGTTATGTGTGATGTATTCATTTGACTTGGATTATGCGAACACATGTGGTAATTATGTGTTGTGAAGATGTATGTGTTTTATGGTAATAAAATACTAATGCTTAGGTTAAGGGCAATGATAGCATTCGGTTATGATTAAATTACACATTGAAATATTTATACCTAATACCATAAACCTAGTGATTAAAATGTTTAATTGTTGCATAGAACTTGCTTAAGACTTACTAAGCTAGTAAGCTTACTCTATAGGTGTTCAATGTTCTGTTTTATAGATTTTAGTCAAGCTACGGGCTCGGGAAATCGTCAGCAAAGTCAACCACACTATCATATATTTGGTACACCTTTAGTTTGGTTTATTTTGGATAAAGGCATGTATAGGATGGATAATGTCCATGTTTTGGGTTGGAAACTTTGTCTTATATGTATTATAGCCATACGAATATGGCTTTTATCTTGTGTTTAGTTTGATGTTGAGATATATGTTTTTTTTTTATGTTCAAGTGGTATATATATATTTATGTCATTATGATGCAAGGATGATATGGATTTTATTTAGCTTATATTCGGTTATGGTCTAGGTGCATATAGTAGGTATACATTGGTCTTGTGAGTAATGGCATTAAAGGCTATGATAATGTTTTAATAATATGGGATTAATCATGGAACATATGAGTGATGTGTTGTTATGTTTATGTTTTGTATTCAATTATGTTTGATAAGGACTTATAATCATTTTGGCAAAATGTAAAAAAAATGAGATCATAGTGACATGCGATGTATATACTGTATAGTTATTCTCGGTTCAACTATGTGCATGCAAACGAACTCGTGTGAATATTTATTTGATCGATTATTTGGATCTATCTGAACTTTGGTATGAGCTAGGTATATCTATATATCTATATATATATAATTACATATTTGTAACTTTGTATTTTTGATCAAGTTGATATATACTCATATGATGTTTATTGAATCATGTTATTCAATCATACAGATACGGTTGGGTTTATTGCTTGAGTATCTCATAAGTAAATAAGGGTGTGATTTGAATTTAGTAAAATAGGTATGTTTTATGCATATGTAATTGTGATTATGTGCGTACCATTATATAAGTTTGTTTAATTATAATTTAATTGATCGAGTAAAGTTATGATTTGTTTGGTAATGCCCGTAACCCTAATTCGGTGACGTATACGGGTTAGGGGTGTTACACGCCCAATGATGCTGAGTCCAAATTTACGGGTTTGAGATTTTATGGCTGACAGCCAATTTTGAACATTTATCAATTAAGCCATTGAGCAGGAGGTGATGTGCGCAGCTTGAGCATACATTATTCATATTATAAGAGGTGTACTGATGCCAGATTCGAACAACAACAGGGTACATTTGATGTATTTACCCCTATTAACTGATTTGCAGAATGTTCACTCGTATAGTTGGGGTTCCGCAGCTCTGACTATGTTGTATCATGAGCTTTGTCGGATGACAAAGCTTAATGCTGTAGACATAGGCGGATGCCTCATATTGCTACAATCTTGGGCTCTTTACCGGATGTCATTCTTGGCATCGGTTAGGCACCAAGCATACGTATTTCCACTGGTGAATAGGTGATAAAATTTTACTTGTTATAGCAATTAATTGACATTTTTTTTCTAATGATACTATTCTAACATGTAATTTGTTTTCGTAGATGGAGTACCAATCCGGGTATCGGGAGGTCATACACTATCCCGATATATCGACTGATAATTGAAAACATGCCGGGGAACGGGTAAGCTATTCCAATATTCGTGACATGTAATTACTTTGTATATCTTACTCGAACTGTGTTAAATTTTAACCATGTTATTAATCGTGCAGTTCATCTAGATGCTGTATCGAAGATCGAAAATTGCGATTGTTATACCCTTGTCTGCCCACATTCATTCACACCTGTGGTGCATTAACGCACCAATTATCAATTTCCAGACAGTCGAGTGGTATAACGAGGATCAAGTACTCCAGTAGTTTGGTTGCATCCAGTATATCCTGGCTCCGCCAATGCAGTTGGGGAAGATCCACGGGATTAACAAGAGAGGAAAACATGAAAATAATTGGGGGGTTGTGCACCAGAAATATATTGCAGTGTGGGATAATCGAATGGCGCGGAGACCTCAGATGGATATTTCTTTCGATTTGCAACCATCGTTAGAGTACATACAATGGTACTCTAGTACGAGAAAACCATATTTACTTGGTGGGCAATCGGCTGTAGTCCCCCCGCACATGCATTGACTTTGGGCATACGAGCCAGAGCCCGAGCTAGGACCCGAGCGGTCGCATACACATTCCGAGGATAGTTCTTATCATCCGGAGTTGCGGGTCAATGATTATTTCCTGAGCTCGTCAGGACACGGATATCATTCCGCGTTTGATATCTTCAGTCCAGTACCAGCGCAGTACAGCACTCCTCACGGCCCGTATCCACCGCATTACTCCACTCTTCCTGGGTCGTATCCACCGCAGTACAACACTCCTCCCGGCTCAAGTTCATCGATGGCGTCCGAGGAATATGATTTTTCTTCTATGTTTCGCACACCCCCACCTACGACTTAAGAGAATGTTGATCGTCGCGATCACCCATAACGTGAACGTCGACCCCCGCAGAAATATACCCATAGAACCACACTATCAAACCATCAATTTTAGGGGTTTCTTGCAATTTAAATATTACAAAGTTTGTACTTTTTTTATTCTAAAAAAATATAAATCAAGAAAAAGACAATCTTTGTATTTATTTAATTAGACTAATTGTAACATTAAAACTTGGAACAAAATTTGTGGTCATAAATTAGATTAATTGCAACATTACAACTTGGAACAAACTTTGTAATATAAATTAAATACATTACAACATTAAAACTTGGAACAAACTTTGTAATATAAATTAGGTACATTGGATTACATAAGCTCAATTCCTACCCGATCGTGACGATTGTCCAATATGGTGGTTTCGCTGTGGGCATTTACTCCGATTATAACCAGCTAATCTACATAATCCACAACGCTTAACGTCGGATTTCTCCCTAATGTCCATTTCATTATAGATTATGGATGATTGCAAACGACCTTTCGGATTCCTACGCAACCATTTGTATGGGACAAGCTTGAAAGTCGTCGGAGGCACCTCCCATGTAGACAGGTCAGGCAGGATGGAGAACTCGTTCTCCTAGACACGTAACGTGCGCTCGAGGGTGTACACATCATCAATAAATTATTCAACATTAAGCGAGACTTTACCACATGCTGCCACGACATGCGCACATGAATAATGAAGTGTTTGGAACCTCTTGCAATCGCACTGTCTATTTCGGAGATCAACTCCATAGGACCTAGGTGGTATACCGAGTCGACGACCAATGGTCTCCATAACTCAAAACGTTTCAAGACGTCGTGAATTTACTTCTACATTCATCGACCTCGCTATCCGACGGTTTGCAACCATTGCATCCCTGACATCTTCGACAAACACGTGTCCCGCCTCCATCTAGTTGACTTGTTGCTGACCCATTCTTGGCATCAAGGTAGCCAACCTGTAAAATGTAGTCAAGAAGACAGATGAAATTGGAAGATGTCGTGTTTTCAGCAACACGGAGTTAATCCCCTCCGCCAAGTTTGTGGTCATATGACCATAGCGAAAGCCCTCGTCGAAACTTTGAGCCCATTGCCAAGGCTCCAAGGTACCCAACCACTATCGGAAAGATGTGTTTGTTTGACCCTTCATGTCATTCTCAAGTCGAGTCATTCTTTGGCCAAAAATGTGTGGCTCTAGCTCGTGCGTTGTGTATGTATTAAGAAAAGATAAGTTACAGTATTGCCCTAAAACATTAAAACTTATATTGAAAAGATAAGGTTACCCATTATCCATTCTCACAACTTGTCTCTGCTAGTCTGCATTCTTATAATCTCGATAGAAGTTAGCCGCGATGTGCCGGATGTAGTAAACGGATCTCCATGGCACACTGAAACGCCTAATGACGTCAATTAATCATTTTCCTCTATCGAAGATAATGCAAATATTATCATTGCTAATAACATACCTCTGCAAGTTATTAAAGAAGAATTCTTACGATTCCATGTTCTCCTTATCTACGATGGCAAATGTTATCGGGAGCACGTTCTTGTTCCCATCTTGAGCAACCGCCAGAAGTAGGATCTGTGTATATTTTCTATATAGCCAGGTCCCATCTACTTGCACAAACGGCTTGTAGTGGGGAAATGCACGCACACATGGATCAAACGTCCAGAACATCCGATGGAAAATTCTTTTTCTCGGTTGTAGTTGGTCATCCGGGCCATAATAAGGTCATGTTTGTAACTTAATGACAGTCCCCGAGACGTACTCTCGCATAGCGGCTATCCATCCTTGTAGCTCATTGTACGACATATCGAAATCCCCGTACAATTGCTCCATTACCATCTATTTAGCTATCCACACCTTTTCGATATGATACTCGATACTGGAATTGTGCCTGCATTTCGGCAATCAGTACCGAAACTTTAATGGTCAACATGTCCTTCACCATTGGCATGATACACGTACAGATAATTTTGGAATCAAGTTTTCGATGATCTTTTGTCATATGTGTTGACGTGCATGTGTGAGGCCCAACAAATTTTTGTATCTCCCATATCTGCGACTTTTGAATAAATGCGGCTCGTACCCGCCAATTGCAGCCTTTCGCCGACTTTTAACACTCCCCAATATATAATGTCGGTTTAGACACTGCTATTTTGTAGTCCACTGATATATTCATGCTATACCACTTAATAGCAAATACGCACTCTTCCTTACTTTCAAATCTCTAGCCCACGAACAACTCCTCAAGATCGGAATCTACGGCTAGCCAGTGAGCAGGTAGTATTTTAGGGTACTCCAGAAACTCGGCTACATGCGCCGTGTCGGGGTCTATGTGCGACATGTGTGCCACAGGATTATTGTGTATCACAATACGTCGAATCTGGTTCCCCATTGAAGACGCATTAATGTTTCCATCGTCATTCACGTCTTCATCGTCAATATCATCGGGGACCTCGTCCACATCGGGATCACTATCACTATCGACCTCGTGATCACATGGATCACTACTATCTTATCCATCATCACCAACCACATCAATATCGGGTGCAACATTAAGATAAATATTGATCACGCATATAGTCGATTGACTATCAACGTACGATATTGGAGCCACCATATACGGTTCTTGAGCTTTATGTTCTTCACCTAATGCAATGAGATCTTCAGTTGGCTCCACACCAGCTAACTCAGCAAATAATTGAATCGGTGCATTTTGGTCACTCTGATTCTCATAATAAAGAGCGACCGTTGTCTTCACGTCTTCATCGTCTACAGGTTTCATTTCGGTGAATTTGATGGGATCTGTCGAAACTGGAAACTTGTAGAAAAGTTTTGAGATCCTTCTCCCACAACGTCTAACAATTTTTGTGCTAATCCTTTCCTTCATATCATCAAACGAGACATTTCTATTAAATCTCATTGCTATTTGTTGGTGACATTCAAATATACATCCAACGGTTGCTGTCAAGATTATTCCATCGAAATAAACGCATACAAAAAATTGATTACCCATATTCAATACTCAATCTGTTAAAAAATAAATAAAAATTCTCAAAACAATTTCGAACAGCAAAAAAATACTTACATAAAAAGTTTAATGAATAAAAAGAGACCAAAATTATATCAATATGTAATTTTTTCATTCATAAGCTCAGACTTTTTCAGTTCTCATTTTGTACATGAACAACATTTATCTTTACATTTAACCACTTAAATTCATTTCTACGTTTTCTTCCATCTCTAATCCTGTATCTTTCTCTGGGAAATTCTCTATATTAAATTCTGAGTTCTCTTCAAATTCATCTTCTACAAGCCAATTTGGAAATTCCTCAGGATCTTCTTCCTCTTCAATCTTTATAACGGGTATTCAATTTAGAAATTCTCTTGGTAATTTCCTAACAATTAATTTATCCATCCATGGTATGTCAAACACATTTTGCTTCCCAGTCAACTTTTATGAACCTACACTTTGTCTCACTATTTTCCTTGCTCCATAAGAGATTATAAACTTCACGAAATATATAACAAGATTCCAATAGGTTCGTGGTACAAATGTCTTCCAAAGCTGGTCTAAAATAATTTGATGCCCCCGTTCTATTAATGTCCCTCTAAGGGTTAAGTATTGCACTTTATTCTTTCTAATCAATTCATGACCCTTCCATAACACTTCTTGCATCTTTTTATTTACGGTAATAAGGTGTTGAACGATGTCTTCTTCTAGTTTCATTCTGTAATCTTGCAATTCTCTCATCATCTTATCAACTTTCTCCCTTTGTGCTGAAGTTATTATCTCATCAGGCAATATCAAATTTATTGTCATTTCTAATAATATCTATGACAAAAAATATTTTTATTTCAATTTTTAGTATTTATCCTTTTTTTTTCTGTTGTTATCACTAACTAACAATTACTTTATAATAGTTACTAAAAAAATAACTTTCAAATATATTAAAAAAAATTAAAACATAACATTCATAACCTAAAAATCACAATAAACCTTAAATAAATAATTAATCTAAACACAAAACTTACTAACAAAATAACTTAAAAATTAATATAAATTTACATTTATAATCTAACAAATCACAATAAACAAAATAACTTTAAAACAAAACATAAAAATAACACTAAACAAACTATATAATACTAACAAAATATTTTTTTCTCATCATAATATATTCTATTTGAAAATAATAATAAAAATAAAAATACATTTTCTTTCTTTCTTTCTTTCTTCTCCCTCTCTTCTTCCTTATGTTCTGCTTTTTTTTTTTAACAGATATTTAGTATTGAGCAGGATGGGGGGATTTGGTACTGGTGCCGCCTATCAGATAAGGGTCACCAGTGCTGCCTATCAGATAGGCACCATACCCGTGCACTACATCCGTATAAAAATACGGGTTCTATACTATTCCAGTACAGATGTGGTGCCACCTATCAAGTAGGGACCACTATTATTATTATTATTTTTTATTTTTTTTGCAGTCAAACATATCAGATTTTTAGGGTGGTGCTGCCTATGCACCACCCTCCACTTGCTTGGATGTACCTTTTCGGTACATAATCTGTCTTAACATACCATTTAAGTATTTTTATTTTATTTTATAATATACAGGTAAAAAAGCCTATTTCAAGTGTTTTTATTTAAGCACGTGTTTATCAATGACTACAATTTGTTTTGCTCCCCTGCAGCAAGCTTCAACAACCAGTACACAGCTGCAACAGGTGGACAACAAGCGTTATGAGCAGCGAGTAGCATGTGCGTAACCAGACAAGTGAAAACCACTGCATCAGAGTTTCAACAAGGCGATCTAAACGTCAAAGTGAAGAGAACAGAGGAAATAGGCAGATTCATGCTTGACAAAAAGACCCAGATTGATGGTGCTTGGAGCTTATAATTTCAAGTTGCAAGGTTGTTTCAGGGATGAGGAAGAAGATGCAATAGGAGCATGGAAGAGGGGAGAGAAGGAAGAAAAAAGAAAAATAAATAAATAAAGTTTTTGCCATGAGTTATAACATTTTTGGTTAAGGAATGATTGTTAAAAAAAATTAGATAGGAAAAGTGTGATAGTTTGGGGCAAAATTTTCATCTAAGCCGTATTAAAATTAAATATTAATTTAGTGGTAAAAATAATGTTTTATTAATGCTAAACAATACAGGTTCAAGCCCAATTATATATAATTTTTTATTAAGTTTTTTAATTATAAAAAGACTAAAATATTATCTTATAATATAATTTATTTTAATTATAAAAAGATATTTTTGTAAATTTTTTAATTAAATTAATATTCAACTTATGACACTAACTCAATCAAATTTTAAGTTAGACAAATCGAGAATGTGGGATTTATAATTAAAATTGGAGACTGATGATTATAAGTTTTAGTAATGTTATTTTTAAGGTTAAATTTACATTCTCATACGCATCGCCACTACGCGTACTACCCAAACATTAAGTACAAGATATGAGTTAAGGGTATTTAAGACATTAAAAACTCATTAACGATCTTTTACCAGGTGTTGATTGCCAAGCCATTCAACCTCCAACGGTCTCCTGCTTTGACTCCCTCCCTCAAATACAGATTATTTCATTTACAAGTTAAAGAACCCTAAAACTAAACCCTTTAGATTTTAATCAAAATGTTGATCAATTTCTTTTCTAATTTAATTTTATAGAAACAATAGTTACCGAAATAAGCAAAGGGGAATCTTTTCAAATATAATTATGATGATTGAAACAGCATTGGTGGTGGAATATTTGGTGCCGTCTTCCTGGGAGATCAAAGTGGCGGTGGCCACGTCGGTGTTCTTGATCGTTTCTTATTGGATTTATACATTACAAGTTGGAAGTGGGAGTGGCGGTGGTCGATCGTTGCTTCAGGAGGATTTTGCTGATGCAATTCTGGACGATAACGACAAGGTCACTTTTTTTACGTCTTTTTTTTTTTTTGTTTCAGTTAATTTTGATGGTATTAGTTTCTTTTAATTTTATTTGTTTATGCAATTTTTATTATGTGGATGATGACATTGGCTGAAGGCAAATTCGCCTCTCTTTTCTGTTCTTTCTTTTTTTGGTGTGTGTGTGTGTGCGCATTTTGATTGATCTATTGTTCACTTTGTAATAATTACGTTTTTCTTTTTTTAATATATATTTTTTTAAATTTGGGTAACTTTTTATCTTAATTCTTTTACTAATGGCACTGAGTCAATGTCAGTTTAGTTACTTATTTCTTAATTTTGTTAGTTTTGGTTCTGAGCGAATTTTCATGGATTTTTTTCCCATTATTAATAAGAATTGAATTTTTATTGTTAATTATCTTGAACTCATCCTTTTTTGTTCTTATTAATTTAAATTTTAAGTGAAGTTTCATTTCATGACTCTTATTTAGTGATCCTTTTCCCTGCGAGTTTCTTTTCTGGGTTCATTTATTCGATTATGGAATATACGTTGTGTGCACATTGTTGGAAAGTTACTTTTCTGTGTATTTAATCGGTTTCCATTAACCTTATACTTATTTGTCTGGTATTTTATATAATTTTTTTGGCAATTTTGTCTTGAATAGAGCACAATGGTATAGTATCATGCCTTCATTAGTTTCTTCTTTATGATGTCTATTATTTATAGCTGGTAAAATTTGTAAGAGGATGGATATTGATGTTTGTCAGAGAATCTTCTGATGAAGGGCGAAACAATCTCTCGGCTTGGCCTCATACACTTTTTGGTTGATTTCATCTGTCTCTTAAAAAGGATATATTGTAGATGTATTTTTATTCTGTCCCTTAAACGCACTGCTATAGCTTTTTAACTTGATGCCATCTGTAAATATGAACATTTTGAATCTTACTCTATTGTAGTACACACAATGTTGTATGCTGCTATTTTCACGGAGTAATTTTCCACTTTTTTGACATGCAGTTGTGCACTTATTTTGTAGATTATCCAATTCAAAGGAGATCTTCCTACCAATTCTGCCTTCATAATCAAGGTATTTTGGATTTTCTTTCATGTAATGAGTCTTTTTTTTAAATCCAAAATGAGATCGTCTTCGCCTTTTCTTTTTTACCTTTTCCAGGTTGAATTGTTGGCAGCTAAGAATCTCGTTAGTACAAACTTGAATGGCACATCAGATCCTTATGCTATCATTACTTGTGATTCTGAAAAGAGATTCAGGTTGGTTTTTTTTTCTTATTTTTTTTCGCTACAAGTTTCAGCAAGTTGATGATTTCCATCTCTTTTAGTATAGTTTTCGTCTAAATATAGTTTGTTTTCTTAGAATTAGGCTAGACTAATAGTGCACAAGAGACGTACTGACTGGGAATAATAGCATTTTTCTTGCCTTAAAATATAACACAGTGCCTTTTTAGTCCTTACATGATCATTATCATCATCACACCTTGTACTTTGGCTTTTTAGGGGGATTTAGAGCATTTAAAGTTGTCACTCACCAGTTACTTGATCTTGAGGCTGTTTATTTGAATTTATTTTTTTAACTTCACCTTTAGATTTTTGTTTGTTTAAGATTTTTTAGGTATATACTTGCTTTCTTGACTCTTTAAGGGAAAAGGGGTTTATTATTATTATTATTATTATTATTATTATTATTATTATTTGAGATTAGTGTTAGGGGGGGGAGCTTAACTGTTATATCTTGTAGGCTCTTGATTTTTCTTTGAAATTGTTAAGAATAACCAAACAGGACTGAATCACAAGGTGATTGATGGGGAAGCCGAAGATTGTTGTCTTCCCTTTATCTCAATTTTTGTAAAGGCCTATTGTTATTGATAGTTTTGCTCTTTAAAGGGAGACTGAAACCTTAGGACTCATAAGAGAAAGACCCGGATCTCTTTAGGGTATTTGATGGATATTATGTTAGGATTTATTATTCCCTACATCCCTTTAAGTAAGGGTCTGTCCTATTACATAAATAGGAAACCTATTCTAGAAAGGAAATAAATTAATTGAAATAAAATCACAATCAAGAAACTTAAGTAAAGAAATAAAATCACAACCTAAGCCTTAATTAGAGAATCAAAACTAATGCCCTTTCCTAACATAGGTTCGGCCTACAAAAAGAGCTTGTCCTCAAGCTCGAAGTCAAGATAGCTTGATGATAACTCAGCCCGGTTCAGTATCAATTTGAGTTTTGGTTCTACATCATTCGAATAAGCTACTTTCTAGCCAAAAGAGCTTCTTACATTGATACCTAACAATATCCAGTTCATCACAATTATAACATAAGTCCTTCACCCTTCTCTCAACCATTTCTGTTCTTGATAAAACATTTTTTATAAAAAAGGTAGATGAAATTTATGGAATTTGCTTCAGTAGTTCCCCCTTATTGTTGCCTTCAGAAAGTTGGGATGTGGGAACTGTCATATTCGCTGGAGAATTAAAGTTGCACTTATTACCTTGCCAAGTTCCCCTATGCTTACTTTCAACATGTAACATTCACTGGTTCTGTTTAAATCCTCTGGTGAGGCTTAAAATCATGACTAAATCAGGCATTTGTGCATTTGAACATCCAATTGAATGGAATCATCTAATTCAACCATGAATGACCCAACGTGACTAGTCCCTTGGAAAAAGTCACTGATAAAGTTCTATTGTTCCGGTTTGTTTCAAACTAATCAAATCTCTCAAGGGGTTGTTGCCTACTTGAGGACCAAAATAAAGGGAGCAATTACTACAGAATTCTAACCAGTTCATCACACGTTGATGGGGAACAGCGGAATAGGATTGAGATCTTTCAAACAAAAAGGGAAAAAGTCACTGATAAAGTTCTATTGTTCCGGTTTGTTTCAAACTAATCAAATCTCTCAAGGGGTTGTTGCCTACTTGAGGACCAAAATAAAGGGAGAAATTACTACAGAATTCTAACCAGTTCATCACACATTGATGGGGAACAGCGGAATAGGATTGAGATCTTTCAAACAAAAACGGAATGGGAGTGTTGTGTTTAACAGTAAGTCACATTTGGGAAGAAGTAAAGTTTTTAGCTTCATGATTTTCTTAGTTTGTATTGGATTGAAGAAATTTCAGCTATGCTGCATTCAAATATTTGTAAAATCTAAATTGAAACTAGTGAAAGGGTTGACTGATGACTAAAAAAGGCAGAGTTCGTTTTGTTGTTTGGATCTATTGGTCTTAAGTTTGTGATATTGATAATATTCTATCATAGATGTTTAGGAGAATTGGAGAAACCATGTATCTTATACATGTACGAGCCTTAAATTATTGAAATTATATAGTTTGATGGTAAGCATAACAATTTTTTTTCCCACTATGATGTATCTGAGAACTAATAAATGTCCAGATATAAAGCTTTGTGGTTTGCATGAGTCCTTTGTTTTTTTAATAAAGAAATATACTATTATGTACCCCTATTGTGTTTACATTTCTTAAGACTTTACTTCTATTGTTGTTGCAGTTCAATGATCCCTGGTTCAAGAAATCCCATGTGGGGAGAGGAGTTCAATTTCTTTGTAGATAAGCTTCCTGTCCAGGTTTATATTATAAGTTATTCTTGTTATAGATGGCATCTGGACATTTTAAGCATGCTTTCTTTGTCAAACATGTATGCTCTATACCAAACCATGGGTTTAGTTTAATAGCATGTGCTTCTGATTTAAATCAAAGTATTTTTTCACCAGCAAGCGGCATTATCATTGCCTTCTTGCTTCAATGTACATGTTATTGTTAGAGAATATAAGTTGAAAATAATTCTGATTCTGTAGATGACCGTGCCATCACATTTTGTTTCTTCCTCCTCCATTTTACCAGATTACCTTAAAGAAAAGTAGAATACCTTGTGGGTGATCTTCTATCCACTGGGAACTTGCATAGTTAGCATTGATTTAACCTTCTAGAGCAAGAGTATCACCTTTTTAGAACAAGATCCCTTTCCTTTGGTTCCCTTTTAAGTAATGTAGCACTCTCTAGCCAACTTGAATATGAGGTTCTCTTGGATCATGCTTGAATTGACTGATTACTCTCATTGAATAGGATATGTTTGGCCAAGTATGAGCAAGATAATTGAGTCTACCAACTAAACTCTGGAACATCCTTTTGTCAACAACTGGTTCTTCTTTAGTTTCTCCGAACATATGATTTGGATACATTAGGTTAGAGACTGGATTACACCCAATCTTTCTTGTTTCTGTTGATAAATCAGTTGCATATGTAGAAATCAGAAAATAGCGGAAGAAAAGAAAGGAATTTATGAATAATTATTTTTCACTAACATATCAAAAAGGAATGTTACATGGCTATTTATAAAAAAAGAATAAGCCTATCTAAAGAAAGAAAATCAGTAAATCAAGCTATAATCCTTGAATATAAGTTAATCTAATCCCCTAATATAATTTGTCAACAGATTTAGAGAGTAGTAAACTGTCAACCCATACTTTTGCTGAGATATGAAGATCCCTAGTGTGGAATATGTCACTTCAATACTAAGGAAGTACTTTAGTTTTCCTAGTTCCTTTATCTCAAATCTATGTACTAGTCTCTATTTCAATTCATACTTCTCTTTGTCATCATTTCCAATCACTATAATGTCGACCACATAGAATAGAAGCACAATAACTCTCCTTGCAGTTGAATGCTTAATAAAAAGTGTTATTTTCTTTATTTTGTTTAGAGCCAGACTCCATAAATTTCGCAAATCTCCCAAACCATGCTCTAGGAGATTGCCTTAACCCATAAAGGACCATTTTAGCTTACACACCTTGCTGCTTGTATCCCCCTCAAACTCTTGTCGGATGTTCATGTATATTTCTTCATCAAAGTCACCATGGGGTAATGCATTTTTAACAAGGCTTAATATATTATTTGGTACTCGAGTTCGACACTTTTTTCTAATGTGGTATCTGTGTTATTTTTGGTCCAATTTAGTCCCTGTATTTGACAAAAGTTATATATTTTGGTACCCAAAAGTAAATGTGCTAACATTTTTAGTATTTAATTCAAGTGTTAGGGTTGATTTGATGAAAGTTAATTGCTAATATTATTATGTTTGAATTTTTCATAATTTTTTAATAGAATAAATTTAATTTAATTGTGAATTTGTTTAATTTTGTAATTAATTTGTCAAATATAATGCTATGGATGTGATTTAATTTGGGTTTTAGGGTTGATTTGATGAAAGTTAATTGCTAATATTATTAGCTAATTGTGAATTCTCATCAAATCAACTCTAAAACTTGAATTAAATCCTAAAAAAGTTAGTATTGTTATGGTTAGGTACCAAAATTGTAATTATATCTTTGCTGGTGCAAGCCATGTAACATGAATGTCCCTGATAATATATCTATCAGTATTTCTCTCCTAATTCTTTTCATTGTAACCAAAAATTTACTTATTGTAACTTGAGTAGTTACTTGCATATTTATATACAAAAGTAAGATAAGAGTAATCAATAAAGGATGCATTTGTAAGAGATAAATATATGAAGGCATCTATATTTAAAACACGTTTTTGTTTTCCTATGTGGCATGCTTGTCTAAGAGAATCATTCTTACTCACCTTGCAGATACACGTGACAATATATGACTGGGATATAGTTTGGAAGAGTGCAACTCTTGGTTCAGTTACTGTTCGAGTTGAAAGTGAAGGTGACAGTACCCCAGTATGGCATATATTAGATAAACCACCTGGACAGGTGTTCTTCCATTCCCAAGTTCTGTAGTTATCTTGTTTATCTGGCTTCTTTACATTATTTCTTAATTCTTATAAAGATCAATGAAAGGCTTTACGTCTTTCAGGTTTGTCTACATATTAAAACAATAAAATCACCTGTAAAGTCATCCAGGTAATCTTGCAGCTTCTTACATGAATGTCCACTAAAAATGAAAATAATTTTGTTAAGCTAAACTTTTTTCCTATGCTAGTCCCATTTTGTGACAAACACGGGTAAAATTATGTTTATTGTCTCTACATTTCATTGAATAGTTTGAAAGCTTTTGTTGACAGGCGTGTAGATGGATATGCTGGAGCTAAAGCTCGAAGGAGTACTTCAGATAAACAAGGGCCTACAGTGGTTCATCAAAAGCCAGGGCCTTTACAGACAATATTTAACCTCCTTCCAGATGAGGCAAGTCCTACAAAATGTCTTTCTAACTAGAATTATTATAAATAAATTAGGCATGGTATGGTTATAGTAACAAATAGGAGTTCTTGGGGCAATCCCATTTCATCACTTCTAGCTGCAGCTAACAGACAGACAGTTTCTTTCAGGTTGTGGAGCATAGTTATTCATGTGCACTTGAGAGATCATTCTTGTACCATGGTCGCATGTTTGTTTCTGCATGGCACATATGTTTCCATTCTAATGTGTTCTCCAAACAACTTAAGGTTAGCTTGCCAGTTTGTTGCATTAATTTACAAAAGCTTATCCTCTTCTTAAGATGTGCTGACATTCATAGTGCATTTATGGTAGAATCCAGAGACAAATTGTCCTCCTTCTTTAAAGGGAAAAATGATTAAACTAACTAAAAAGATAAGAAACTTTTTATATGTTTGACACCTTCTATGGTATTATAAACTGAAAGGATGTGTTCAAATCTTAACAACTTTTGTTTAAATAACAGGTGATAATTCCATTCGGGGATGTAGATGAGGTAAGCTATATTCTTCTGATCAGCACTTCTTAAAGTTAGTTTTGTGGCATCAAAAAGAACTACTATGACTTACAAGCATTTTCTTGACCATGTTGGAGAAAATTTTGAATGTTCTTTGTGCATATAATAATTTGGTCTATGCAGGTTCGTAAGAGTCAGCATGCATTCATTAATCCTGCAATAACAATCATTCTTCGGATGGGTGCTGGTGGGCATGGTGTACCTCCATTAGGGAGCTCTGATGGTTAGTAACTAAATTCTTTACCAAGAATGGAAGCTTTAGGGATTTATTTTTTCAAGATTTTGAACAAAGAGCATTATGTAATTTCCTGTTTATTTTTGGTTTCTACAGTGTCTTTTAGAGGTGTGTCACTGTGCTCTGAAACTTCATATGTTATTTATTACCGATTCCTTTTTGAAATTTAGTGTTTATTGTTTTACCAAGTTCAGAATAGGTCTACGCTCTTCTTTATCATTTAAAATTTTACATACTTCTCTTGTGATCGTTTGAAATGTTTTTCTTTTAAAATACAGTATTAGTTGATGTCTTACACACTGGGCTTTTTCCCTTTTCTAGTTATCCATTCAGAGATCTTTTCGTAGATTATTGCTTTGTTAGGAATAACCCGATATTTCATGAGCAAGACTGTTTTTAGCATGAATTGAGTAAAGGTGTGTTTATGTTGCTGTTGTTTTTCTTTTCTTATTTCAGGTAGAGTCAGGTATAAATTTGCATCATTTTGGAACAGGAACCATACAGTACGAGCATTACAGCGTGCAGCAAAGAACTACCATGCAATGTTGGAAGCTGAGAGGAAGGTATTTTGCATGTGATCTGTGACTCTACTCAACTTCACTTCTGGTTTTTTATCAGATAAAACAAATTTTCATTTGATTTATTTTTGTCACATGTAGGAGCGAGCAGCATCAGCATTGCGTGCACATAGTAGCTCTATGAAAGGTATTAGAACGCAAGCTACAGCTCCTCAAGAAAAAGCACCTAGTACTGAAAAATTACTACGTTTTGTCAAAGAACAGGTTCTTGTTGATATCTACAAAGTATGCATCGTATATTTTCCTGTCTTTGTGGGCTTTTATTATGTTGTGAATTGGTACATTTATGATTCATGAATTTTTTTTCCTGCAGGATGTATTTCCTTGCACCGCTGAGCAGCTTTTTAATTTATTATTGAGCAATGACTCTAGTTTCACAAATGAATACCGTACATCACGTAACGACAAAAATCTTACAGTAAGCTAAGATAATTTAGTATTCTTCCATGCTTATTCTATTAAACATGCCTTTCGTATTAGACAAATGAATTGAAAATTTGTACTTACTCTGCTGTGCTACTTTCAGATGGGACAGTGGCATGTTGCAGATGAATATGATGGTCAAGTGAGAGAGATTACCTTCAGAACCATTTGTAACAATCCCATGTGCCCTCCGGACACTGCCATGACCGAGTATCAACATTTTGTTTTATCATCAGATAAGAAAAAGCTTGTAGGACTTCTTTTGTTGTCCATTCAGTAATTTCTTTTTTAATAAACTTACTTCTTTTGTGAAAAATTCATTGCTTGTGAAACATATGGGCTATTTGCATCTTTATTGTAGATTCTATGTTTGTTTCATTTAATTGAGTTTAGTCAATGTTCTCTCTTCTCGTAGGTTTTTGAAACCGTACAACAGGCACATGATGTTCCATTTGGCTCCTACTTTGAAGTAAGTATTTGAAACTTTCTTGCATATCACCCTCACTGTTATTGATCATAGACTTATCATCACCTAAGTCCAATCAAGATGGAAATTGCTGGTCACACTGGCGCGGAAGGAAATGTCCCTTTTGCAGGTTAACTGGTCACTTACTTGCCAACCGGCAACGGGAGTAGAGACTTATGTTCAATGAAGATTAGGCCAAATATAATAGCGATGTCTTACACTTGGATATTAATTATGATACCATTATGGTATGAACAACTTGGTCCGACTAACAGTTCTAACCTCTTGGAAGAATTATAAACCTATATATTCGTGTGTGTGTGTGTGTGTAATGTTGCATGTTTTTGTTCTATTATTTATGTTTTAGCTTCGAGATTAAAATGACATCATTTTATTTGTGCTGCATCAGGTTCACTGTCGATGGACTGCAGAGACCAATGGAGAAAACTCAAACCTTTTAGATATAAAAGCGGGTAAGCTTCAATTTTCTTTTGGTGCTCAAGTTTTAAGAAATATATTTTATTTTCCTGAACATCAAAGATATGAACTAAGGGATGTTTCAATTTTCTACAGGTGCACATTTTAAGAAATGGTGTGTGATGCAATCGAAAATTAAGTCAGGTGCCATCGAAGAGGTATAGCTACAGTTGAACCATGGTCTTCTCAATTATATAGATGAATCCCATACTTTTTAAGAAACCTATTTTTTCTTTTCTCCTTTGGTATTAGTCTCAAGTTCTCCTTTTGCCATCTTTGTGCAGTACAAGAAAGAGATGGAGACAATGTTAAATGTTGCCCGTTCATATATCAAGTCACGTACTTCCGGAGGTGAGACCAATAACATGAACAAGTCACGTACTTCCAGAGGTGAGACCAATAACGTGTCGTCACCACTCAGAACAGACGATTTCAGCTAACTCGGGTAATTAATTTCCTCCAATTTTATTGTATAATGTCTTTTTGTGTGTGTTTTCAATATGGAAATGTTAGTCATATGCATAGGTATGAGGGTTTTTTCGGAAAAGGCATAGATTTATAACGCAACTCAAAACGGTTTACTCGGAAGGAAAGTAACAGAGAATTTTATTGCAATGCACTTTTTCCGTTTAATAGGCTAATGGCATGTAAATGAAAATACAGAACTTGCATAAATTTTTTCTTCAATTGTTAATTAGTAGTATCGTTTGCTGTTCACTGTTATGATCTTAACAAAAAGAAAAATCTTTAAACCATCTTCAAGTGTGAATGTGAGGACCTATGAGCACCAACGACAAGTCCAATCTATACATGAATGCCTTTGTTGAACTTCGATTTTCACATTTAAGTAACAATAATAATTCCCCTCGGATACCAATCGTGGAATAAGCCAAACATTTAATTTAGTGACTGGTACATTATTCCGAATATATTCGAGCGCCATACATGTTAAAAGTGGTTAATCAACTCATGTTCATCAATTTACATTTTACAATACATGATTAGGAGAGATCAATTAATTTCTATAATTCAATATAAGATTAAATGCAGATCACTGGCTTAAAACTAAGTAGGCACAGGACTGCATTTCTGGATACACAATCCTACTAGTTTCTCGATACTAACATCCTATCTCAGTGCCTTGTGCTATAAATTTTGCATCTGATTAGGAAAATTTTGTGCATTCAAGATTAAGTTGGTTACCTTTAAAACCGGTTCCAGTGAAACGTTCAAAGCCTACCGGTCACCGATGAAGGAAAATATGTCAATTGAATTGTGAGAAAGGCTTGTCAAATTTTGGTGAAGTGGTCTTGATGGGAGCCCATATATCAGCACCATTGCTATGAACAACTCCCATGGTATACGAGAGTGGAACAAGACATAAACCTTGGCTTCTAAGGCTATAATGCTCTAGCTCCTGCAAGCACAAGAAACAGCCATTTAAAATCCAACCATAACTTCTGAACTGTGGTTCCCTAATCAATACCGTTATTGTATTTCGACATAAAAGGTGTTCCAACAACAGACATCGAACTAAAACCAGTTCCATAAATAGGGATGACTAGTGTTTTTAACATGAGAAGTAAACCCAAGTAAGGAGCAGTTCAAGGCATAATTAATCTTCTTTCTGTACCTGGGCCGGTTTAATGCTCGCCTGCATATTATTTGTCGGCGAGGTTTGAAGATATGGAGCACTCAAAACCTGAAACCACAGTTATATCCATTAAAAATGCTATAATGACCTTTAAAATGAAAAAGATAAAAGCAATTATTTCGTTTTCACTCCCGCCTTCTGTTTTCTTTGATAATCATTTTTGTTTCCCTTTTGAAAATTGCCAAGTCCGAAAGAAGAGGTAAGACCAACTGCACAACCAAAACCTCCCCCGGGGACATTTTTAAGTCAGTCAAAGCTTGAATCCCTTAAAATCTAGGCTGAAATTGTTCAAAGCTTGATTCCAGACCAAGACCGCAACTGTCAAATCTCCCTAGGTTCATGTTTAAATAGGTGGTGTATTCATTGAAATTTCAATTGCTGATCTTTGGAAGCATGCATTTAGAAGTTGCAACTAATACCAACTAATACGGAAAAGAAAAACCGACCTTAACTTGTTCATGAAGAAACTGTATGTATTCCATTGCCTGCAGGAGGACAGAAGCTGTATCTGTCTGCAATGAACCAAATAGAGCTTCAAAATCATAGCAAGATCGGCAACTTTATGCTGAAAGACGACTTCATTCAAGCCATATAAACACTAAAATACAACCGATGTGGTGTCAGGATTCAAGTTTTTAACCAATAACAAAATATTGGACTTGACCTCAAGCCAATCTCTGCCAGAATCAACAGACTAAGCTATAAATTTCAATGTTGATGCTAGCACTATAAATGTATTGCCGCTTTTTCCAATGTGAAAAATTAATTGCCAAAATACCTTTCCATATGGCGAAACAAGCTGCTGCAGAGTGACAATGCGTTCACCGACCTTATCTTTCCTATCCTATTGCCAGAAAGAATAAATTAAGATTATACATAAAGAGATCAAATCTGCATTTCTAGAAACCGAACCAGAATTGCCCGTAAATGAAAATAAGTAATGGCTGAAGATGCATTCTGAACAACATTCAGGAATATAACCCCTAAAACAAGTTAAAGAACATATTTTACACCATACGAATATAAATTATACATCTGGTTCCAAGAAAAGGTTACCATCACCTTGCTATTTTCCTATAAAAGTTTGCATAGGTTTTCAGCACAAATTAGAAAAGGAAAAATATAACGGATGTGTCTATCTGCGAATTAAAGTAAAACACTGTAAATCAAAGAAAGTTACATGTAGCCAACCCCAGCTAATGGAGATTAAAGTATAATCAAACTGAATTGACTATCCCATCATTTTTCAAGCACTGGAGGGATTCCTTTAGTATAGCTATGAAATAAATATAGAGGAGACATAAAAGGGAGTAAAGGCAGCTAAAAACCTTTGTCGAGATCGATAAGTCGGACTTCTGTCGCTTCGACGCCAAAGGAGTGAAACTGCTATGATCAACAGAGCAAGGGCTCCTTTTGTTTTCCATCATCGTTCTGACCTCTATCCCGTTTTCACTGCTTCAAAAGAGTGAGGGGAAAAAAAGAATCACACACTGGAATAGCACCATGCAACCAACGAAAATAATCTAAAGCTGAACAGCCATGAAAAGGATCATTGAAGATATTACAGACAGTAAGTTAACTAGACTTAAAGACCGCGATTATCTAACAACATTCATCACAAAAGTAAACGATCATCTAATCAACAATTGTCTACATTCAACTATTTTAACATGGAATCATCCATATATAAAGCAAACCTAAATGCAATAGAACCCTCGAAATATATGAAAATCTCGAAAGAAAAAAGATTTCAATATATCCGTATCTGGCACTCATAGTCTAAACACTCATAGTGGACTATTATATTTTAGTCAGAGAAGAATCCATGGTAGGATATATCCAATTTGAAGCCTCAGTACATAATTTTAAAAAACAAAAAAAACAAAAACAAATTTCACATGATCTACATCAGACACCCTTACATTATTTGAATACTGGGGAAAAAAAATTTCCATTCTTTGGTTAGAGGATAATCATGCATTTATATGTCAATAGATACAAAATTTTATAAACATCTCATCCATTAATTTAATCACAACATAATTTAAAACAATAATTATGTATTAACTGTCGGTTTACAAACAGACAATAGTTGCATGAATCAATGAAAAACAAGCATATAAAATTGGGAAAAATACAAAAATGTTAATTAAATAATTCATGGAATAAGTCAAAAACACAAGCAATATGTCACAGACAAAAACTTAAAAACCAACCAGTGACATCATTTGATTCCATACACGATAATCAAACGGTGGAAAAAGCATCAAGCTTCAGTTAAGTAGTCATAGTATAAATAAATAGAAACCCCTGATTATCTAAAGAATGATCTTTTGTGGGACCAGTTTATGGAAAAATTTCCCATGCATGGATGAACCATAAATAAATCCAATTTGCATTTTGAATTGATAACTTAATGATACCAATCAAACATTATGCCACTACAAATAATTTTCAAGGCAACATTCAAGTATACTACAAATGATACAAAGCAATAGTATGCTTACACTCAAAAGCAAGAACTCCAATTTCATGAAAAAACAGAGTAGAATTAAATACAAAAAAGAAAAACCCCAAAATAAGATAGCTAATAGCTAATGTATGTATGTATGTATGTATGCAATACATATCATATGTATTGAATTAACACTACAAACAAAGCTGCTTTAAAGCAAAATAACTAGGATAGGATTTGAGCAAACTCACCAAGAACATAAAGTTTGCATTGGCCAAAGAGCTAAAAGCAAAAATCTCAAGCCTTGTACTATAACTTGAAAACTTTCAAGACCCAAATTCAACAAGGGAAAAATTCCAAGTGACACCCAAAGTAAAAAGCTTTCTGCTTCAATGTTTTCACTTTCTTCAACCAAACTATCAACACCCCAAAGTCCGAAAGCCAGCTCTTTTTTTCTACTTTTCTTCAACAAAACATTAAAAAGAACAGCAATCTTCTTTGTGGGACTAAAAAGACTGGACCTTTATTGCCAAAAACATGTCAGTTTGTTTACATCTGAACAAGGTGAAAACTTTAAGGAACAATCAAAATCCTTATAGTTCAAAATCTGTAAACTTTAAACCCTAAACACTGGTGAAGGCTGAAAGAAAGTGAGGAAGAGGGGAAGAAATGGGGTTTGTGAGTGAGAGTTAATTACGTTTTTATAAGGTTTTGGGAGGGGAATGAATAAAAAAATAAAAATGAATAAATTTGTTCATCGTTTTCTTATTTGACAGCTAATATCCAACCATGCAAAGGGACACAGCACCATACATAGATAAGAAGAGTAGTTGATTTAACCTTAGATTTATTGTCCAATTTTTTAATTTAATTATTTTATTTGCTAATCAGGTTGAAAGTGACTTATGAAATCTCTCCACTTTTTCCTTCCTCTGTCTCTTTTCAAACTTAGCTGGCCTGCCTTTTCATCATTTCATATTTGTTTAATCACCAACGTAATCTCAATAATTGATAATAGTATTATTCAATATTTCTCACATTCACCAAATAAATTTTACCATTTCATTTTTCATTATACCTAATTACCTCCAAACACATTTGGCCTTGCACCATTTTGTAATTTACGAAATTAAAACTTCTATTAAATCATTTTTTAACATAAGATTCCATTAGAGAAACATCGGCAAAATTAGAAACTTATTTTTAGGTCAAAATATATATTTTTTATTTTAATATTTCATAATTTTATAATTTTTAAAAGATTAAATTATTTTTTTATCATTTTTAGAGGTTAAAATAAAAATTTTATTATTATTAATTTAAATTTTTAGGCTTAAATAAAAAAAATTCATTTTTCCAGCCCCTAAACTCCATTAGAGACAAATACATTAGGATTAAAGGATAAAATTAAGAAGGAACAAAAATTTTATCTAATAATTGATTGAATCAAACTAAATATATGCATATTGTGTTAAATTAAATACTTTTATCATTTATTCAAAATCATAAAAAAAAAAAAAAAAAAAAGAGTATGCATATACGTGTTGCGTTTGTAAATTCGACGGTATATCTTTGTCAGAGCAGTTTCCATATTCAGGTGGGCGGTTTTTCTGAGAAGGTGGGTCCCACCCCTTGTCTGGCTATTTCTCTCTGTCACGCTCCCATCAAACTCGCTTTATTCTCAAATCTTCTTATGTGGATTATCCACACGTGGCAGTCATACATCAAGAGCGTGGTGTTCACGATCTTGAAGTGAAAACTGGAGAGAGAAAATGTTGAGGGGGTGGGGTAAGTAGGGCCCAGCATGCAGTTCGACCGTGCGCAAAAAAGTCTACGAGGATTTGGTCTAAAGGGGGTTAGGGGTGGGACCCACACGGTTTCGACATTTGTCTGTTAACGAAGTTTGAATAAATTTTTTTTTTTTTTTTTGAGAGCAAGTTTAGATATTTCATGCGTGATAAGTGGTTATTTTATTTATTTATTTTAACAAATTTATTATAAGTTTTAATTAAATATATATTTTTTTGCCACAATATTTAGAATTATTTATAGTCTCTCTTCAATTTATAGATAGAAAGATAATGCACTCAAACCCATAACCTCTTACATTAGTAAAATTACTCTTACTATATTCAGAATGAGTTATATTTCTTTTTATAGTTGCTAAGTTAATAGAGAAATCACAAAAACAATACTTTTTTAAATTTTTTTAAATATTTATTTAATTAAGTACCCTAAATATTATTGGACAAAACACATTAGCAAACAAAATATATAAATATAAATAAACAAATATTTATATATAAAATAAAATATAAATTGAATAATTTATATTTAAATTGTCAAATACGAAAACCAATAAATACCGTAACAAAAACCATAAATCGAAAAGAAGAATAAATATTTACTAAATGTTGAGACTTGTTTAACACAGTTTCCTTAAGACAGATTCGGCCGCTCTTACGATACTTGGAGAAATGTTGGTCGACTGTCTCCTAAGATACAACAACACGATGATCAAAGCAATAACACCTCTGCAGCGATCAACGAACAAACGTTGCCTTCTTCTATTACCAAAACGTTGGAAAATATGGAGAATAAAAGAAAAATTTTGAGAGCAAAATAAGGGTTCGTTTGTTTATATGTAAAATGTTTTACGGAAAATATTTTTTATATTTTCATGTGTTTGTTTCACAGAAAACAGTTTGGTCAACGGAAAATGACTTGCATATCAACGAAAAATAAGACATTTTTCTTGTAAAATGACTTACCCTTTTGAAAAGCGCAAGTTATTTTCCAGAAAAGAGCTTCTCTATAGATAATTTTATTTTTATATAAAAAATAACTTAAATCAAGCTTAATATTATTATATTGATAATAATTTTTATTTTTATTTTTATTTTTAAAAAAATATTTAAAATTATTAAAATATTATATTTTTCAATATTATTAAACATATTTAATTATTTATATTTAGTCATATAATAAATTATTAATATAATATATATTTTATTATTTTAATAAATTATTTAATATTTCAATTTTATTTTAATAATAAATTTTAAAAATAATAATTTAAAATAATATTATTCACATATTATTGAAAATATTCAATATTAATATTTTAATAATAAATATTTATTACAATTATAAATATATTAACAATAAATGTTTTGTAGTATAAAGGTTAAAATATGTCATGAGTCTGTGTGCACTTCACAGATTTGCAATTTAGTTTTTGTACTTTTATTTTCAAGAATTTAGTCCATTTACTTTTCAAATTTGAAACTCAAGTCCAATTGTTGACATCGCTAAATTCTTTTGTCAATTTTGTTAATATCACATTTTTTAAATAAAAAATACTCACTTAGTAGTCATGTAATTAAAAAATGGCGTTGTAATGAACCTGGATTTAACATAATATTTTTAATATGTAACACCCCTTACCTGTATTCGATGCCGGAACCAGGTACGAGGCATTACCGGACTTAACATACTTAATCATACAAAATCGGGCCATAAATTTTCATTCCAACTTAAAACTTTTCATTCGTGTTCATAACGTCCCTATTATGGCCTACGAGACCCGAATTGTAAAAGCCTGATTTAGGGTCTAGTCGGAATAGTGGTGCGAGACCACAAATCCGAAGTAGAAATATGTGTTTAAATGATTTCATAAGGCTTATGAGGTATTTGCGTGATTGTGTGAAAACTTCATGAAGGAATTTTATTAATTAGTGAATAAATTGTCCGTTAGGACTAAATTGCAAGGATTGGAAAATATGAGATTCTAGAAGATTTAAGTATGAAATAGAATTAAAAAGATTACTAGAGGTCCTTATTTAGAAATTAGACCATTATATGTTAAGATGGACAAAAATGGACATGGGAAGGAAAAATCTCAAGAAAGGGGCATTAAAGGCATTTTTGTCATTTGGTAAATAAAAGATTAAAAAGGGAAAAAGAAGTCAAAAATGGTGTCCATCTTCTTCTCCCTTAGCCGAAATTTGCAAGGAGCCATAGCTAGGGTTTCTTCAACTTCCAAGCTTGACAGTAAGTGCATCCTAGCCCCGTTTTTAATGTTCTTCGTATTTTTTAGACCCTCGTAGCTCGGTTTAGCTATTTCTAGCTATATTTTGAGCTAGGGTTCATGTTCAAAAATTTACCCATGTATGACATGCATGTATTTTGATGTTTTATTGAAGAATATGAAAGTTTGATGTATGATAAACATCTTTTTCTAAGTGATTTTCATGAAAAATGCATAAAAGGACCAAATTGTAAAAGTTATAGAAATGGTCATACATGGGTGAAATAGTGGAAATTGAAGGTTGCTATAGTTGAGAATATGATTCGGCTAGGTTTGAAATACAAGAAAGTTGAATGAAAATCGTTTTACGATCCTAGGGGCAAAAATGTAATTATGTAAAAGTTTGGGGGTAAAATCATAATTTTTGCCAAAATATGAATTATGAGTCGATTTAGTCAATGTGTGTATTTAACAAGTGAAATTGTTATTATAGATCAAGAAACATGAAGCCCGAATCGAAACCGAGGCAAGAACAAAATCGATGACTAAATCGAGCATCTATACACATTTTGAGAATCGAGGTAAGTTTGTATGAAGTTAGAGTTTCATAATGTTCGATATTTGAAATTATTTAATATTATGACAATGTATGTTATTGCTATGAAAATCGAGTGATGAAGCCTCGATGAGGAAATGGTGAAAATAAGTTATGTGAAATTCCGGATAAAAACTCGGAATAATGAGGTTACCCATGTATTAGCATTGAATAAAGAAGGTCCCGTGTAAGACCATGTCTGGGATATGACCTCGGCACCAAATGAAGATTTCGTATAAGACCATGTCTGGGACATGGCATCGATATCGAGTTATAAGGTCTCGTGTAAGACCATATCTGAGATGTGGCATCGGCATCAAGGGGTGATCCCATGTAAGACCATATCTGGGATATGGCGTTGGCATCAAATTTTATGAACGATGAGTTCGATTATCCTACAATAATTTGGTTAATTCGTGGGCAAAAGAGCCTAGTATTTAAAATGGTATAGAGTTAAATTCGTTTATGGATGACCTTGGGTATCACCTATGAAAAGAATGATGAAGATATGAGTTTATGTTCATGATAGCAAATGTGCTAAGTCATGTGACTAAGCGATACAGATACCATGAGTAAAATACAAAGTATGAAATCATATTGTGAAATGAGAATGGTAAGAGTAATTATGAGTAAGTATGCTTGAGCACTTGATGCTTATGTTGTTCATGTATCATGAGATGGATGAGTTTATTTTGAGTATATATGTTGCTATATAAATTTCATGCAAACTTACTAAGCTATATGCTTACCCCTCTCTTTCCCCTTTTCCTTGTAGTTTCGCCAAGTTAGCTCGGGGATCATAGAACGTCGGAGCTCGGATCACACTATCAACCATTCTTTTGGTATAGTAAAGTTAATTCATTTTGAATATGGCATGTATAGGAACTTGATCGTTTTGTGTCATGTCATGTTTGAAGGCCAAAGAGTTGTCTATTAATGTTTCACACTCATTTTGTAAAGGGCCATGGTGAATTGGCCAATATTGTTAAGTTTATGTTATAAAGTTGATAAGTTAAATGAAATGAATGTTCATGCAAGTAATTGAGTAAAATACGGGTGGAATGAATGATAATTTAAGGATTCTTAAGAGTTTGGTATTACTATGTTATGTGCTTCTTGTGATGAAATGAATGAGGTTAAGTTTCAGGGTGGCAAAAAGGCTTGGAAAATAGCCTTAAACTGTCCACACGGGTAGACACATGGGTGTGTGTCTAGGCCGTGTGTGACACACGGCCAGCCCCATGGGTGTGTTAGTAGGCCGTGTGTCCCCTGCATTTAATTGCGAGAATTCGATTCGTCACACGGGCCAGCACACGGGCGTGTGCTTAGGCCATGTGCTCCTTAAGGGGTTACTGACGTCATAAATAGAATACCTCTAGTTTTCACACACGGGTGAGGACACGGGCGTGTCTAGACCGTATGAAGGACACGAGCCATTGACACGGGCGTGTGTCTGGCCGTGTGAAAACCCTTGCAGGTTCGAAATAAAAATAAATTCTACACGGGCTAGGGACATGGGCGTGTGTGACCACACGGCCTGCCCACACGGGCGTGTGACCTCTGTTTAGGCAAAAATTTTCAAAGAGTGTAAAAGTTTCCGGTTGAACTCCGAAACCTTCCAGAGGTATGTTTAAGGCCTCGTAGGCCCATGATATATGTGTTATGGTTAAGAAAGAAAAGTTTAAGTTGGAATGAAATTTTATAGCCCGTAATTACATCTTCAAGCAAAGTCAAGCATGGTAATGCCTCGTATCCGGTTCCGGCGTCGGACACGAGTAAGGGGTGTGAAGAAAGACATTTCTGAATTTGTTTCAAGATGCTTGATTTGTCAGCAAGTAAAGGTCGAGCACCAAGTACCCTCAGGTTTGCTTCAACCTATAATGGTACCTGAGTGGAAATAGGACCAAGTTACTATGGATTTTGTAACGGGTTTGCCGTTAACACCGAGTAAGAAAGATGCTGTATAGATTGTAGTCGATAAACTTACGAAGTCAGCCCATTTCATACCTGTTCGAGTTGACTACTCACTTGAAAAGTTGGCAAACTTGTATGTTTCAGAGATAGTAAGGCTTCATAGAGTGCCGTTATCAATCATTTCGGATAGAGATCCGAGATTCACGTCCAGATTTTGGAAAAAGTTGCAAGAGGCTTTGGGCACAAAGTTGAGATTTAGTACAACTTTTCACCCCCAAACCGACGGACAGTCGGAGAGAGTAATACAAGTACTTGAAGATATGCTACGGTGTTGTATTCTTGAATTTCAGGGCAGCTGGGAGAAATATTTACCTTTGGTGGAATTTGCTGACAATAACAGTTTTCAGTCGAGTTTGAAAATGGTGCCTTATGAGGCTTTGTATGGGCGTAAGTGTCGAACACCTTTATATTGGACCGAACTTAAGGAAAACCAGATTCACGGGGTTGATTTGGTTAGAGAAACCGAAGAAAAAGTAAAGGTGATTCGAGATTGTCTAAAAGCTGCTTCTGATCGACAAAAATCCTATTCGGATTTAAAAAGGAAAGAAATTGAGTATCAAGTCGGTGATAGAGTATTCTTGAAAGTGTCACCATGGAGGAAAGTTCTTAGATTTGGCCGGAAAGGCAAATTGAGTCCGTGTTTTATCGGACCATATGAGATCACCGAGAGAATAGGGCCGGTAGCTTACTGACTGGCTTTGCCATCCGAGTTAGAAAAGATTCATAATGTTTTTCACGTGTCTATGTTACGACGCTACCGATTAGACCCTTTGGTTGTGATTACACCGACAGAGGTTGAGATACAACCCGACATGACTTATGGTGAAGAACCAATTAAGATTCTAGCCCGGGAAGTCAAGCAATTAAGGAATAAAAGTATAGCTCTCGTGAAAGTTTTATGGCAGAGACATGGGGTAGAAGAGGCTACATGGGAGCCCGAGGAGGCTATTAGGAGCCAGTACCCAAACCTTTTTGCTGGTAAGATTTTTGGGGACGGAAATCCCTAAAGGGGGAGAATTATAACAGCCCGATTTAGGGCCTAATCAGAATAGTGGTGCAAGACCATAAATCCGAAGTAGAAATATGTGTTTAAATGATTTCATAAGGCTTATGAGGTATTTGCATGATTGTGTGAAAACTTCATGAAGGAATTTTATTAATTAGTGAATAAATTGTCCATTAGGACTAAATTGCAAGGATTGGAAAATATGAGATTCTAGAATATTTAAGTATGAAATAGAATTATAAAGATTACTAGAGGTCCTTATTTAGAAATTAGACCATTATATAAGATGGACAAAAATGGATATGGGAAGGAAAAATCTCAAGAAAGGGGCATTAAGGGCATTTTTATCATTTGGTAAATAAAAGATTAAAAAGGAAAAAAGAAGTCAAAAATGGTGTCCATATTCTTCTCCCTTAGCCGAAATTTGCAAGGAGCCATAGCTAGGGTTTCTTCAACTTCCAAGCTTGATAGTAAGTGCATCCTAGCCCCGTTTTTAATGTTCTTCGTATTTTTTAGACCCTCGTAGCTCGGTTTAGCTATTTCTAGCTATATTTTGAGCTAGGGTTCATGTTCAAAAATTTACCCATGTATGACATGCATGTATTTTGATGTTTTATTGAAGAATATGAAAGTTTGATGTATGATAAACATCTTTTTCTAAGTGATTTTCATGAAAAATGCATAAAAGGACCAAATTGTAAAAGTTATAGAAATGGTCATACATGGGTGAAATAGTGGAAATTAAAGGTTGCTATAGTTGAGAATATGATTCGGCTAGGTTTGAAATACAAGAAAGTTGAATGAAAATCGTTTTACGATCCTAGGGGCAAAAATGTAATTATGTAAAAGTTTGGGGGCAAAATCGTAATTTTTGCCAAAATATGAATTATGAGTCGATTTAGTCAATGTGTGTCTTTAACAAGTGAAATTGTTATTATAGATCAAGAAACACGAAGCCCGAATCGAAACCGAGGCAAGAACAAAATCGATGACTAAATCGAGCATCTATACACATTTTGAGAATCGAGGTAAGTTTGTATGAAGTTAGAGTTTCATAATGTTTGATATTTGAAATTATTTAATATTATGACAATGTATGTTATTGCTATGAAAATCGAGTGATGAAGCCTTGATAAGAAAATGGTGAAAATAAGTTATGTGAAATTCCGGATAAAAACTCGGAATAATGAGGTTACCCATGTATTAGCATTGAATAAAGAAGGTCCTGTGTAAGACCATGTTTGGGATATGGCCTCGGCACCAAATGAAGATTTCATAGAAGACCATGTCTGAGACATGGCATCGATATTCATGTATGATATCGTATAAGACCATGTCTGGGACATGGCATCGACATCAAGTTATAAGGTCCCGTGTAAGACCATATCTAGGATGTGGCATCGACACCAAGGGGTGATCCCATGTAAGACAATATCTGGGATATGGCGTTGGCATCAAATTTTATGAACGATGAGTTCAATTATCCTACGATAATTTGGTTAATTCGTGGGCAAAAGAGCCTAGTATGTAAAATGGTATAGAGTTAAATTCGTTTATGGATGACCTTGGGTATCACCTATGAAAAGAATGATGAAGATATGAGTTTATGTTCATGATAGAAAATGTGCTAAGTCATGTGACTAAGCGATACAGGTACCATGAGTAAAATACAAAGTATGAAATCATATTGTGAAATGAGAAGGGTAAGAGTAATTATGAGTAAGTATGCTTGAGCACTTGATGCTTATGTTGTTCATGTATCATGAGATGGATGAGTTTATTTTGAGTATTTATGTTGCTATATAAATTTCATGCAAACTTACTAAGCTATATGCTTACCCCTCTCTTTCCCCTTTTCCTTGTAGTTTCCCCAAGTTAACTCGGGGATCACAGAACGTCGGAGCTCATATCACACTATCAACCGTTCTTTTGGTATAGTAAAGTTAATTCATTTTGAGTATGGCATGTATAGGAACTTGATCGTTTTGTGTCATGACATGTTTGAAGGCCAAAGAGTTGGCTATTAATGTTTCACACTCATTTTGTAAAGGGCCATGGTGAATTGGCCAATATTGTTAAGTTTATGTTATAAAGTTGATAAGTTAAATGAAATGAATGTTCATGCAAGTAATTGAGTAAAATACGGGTGGAATGAATGATAATTTAAGGATTCTTAAGAGTTTGGTATTGCTATGTTATGTGCTTCTTGTGATGAAATAAATGAGGTTATGTTTCAGGGTGGCAAGAAGGCTTGGAAAATAGCCTTAAACTGTCTACACGGGTAGACACACGGGCGTGTGTCTAGGCCGTATGTGACACACGGCCAGCCCCATGGGTGTGTTAGTAGGCCGTGTGTCCTCTACATTTAATTGCGAGAATTCGATTCGTCACACGGGCCAGCACACGAGTGTGTGCTTAGGCCGTGTGCTCCTTAAGGGGTTGCTGACGTCATAAACAGAATACCCCTAGTTTTCACACACGGGTGAGGAAACGGGCGTGTCTAGGCCCTGTAAAGGACACGGGCCATTGACACGAGCGTGTGTCCGGCCGTGTGAAAACCCCTGCAGGTTTGAAATAAAAATAAATTCTATACGGGCTAGGGACATGGGCGTGTGTGACCACACGGCCTGCCCACACAAGCGTGTCCCAAGTCACACGGGCGTGTGACCTCTGTTTAGACAAAAATTTTCAAAGAGTGTAAAAGTTTCCGGTTGAACTTCGAAACCTTCCGGAGGTATGTTTAAGGCCTCGTAGGCCCATGATATGTGTGTTATGGTTAAGAAAGAAAAGTTTAAGTTGGAATGAAATTTTATAGCCCGTAATTACATCTTCAAGCAAAGTCAAGCATGGTAATGCCTCGTATCTGATTTCGGCGTCGACACGGGTAAGGGGTGTTACACGAATCATACATATAGGGTGGTTTGGGTTTGAACTGGAAGCTTACGAACACTTAGAAAATTTTTGCTCAAAACAAGGCCACACGCCCGTGTGGAAAGGAACACGCCCGTGTCTATAGCCCGTGTCCCTCACACGGCCATGACACGCCCGTGTTTTAGTCCGTGTGTGAAAACCTTGACATTCTGTTTATGACGTCAGCAGATATTTAGGGTCACACGGCCAAGTCACACGCTCGTGTGCTAGGCCGTGTGGCGAATTTAATTCTCGCAATTAATGTGCAGACTTCAAATGGCCTGGGCACATGCCAATGTCCTGAGGCCGTGTCCTTCACACGGCTTAGACACACGGCCGTGTCTCTGCCCGTGTGTTTACTACTGGGCATTCTATTTTGCTAAATTTGGATGCAGGGGACACACGGCCTATCAACACGCCCACAGGGCTGACCGTGTGTCACACACGGCCTAGACACACGCCCATGTGTCTACCCGTGTGGACAAATATATGGTTATTTACTAAGTCATTTGCCACCCTGAAAAGCAACCATACTTATATCAATTCCAGCAACACATAGCATAACGATAATGCACCTCTAATATCCACAATCAAGACATCCCCACATTAATTTCACACTGCATTCATCATGCATATAGTTCACACATTACTCATTCAATTGCGCAAGCTTGCACTTCATGAATTTCATCATCATCGAATAGATATAACTTAACTAGTATTGGCCAGTTCCAATGGCTATTTACAAAATGAAATAAGTAACATTAATAGCCAACACATTGGCTAACCACTATGACATATAACAAAATGACCAAGTTCCTATACATGCCATACCCAAAATAATCAAACTTTACTATACCCAAAAGAATAGCTTGATAGTGTGAATCGAGCTTCGACGTCCTTCGATCCTCGAGCTAGCTTGGCGATACTACAAGAAAAGGGAAAAGAGAGGGAGTAAGCATAAAGCTTAGTAAGTTTGCATGTAATAGATAACAACATAAAATTTTGTAATAACATCCATGTATTACATTATGAATTAACACAAAATTCTCAATGCAACATTGACATGGCTTACTCATACTCACTTTTACCAACCACATATCACATATCGGACTCATTTCTCGTGAGTTTCGCATATGTACTTGTATCACTCCATCACATAATTTTAGCCCTTTTTCCATCTTTAACATAAACTTTAATTCTTTACCCCGTTGAACCACTTTGAATATCGAAGGATACTCAGAAATTGTCATACACATAGTAAGATGCCAATGCCATATCCCAAATATAGTCTTATACGGGACCTCATATCGATGTCGACGCCATATCCCAGATATGGTCTTACACGAGATCGTATGTCGATGCCATGTCCCAGACATGGTCTTACACGATTTCATACCGAAGCCAGGTCCCAGACGTGGTCTTACACGGAATCACTATTTGATGCCGATGCCATATCCTAGATATGGTCTTACACGGGATCTCAATTCAGTCCCGAGGCCATATTCTAGATACAGTCTTATACGGGACCTTATTAATCTAATGTTGTGACAAGGGTATCCTTTCTATTCCTAAGGTTCAACCGGGACTTCGATATAGTAAAACTTCATCATTTTTTTCTTCATCGAGACCTCATTAACCAATTTCATAAAAAGAATATACATTTCATGTAATATCAAGCATTTAAATATATAATAACATAATGTTGATTTATTACACACAAACTTACCTAGGTATCAAAATATAGATAGTTGTGCAATTTAGTTTCCTCGGTTTAGGTTTGGACTTCGTGTTTCTTGATCTATAATGACAAATTTCACTTATTTAATTATCACATTGACTAAAACAACCCATGACTCATACTTTGGCAAAAATTATAATTTTTCCCCTAAACTTTCACATATTTGCAAAATGGTCCCTAGGCTCGTATGATGAAATGTACTCATTTTCTTGGTTACCCAAGCCTAGCCGAACCTATATTAAGCTTATAATAGCTCACATTTTCCTTAAAAACTGATTTTTACTACACATTTTATCATTTTTACAAATAGGTCCTTTTTAGGTATTTCCATGAAAAATCACTTAGAGAAAGATGTTCATCACACCTCAAACTTCTATATTCCTCCATTAAACATCAAAATAAATGCATGACATACATGGGTAAGTTTTTGAACATGAACTCTAGCTTAACATATGGTTAGAAATAGCTAAATCGAGCTACGAGGATCTCAAAAATGTAAAGAACTTTAAAAACGAGGCTAGGATGCACTTACTTTGAGCTTGAAAATGAACAAAACCCTAGCTATGGCTTCTCTTCAATTTTTGGCACTTAGGGAAGAAGATGGACACCAACTTTGACTTCTTTTTCCCTTTTTATTAATTTATTAACTAAATGACCAAAATGCCCTTAAGGCCCTTCCTTGAGATTTTTCCCTTCCATGTCCATTTTTGTCTATCATGAGATATAATGGTCTAATTACTAAATAAGGACCTCTAATAAATTTTCTAATGCTATCTCATACTTAAAACTTCTAGAATCTCATATTTTTTTTCAATTTTTGCAATTTAGTCCTAAAAGATAAATTGATCACTAAATCATAAAATTTCTTCATGAAATTTTCACACAACCATGAAGACATGTCATAGACCTCATAAAAACCATAAAACATATATTTCTACTTCAGATTTGTAGTCTCGCAACTACTATTTTGACTAGGCCCTAAATCGGGCTGTTACATAATATATGCAAAACAATATAAAATATAAAATTATAGATAAAAATAAATTCAATTAAACAATGAAAAAAATAAGAAAATCTCAAATGTATGTTTGTTTCATTGAAAACAACTTTTATGAAATATTTTTAAGAAATCTACCAAACAGCAGAAATTTTTTTACATAGATTCATCCAAACACTAGAAAATATTAGTTTTTCTAGAAAAGTAAATCATTTTCCAAAAATCATTTTTCGGAAGTCATTTTCAGAGAAACAAATGGAGCCTAAATTCGATGTGAGAGAGTGAGATTAAGCAAATAATTCAGAAGAAGTATTAACCTTTTAGGCATTCGAAGTGGATGAATTTTTGGAAATATTCATATATAAGGAGACAAAATCTGCATTAAAGAGACAATTAAATCAATTTGATTAAAATCAAATCAAATTTATTAGAATCAAATAAAATCAAGATATATGTCTTTTTATATCAGATTTTATATATATAAATTTTGTGTCGTCCATGTCATGCAGGTGTACCCCAACCTTGACGGGTTTGGACTTGCACCCCCTTACGCGCATGGTAGAATTTCAAGCTTAGTAATTCAATCATTTTTTAAGTGGGTTCTCATATATATACACATCTCACACTCGGTGCTTAACTAATGTGGGATCTAAGCTTTTCTTTTCCTCAACAAATATTTCCAAGTAGCTTACTTTGAGCATCAATTTCTCATTCATCACTCAATCATTTTGAGCATATGATATACCGTTGTAAAGGTCTCATGGAGTAGAATATGAAACCATAATTTTATGATTCAATTCTCCACCTTTACTTATCGGGAATATGCCTCAAAGTTCCTATAAATTACAATTTTTCTAACAAATATTTGTGACTAAAATTGTCTATTAGTAAAAAATAATTACAGACTTTGGGAAACAATTTTTCATTCAAAATATATAATAATAGAGGAGAGACTTGCATTAGTGAAAGTTATAATAGATCTACAGATGTTGATAATCTTAAATAAATGTAAGTAGATTTTTATTTTTGAAGTATTCCATGGTTGATTTTATTAAAATAAGAATTACGTAAAATTTTGATATCTTTCTCATATTGATGAAGAATAATGTCTTTTTTAATATATATATATATATATTTAGGATTATAGTTCTGTACATTGTTAATAAAATAAAAAAAACTTCACAAGCGAATTTAAGTTGATGTCATTTATTTTTATGGTGTAATAAAATAATAACTAAATAATTAAAAAAGACATTTGGCATCATTTTAGACCCGCTTGTGAAGTTTTTACTCCATTGGTAGTGGACAGAATAATTACCTTATATTTAAGGGTGAGTATTTAATACATTGGAAATTAATTTTTATTATTCCATGAGTAACTTTAAAAAAATAGACATGTGTCTCTTTTTTAAAAAACATTTATTTTTTTAATAATTTACTATACCCTTATAGGACATTGGTCAACACCCTAATCTAGCTTGTAAAGTCTAAAAACTTCTCTAACAGTGTACCAAATATTTTCTCATATTTAAGGGTTAGTATTTGGTACACTAGCAATGTACTTTTTTATTTATTTATTTCACAAGCAATCTTAAAAAATTGTTATGTGTTTTTTT
Organism: Gossypium sturtianum; assembly: GCA_025698515.1. Lineage (NCBI taxonomy): Eukaryota > Viridiplantae > Streptophyta > Magnoliopsida > Malvales > Malvaceae > Gossypium > Gossypium sturtianum. Next base: position 45,469,230 of record CM046952.1, read on the forward strand.
TTAATATTTTACTGTACCCCTATAGAACACTTGTCAACCCCTTAATCCAACTTGTGAAGTTTAAAAACTCCACCAGTAGTATACCAAATACTATTCCTATATTTAATGGTCAAAAGTTTTTTACATCGAACAAACAGTTGGATATTTTCAATTTCTTTAAAACTTAAAGTTTCATGGTTTATATGAATAAAATATGAAATGTAATGGTTTAATTATTATGAGGTAATTATTTGATACAACGTCAATAGAGTTTTTTAGATTCAACAACCCATGGTTTATAATATTATTTTCACCCTAATCATGAATGTGTCTTAATCTAGTATATATTATCATTTTTAATAATTTTTAAATCAAACAAATAGTTAAAAATTATCATATGTTTTTTTTTCTTTTGAGAGTATATTATTTTGTGGATAATTATTTCGTATATTATCGATCGAGTTAAAATATTTCACAAGCAGTATTAAAAACTTTTAAAAGTGTCTTTAAGTTGGAATAATATTTAATATATTGTTAGTGAAATTTCTAGACTCAACAAGTAAAATCAAGGGTTAATAAATTATTTTATAAGAGTGTGATAAAATATTTAAAAAAACATTATAATATTTTAAAGTAATTTATAAAATAAAAAATTTACACGATCAATGAGATCAATGGAACAAATATTAACCTCTTTAAATTACATTAAAACTTAAAAAATAATAAATAAATGATACATAATAGCTTCTTGAACTTGCATATAAAGTTTTTTCAATTCTATACTAATGTACGTAATAATACTTTTATTTTTATACCTAAAACTAAAAACTAGCGCAGCAAAAGGGGTAGGGCCTTGCCCATTGTTAAATGGAATACTTGCTTTATAGCCCCTTCCTAAAATTAAAAAATTCAACTTAATTCTTTTTAACATTTGATTAAATAAAAAAATTATAAATTTAACTTTTTTTAGATTAATAATTTAATTTAAATAATTTCTAATATATATTTTTTTAGCTTTGCCTCATAAATTTTATAATTTTATTTCCATCCTTCTAAACAACTTTTTTTTGTTTTGTCCTTGTCTCAAATGTTGTTTTGATAGTTTTTTTTTTCTTCTTTTTGAGATTTGATTCAACGGGTTTGGGTGAAGGTAATTAGTATCATACCGGTAAATATATCATTTTTTCATTTGTATAGGTATATATCGGTATTAATCTATTTTGGTATACCGTTTCGGATTTATCGCTATTTAAAAAAATATTAAATATATGTATATAAAAAGTATTTACAAATATCAAATAATAAGATTAAATAAATCTCAAATATAAAATACTCATAAAAACAAAGCTTTGGTTGAAATAGTAAAGAAAATATCCTATAAATGTTAGCGGCATTGGTTCAAATCTCATCATATGTAATATTTTAAGATAATAAAAAAAAACTCATTTGTTATATAAAATATTCTTCAAAAATACAATTCATCATTAAACAAAAATAAAATAAACAAGCAAAAAAATTTCCATAAATTAAACAACAAGATCATTCCGTACTATATATAACAATTCATAATTATTTTTTTAAAAAATTCATAATTCAATAAATTCAAAATAAAAAATAAAAAAATATATTTTAATTTTTTTTGTACAAATGAGTAATGAAAATTTAAATAAAATTATATTTTAAAATTAATTTTTTTAGTACCGGTCGGATCACCATGTTCCAATACGAGCAAAAACAACCGGTACATACCGGTACAACCGATACCAACCGAAATTTGCACCAGAACGAAACCTAACATTTGTTGTTCTGATTTACTATTGGAATAGAGCGTTCTGACGAGTACGATATCGACTACCATGATTAGGGTGGTAGGTAAATTGTAACGCCCCAATTTTCTGTAATTTCGGCTTTTGTAATTTCGACACATAATGTTTATCTGCTTTAGTGGTTATGTGTTCTGGGTGTGTGTGGGAGGTCCCAAGTTCAAGTCTCAACTTGGGTAAAATTTGGTATTTTTGTGAATAAAGCCCAAACGTTGGTTAGTAGGCTTATAAGTATTTATTTGTAAGAGCATGTCAGAATGGGCCTGCTGATCTGGTGGTTAAGAGGAGTGTTGGGATGGAAAAAGGTCTTGTGTTCGAGTTGCAACATGAGCATTATTTTTGTCTGTCACGTCCAAAGAGTTTGTGTTGAACTAAAAATCTGATAGTAAGGAGATATTTGGGGAGATGATAGGGGGAATATCAGAAAATCTGTTCAGTTTTCCTTTCCCTAACAATAGCAAAATTCGACCCTATCTTCCTCCTTTCCCAAATTTCTTTTGCCGAAATTTTGTTCTCCCTTCATCCTTTCCCTCTTCCGTTTCTTTGCTTTCCGATTCACTTGTGCATCGTGGATTTCACGTATTCGGTAAGTTTAGTTTTGTAAACCTTAACTTGTTGTGGTCAAGTGTTAATGAAGGGTTTCGTTGATGTTAGGGATTAATCGAAGGGCTGAAGGTTGGTCATAGACATTATAAAGTGCGTGGATTTCCTATTCTTGCTCGAGGGTAAGGTTTTATTGGTAAAGACTGAATACCTCGTTATAGGTTTGGTTAAGATTTCGTTAGTATCACTAAAATCGGGTTTGGATTATGGATTTTTAGGTTCTGGAGCGCTCGTGGTTACTTTAGCATCGATTCGATACTGTAACGCCTTAATTTTCTGTAATTTTGACTTTTGTAATTTTGACACATAGTGTTTATCTGCTTTAGTGGTTATGTGTTCTGGGTGTGTGTGGGAGGTCCCAAGTTCAAGTCTCAACTTGGGTAAATTTTGGTATTTTTGTGAATAAAGCCCAAACGTTGGTTAGTAGGCTCATAAGTATTTATTTGTAAGAGCATGTCAGAATGGGTCTGCTGGTCTGGTGGTTAAGAGGAGTGTTGGGATGGAAAAAGGTCTTGTGTTCGAGTTGCGACATGAGCATTATTTTTGTCTGTCACGTCTAAAGAGTTTGTGTTGGATTAAAAATCTGATAGTAATGAGAGATTTAGGGAGATGATAGGGGGAATATCAGAAAATCTATTCAGTTTTCCTCTCCCCAACAATAGCAAAATTCGGCCCTATCTTCCTCCTTTCCCAAATTTCTTTTGCCAAAATTTTGTTATCCCTTTATCATTTCCCTCTTCCATTTCTTTGCTTTCCGATTCACTTGTGCATCGTGGATTTCACGTATTCGGTAAGTTTAGTTTTGTAAACCTTAACTTGTTGTGGTCAAGTGTTAATGAAGGGTTTCGTTGATGTTAGGGATTAATCGAAGGGCTGAAGGTTGGTCATAGATGTTTTAAAGTGCGTGGATTTCCTATTCCTGCTCGAGGGTAAGGTTTTATTGGTAAAGACTGAATACCTTGTAATAGGTTTCGTTAAGGTTTTGTTAGTATCACTAAAATCGGGTTTGGATTATGGATTTTTAGGTTCTCGAGCGCTCGTGGTTGCTTTAGCGTCGATTAGATACTGTAACGCCCTAATTTTCTGTAGTTTCAGCTTTTGTAATTTCGACACATAATGTTTATCTGCTTTAGTGGTTATGTGTTCTGGGTGTGTGTGGGAGGTCCCAAGTTCAAGGCTCAACTTGGGTAAATTTTGGTATTTTTGTGAATAAAGCCCAAACGTTGGTTAGTAGGCTTATAAGTATTTATTTGTAAGAGTATATCAGAATGGGCCTGCTGGTCTGGTGGTTAAGAGGAGTGTTGGGATGGAAAAAGGTCTTGTGTTCGAGTTGCGACATGAGCATTATTTTTGTCTGTCACGTCCAAAGAGTTTGTGTTGGATTAAAAATCTGATAGTAAGGAGAGATTTGGAGAGATGATAGGGGGAATATCAGAAAATCTGTTCAGTTTTCCTCTAACAATAGCAAAATTCGGCCCTATCTTCCTCCTTTCCCAAATTTCTTTTGCCGAAATTTTGTTCTCCCCTCATCCTTTCCCTCTTTCGTTTCTTTGCTTTCTGATTCACTTGTGCGTCGTGGATTTCACGTACTCGGTAAGTTTAGTTTTGTAAACCTTAACTTGTTGTGGTCAAGTGTTAATGAAGGGTTTCGTTGATGTTAGGGATTAATCAAAGGGCTGAAGGTTGGTCATAGACGTTTTAAAGTGCTTGGATTTCCTGTTCTTGCTCGAGGGTAAGGTTTCATTGGTAAAGACTGAATACCTCGTTATAGGTTTGGTTAAGATTTCGTTAGTATCACTAAAATCGGGTTTGGATTATGGATTTTTAGGTTCTGGAGCGCTCGTGGTTGCTTTAGTGTCGATTCGATACCAGGTGTGTACCCGAAAACGCAGAAAGCGAGGTCGAGCGAGGCCGTGTGTGAGACACAGGCCCGACCAATTGGGTCTTGTGGGCCACACGGGCAGGCCACATGGGCGTGTGAGCCCATTTTTCTAAAAACTCTGTAAGGTTGCACGGGTCCCCCAAGTCGACTGTGGACCTACCGTAGGGTCGGTAAGCGATACTTAGGCCCTAAATAAATGATCTGTCTGTCTGATTTATGTACTAAGTATGTATACTGATCTGAATATATGAGTTTTAATTCCATAATAGCATGTCATTCTTGTATGTTGCATTGCATCGGGGTGGGTTGATTATGATTGGAGGAAGTATCTGAAAGGCTCTTAAGCCTATTATCCGCAAATTTCGGCTTGCAAATTCTCGATTATGTGCCGCATTCGGCATACAATATGGTGTGTAGGGCTGGGTGGGTTGATTTTATCCCCACATGGTGTGTAGGATTGGACGGAGTTGGTGTGTAGAGGCTGGTGGGTAGGACTCTGTTTTCTGCATATTCTATCTGAAATGGGCTAAGGCCCTGTAATATGCCTGAATCTGTATCTGAGTGGGCTAAGGTCCACACCGTTTCTGTAATGGGCTCAGACCCGAACTGTGGAAGTATATCTCATTATCCGATATTATTTGTGTGTATGTTTTCTGTGGGGAGTACACACTGAGTTTGCGAAAACTCACCCTTTTCTGTTTAATCTGTTCAGGTAATCCCCAGCAGTAGACGGACCGGTGCGACGGAGGACTCGGCGATGACCACGGTTCTGGACAGTTTATTATGGTTTTATTTTTAATTATGGTTTGATTATATCTGGGTAATTTTTATGTAATAAGGCCTTTACGAATTTTTGTTTTAAATATGGGATTTATGACTATTATGGTATTACGACTAGAAGTAGGAAAACTCGAGTTTTCAAAATAAACAAAGGTTTTATTAAAATACATACAAATTTGCAAATTATTTTAAAAGCTTCCGCGAACGTATAATGATTTGAAAATGGACAATGAATGGATAAACGTCACGTTTTGACGGTAACCTAAGATATCGAAAATGGCTTTATTGTAATTACGTCTTCCAAAGTACTATCATGTGACGTCGTCAGATTCGGCCATAACGTCTAGATCAGATTTAGGGTATTACATAAATGCATTAGTGGGTTGGGGGAAACTATTTTATGCTTCTTCTTTCTTTCTTTTTTGTGTGTGTGTGTTTATCGGGTTGAAAATATGTGTCAAATTGAAAAGATCTCAACATATGAAGTTTTTATTTTTAATATTTTTTCTCTTTTTTCATGCCGGGTTATTGGACAGAAAGCGTGATTAATATTATCTTTACTTGTTTACATTCAAAATCAATAGAGATGATTGTAATGATTTTTTGAAAAGGATTAAATTGTTGAATTATAATATTATGAGAGATTAAACAGGTGTTTTTACCTTAAAAATTATCAGGTCTCTGCTATATTTCAGCTTCTGGAAGCTAGATATAAATAATAATATCTATCCAATAAGTTGGTTACCTTAAAAGCTTCATTCCATTGGAACCAACCCTCAAATTCCAAAACAGGGGCCTATATAATGTGGGTCACTCTAGGTCTTTTCGTGTGTGCTTTTTCAATTTAAAATGTTTGAATAAAATTTCATATCCCATATCTGATTTTGTTTACAAAAGTAAATGTTGAATTATATAGCTAGTAAAAACTTTATAAATTCCAAAGAATTATAACAAATGCATGTGTGTGACATAATGATGATTCATTTATTGAGTGAAAATTTTTGAATTTGTCAAATTCACCAATCTCAATTTCTTCTCTCAAATTTTATTTAAAATTTCAATTCAGTTCATATTGGGACTCCACCTAAAATTCTTTACGTTTTTTTTTTATTTGACATTTTAGATTTTTTTTAATTTAAGGAAATAAGTCATTTTTTAAAAGAGAATGTGAAAGCGCTTTCCACTAATGGTCATTTTTTTAAACGTTGGCAACGGTAAAATTTTTTAAGGGCCTTAACGGTAGTTTTTTTCCCTATAAATACTAGGTCATTTTTCATTTTTTTCACTCAAATCCAACTCTCTCAATTCTTTTCTAAACTCTCAACTCTCTCAAATTTTGTTCTAAATTTCCCAATACGCTTGTTTAAAAATATAGTAGATTTATTTAATTATTCGTTTCGATTAAATTTTCACGAATGGCAACTTCTCTAATTTGTTTCGACGACAAGCACATTTTCGTCGCTCAAGTGATAATGGTAAGACGAAATTTTAAATTAAGTTAATTTTAAAGTATTTTATTTTTTAAAATATTTTAATTTTTTTGTCGATATAAAAAGGCGGATGATCATGTTTTAGAGGGGTTCATACATAATTTGTCAAAGGGCCCAATCACTGAAATTCGTGGTTACTTGCAAGACGCAGGATTCTTCCATGTGTCTCGTATCCTCGGAGGCTGCAAATTCGATCATACACTCATCAGTGCGTTGGTGGAAAGATGGAGGCCTGAGACACACACTTTCTATCTTCCATGCTGCGAGTGTACAATCACACTCGAGGGCGTAGCTTTACAACTCGGTTTACCGGTGGATGGGCCAGTCATCACAAGGTCAACGGTCATTCCCAGTAAAGAGGACCTTTGTGAGGCATTTTTGGGGAAGCTGTCGAATAAGTTTTACAGTGGCCGAATAGATATGAAGTGGTTGGAAACCAATTTCAAATAACTTCCTATGGATGCGCCCGACGTCGTTAAATAACAATACGCTCGAACATCCATCCTATGGTTAATCGAGGGCATTCTAATGCCCGATAAATCTCAAAGATCCCGATTAGGATACATTTTGCGAATAAATCGGGTGATCGCATCACACACCTACTGCAACACATGTATGTGGATAGGAATACTTCTTTATCATCCACAAGCCCGTCTTCTTTCGATAAGATGTCATGATTTTCCATTTGCACCTATCTATAAACTTTCGCGGTTTAAACCCTAAAACCCTAACCCTAACAAAAATAAAAAACTCTAACCCTAACACTAAAAAAATAAAAAAATCCTAACCATAGGAAAGAGTGTGTGAAAGTGAGTCCAGCTGGGCGCGCTTTCACTCACTCACTCTCTAAATCTACCTATTTCCCTAATTTAAAAAAAAAAAGCCTAAAAGGTTAAAAAAACGACATATAAGCCTAATTTAATTGACATCACGAAGACAAGTTGTTATGATCCTTTTTGGGCAGCCTCATAAGCCCCCTCAAGGTTTTATCACCCAAAAAAGTGTCTCATGAGTTCAAACTCAAGCCCGCTTATATAGGAGTCCACTTTGTTACTCAGATGTTAGTTGATCTTTTCATGTCATGACTTGTTGATAGATGTATTTATGGATTGAGTCAGAATTAGGCATAATATTAACCCACTTTATACTTTTCTAAGCATGATTCGACCCTAAATATGAGCCTAAAATTTTGCTCAAGTCTACCTATATTTGTAAAAGGCTAATCCAATCTCATTTTAGACTCATCTATATTTTTTATTTTTTAAAATAAAATTTATTATTCTAATTTAATACTTAATGTATTTTCATTTATTAAAATTGATGTGGATAAATGGTAGACATTCGGAAATGTCTTATTTTTGTTTTAACTTAAAAATTTCCTCATTTGGGTAATGCTATATGTTCGGCTATGTGATACAAAAAGGCTTATTTGGTAATGAAATAATTAGATAAGATGTATTCATGAATTATATATATATATAAGTGTATAGAACAAGTCAAATATGACAGCAATTATGCAATGAATGAATATTATGCGTGATATGTATGTTAATAATTTAAAATTTGATGTAATGTACATTTTTATTCATGATAGTAATAAGTAGAATGCATTGTACCAAGTATTTATGCTGATGGAATATATTAACTTGCGTTTGGTTTAGTAATGCCCGTAACCCTAATTCGGCGACGGATACGGGTTAGGGGTGTTACATTTGATTGGTATCAGAGCTACGGTTTAGTCGGTTCTCAGACTAACGTAGCACGTGTGAGTCTAGCTATACATGCCATAGTACATGCTGTGATAGTGTGATGACTTCTAACTGTGAAATGTGTTTATTTCTATAGTAATGGATCCCGATCCTGAGCGAGCTGTAGCAGATAACGTCGAGAGTGTGGCACCCGTTCCCACGTCAGGGACTGCGCCAGAGGAATCTCGACCGGCTACGAGTAATCCTGATGAGGGGGCCAGACGAGCCTTCTATAGTATGATGAATGATTGGTTCAGTCAATACATACGAACCAATCCGGCTGTTCAACCACCCCTAAATCTGAACATTCCTCCTGTAGTACCGGTGGTACCCCCGATTGTAAATTCGGAGAGAGTAAGCAAGCCTCCGGTTAATCGCATTAGAAAGCACGGAGCTCAAGAATTTAGAGCTGAGGATGATGACGATGCAGAGCGAGCTGAATTTTGGCTCGACAATACTGTTCGTGTTTTTGACGAGCTATCCTGCACACCCGATGAGTGTCTGAAGTGTGCCATATCATTATTACGGGATTCTGCTTATTATTGGTGGAATACACTCGTGCCAGTTGTTCCGAAAGAAAGGGTTACTTGGGACTTTTTTCAGACAGAATTTCGTAAGAAGTATGTAAGCCAGCGCTTCATAGACTTTAAGCGCAAAGAATTTCTCGAGCTTAAACAGGGTCGAATGACCGTATCCGAATATGAGCGCAAGTTTGTGCGACTTAGTCGCTACGCTCGTGAGTGTGTATCATCGGAGGCTACTATGTGCCAGAGATTTGAAGATGGTTTAAATGAAGATATAAAGCTTCTGGTTGGTATTCTTGAGATTAACGAGTTCGTAGTACTAGTTGAACGAGCTTGTAAAGCTGAAGAGCTAGAAAGAGAAAAACGGAAAGCTGAACTTGAATCTAAAGATTTTCGAAAGAGATTTGCGAGTAAATTTTCGCAGATGGCAACAAAGAAGTTCAAGAATGATGGTAGTTGATCCAAATCTAACACCGTGATTTCTATACGAGAATGACCACCAATGAGTTCTCGGGCTACCTCAGTTGCTAGTGTTGGTAATGAAAAATCGAGCAAACCTAAGTGTCAGCAGTGTGGCAGACGACATTTCGGAGAGTGTTGGGGTAAATCCATTTCTCGCACTTGTTACAAGTGTGGCTCGCAGGACCACTTCATTCGGGATTGCCCGAAGACCGCTGAAAAGGGTACTACTCAGAGTGCGAGATCGAGCGGCACTACAACTAGAGGTAGATCATCTCGTTTTGGGGGAGGTAGGAGTAGTGCACAGAGGGGGACTTCAAATGTGGTTGTTCAATCGGATACTCGTGTACCAGCTAGAGCTTATGCCGTTCGTACCAGAGAGGAGGCCTCATCTCCAGATGTCATTACCGGTACTTTCACTCTCTTTGATACTAGTGTAACTGCTTTGATTGATCCTGGCTCAACTCATTCATATGTGTGTGAAACATTAGCAACCAGTAAGACTCTACCTGTTGAGTCTACTAAATTTGTGATTCAGGTTTCAAACCCCCTGGGTCGATGTGTATTAGTTGATAAAGTGTGCAAGAACTGCCCATTAATGATTTGAGACATGTGTTTTACGGCCGATCTGATGCTACTACCTTTCGATGAGTTTGACATTATTCTCGGTATGGATTGGTTGACAGTTCACGATGTGGTAGTAAATTGCAGACGAAAGACTATTGATTTAAGATGCTAGAATAACGAGATAATTCGAATTGAGTCTGTGGATTTGAATGGACTACCTACTGTGATATCTTCGATGTTGGCTCAGCAGTATTTGAGGAAGGGTTGCGAAGCCTATCTTGCGTATGTGATTGACAACAAGGTAACAGAAAAGAAGATCGAATCAGTACCGGTTGTTAGTGAATATTCAGATGTGTTCCCGGAAGAATTACTGGGATTGCCACCTGTACGTGAAGTAGAATTTGGTATTGAATTAGTGCTAGGGACAACTCCGATTTCGATAGCTCCGTATAGAATGGCACCGACTGAATTAAAAGAATTGAAGGCTCAGTTGCAAGAATTTACAAATAGAGGTTTCGCCCGACCGAGTTTTTCTCCCTGGGGTGCGCCCATTCTATTTGTGAAAAAGAAAGACGGAACATTGAGAATGTGCATTGATTATCGACAGCTTAATAAGGTGACCATAAAGAACAAATACCCGTTACCACGTATCGACGATTTATTCGATCAACTTAAGGGAGCCTCAGTGTTCTCAAAAATTGATTTGAGGTCGGGGTATTATCAGCTGCGAGTTAGGGAATCAGATATACCAAAGACTGCTTTTCGGACAAGATATGGTCACTATGAGTTCCTAGTGATGCCGTTTGGGCTCACTAATGCCCCTGTAGTGTTCATGGATTTGATGAATCAGGTATTCAGACCGTATTTAGATCGGTTCATAGTGGTATTCATAGATGATATACTGATCTATTTGCGAAATGAAACCGAGCATGCTAAACATTTGAGGCTAGTGTTACAGATTTTGCGTGATAAGAAATTGTACGCAAAATTTAGTAAATGTGAGTTTTGGTTGAAAGAAGTCAGCTTTTTGGGGCATGTCGTTTTAGCATCGGGTATTCGGGTAGACCCGAGTAAAATCTCTGCTATATTGGATTGGAAACCTCCGCGGAATGTTTTTGAGGTACGTAGCTTTTTGGGGCTTACCGGATATTACAGACGTTTTGTGAAAGGATTCTCGATGATAGCAACCCCGATGACAAAACTATTACAGAAGGATGTGAAATTTGAATGGTCAGAAAAGTGTCAGAAGAGTTTTGATCAACTAAAGACATTGTTAACAGAAGCTCCAGTGCTCGTTCAGCCAAAATCGGGTAAAGAGTTTGTTATTTTCAGTGATGCGTCTTTAAATGGGCTAGGTTGTGTATTGATGCAAGAGGGTAGAGTAGTAGCCTATGCTTCGAGACAGTTGAAACCGCACGAGAGAAATTATCCGACGCACGATCTTGAATTGGCCGCTATAGTTTTTGCTTTGAAAATATGGCGCCATTATCTATTTGGTGAGAAATGTCATGTTTATTCGGATCATAAGAGTTTAAAGTATCTAATGACTCAGAAGGATTTGAATTTGAGACAACGGTGATGGTTGGAACTGTTGAAAGATTATGAGCTCGTGATTGATTATCACCCGGGAAAAGCTAATGTGGTTGCTGATGCACTTAGCAAAAAGTCATTATTTGCTCTACGCGTAATGAATGCGGATATGGCTATAACTGAGGATGGTGCGATCATTGCTGAGTTAAAAATAAGACCATTATTGGAGCAGTAGATTCGAGAAGCTCAAGAATTCGATGGCGATTTAAAAACAAAAAAAAGTCATTGTGGCTCGTGTGTGGATTTAGACTTTCATGTAGATGCTGAAGGATGCTTACGGTTCAAGAATCGGATCTGTGTACCGAAGAACCCTGAATTAATTAGAAAAATTTGTGATGAAGCTCATAGTAGTAGATGGTCGATTCACTCGGGTAGCACGAAAATGTATAATGATCTAAAACAACACTATTGGTGGCACGGTATAAAAAGAGACATCTCAGACTATGTGTCGAAGTGCTTAGTATGCCAACAAGTGAAAGCTGAGCATCAAGTGCCATCGGGATTACTTCAGCCGATCATGATACCAGAATGGAAGTGGGATCGTGTTACGATGGACTTTGTATCGGGTTTGCCTTTAACATCAAGTAAGAAAGATTCAATCTGGGTTATTGTTGATAGATTGACGAAATCGGCTCATTTTATCCCAGTACGTACGAATTTCTCACTCGATAAACTAGCCGAGTTGTACATATTGCAGATAGTACGGCTACACGGAGTACCTGTTTCTATTGTTTCGGATAGAGATCCGAGGTTCACGTCGCGGTTTTGGAAGAAACTGCAGGATGCTTTAGGTACCAAGTTACACTTTAGTACAACTTTTCACCCTCAGTCGGATGGTCAATCCGAGCGTGTTATCCAAATACTCGAGGATATGTTGAGATGTTGCGTTCTTGAGTTTGAGGGTACGTGGGAACGATACTTGCCTTTGATTGAATTTGCGTATAATAATAATTTTCAATCAAGTATTAAAATGGCACCTTACGAAGCATTGTACGGTCGGAAATGTCGTACACCATTATATTGGACTGAATTAAGTGAAAGCAAGATACACGGGGTGGATTTGATTAGGGAGACGGAACAAAAAGTTAAAGTAATTCGTGAAAGTTTGAAAGTCACATCAGATCGCAGAAGTCGTATGCAGATTTGAAACGAAAGGATATAGAGTTTCAGGAGGGTGACCGAGTATTTTTGAAAGTCTCATTTGTGGAAAAAGATACTCAGATTTGGTCGTAAGGGAAAATCGAGTCCGAGGTTTATTGGGCCGTATGAGGTTATCGAGCGATCGGGCCGGTTATGCATCTGATTGAGGTTGCCACACGAGTTAGACAAAATTCATAATGTTTTCCACGTGTCAATGCTTTTGGCGATATAGATCCGATCCTTCTCATGTGATCAGTCCATTAGAGGTGGAAATTCATCCCGATTTGACGTATGAGGAAGAACCGATTCGCATCCTAGTTCGCGAAGTAAAAGAGTTGCGAAACAAGAAGATATCGCTGGTTAAAGTATTGTGGCATAAACACGGGGTTGAGGAAGCAACTTGGGAAACCGAAGAATCGATGAAAGAGCGTTACCTACACCTTTTTGCTGGTAAGATTTTCGGGGACGAAAATTTCTTAAGGGGGGAGAGTTGTAACAGCCCAATTACGACCCTAGTCGGAACGGTGGTTTCGGGACCACGAATCCGATATAGAAAAATATTTTTTATTCAATTATTTAATAATTTGATATCTATGCTATGTGATAAAATCATGTGATAAAATCATGTGATAAAATATTGTATATTAATTTGTGTGTTTGGGTGATTAATTTAAGTGAAAGGATTAAATTGAGTAAGTAAGAAAAATAGCTATTATGATTATAAGTGGCCATTTTAATAGTTTCTTTTAATATAAGGATTTGAATGGCAAAATTTCCTTTGAGGATATAGTGGACGGATTGACTTGTGAAATTAGTGGGGGGAGTGTTAATTTTATATTTTTTTTAAAGTGTGGTAAGTGGTTGTAATAATATATTATAATTAGATAACATTAAAATAATAAAAACAAAACAACATAGGAATTATCATCCTTTTCTTCTCTCTTTGACCGAAACAAAAAGAAGAAGAGAAAAGAATGAGCTCCCAACTTTCGGCCAATTTGCATGTTTAATTAAGGTAAGAGTTTGAATTTGATTTCTTGAATTTTAAGCATTTTTGGAGTTATTGCCATGAAATATATATTGCCCATATTCGAAATTTTGATTTGGTTGTCCAAAGTGAATGTTGCCATGGATGAAAAGCTTGATGTTTGTATAATTGTTGATAGAATATGACAGAGGAAGGTTAGATTAACAAGCTTCTCTTTAGTAATATTGATGATATTTAGCCTAAGGGATTATTTATAAAAAAATAAAATTTTCGAAGGGACTAAATGGCAAAAAGAATGGAAGAAATGAATTGATATAGGGACTAGAAGTATTCGGCCCTCAATAAGTATGAATAAATTTTTGATATTTTGTGTTTTGAGTTTTAAGGATTAAATTGTAAACATTGTAAATGTTGGGGGGTAAATTGGTAAATTGTATAATGATATAATTTTTGAATTAAATTGAATGAATATGTATTTGAATGAGTTCAATTTGAATTATTTAGATCAAGTACAAAAGGAAAAAGATTTGGATCGGGGAAAAACAAAATTAAACGAATAGCCGGGAAGCTTAGTCCGACAACTTCCGAGGTAAGATTTTAAGCATTTAAATTAAACCGAATGTCTTTATATTTATGTGTGTATCAATGTAAATGTAGATATAGATAAGCATGGAGAATGTCAAATTGCCGAATGTGTTGGTAAATTAGAATTATAAAATGGATGAACGTGTTTCATATAGATTTGGTTGTGAAATTATGAGATTATATTTGATTGCTAAGGATGCATGAGGCTTGAGAAGTATTGAAGTACGATATTAACGTATTCCATGAAAATTCAGTTTCTTGCTAGGGATTTGGCCGAATATAATATCCCTATTGGGTATAAATTAATTGAGGTGTGATTATATGTAAGCGTATAATTGTAATGCGGTGGATTTGATCTTGGTTATTTATATAAATACAAAAAGGGTACTAAGTGTACGAATCAATATCCGGGCACTTAGTGTGCGAAACCGGTTAAATTTACACTAAGTGTGCGTAATGATAAGTAACGACACTTAGTGTGCGATACGTTACTGAGTGATTTGCACTAAGTGTGCGTAAATGATAAGTAACGGCACTTAGTGTGCGATACGTTACTGAGAGATTTGCACTAAGTATGCGTAAATGATAAGTAACGGCACTTAGTGTGCGATACGTTACTGAGAAATTCTTATTATTTAAGTATGTACATAAAAGGGTCGTTAAATGACTTGAATTTCTAATGTTATTATGTATGTGAAAAGGATCGAATAAAGTATCAAATATTATATACGAATGATTGAGCTATGAAAGGTATGCTAAAGAAAGGTATGCTAATGAAAGGTATGTGATATATATATATATATATATATATGATACATTACTTTAAAGTTCATGGTTACTCTATATGTAGTATAGAAATTCGGTAAATAGAAACTGTGTATGCGAAAGTTCTATTATGTGATCACGACATATGGAAATAAGTTTAGGTATGGTTGTAATGTAGTTTTATATTATTTTACAAATGTTGTTATGAAATTATTCTTGAATAATTGATATTTCGGCAATGGTAAGACAAAATGGCTTAAATCATGAAATCTTGAAATGGCGTAATTGCTTGTAAAATGCTTAAATCTTACTAAGCTTGGAAGCTTACTTTGAATGTGGTTGTTTATGTATTGTAGTTCTCGTTTGGGTGCTCATCTCGTGTTCGAGGTTCATATTCGAAGTTCATCACACTACCAACAAAGCTTCGGTACCTCTTTTGTTTATAAGCTTAAAATCTATGGCATGTATAAGCTAGTTTTGTTTTGTTTAAAATCCTTTTGAGGTTGTAAATTTCAAGCCATGCGAAAATGGCTAAGCTTTTGTGCTTAAGTATAGTCTAGTCACGTTTGAATTTGGTATCATTATTATGTATGTTTGATGTTAATATAAGCTTATTTTGAAAGTTTATTCAATATGATGCTATGTGTGATAGTTGAGTACATAAACTGGATTTTTTTTAAGGGTTATATATGAATTGTTGGTCATGGCAATAACAATGTGGATATTCGATTTTGATATATGTATGTCTACTAAATGAGATTTAGTAATGGATTGACTATGGTATATGTATATGTAATAATATGACATTGAGATGATAATTATTTGTCTCTATATGTTTAATTCAATGTATCAATGTGATTAGATGTAGATGGTATAAATTGCAAATTGTGTATATGCATACTATAGGTGATATAGTAGAGACTAAAATTGATGTGGATAAATGGTAGACATTCGAAAATGTCTTATTTTTGTTTTAACTTAAAAATTTCCTCATTTGGGTAATGCTATATGTTCGACTATGTGATACGAAAAGGCTTATTTGGTAATGAAATAATTAGATAAGATGTATTCATGAATTATATATATATATATATATATAAGTGTATAGAACAAGTCAAATATGACAGCAATTATGCAATGAATGAATATTATGCGTGATATGTATGTTAATAATTTAAAATTTGATGTAATGTACATTTTTATTCATGATAGTAATAAGTAGAATGCATTGTACCAAGTATTTATGCTGATGGAATATATTAACTTGCGTTTGGTTTAGTAATGCCCGTAACCCTAATCCGGTGACGGATACGAGTTAGGGGTGTTACAACTGATGTCTTCGATCTGCTTCCTGCAAACTCAGGAATTGTCAGATCTGCTATTTTCAATCGCTCTCGCAAAGCTCGGGAATGCCGATTTGCTATCTTCAATCGCCTCTCCCGCAAAGCTCGGGAATGCCGATTTGCTATCTTCATCTCGCTTCTCGCAAAGCTCAAGAATGCCGATTCGCTATCTTCAATCGCTTCTGCGCAAAGCTCAGAATGCCAGTTGGCTATCTTCAATCTCGCTTCTGTAAAGTTCGGGAATGCCGATTTGCTATCTTCAATCTACTTCCTACAAAGCTCGGGAATGCGATTTGCTATCTTCAATCGCTCTTCGCAAAGCTCGAGAATGCCGATTTGCTATCTTCAACTCGCTTCGCAAAGCTCGGGAATGCAGATTGGCTATCTTCAATCGCTCTCGCAAAGCTCGGGAATGCAGATTGGCTATCTTCAATCGCTTCTCGCAAAGCTCGGGAATGCCAGATTTGCTATCTTCAATCGCTTCGCAAAGCTCGGGAATGCCAGATTGGCTATCTTCAACCCGCTTCTCGCGCAAAGCTCGGGAATGCCGATTCGCTATCTTCAACTCCGCTTCCTACAAAGCTCGGGAATGCCGATTTGCTATCTTCAATCGCTCTCGCAAAGCTCGAGAATGCCGGATTCGCCATCTTCAATCGCCTCGCAAAGCTCGGGAATGCCGATTGGCTATCTTCGACCTTACTACATTGTCTTTTAAAGGACATAACTTTGTAGAATGGGTATATGATTATGTCTAATAATTAGGATGCCTTGATTGAAATGCCTCAAATGCTCCTAATTAGACATGCTATAAATGTAAAAATGATATGAGTATGATTCTCGCTTAAGGTATTATGACTCATTTATCTGTCAAGGTTTCATCTTAGTTCCCCCTTGAAGTATCATTTTCTTGCTCAATTATTTTGCCCCGTGGTAATTTTGAGTCCACTCCACTTGAACCTTGGGATATGAAGTTTGTGCCTCCCTCTTTGTAATAACATTTGACTTCTTCCATCCAATCTATTACCACTCAGAGGTACGTAACTTGTATCATTTTTCACCATTCCCTAGGTGTATAAATCTAAAATTTATATGAATACAGGGTCTCCCGACAATGATCCCCTTTTACACTTGGCTTGACGTTATTCGTCATTTGCCGATATGGTATCACCAACGAAATTGTCTTATCCAATAAGAATCCGAAGAGATAATCATTTTCCAATATTTCCAATCCCTTAGGCTTGGTGAATTCTGAACAATAGTCCTGTTTCAGATTCTCATATTATTTAGAAGCTTCCAGAGTAATATACGAAACTCCTTTTATGAAAGTGTTATTAGTCCATAAATTGTTATTTCAATATAAAATGCTTGAAAAAGGACACGAGAATGGACGAGAAAGAAATTGTTCAGGAGCATAGCTTAGAAAAAATAATTTAATCAAAGATAACCCAGGAAATAAAAGAAAATTGATTTGGGTGTATCTCAAAAGAATAAAGCAATCAAAGATAAGGAATCCAAAATGGGTAGGATAGAAGCTAGGTGCCCCAGATATCGCAGCCTGAGCTTCTTTGTTCCAACTTCTTGAGGACCATTTTAAGCTCAATGTGTGTTTAGGGGATCCGGAGTACTTTGTCGATGCCCCAAGACGTGACATACTTCCTCTTTGCTAATTCAGACGTAGCAAGACTACTGTATGCCCCACTTTTATTCAAAATTTGAGCCGCCCTTTCTGGGTTTTCAACTCAAAGCCCCTTTGGTCTCAAAGCGCCCTTTGCGGGTTTTCGCCTTGGCCTCTCCTTTGTCCTCTTTTTTTTTTTTTTTTACTCAAGGTACCCTTTGTGAGTTTTCACCTTGGACCTTCCCCTTTCAGGTGAAATACTTCTTGTTTGAACCTGAATTCGCCGGATTAGGCAAGTCTTCGCCATTTGTTTTGGTCAATATCAATGCTTCTCTAGAACAGGCACTACATAAGACCTTCCCAGTTTGGCATATGCTTTCCTCTAAAATCGTTTTGTAGAAGAAAAATCTGTTTCAACATCAGGTTCCCCTTGTGGAATTCTATAGGATGAACCTCTTTGTCATAACTTTAACCTTTTCTTCAACTAAGTTCAATTAGCAAAATGCTTCATTTCCATAAACCAACGGGTAAGACGTTGCTCCCAGCGAAGATTCTGGCCGACATTTAATAAGACAGAAGGTAACGGTAGCTTCTTATGCCAATCTTTACAAGTCTAAGTCACCTTTCATTCCTTTTTTTTGGCAACTTTTGTTGCACTGTGATATACTGCCTGATCTTTTGGACAAACTATAAACTTTGTCTTTGTACAATTATTTAAACGCGATCCTTTATGGCATTCTGCTAGCATCTTGATCTTCTTTTTTTTTGGCGAATTTGATGACTTCGACCTTGTAATATTGGCATATAAAGCGACATTCACCCTCGACCATGACGGCAAATTGATGTCAACTAGAAGCGTTTGGCGAGATTAGCCACATAATATCCATACCCCACATATGGAAAATTGGTGAAGAACTGGAGAAGGCACATGAATCTTGTCTCATAACTGATACCATCCCTTTCAATGTAGATCAGCAGTGCCTGATCCTCATGTTTAGCCTGCATCTTAGTAGGCTAGGCATGTCTTAATATAATTGTGCAACACATCTTTGAATTCTTGAAAACAACTCAATGATGTCTTGTCTTATTTTTGTGGTGAGCTGGCTTCGATCTTCACCCCTTTTCTAGGCTCATAATATCCGTTGACCCTTTGTTGAGTAAGGTCTGCTTTTCATCTTGTTAAACCATTCTTAACAAGTCAGAAGATATGTCACAATCTCTGTCATCTTCAAATTCCTGAGATCCCCTAGACCCATATCTCGTTCAAAAAGGGAGTCAATAACAACGTCGCTCATGTCATTGATATTTGGGTACCTAGGTACGAAGGCAAACAAATCCAAAGAATAAATGATTCTAAGGATGATTATTTGGATAGTATGGTCACAATAAAGAATGAAAGAATATTGGTAAAAAAATGTACAGTATGAAAAATGAAAAATATTCACTTAAGAAAATGCATTTTATTGAAATAAAATTTCAAACACAAGCCTATTTCACAAAAGGGTTCTTATTGCCTCTAGGCTTAAGGCAATAAGCATGTTTTGAATATTACTCTAGATCAGCTCTAAAAATACAGGGATCTCTTCCACAGTCCCATTATTCAAAACATTCCCAAGTACGTAAGGGCTTGGAAACTTTGTTTTCTGATTCCCTCTTCATTTTTTATTTCTTAAAGGAGTCGCAACTTTCTTGTCTCCTCCTTCAATTACCGCATTTCTTGTTGAATTTTAGTCAATTGCCCCTGCATCTGTATTTGCATTTGTTCTACTCTCTCCAATCTTTGTTTCATGTTTTCCAGGTTAACTGAGATAATTTTACCTAATTAAAGTCTAATGCAAATGATGTAATGCAAATGCATGAATGCAAAAATGGCATCGATTCTGATTCAACTTCATTTTAGAAAACTTTATTAGAAAACAAAATCCTTTACATAAAACGAACTACAAGTATGCTTTCGCCCTATGTCCTAAGGTCTTGATTTTCCCAAGCAATAACGTTAGCTCTTGATTACGGTCAGACTGTAGCTCATACTTTATGCTCAACATATCAGCCTGTGATGCCAAAGTCTGTAGATGATCAGCTACCTCTCGAATCTAAACTATTGCTTCACCCATGAGGTAATCTCGACTCCTAACTTGATTATGAGAATGGTGAAGCTCTTCTTTCCAATGCTCCTCTCTTGTTTCAAGAAGCTCGATCCGAAGTTCACAACTGTGCAATGCTGATTCTAACTCTTCAATCCTACCCTTCATTTCCTCAATCTTGTTCAGACTTGATTTTAATTTGATTGCAGAATTACGGCTTCGATGGTGGTGTAGAGACCGTCCCAGTTCAGCAACTCTAGCCTTTAGTCCACATTTCTCTTCTTGGCTTTCTGCCAAACTCTTTTCTAGGGCCTTATTTCGCATCTGCATCTCTAGGAACTTTCTCTCCCAATGGTCAGCTTTGACTTTTTCCGTTTGTATCTCTTGTTGCCACTGTTGCAAAGTCTTCCCTAATCTGACATTTTTCATTGATAGGCACAGCTTTTTACACTCCGTCTTTAAGTCATTCAGATCTTCTTCGACTTTTCTCTTCCCTTTTCTTACCTTTTCAGCTTCTGATTTCTGTACGTCCACATCTAGCTTCAAGTACATCTTTTCTTCTTCCAGCTTCTCTATCCTCTTTCCAAGTTCTGAACTTTTCTTTTCAAAATCTTGCTTCATAATTTCTAACTCTGATGGGACCGCTTGCAAGCATTCATCTCTTGATCGGGCGTTTTCTAGATTCAGCTCAGGGATGTTATCATTAACCCTTCTAATCCTCCATCCAATGTATTCTGGGGTCATCATTGGACCTGCGGATAATCTCTTCATCCTACGAGTCTGATTCCAAGCACCAGAAATCTCCTTAACTCTCTTTTTATAATTATCCCCTTTATACGAGAACTCACACTGAGCCAACCCATGTGTTGCAGGTACGAACTGTCTCGATCCATACTGTCTTAGTACAAGTAGAGGAGCGTATCCAACAGTTCCCCAAATTCCAAGTAAAGGAACCCAGTCAAAACTCCCACATCGATAAAGAATTTCATCTGGAATCATCCAAGGAGCTCTCCACTCAACGTCTTCCTCTCGAAGATTTTGAAGTAGCGCTATCCAGTTCTTCTCAGACACGTCTTCTCTCCTCGGTGTAGCTACTATCTCTTTCAATGGAGAGTAATTCTCAGAAAAAACCTGATAAGAAACTTTCTTCACCTTCCAGAAATGACTGTGGAACCAAGCCAACAACAACTGTGCGCACCCAATGAACCTGCCTTCGCCTTTTCTCTGACATGCATTCAAAGATATAAACGTCTTGGCTAAAATTGCAGGTACAGGCGTGACTCTTTTGCCTAGTCGATCGAATAAATCGGTAACTGCTTCGTCTACATATCCTAGAGCTTTAGGGAAGATTACCAAGCCATAAATACATAAGGCGAAGACGTCAATCTTCTTCTTTGCATCTGGATGTGTTAGGACCAGATCCCTCAAACTTCCCCAAGGAACGCATTTACCTTCACCTTTCTCTTAAATTTTGGCAGTAACCCACTGTTCCTTCATCCCCGTGATATTCATTAACTTCTTCACGAAGGTTGGGACATTAGCAGCCCTAGAATAAATTCTGTCGACTTGGATTCTTGAACAACAAAGCAAGGTCGTATATTCCTCTATCGTAGGTACTAAGTCTACTTTCCCGAAAGTGAAACAACTATAAGCAGAATTCCAAAACTGAGTTATAGCACGGGGTAGATACTTATCTACTTTGACGTCGAGCAAGTAAGGTAGATCACCATAATTACGATAGAACATCTGCTTTGCCTCATCGTCCCACTGGGTCCATATTCTTTTCAACTCCTGAAGCTCATTTTGTGTGACACTAATACGAGCGAAATCCCGTAGTTTCGACATATGCCCCTCAGCTAAGCTATCCCCTTTCTCTAATTGTCTTTGCTCTGACCATATACGGACGACTGCATTGTCCTCCACTTTATCAAGGAATTCGTTCTCCATAACCAGCTTTCTAACTTTAGAAACTGACCGTGAATCGATACCTCTTTAAATATGAAATGACATGCACAAAAGAATAAAACATAACAAGTTAGTACCGCAAAATATAAAGCAAGCAAAGTAAACAAACATCTACCTGGGTAGCTACTAAGGTTCGACGTAATTCTACTTAGGGTGGGCTCTTAAGGTTCACTATATGCGATTTAGCTCTAAAGTTGAGGTACCCGAACCAGCAGATTCCTCGATCCTCACCCATTATAGGCTCATACGGACCGAGTTCAGTTCAGGGGAATACATTTCCCTATGGCCATGCGGAAGTGAAAACTTCACGAAGACATAGGTACAGATGTATTCCGGAAGCAGTCCACTAGCCCATGCGGAGGTGAAAACCTCACGAAGGCATAGCTTCTCGCTCCCACTTAAGGGTGTGACCACGACGGTCATGCAGTGCAATGCAGAGAGATATATTTAGAACCACATGCAATAAAAGGATCATGTTTTTAAAAAAAAAAAAAACCAGAATTTTAAATTCAGACAAAAGGACATGAAATTATCAATTTTACGGCTTGACTCTCTTAGTCCCCAGTGGAGTCGCCAAGCTGTCGAAACCATTTTAAAATCGGGTTTTGAAAAATAGGGATTGACTTTTAAATACGAAAATAGGAGTCGCCACCAATCCCTTTTTACTTAGGTGTGATTGGATCACCTTGTAAAACGTTTTATTTAAAACATTTAATTTTGGTCTACGGAAAAACAGAAAATAGGTTCGGGAGTCGGTTACGTATGAGGAAGGGTTAGCACCCTCATAACGCCCAAAAATTGGTACCTAATCGATAAAATCATGTCCAAATGTTTGAAACTTAAAAGTATTTAAAAATATGGTTTCTAAAAAACTTCGAACAATTTGATTTAAAATTTGAGAATTCTTCGATCCGAAAGAATATAAACATCACATCCAGCACGATTGGACATGATATTTTGAAACCCTCGTAACTAAGATCATCTCATAATTTATAAAACTTCGAGCAATTTTGATTTAAAATTTGAGAGTTCTTCGATCCGAAAGAATATAAACATCACATCCAGCACGATTGGACATGATATTTTTAAACCCTCGTAACTAAGATCATCTCATAATTTATAAAACTTGTTAAAAGGATATTTAGTTATTTAGCCAAACGAAAAATCAACACCCAGCACGATTGGGCATTATTTCCCGAATTTCTAAATACCAAAACATTGCCTTATTTTAAAAACCTTTAAATAAAATATTAATTTTGCAAAAACGTAATTTTATTTTAAACAATAACCATGTGATAATATTGCATTTATACATTATCGAGTATAAATATTAAAAGCAATTATAGTACATTAACATCTAACATAGACAATACAAAATACAACTAAAATAACTAAAGTAAAAATAAGAATATATTAGTAAAATAATAATATAGGTTAATATAAAAATAATAGCAAAATGAAAAAAACAATGGTAATGAAAATAATATAAATAATATAAATAATAAAATAATAAATTATAATAATAATATTAATAATACTAGGATTAGTTATAAATAAAATAGTAGTAGTAATATCAAAAATAATATATATATTGTATAAAAAAATATTGTTAAAAGAATAAATAATATATAACTTTAAATAAAATTACATTTATAATAATCTAATACATATATTTTATAAAAATAATAAAAATAAATATGTATTATAAATAAACTTTATACCAAGTAAAATTTTAAAAAATAATATAATATAATACTATATAATATATAAGTTAAAAATATAATATACTAAATAATATATTATTAAACTAAATAAACTAAATAAAATAATATATAATAATAATTAAATATATACAAAATATAATAAATAATAATAAAAAAATATAATAATATATAAATTATTAAACAAGTAAAATAATATATATAGTAATAATTAAATATATGTATAGAAATAATAATGAAATAAAAGAATTTTATCTATATGTATTTTTTACAAAGTTAACAAAATAAAGAATATAAAATTTAATATAATAAAATATTTTAAAAATAATATTTAGAATAATAAAATAAAAATAAATAAATAAAGGATAGAGGATTAAATTGAAACAAAAAGCAAATTTTAGGGCTAAATTATAAAAATAACAGTATAATAGGACTTAATTGTAAACTAGAAATAACACGGAAGGATTAAAATAGCAAATAACCCGCTTAATAAAAAACACGCGGATCCAATTCGGGTTTCCGGGTCGACGCGCGGACCCTGCTAAACAAAACGGCGTCGTTTCTTTTCGTTTATAAAAGTCAGTTTTAATAAAAAAAATTTAATTTGAATCTGTTTTAAAAAAAAAAACTTAAGGAATCCTCTGGAAATCCCTCTGGGTCTTCGGTCGCCAGGTCTCCGATCTCTGCTTCCACGCGCCTCACTTGCCGTCACCTTTGGCGACGCACAGGTAACCTTTCGCTTTCGTTTTTCCTTTCAAACAGTATCTATAAAACGTAAGTTTAAAAAGGAAAAAAAACACTAAAAAAATTACCCAAACCAGAATTTCGGTATTTTATTTTCTTAAAATATTTCGGTATTCTCTGTGAATATTTTTCAGTCTCTATTCCCCCTTTTTTTACAAGTTGACATGGGTTTTATACCCGAAAAAATAAAAAGGAAATAATAAAAGATGCCATTTTTGCTGCGGATTGTTTCCTTTCTTTTGCAAGTGGGCGAAGATCTTGCGATGATGGCTAAGCGCGGCTGACCAGGCGAGGTTCGTGCGCGTTGATGGTGGCATGATCGAGGGCTGAGTGGCTGCGACGATTGCGCTGGACTCCTGCTTGCGGCGCGACTGTTGGTCTGGCATTGCGGCGCGACTGTTGGGTTTAGGAGCTGCTTGGAGTCTGTTGCGGCGCGAGGAAGCTTAGGGTCTCAGAAACCCTAGGTTTCTGATTTGAAGCTGGGCCCTTTTGGGCCATCACTATTTTGGGTCTGAGTTTTGGGTCAGGGGTTTAGGTTTAGTTTGTGTTTACTGGGTAGTGGGTCTGTTTAGGTATTGGGCCTCTGGATAGGTAATTGGGCTCGGGTTTTGTAAATGGACTGTTTAAAATACATTTATTATTATTATTATTTTTATATTCTGTTTTATGGGCCCGGGCAAAAATGGGCCATTACAAGCCTAATTTAATTGACATCACGAAGACAAGTTGTTATGATCCTTTTTGGGCAGCCTCATAAGCCCCCTCAAGGTTTTATCACCCAAAAAAGTGTCTCATGAGTTCAAACTCAAGCCCGCTTATATAGAAGTCCACTTTGTTACTCAGATGTTAGTTGATCTTTTCGTGTCATGACTTGTTGATAGATGTATTTATGGATTGAGTCAGAATTAGGCATAATATTAACCGACTTTATACTTTCCTAAGCATGATTCGACCCTAAATATTAGCCTACAATTTTGCTCAAGTCTACCTATATTTGTAAATGGCTAATCCAATCTCATTTTAGACTCATCTATATTTTTTATTTTTTAAAATAAAATTTTATTATTCTAATTTAATATTTAATGTATTTTCATTTATTAAAATTTTATATATAGGTAACTTAACATTTTTTTAATGTTTACATTATAATATTATATATTATTATATAATCAATTTTTATGTGCAATAAATTGCATAATGTTATATATTACAAACTTAGAAAATGGATCGGATTGATCGGGGCTTGAACTTTAATGTTTGAGCCTGAGCTGAGCCCATGTTTTAAACTAGCATAACTTTTTTTGCCCAAGTGTAACAGCCCGATTTAGACCCTAGTCGGAATAGTAGTTTCGAGACCACAAATCTGAGGTTGAAATAATAATTTAATGTTATTTTTGGTGTTGATTATATGTGATATAGCCTGTGTGAAAATTTTGTGTGGTAATTTTATCGACTGTGTGCCGAATTAAGAGAAAGGACTCAATCGCGTAAAGTGTAAAAGCTGTGTGCTGATTTATAAGTACCTAAGTGCTATTGTTTTTATAATGTGGAGGCCTTATGAGGCAATTAGTCCATTATTAAAATTAGTGGATGGTAGATGGACATAAATGGGCTAATATTTGTTAATTAAATGGATGATTCATTAAGGGAAAATTAGTAAACATGAAATAAGATGACATTAAAATAAAACAAAAGCTAGAAAGTGCTCATCTTTGTTATCTATCAACCGAAATAAGAAAAGAATAGGAGGGTTTGAGACTTTGTGATTTTTGGCTAGGGATTTGCTTGATTAAGGTATGTTTTGACTTTGGTTTTTGATAATTTTTATGTTTTTGAGATTGTTCCTTAGTCTACTATCAAGCCCATGTTGTAATTTAAAGAATTGATGATGTTTATGAAATGTGCCATTAAAGAACATGTGAGCTTTGTGATGTTAGTTGGTAAAATATGAAAGCTTGGTGTTGGGTTAACATAGTTTGTATTTGAATTTTTGGTGAAATTGAGTATCTTGGGCTAAATTATGAAAAGTGTAAATTGAGGGACTAAAATGTGAAATAAATGAGATGTGTGGACTTGTATGAATATAGAGAGAATTCGGCTAGGCATGGGTGAAAGGAAATTATATGTATTTTTTGATTTTGTGAATTAGGGACTAAAGTATTGAAATGTGAAAATGTGAGGGCTATTCTGTAAAATGCCCTAAATATGTGTGTTTGGACTAAAATGAATGATTTGGTGATTGAATGGATTGAATTTGAATGTGTATAGACTAAGAGAGAAGAGGTTCGGATCGAGATCGAGGCAAAGATAAAGTGCTCGATTAATCGACCGTTTCGATATTTCGACATCCGAGGTAAGTTCGGATATAGTACAAGTTGTTAATTTATGTTCTATGTGATGTGAATTGAATGATTATCTATATAACTATGAGATTAGAAATGCTATGTGCTGAATTGAATTAGAGGGCACTAAGTGTGCGAAATTAGAAACGGGATAGAGATGATTGGCACTGTGTGTGCGAGATGATAGAAGCTTCAGCTTATTGAATTGGCACTGTGTGTGTGATACCAATATAAGCTCAATTTAATGTATTGGCACTAAGTGTGCGGTGACAATTATGTTTGTCTATAAGTTGGCACTAAGTGTGCGAATAAAGCAAGAGAATAGCAAAGGTTGACCGAAATGTAAAGTTGAGTGGTGAGTAGCATTGTTGGTGACTAACTATGTGTTGGCAAATGTATGTATGTTATCTATGTGGTTGATGAAATTTAAAGTAGATGAATGGGATGCTATGTGAGTATTGGATATGGTTGAATTTGTGTGACATTGATAAATTATCTCTGTGATGGTTTAATGCGTACATTGATTTGATTCAATGACTTAATTGTATTGTATTTCGAACTTACTAAGCTTTTGAAAGCTTACCGTGTGATTGTTTCTCTATTTTACAGTGTCAGTAAAGCTAGCTCGGATCTGGGAATCGTCAGCATCTCTATCACACTATCGGCAAGCTATTTTGGCACTTTTTGAAAGATGTATATAGTTGAAATATGGCATGTATAGGATAGAAGTTATGATATGTCTTGAAATGTTTAATCCTTGCCATGTGATTTGGCTTGGAAGTTGAATGATGTAGAATTTATGAATGAGCTATGAATGTGGTATATTTCATGACTTTGTGGATTATGAAAGATGTGGTTTGAAGATGAATTGTGGCATGAATTACATAATGCTTGATATATATATTTTGAGATATACAAGTATTACTTTGAATGGGCTTATTGTGATGATATTAGGCATGGAAGTAGATGGTAATGTTGATGATTATTTGGTGCATGAAATGGTATGTTTGAATGCATTTGAAAGCATGAATTGGTATTGTATTGAAGCTTGTTGGTTGACTTTTGTGTGGGTGGCAACTTGGCCTTGCAAATGGCCTATTATGCATACATGGCTAAGAGACACGGGCGTGTATCTCTGCCGTGTGGTTTAAGGATCACTTTTAGTTGTGTCTGGACAGGGTACACGGCTGAGGCCCACGGGCGTGAATGGTGGCCGTGTGATCAAGTCAGTAGCTAGCCTAGTAACACACGGCCATGGCACACGGGCGTGTCTAGTGGCCGTGGGGATAAGTCAGTATGCATGCTCTGTTTTGACACGGCCTGGACACATGGGTGTGTCTGGTAGTCGTGTGAGGCACACGGCCTGTTTGCACGGGCGTGTGACCTCAACAGTATTGAAGAATGTTTGAAATTCTGAAAACTTTCGTAAGTGTTCGGTTTAGTCCCGATCTCTCTCTAACATGTGTTTAAGGTCTCGTAGACCTCAATAAGGGACTATATGGTTGTAATTAAATGTGTTTGATTGATGATTGACTTTGTGTCATGAAATGGATATGAAATGTTCCGATCGTTCGGTAATGCCTCCTAACCCTATTCCGGCGACGGTTTCGGGTTAGGGGTGTTACACCAAGCCACTTTTTAGGCCTAATATTTTTATCTAAACCCTTTTAATTTTTGGATGAACCTTCAATCATGGTGAGTAACCTAGCCCTTAAATAAGTCTACGTGTCAACTAATAAGGTACTTTCATTTCCCTAAACTTTGTTGTGCCAATATCATGAACACAACAAATATGTCATCTTTGAGTGCACCTTTGGGTGACAAAACCATTGAGGGAATTGTGTAGTGGCAAAAAATGATAGTACTAGTGTCACGGGCCGCAAATCAAAACCCATGACGATTGCGCAAAGAGTGTCCCATAGAGGTCAATTGATGAAATAAGGCTCATTTAACCCGCTTGAATTGACCCAACTCGTGTAACATATGGATAAGTCCATCTACTCGAAGCCTTAGCTGATCCTAACATAAGCAAATATGGAAATAAAAAAAATAAACAAAGAAAGTTGCAAAGATAAAAAAATATATCATCAAGAAAGTTGCAGATCAACCAGAACAAAGAGGTATTTAGTAGAAATTCTTAATATAGTAAACAAATCTAGTAATTTCATGAACTAGTGAACAAATAACAATATATAAAATAATAGATCTCACTAGATATAAGAAGATGATCCAAGAATCGCATTTACCCAAGAGAAAACTAGTCAATGAAATTAAATCATGTAAAATACTTGAGGACATAGCAAGAATAACATGAACTAAGGGGCAACAAATTACCAAACAATAAACAAAAATCAAATGCTAAAATTTTCTTGCTACAAGACTCAAAATGGCTCTAATACCATGTTAGACTTCATGAACTCCATGTTAAGTAATCATGGTAATGGGTTTAAGGAAAAAGAGTTTTTGGTATTAGTATTTCAGCCTCCTCAAGAATGAATGTGAAGATTGTATTTAACTTCAATCGAAGAATTATTGCTCTCTAGAACTTATTAACAAACAATAACAAGCTTTGATATTCACCTTTTACTTTTTTTCTTCTCCAAACACTTAAAGATTCGATAATTTTCTATCACAAGGTGCTCAAACTTTTTTTTTAAGTCAAAAGTGATACCTAAATTATATCATCTTACACATTTAGTATCTCTAACTAATGCCATTAGTCAATGGTTATGTGGTCCAGTAATAGAGTAGCTCATGGCACAAAGCACCACATAAGCATGTCATAATGTTATTTAAGTCAAATAATTTTAAAAAATAATAAAAATTCATTTTGAAAATCTAAAATTTTATTTTTTGTAATATATAAAATATAAAATATTACTAATTCAATAAAGGTAATTTTAAATAATAAAATTCAAAAATTCAAAAATAAATAGAAAACTTTTAGATACTTTTAAAAAAAATAAAAAATAGTGTATATGATTAACGGGGAAAAACATGTTAAAATGATAAATTTTAACAAAAACTACCAACAGTAATAATTATTAGATTAAGATTTTTAAATTAAAAAGATAAAAAAAAATTAATTTAATTTTTTTTTAAGTATAGAAACTAAATATCAAATTTTGTAAAAATAGAAAGACCAACAACATGTTTTAGTATGCCGACAGTATAGATTGGTAGAGGATCCAAATTTTGGATCCTAATGCCTGTTTTGTTCAACCAAAGAGAATAACGTCTATATTTTGTCCCCAAGAAAAGAGATACCAAATTTCAAACTTAAGTCAATTATTTTATGAATTGAGGTGATATTTAACGAATTATAAAATCAAAATCTAGTAGTTACGGTCTTTTATACCTAACAAATATATGTATACTATCTCTCTTTTCTAAACATAAAAAGTGGGTACACTATCTGGACTTGGAACATCCATTAATACAAAATTAGCAATATGCCAATATTTATCATCGACTCAACCAAACACAAATTCAATTAGGGAAATTATGAAAATATATTTCTTAATTAAAATAAGTTATATTATTTGAATATACTTTAGTCCTTTTATTTTAACAAAATTCAATAAAACTATACATGTAGTGGGATTTGAACCCACACCAATCGGATTATTAAAATCTTAAATTTATCACTCAACCAAAATTTCATTTTAATATTTTCATCCGTTTTTATTTTAACATGCACAATTTATTACCATCATTAATTGTATATCTATAAAATGTTGTTGATTGAGTTGGTGTCACAAGTTAACTCGACGTCAACTCAAGATTGATGGCAAGACAATGATGAGCAATCGACTCATTTAGTATTATTAATCTAATGTATTTATGTGTTTACATTTTATTTTACCAACAATTTAGTCCAATTTTTTTTTCTTTTCAATATCATGCATATTTCATTTGTATTTGTTATTATTAATTAATTTCAAACAATACGTTTACTTATTTATTGTTTGTTATTTTTAAGTGATAAAACTTTTAATATTTTTAATGTATTAATAACTTGGGTTAAATTTATTATATCACATAAATGAAATTTTTAAAAATAGAAAAAGGCATTTTCATTTACGTAATTTGATGTGTCATAGAGACAGAAGCATAGGATAAATGAAAACGGAGATTGTGGCATGAAACAAGGATTTCTTTGTCCCATGAAGTGTAATGAAAATGACACCAAATCTTGAAAATTGCTTGAAATTAAGATCCATTGATAATGAAATTCATCCACCAATCTTAGTCTTTAGTCTTAGATTCAGATTTTTTTAATAATTTTTTTTCAAAATTTCCATGCTTTTAACTTTTCTACATTGTCAAGCATTGCTTTGTTTTCTTAGAATATGTTTACCCTGTCTGTAAATGTATTTAGAATCAGATTGTTCTTCTTTTTTAATTAATACAATGAAAAATTCTAATGTATAGCTGTTTAAAAGTCAGACTATTGGCTGAGCCTTGGTTTGAGGTTTTAAGCTCATATATATATATATATATATATACATATACTAATTTTAATATGCCAATTTGATAGTATTTTGAATGATAAAATATATTTTTAAATAAATTTGTATATATATAAATTTAGATCCACATCGTTATCGTTATCATTGTAATATTAAAAAATATTTTGAAATTAAAAAAATTCATATGATAGAACACCTTTTTTGAGAAATCAAAAAGGTGTGTTGGAAGTGGAAGGAAAACAAACCCAACCAAACCCACCTCCTTTGTTTTTCTTTTCCCACTTTGTCAAAATAATAGTAGCATTATTTTTGGCGATTTAGCTCCTGAATTTAGGTTTTTGAATTTTTTGGTCCAGAAATTTAATAAATTTTCTCAATTTTGATTTCTATAATAATGTCACACTCTTATATAATATTACATTATCACATGAATCAAAATTTCCAAAATAATGTAAACTAAAAAAAGTTAAATATTACATTGTGGTTATACTCGAAAGTAATTCATTCACAATAATGTAATTGTAATTTCTTTTCTTTTCTTTTCACACTTTGAATTTGAGTATTTAATTATTTATTCTATGTAAAATATTTTTAAAGCTAAATATATATCAAATAAATTTAAAATTTAATATGTACAATGAATACAACTTTATTATTAAATCTAACATCAATTCTTTAAAACATTAATAGTAGATCTCAATTAAAATATACTAAAATAATATAAAATTACAATTAAATTATAATTTAATGTGACATAGTTTAAAAGTTGTCATTTGTCACACTAATAAATTGTCACGTATGCGTATTGTTCAAAATTACAAATTGAATAATAATTTAATTTTACATTTAAATGCTTAAAATTAACTTAATCAATCACTAAATTTCAGTTTGAATAAGTATGATCATGCTTTGTAGTGAAAAAAAATTCATATTAATTAAATAAATATGCTCAAAAATGAATATTTGCCTAATTGGATAATACCTTTTTCACAAATAAATGTTAATTTTTTTTTTAAAACTTGCTTACTGTTTATGGGTGTCAATGCTTATTAATTGCTGATTTTGGTGAAAAATTTCATTGCCTTTTTCGATAAAAAAATAATAATTCATTGCCTTGATTAGCAACAATTTCATTGTCTTAATATTCATATTCTTGCAGTCAAATATTTTTATAGATTTGATTTCTTTTTTAAAAATAAAGCTGAAAGTATATGTGAGAGTAATATCAAATCATTCAAATTTATTTTAAGTATTGTTATTTTAGTTTTAATTTATATTAATTATAATTTGAATTATTATCATTATAAAAATTAATTACTTAAATTAATTTTATTTTTTCAACAATAATATTTATAAAATATTATAAAATTTGTATCAATTTTTAAAGATTTAATATAATATATTTTAATTAATACACACAAATAATCCCTACATTGCATGAAAAAAAGAGAGCTGATTATTACTAAATAAAATTAGGAAGAAAACATACATTAAACGTCTATGCCATAAAATATTTATTTTGAGCACAATTTATTAATTACTTTTTATACAATTAATGTTAGCATCGACCCAATTAAGCAACAAGAAAAATAACGGAATAAATTGAGAAATTGAGCACACAAATTTAACGTGGAAAAACCCTTCCAAAGAGGATAAAAAACTACGGGCAAAGATAATTTTACTATAATGGCGAGAGAACGAAGAGTACAAAAGATGGAGATAAAAAAAACTAAACCTCGAAAACCCGAAAACAAAGAACCCTCAAAACGTAAACACAAAATTCTCTAAATGTGTTATGAGTTCTAATATCTAATGGATGTATTTTCTAAGGTTGTAAAAGAGCCTATTTATAGGCTAAATTCATAGGTCAAATAATAATAGAATAATCTAAACTAATCAGTGTTTGATTGAAACAAATAAACAGAGTTTAACTAGAAGATTATTTCTCAAATTTGACTGAAATAGGAGTCATGCTTAACAAATCTCCACCTTGACTCATATTTCCACAATGCTATCTTTGCCAAAGCCCGCCATGAGCCTATCTTGAACCATGCGGTGGAATTAAGCGAGTCGAATCGTGCTTAGAAAGCGGAAGGCTTCTAGCCTTCGACTTGTACATCGCCAAATCAAAACTAACCCGGGTTTGATTTTCACGAACACAGTGCCCTAACTTTTCAAAACCCGCATCCAAAAGAGAACCTCTCTTCAACGAAACGGTCATACATTTTTCCCTCCTATAACCAAGTTGCCTCCGCTCCAAACGAGTAGACTTCGACTCTGTAACAGACGAGGGACGTCCGATTTCACCGATCACTGTAGAACCTTCCAGAATATAAAGACTGCCAGTTCTTTTACCTTTTAACAAAACGAGAGTACCACGAGATACTTTAATGACGCTCGATTCGATGTTGATTCTGCATCCTTTCAAGTCTAAAATACTCAAGGATATGAGATTCTTTCGTAAATCAGGTACATACCTGACATCTGAGAGTCTCCTAATCGTCCCATTGTGTATCCTAATTTTAATAGTACCAATACCAATTACCTTACTAGATGAATCGTTTCCCATGCGTACAACTCCACCTTCAACCGAACTGTATGTGGAGAACCATTCTCTATTGGGACACATGTGGAAAGAACATCTCGAATCTATGATCCATTCAGACGTGAGCTTGGAGTTATCGCTCGTTGACACTAACAAGAAATCATCACCGCTTTCATCGGCCAAATTAGCACCAGCTACATCTTCCTCGTTACTCTCCGCAGCTCTTTTATTTCGTAGTTTATAACAATATGCTTTGACGTGACCTAACTTTTTACAATAGCGACACCTTTTGTCTCGTTTCTTTGATGCTACCAAAACAAAAGCTTGCTTATCTGCCTTGCTATCCAAACCAAACTCATTGTCAAGTTTGTCTCTACTCAACAAATGACCTTTCACATCTTCGAACAAGAGTTTGTCTCTGCCATAAATCAGGGTCTCCCTGAAAGACTTGTATGAAGGGGGTAAAGAGCAAAATAATAGCATAGCCTGATCTTCATCGTCAATATGAACCTCAACATTCTTTAAATCATTTAAAAGAGTAATGAATTGACTGATGTGATCTCTAAGAAGCTCACATTCATTCATGCGAAACGTAAATAGACGTTGTTTCAACACTAAACGGTTAGCCAGAGACTTAGTTGCATAAAGAGTTTCTAACCTTTTCCACAAGGCGGATGAGGTTTTCTCCATCAATACCTCCTGCAATACCGTATTCGCAAGGTACAACTGGATTGCAGACAAGGCCTTTTCATCAAGCTCTTCCCATTCTGTTTGATTTAGATTCTCAGGCTTTTTCCCTGTAACAACCTTTTTCAAGCCGATTTGAACTAGAATTGCCATCATCCGAACTTGCCATAGATTGAAATTTGTCTCACTATCGAACTTCTCAATTTCAAACCTTATTGCTGCCATCTCTGAACGGGCTGATCTATGAAAATTGAACTAGCTCTGATACCACTTGTTAGGATCGACCCAATTAAGCAATAAGAAAAAATAGCGGAATAAATTGAGAAATTGAACGCACAAATTTAACGTAGAAAAACCCCTCCAAAGAGGATAAAAAACCACAGGCAAAGATAATTTTATTATAATGGCGAGAGAACGAAGAGTACAAAAGATGGAGATAAAAAAAACTAAACCTCGAAAACCCAAAAACAAAGAACCCTCAAAACGTAAATACAAAATTCTCTAAATGTGTTATGAGTTCTAATATCTAATGGATGTATTTTCTAAGGTTGTAAAAGAGCCTATTTATAGGCTAAATTCATAGGTCAAATAATAATAAAATAATCTAAACTAATCAGTGTTTGATTGAAACAAATAAACAAAGTTTAACTAGAAGATTATTTCTCAAATTTGACTGAAATAGGAGTCATGCTTAACAATTAATTATTAATTAAAAACTACTAATTAGGAATTTTAATTTATTTCATTTCTCTCTCGACAGGATTAGCAGAAAGATTATGTCGATATGCTATGTTTGTCGGGAAATCTCTTTTTACAATCTTTAAAAAGTGCCTTATTTTTTAGGGGGTTTAATCAAGAGGATTAAAGCTTAAATATAACTTTATTTTTGGTTTAAATCAGCATTTGATGTCTGAAGTAGACATTTTTTCTCAACTTAGTACTTATGGTTTTGGCTTAATACTCATTTTGGCTCACAAATTATTTTCATTTTCTTACTTTGGTAACAATTTTTTTTATTATCTCACTTTGGTACTCAAATTATTTGAAATAATTGATAACTATATTTGCAAGATAATTGAGTAATGTCAATTGAGTAATGTCAATTGCTTCAGGCATTAATGAAGAATAAGGATGAACACAACAATATGATTCCGCAGTTCGATTTTCTTACGTTTCCAAGGCCTTACTCAAAGAGATAATTCACTATCTCTAACATATTGTACAACAAGTGATTACAAGTTCTAACACTCACTACACTAGCAACCTAACTTTTACACCTAAAATTTAGATCTCTCTCCTATAAATTCCCCCCCCCAAAAAAGTTGAAATCCAAGTAATTCACTTGTTTTCACTTTAATGCACTTTCAATTACAAGTTCCCACTTAACATATAAGTGCTTGTTAGAATTAAGTGACCCGAATCCTTATTTAAATAAAATACAATGGTAAAATAAAATAAAAGAAAAATCCCTATAGAACTACACTTCTTTTATTTTAAATAAGGTTTTTTAAACCTTATTAAACTCCATCTATTTGATATTGATTAGAATAAGGTGTTTCAATCTTACTACACTCCTATTAGAATATGGTTTTACAAGCCTATAGATAGACATAGTCTATTCCTCTTGTAATTATTCGAATTCAACATAGTGAATTTTCTTCTCTTCTGCCCGTGGTTTTTTTCCCGAAAGGGTTTCCATGTAAAATCTGTGTGTTCTTTAATTTTTATTTCTCTTTTCTTTGTGATATATTGTCATTACCGACGTTATATTTTTAACAAATTGGTATCAAAGCTTTCGGGTTTTTATCTCGATCACGGTAATGGCATCTTTGAAGTATGAAATTCTACTGTTGGATCGCAACACCAGATTCGCGTTGTGGAAGATAAAGATGCAGCTAGTTCTTGCACAGATAGATTTAGAGGAAGCCCTGCTAGGGGTAGATAAGATGCCTTCAA
Organism: Gossypium sturtianum; assembly: GCA_025698515.1. Classification (NCBI taxonomy): domain Eukaryota; kingdom Viridiplantae; phylum Streptophyta; class Magnoliopsida; order Malvales; family Malvaceae; genus Gossypium; species Gossypium sturtianum. Next base: position 45,505,627 of record CM046952.1, read on the forward strand.
CATTGGCGGAGGAAGAGAAGAAGCGCAAGGATCGAAAGGCGTTAACAAAGTTACATCTGCATTTGTCTAACAAAATTTTGCAGGATGTGATGAAGGAGAAGACCGTCGCTGCATTATGGAAGAGGCTAGAACAAATATGTATGTCGAAAACTCTAACCAGCAAGTTGCATATGAAGTAATGTCTTTATGCTCATCGTTTGGAGGAAGGTGCGTCTGTGTACGAACACTTAACAGTGTTTAAAGAAATTCTTTCAAACTTGGAGGCCATAGAGGTTCAGTATGATAAGGAAGATCTAGGGTTGATTCTACTTTGTTCGTTGCCCCCGTCTTATTCAACCTTCAGAGACACGATTTTATATAGCCACGAGTCTCTCACAGTTGATGAGGTTTATGATTCTTTGACCTCGTATGATAAGATGAAGCATCTTGTGGTTAAACCCGACTCTCAGGGAGAGGGTCTCATTGTTCGTGGGAGACAAGATCGGAATGCTGATGATGATCATGGAAGGACACATGAACGGAATCCTTGCGGTAAATCTAAGGGTAGATCGAAGTCTTCATGAAACACCCCACACCCGGCCCACGAGCCTGGACCGGATCTGGTATGTTCTTTAAGTAATCTGGTTACAAAATTCTTTTATTACCAGAGGAAAACTTGTGCGATTTTTAAAAACTATTGTTTTGGGTTGGGCTTGAGTTAAAAACCCATTGATCTTATTTTAAAGTCCAATTAATTAAGATGGAAAAAACAATTAGGGTTTATTTTTAAAGAAATAAATTTTACTTAACTTTAATTGAAAATAATTCGTAACATAGTAATTAAAAATAAAAGTAAAGAAATGTAACTTATGGCCTTATTACATCAAGTAGAATCCCAAAATAAAATTAAAATACTTAAATAAATTTAAATATCCATATTGAATAAAACTTCAAGTGAGCATGGCCATCCCTAAGCTTCCGCTTGAACCCGGTCCATTATTGTTCGTCACTGAAAAATAGTCCCATAACAGGGTGAGTCAACAGACTCAATGTGTACACAACACTAAAATTCAATAGATCGGGCATACATTTTTCATATCCAATACTTATTCATATAACAGATAAAAATGATGATGCAACCCAAACCCAAACCTAGGTGCCATCCGCTACACATCCCCGTACCAACCTCGCACACCGTGGGGACTACTAAGTCAACCCTCCATCCGCTACACACCATCGGAAGCGATCATTGCAATGACGTGCTCATCGCCCATATAAAATTTTTGTGGCATAGCCACAGATAATTGTGTCATGAGACACCACATTGAGATAATGTAACCGGTTACCACATTCAAATAATGTGACCGAAGTCACCACATTCAGATAGTGAGACCGTAGTCATCACATTCACTTCCCCTTTTTCATATATCCCGAATGACCCATATTACTCATATCATGCATATCCTACTTAAATTCTCATTCTTATAAATTTTCACATGTTATAAATAACATATTTCATAATCCTAGTGGAAGTAGGAGACGCATTACTGAGTACTTTGTACCATATTATGGTACCTTAGCCACATTCTTATAAACATGCATATATTACATATTACCATAAATCTTATTAAAAGTTAGTGTGGGGTACACACCTGATTCGTTTAACGAAGTCCTTGAAATCCCGAAAAGCTTGATCTAATGCTTGGATCCTTAATCCCTACATTTGATTAATCACCTACTACTTTAATAAAAAGCCATTTCGCCATAAATCCAAATCCTAGTAGGATTAGTATACTTAAACTTACCTTGTGGATTTTAAATCCCGAAACTCACCGAATAACTAGGGAACACGTGGCCTATGGTGTACCTTCGGAAAAGAACTTCTCCTTCCTTGTAGTCGACACTTAATAAATCCCGAAAGATCTCTTCAAAGTTTCAGCAACAAGATATTAATGGGGTTAGTCCTAGATTTCGCAAATCTTAAGAAAAAGGATGAAACCGAATGAGATCTTACCCTTACTTGAAGAAATCGATTGCACCTTCACTTCAACCTTCGAGAGATTCGGCTATGGCTAGATGATGATCTCACAACTTTCGGCTTTTGGAGGGATTAGAAAGAAAAGAGAAGGAAGAATAAAGATGGAGGATTCGGCTATGGCTTCTAATGGAGAGGAAAATATTCGGCTAGGTTCCAACAATTACTTAATCTCGACTTGACAAAAGAAAAGAAAGAAAAGAAGAGAAGAGAGCACTAAGAATTCGGCAGAGAAAGGAGGAAGCACAAATTGATGAGTAGCCCTCCTTCCTTCCTTTTATAGCCGAAATTATCATCTAAGGAGTCCCTTACTTGGCCACCACTCTCTATCTCGATAACTTTATCCTTTAATTATCACTTAAAATAAAAGATAATTCAGCAACTATCCTTACTTAGCCGAAATTATTAAACTCAAAGTCCCTTACTTGGCCATCACTTCTCCCTTATTTTCCTCTTTATTTCTTTATTCAAATTAAAAGAATTTAATCCAACAATTATCTCTTAAAAATAATGATAAATAAATCCCTTATTTATCCACTATTTATAAAATAATAAAAGCTCCTAATTTATAGCCATGTGCCGTCCACCTCACTCTCTAGAAGCAAAAATAAAACCTCCTTTATTTGCTTCCCAAGTGACTCGAACTCAGTGCCCATTCCTCTTGCATATGGCGCCATTTCCATAGGCCCTAAGTGGCATCTTGAGCACCACTTTTCCAAGCCTGTTTGTGTGTCAAATTCCACAAACTTTTCTTTTAAGGCCACCTTGCCTTAATTTCCCCTTTTAAACCTTAAAACTCGTCATTTCTAGGTCATTTCTAAGTTTCCAAAATTTTCGTTCGGCTCTGTAAACTTGACATTTTCTTACATTTCCAAGTTTCCAGAAATGTTCACTTTCCTATTTTGAATCATTTCCAAATCATTTCCATCCATTTTCATACATTTTCAGGTTTCCAAAAATGTTCATTTCTAACTCATTTTCATTCATTTCCGGGTTTCCAAAAATATTCAAAATTTATTCTTAGTACCTAAAACATGTCACTTCGTAGAACTAAACTAAAAATGCATAGGCCCTTTCCAGGATGTTACAGTTCTACCCTCCTTAAAAATAATTTCGTCCTCGAAATTACTTATTAACGAATAATCGTACATCTTAACTAACCGCACTATGCTTATGCTGCGCACTCTGATCTTAATAGAACCATCATACTTTCTAGGCACAGTCTCTAAGTTCACGTCCCCTAGAACTCATTTCTAACGTCGCGATTTAATCTGATTAAAAGTTTTATGCATCAAAAATTTTGTTCCACTGATTATTCGCGAACAGTTTTATGAAAAGAGATGTTTAAAAGTGGTTCTTTCGATCAAACAAAGTTCTCAACTCAAATTCACTATTCAGAAAGTCACGTTCACATTCATCAACCAATTATGAACTTTCGTTCATTCAGAGAAATGTGGTAGTTTTCATTGTTATTGTTTTTTCCACTACCCAGGGGTATTTTCGTAATTTTGTCCTACAGGGGCATTTTCGTAATTTTCAAAAGGGAAGAGTTCCTCGGTGATTTCGTCAAAAATTATTTTGGTAATTTCAAAATCCCGAGGTAATTTGGAAAATTTTTAAAATCCGGGGGTATTTCGGTAATTTTTTTAACCTCAGGGGTATTTCGGTAATTTTCCAAAACCATGGTAAATTTGTAAAATTTAATAAGTTAGGGATATTCCAAAAGTTGTAAAACTTTATGGGTTCTCTCTTTTTTTTTTTTTGATAGTTTGCAAATTAGGGTTTGTTGTTTTGTTCTCTCTTTTTTTTTCAAAACATGGCTAGTTCCCTTTCGGGTTTTAGTCATTAGGTTTAGCCTATGACCGAGCCCTCTTTGGTCAGGGTGAACCAAAGCTACGCACCAGGTAGGATTCGAATGGAGAGGAGGTGAGTCACGCGGACTGCTTAAATACCAGGCTCTTCCGGGATCCAATCCTAGACATGCGCATGTGGGTTACTACACCCTAGCTCGTGACTTAGCCATAGGTTTGTTTAGTGCATTAAGTCTTATGTGGTTCGTGTTTGAGTAATCTAGTCCTAAGGTTCATGTTCTTATCATTCTATTCTACGTTCCATGCCTTTTCTACCCTTATACGGTTCATCAATCACGAGAATCACACATAAAGTTAGGGTACTTACGGTGGACCGCATGGTTCGGAGACTTAGGTGCCATGCTAGAATACTGCTTTATTTCAAGAAAATCATTTGGGCTCGAATTAAAAACGTTTTGGGCCTTAGCCCACAGGCCGAGAGTTTAAAACGGGCTCGATACAAAATGAAACACACACTTTACCCACGAGCACGGATAGGATCGATATGTTCTTTAAAGTAATCAGTTACAAAATTCTTTTATTACAGAGGAAAACTTGTGCGATTTTTAAAAACTATTATTTTGGGTTGGGCTTGAGTTAAAAACCCTTTGATCTTATTTTAAAGTCCAATTAATTAAGATGGAAAAAACAATTAGGGTTTATTTTTAAAGAAATAAATTTTACTTAACTTTAATTGAAAATAATTCGTAACATAGTAATTAAAAATAAAAGTAAAGAAATGTAACTTATGGCCTTATTACATCAAGTAGAATCCCAAAATAAAATTAAAATACTTAAATAAATTTAAATATCCATATTGAATAAAACTTCAAGCTGAGCATGGCCATCCCTAAGCTTCCGCCGAACCCGGTCCATTATTGTTCGTCACCTGAAAAATAGTCCCACAACGGGGTGAGTCAACAGACTCAATGTGTACACAACACTAAAATTCAATAGATCAGGCATACATTTTTCATATCCAATACTTATTCATATAACAGATAAAAATGATGATGCAACCCAAACCCAAACCTAGGTGCCATCCGCTACACATCCCCGTACCAACCGCGCATTAATCGTGGGGACTACTAAGTCAACCCTCCATCCGCTACACACCATCGAAGGCGATCATTTGCGATCGGCGTGCTCATCGCCCATATAAAATTTTGTGGCATAGCCACCAGATAATTGTGTCATGAGACACCACATTCAGATAATGTAACCGAAGTTACCACATTCAAATAATGTGACCGAAGTCACCACATTCAGATAGTGAGACCGTAGTCATCACATTCACTTCCCCTTTTTCATATATCCCGAATGACCCATATTACTCATATCATGCATATCCTACTTAAATTCTCATTCTTATAAATTTTCACATGTTATAAATAACATATTTCATAATCCTAGTGGAAGTAGGAGACGTACCTGAGTACTTTGTACCATATTATGGTACCTTAGCCACATTCTTATAAACATGCATATATTACATATTACCATAAATCTTATTAAAAGTTAGTGTGGGGTACACACCTGATTCGTTTAACGAAGTCCTTGAAATCCCGAAAAGCTTGATCTAATGCTTGGATCCTTAATCCCTACATTTGATTAATCACCTACTACTTTAATAAAAAGCCATTCGGCCATAAATCCAAATCTTAGTAGGATTAGTATACTTAAACTTACCTTGTGGATTTTAAATCCCGAAACTCACTGAATAACTAGGGAACACGTGGCCTATGGTGTACCTTCGGGAAAAGAACTTCTCCTTCCTTGTAGTCGACACTTAGTAAATCCCGAAAGATCTCTTCAATGTTTCGGCAACAAGATATTAATGGGGTTAGTCCTAGATTTCGGCAAATCTTAAGAAAAAAGGATGAAACCGAATGAGATCTTACCCTTACTTGAAGAAATCGATTGCACCTTCACTTCAACCTTCAGAGATTCGGCTATGGCTAGATGATGATCTCACAACTTTCGGCTTTTGGAGGGATTAGAAAGAAAAGAGAAGGAAGAATAAAGATGGAGGATTCGGCTATGGCTTCTAATGGAGAGGAAAATATTCGGCTAGGTTCCAACAATTACTTAATCTCGACTTGACAAAAGAAAAGAAAGAAAAGAAGATAAGAGAGCACTAAGAATTCGGCAGAGAAAGGAGGAAGCACAAATTGATGAGTAGCCCTCCTTCCTTCCTTTTATAGCCGAAATTATCATCTAAGGAGTCCCTTACTTGGCCACCACTCCTCTATCTGATAACTTTATCCTTTAATTATCACTTAAAATAAAAGATAATTCAGCAACTATCCTTACTTAGCCGAAATTATTAAACTCAAAGTCCCTTACTTGGCCATCACTTCTCCCTTATTTTCCTCTTTATTTCTTTATTCAAATTAAAAGAATTTAATCCAACAATTATCTCTTGAAAATAATGATAAATAAATCCCTTATTTATCCACTATTTATAAAATAATAAAAGCTCCTAATTTATAGCCATGTGCCGTCCACCTCAGTCTTTTAGAAGCAAAAATAAAACCTCCTTTATTTGCTTCCCAAGTGACTCGAACTCAGGCCCATTCCTCTTGCATATGGCGCCATTTCCAGAGGCCCTAAGTGGCATCTTCAGACCACTTTTCCAAGCCTGTTTGTGTGTCAAATTCCACAAACTTTTTCTTTTAAGGCCACCTTGCCTTAATTTTCCCTTTTAAACCTTAAAACTCGTCATTTCTAGGTCATTTCTAAGTTTCCAAAAATTTTTGTTCGGCTCTGTAAACTTGACATTTTCTTACATTTCCAAGTTTCCAGAAATGTTCACTTTCCTATTTTGAATCATTTCCAAATCATTTCCATCCATTTTCATACATTTTCAGGTTTCCAAAATTGTTCATTTCTAACTCATTTTCATTCATTTCCGGGTTTCCAAAAATATTCAAAATTTATTCTTAGTACCTAAAACATGTCACTTCGTAGAACTAAACCAAAAATGCATAGGCCCTTTCCAGGATGTTACACTTCAAATAGAGGTAAAACTTGTAACTTCTGCAAGAAGAAAGAGCACATTAAATCTGAGTACTATAAGCTACAGAACAAAATTAAAAGGGAGGTCATGAATCAAAGGAAAACAACCGAAAATTCCGGTGAAGCTGATGTTGTAGAAGACTACGGCGATTGTGAACTTCTATTATTCATCACAATAATTCTAAAGTGAGCGAGGAGTGGATACTTGATTCAGGCTGCACCTTCCACATGAGTCCCAATCGGGATTGGTTTACAACTTACGAAACAGTGTCTGAAGGTGTTGTTTTGATGGGAAATAATACTTCGTGTAAAATCGCAGGTGTTGGAACAATTAAAGTTAAGATGTTTGATGGAGTTGTCAGAATACTTAGTGACGTACGACATGTTCCAGAATTGAAGAGAAATTTAATTTCATTAAGTACTCTTGATTCAAAAGGGTACAAATACACAGCTGAAAGTGGGATTTTGAAGATTTCCAAAGGTTCCCTCGTTGTGATGAAAGTGTAACACCCCAAACCCGGCCCAGAAGTTGGGCCTGAATCTGGCGTGTCACATTGAAGTGTTTTTCGAAAACCATGTTTTCATTGAAAACCCTCCTTAATATTTACAAACTAAAGTCTCAGTTTGTGTTCGTTCAATTTCAAAACGTGGTTCATTGAAAAGTTAATCACTTTTAAAAACGTTATTAACTTCGTTAAAAATCTCTTTTAGTTGCGGAAGCTAATTTAAGGTAAAGAAGTTTAAAAAGTATGTTTTTAAAAGCAGTAATTGGGTTGAAAACTCGTCTACGTCTAACAGATATAAAATGTAACAAAATCCAAAATTCAGAATTAAATCTAGAGAGGCCTTATTACAGAAATTAAAACCCATAACAGAATTTAAAACATATATAAAGTCCAAAGCATAACAGCCGCAGTCATGTGGTCACCTCCAAGTCCCTCGCAACACCGATCCTCCTAACGTTGGGGATTACCTGCACAGTTAAAAACGGGGTGAGTTTATGAAAACTCAACGTGTAATCCCCTTACTAGAGTAACAGTCAGTATATAGAAAAAGAAACCAAAAGCGATGCGGGCCAAAGCCCTTTAACAAGAATAAAGATGCAGTCGGATTCAAAGCATACGTGGGCCAAAACCCACTACAATATCATTTGGGTCACAGCCCATAACAGAATCAATTGGGCCTAACCCAAACCAATAACAGAACAAGTGGGCCTAAGCCCAGTACAGTGACAGATCTCATAAATAGATATGCAACAGTGTGAGGATGAATCCCACCCCAGTCCAGCCAACACACCACTCGTACCAACCCTACACTCCTGTGGGGATAAAATCGACCCACCCAGCCAACACACCAAGCTTAGCATTGGTTGCAGCACTAAGTCAATAAAACGGCTCGGCGCCATGGACAGAACGGCTAAAAGCCATAATCAGAATGGTTATAAACCATAATCAGGATGGCACAAAGCTATCGGTAATTGTAATAAGTTTGGCACATAGCCATCAGCGACGGTAATATAATCGGCACATAGTCACGGGTAATTATGATCGACACAGAGTCATCAATATATATGTTAGGCACATAGCCACGGGTAAATACGATTGGCACAAAGCCATAATCAAGATGGCACAGAGCCATATTTAGGTTGGCACAGAGCCATAATCAGATTACGCGGCTTTAAGCCGTCTGTCGGTCCACAGTCGTCTCATGCGACCCGTGCGACCTTAACAGATCAATACTGGATCCTCAGTCATCTCATGCGACCCGTACGACCCTATCAGAACTTCCTCCGTATCAATGTCCTAACTCCATGCAATATGTCGTGTATGTCATGCTCAATCATTACACGTGTATGCAAAATGGCCATGCTCAGAAAAGTCATTTAAACCTATATTAAAAGCATATCAGTCACACGACCACAGTCGAGTCAGTTAAAACACAGTCATACGATCACAGTCAAATCGGTCAAATTCATAGTCTAAGTCAGTCATTTACCCACAAGGAAAAAATAGTCATTTTACCCTATAAGGGTATTTCGGTCATTTTACCCTACAGGGGCATTACAGTCATTTTACAAATCGGGGGTATTTCGGTAATTTTCACAAATAGGGGGTATTTCGGTAATTTTGCAAATCGGGGGTATTTCAGTAATTTTACAAACTGGGGGTATTTCGGTAATTTCACAAACTGAGGGTATTTCGGTAATTTTTGCAAATCGGGGTCTCAGCGACCCAACAAAAGGTCCACTGTCGCCTCGAGCGACTTATGTAACCTAAACAGTCACAACGGTGTAAATGGGCCTAAGGCCCATTACTCGGCCCAAGTGGGCCCACACACTCGTGTGGCCCATTTAGCCCAAAAACAACCACAGTTATGCAAATGTCACAGTCCAAACAACACTTACCACATCACATACATTTTATCCATGTGGGCCCACACAGCCCATTTCAGCCCTACGAGGCCCAGAACTGCCCAAGACCACAAGGGCGCTCGTGGTGGCCTCTATAGACTAATGCCCATGTTCGTGGGCTCGGTTCACTACACGCACGATCACACGCTCGTGTGGCATCATACGCCATATTTTTGGTTTTTCGGCACTTTGCCGATTTACAGTCATTTCAGTGTAAACAACACATACTTTTATCCTTTCAGCCGTTCATCGAATACCGCATACAAATACACACCTGTTCGTGAAACTAGCTAAGATCCACGCTCTCCGAATCTTATAATCAACCAAAATATCGTATCAGATTTACAACCAATAAGGTTAATAACTGTCCAAGCCCAAAACGATAATCCATACTTACCTTGACTGATCGCTAATCGGTTTATTTCCCTTAGATCACAGGCTAGAGTTGATCACACTCCTCTTTGACGATTAACTGCATTACAAATACAACCTATCAACCACGATGATCTAAAACCATGGTTTAGCACACATTAGTCTAAAGGAAGTACACGCAACCCTTCCCCCAAAAGGGGAAAGTAACATTCAGCCAACCACTTGAGAAATTACAAGCCTTCAACTTTACCTTTGATCGCGAGATGAGCGAATGCTTTGCACTCGTGGAATCCTATGCACCGAAGGCACTACCAAGCATAAGGAGGGAAAGAGAATCGACTAACAGAGAACATAAAAAAAAGAGCATACGTTTAAGAAGGGAGTTTGGACATATCGAAGGAATAGCAAAACAAGAAGAAATCTAGTAACTCACCGTTTGCTAAAGCCACTCCCAAACCGGAACTGATCAAAGAAGAAGAAGATAGAAATCGGTAACAGAACCAAGGCACTGGAGGGAAGGAGAGATAAAAAATAATCGATCAAGAAAATCATTAACTAAAAGCCGACAGACAAAATGGAGAGATGAGAGAAACAGAAAAGGTTCGGCAAGAAGGGAAGAAGAAGATTGACAGAACAAAACCGAAAAAGAAGAGGGGGAAAAGAGAATGATATATTCGGCAGTAAAGGACAATTCCCAAAATGGTCAATTACCCCAACCCAAAATAGTGCTCTCAAACTCCCAATCCCGAAATTCTGAGTAGCCCCCCTCAAATTCGGCACAATACACCCATTACACACCAAATTCCTTCTTTTTCTCCCTAAAATCCTCAACCAACAACCCCCTTATCCAAATCCCCCAAAACCCTCCTAAAATCACTCCATAAATCCATCACAGACCAATTCGAACTCCCCAACAACTTCATCCAAGACCAAGTCAACAACCACTCTAGGAGAGTTTTAATCCAACTCTACCTCTCTCCCTTCGTGGAAATAAAATAAAATCCCTTTGCATCCCATGTGATTCGAACTCAAGATCTCCTTGCCACCATAATGACGCCACTACCACTGGATCACTAACCCTTCTTGTGTCATGATTTCCCCAACAATATTTTTAAAGCCTACTTACTTACATTCAGGGTTTTATTCACCTAAAACCAAAATTTTTCCAAAGCCCAGGTTTGAACCCAAGACTTCTCCAATACTTCTAAGGACCCTAACCACCAAAGAATACATACTTTTAAGTTATTCACATGCACAACTAAATTCCAATTCCTCCGGCACGCGAAGCCCATTTCTTCTAGGCCCAAAATTCGGGGCGTTACAGAAAGGGCAGAGAACGACTGCCAAGTTATATCTTTTGTAGGGTTCTACTGTTATTAGTGATGCAGCTGTCGCTTCCTCTTCCTTGTTAGATGATGATAGTACTAAACTTTGGCATATGGGCCTAGGGCATATGAGTGAGAATGGCGTGGCAGAATTGAGCAAAAGAGGACTTCTTGATGGGCAAGGAATTTGCAAACTGAAGTTCTATGAGCACTGCATTTTTGGGAAGCAAAAGAGAGTTCGATTCACAGAGGAATCCATAACACAAAGGAACGTTGGAGTATATTCATTCGATCTGTGGGGGCCATCAAGAGTGCCTTCGAGAGGTGGAGCTAATTATATGCTAACTTTTATTGATGATTTTTCCAGAAAAGTTTGGGCATTCTTCCTGAAGCAAAAAAAGTGATGTGTTTTTCGCATTTAAGTCTTGGAAAACTATGATTGAAAAATAGACGGGAAAACAAATAAAATACCTCCGCACAAACAATGGCTTAAAGTTTTGTTCTGATGAGTTTAATAAATTGTGCAAGTCAGAAGGGATCGTGAGACACTTGACAATTCGTCATACTCCACAGCAAAACGGGGTTGCAGAACGAATGAATAGAACGATCATGAAGAAGGTTCGATGTATGTTGTCAAATGCCAACTTACCAAAGTTGTTTTGGGCCGAAGCAGCCTCTACTGCATGTTTTTTGATCAACCGATCTCCATCCGTTGCCATTGAGAAAAAGACTCCACAAGAGGTATGGTCTGGTAATCCTGCTAATTATTCTGATTTAAAAATCTTTGGGTGTGCTGCGTATGCTCATGTTGATAATGGAAAATTGGAATCAAGATCCATTAAATGTGTTTTTCTTGGTTATAAAGTTGGTGTAAAAGGGTATAAGTTATGGTGTCCTGAAAATAGAAAAGTTTTGATTAGCAGAGATGTTGTTTTTGATGAAACTGCTATGCTACCTAACTTATCTCTTAAAGACTCTTCCAATAAAGAAAATCAAAAGCAGGTGGAGCATCAGATTAATACAGAGTCGACTCCTCAAGGCAGTACAAAAATTGAGAATAGAGTTACTTCTTCACCACAATACTCTATCACCAAAAATAGAACTAGAAGAGAAATTAAACCTCCAAAGAAGTATGCCGAGGCTGATCTAGTTGCTTATGCTTTAAATGTGGCCGAAGATATAGATACAAACCAAGAGCCGTCTAATTATTCTGAGGCGGTTAGTTGTGAAGGCTCAGAAAAGTGGATGTTTACTATGCAAGAGGAGATGAAATCACTCCACAAAAATAGAACATGAGATCTTGTGAAACTTCCTAAAGGTAAAAAGGTCATAGAATGTAAATGGGTGTTTAAAAAGAAAGAAGGGACTCAGGAGTTGAAGAACCCGGATATAAAGCAAGGCTTGTTGCAAAGGGTTACAGTCAAATTCCAAGAGTGGGCTTCACAGACGTGTTCTCCCCAGTTGTGAATCATAGTTTGATTCGAGCTTTGCTTGATATTGTTGCCATGCATGATTTGGAGCTTGAGAAGTTAGATGTAAAAACTACATTTTTGCATTAAGAACTTGAGGAAGATATTTACATGCAACAACCGAGGGTTTCTGATCTCGAGAAAAAGAGGACTAAGTTTGCTTCTTTGAAAAAGTCCTTTACGGTTTGAAACAAATCACCAAGACAGTGGTACAAGAGGTTTGATTCCTTTATGACTTCTCATGATTTTAAAAGAAGTAGTTTTGACAATTTGTGTTTACTTTAAGAGAAAAGCAGTGATGGTTCTTTTGTGTATCTACTTCTTTATGTTGATGACATATTGATAGTAGCAAAAGATAAATGTGAGATAAGAAAGGTCAAAGCCTAACTAAGTGAAGAATTTGAGATGAAAGATTTGGGACTAGCAAAGAAGATACTTGGTATGGAGATTCTCGAGAGATAGAAAAGCAAGTAAATTGTACCTAAGTCGGGAAGGGTACATTGAGAAAGTTCTTTTGAGTTCAATGTGCAGAGTGCTAAGCTGTTACTACTCCTTTAGTGGCCCATTTCGGACTTTCATCGGCTTTGTCTCTACAATCGATGATGAGATTGAGTACATGTCACATGTTCCATACTCTAGTGCGATGGGATCTCTCATGTATGCTATGGTTTGTTCACGCCCGGATTTATCATATGCGATCGAGTGCGATTAGCGGATACATGGCGAATCCCGGTAAAGAACATTGAAAGCGATTCAATGGATTTTAAGATACTTACGAGGTACTACCGATGTTTGCTTATAGTTTGGAAGAACTAGAGATGGAGTCATTGGGTATGTTGATGCTGATTTTCTTTGGAGACCTTGATAGAAGAAGATCTCTCTCTTTGGTTATGTCTTTACAATCAGAGGTTGTGCAATCGGTTGGAAAGCTACTTTGCAAACTACGATTGCTTTGTCTACCATCAAGCCGAGTACATGGCGATTCGAGGCTTGTAAAGAAGCTATTTGGTTGAAGGGACTCTTTAGTGAGCTCAATGAATACCTTCAAATCAAAGACGAGATTTTGTGACAATCAGTGCCATCTTCCTTACAAAAGATCAAATGTTTCATGAGAGAACAAAACTCATTGATGTTCGGTATCATTTTGTTCGTGATATTATTGCTCGTGGTGATATTGTTGTGAGCAAAATTAGTACTCATGAAAATCCTGCAGATATGATGACTAAGTCACTTCCTATAACCAAGTTTGTACATTGCTTTGACTTGGTTGGTGTTCATTGTTGAAGTTAAACCCTTAAGGGGTTTTATGGAAGAGGTGGGGAGCTTGTTCGTTGAGAGTTCGCGATGAAGAACTTGTTCATTGAGAATTCGTGTCAAGGTGGAGATTGTTAGAATTAAGTTACCCGAATCCTCATTTAAATAAAATACAATGGTAAAATAAAATAAAAAGAAGACTCCCTATAGAACTACACTTCTTTTATTTTAAATAAAGGTTTTTAAACCTTATTAAACTCCATCTATTTGATATTGATTAGAATAAGGTGTTTCAATCTTACTACACTCCTATTAGAATATGGTTTTACAAGCCTATAAATAGATATAGTCTATTCCTCTTGTAATTATTTGAATTCGACATAGTGAATTTTCTTCTCCTCTGCCCGTGGTTTTTTTCCCAAAAGGGTTTCCACGTAAAATCTGTGTGTTCTTTAATTTTTATTTCTCTTTTCTTTGCGATATATTGTCATTACCGACGTTATATTTTTAACAGTGCTAAAATTTTCAGTACAAAACCTATACAAATCTTAAGTTTTTAAACTACTTTCGATTTGCTAACATATTAGATCAATTACAATCAATCTTTCCATCAAAGTAGCAATATAATCAACTTAAAAGAGGATAAGCCTTCAAATCTTTAGGATATGTGATAAAGTTACCCGACCCAATCCAATCTCCTTAAAATAGGAAGTCGATTTTCTTGATACAATCCAAATCAATTTTTAAGATATGTTCCTATAACAAGTTTAAATATAATTGATGGGCTTGTGCATGTCCAAATTATTAGCAAAGATCACAATTCACAACCCAAAGATTTTGTTTATAAAAATTGTCAACTCCAAATATGACAAGTAATGAGGTTGAGTAGTGCTAAACAACAGTGGGCACTACTCTAGGCACTCCTTATAATTGCGTCAACAATATCCTTCTGTTATCCAATTCAATCTAATTTTTGTAACTGCATTAAAAAAACATATGGACATATGATGCTTATTAGAATGTGTGACATTGCACCTCAAACCATTTAAAACGCGACAATTGATGTTCATGTTTATTGAAATTAAAAATATATATTGCTAAAAAATAAAAAAAAGGTTAAATATTTTAGAAAATATACTATTGATCATCGTTCTCCATCACTGACTAATGTTGATTGGGATTGATTGAGCATAGACTGACTATTGAATGGTGTTGTCTGAGTGTTGATAGGTCGTTAATCTATTATTGATCAATAAATGTTGATTGATTTTCATTTAAGTTTTTAGTATTTTTAAAAATTTATGTCACATCCCAAAAACTGGGTTAAAAGAAAATCGGGTTAGTGGAACCAATAGGGGTTACGTCTGACTTTTGAATTTAATTTGTGAAAATTTTATAAAGTGGAGTGATTTGTTTCAATGGTTAAGTGTTGTGCTTGTGTGTGAAAGGTTTTGGTTTCTAATCTTTTCCCTTGAATTTGTTATTTTTGTTCCAACCCCTATCTTTGAACATTTGACTTATATATTATTTTCGCTCAACTAATGACAAGAATGAGCCTATTGGTGGTAAGGCTTTAGTTTACCCTATGTCTTGTGTTTGAATCTCTGTGTGTGCAAAGTGAAAATTATTTTTGGCTTTTAAGCTCTGGGGAAAAATCTGATATGATAACTAATCAAATTTAGTAGGGGTAATGGGTAGTTTTTTTTTAAATAATTAAAATATTTGTTTCCCTATTTTTCTCCCACTTGTTTCACATTACCCACTTCTCTCCCCCCATACACACACTCTCTCTTTTGTTGTGTCACGTCAATCCAGTAAGGTTCTCCAATTTTTCTTTTCTATTCTTCTTTCTTTTCCTTTTCCAATCTTTTTTTTTCTTCTTGATCATTATTTATTGAGCTATTCAAAATTCAGTAGTGGGTGTTGTGATTGTGTCGTTTACATCTCGATTCTTGCATAAGTATCATTTAATCTTTTCAACTTTCGAGGATTTTTGTTACCTTTTGTTAATTGGGGATTTATGTGTAGTTGTGTTTCGTATCTTTGATTGTGTGGGTTTTCTAGGTGGAGATCGCGAGGCGATTAATCCTCCGGCAAATTTAAGACTTGTGAGGGTGTTGGTTTCGTTCTAGGGTAATTGTTTTAATGCCAATTTGGGGCTGTTGTGGCTGTTTGAGTTGATCATATTTTGGTTTGATTAGTATTTTAGGAAAATCAATGACCATATCCTCTTAGTCGATTCTATTCTGTGGGCAAATTCTTTAAGTGAACAATGTTTTAGGTACTGGATTTCTCATTGGTGGGATTACTTTAGAAATCAGTAAGGCGTGTAACAAAAACCCAAAAAACAGAGAACGACATAAAGTCAAAAAGCATTCTGTCAATGTCACACGGTCGTGTGCCATGCCGTGTGGGTCACACGGTCGTGTGGCAGCCCGTGTGGACCCATTTTCTGAAAATGTTCACCTAGTTTTGTTTGACTCCGAAATTCGTAATTAGACCTTCTGTGGGGTTCATTTGGCTTAAATAAGATTTGAAGTGTGATATATGTGTATATGTGTCTGTATGTTCTATGTTCTAATAACTCCTAAAGCATGATTACGTATGAAAAGCATGCATGGCATCTGTTTATGAGATATATGTGTTAGTTTATTTATGCATGTGCATCAGGGTGGGTTTGATATGTGATGGAGGAAGTGTATTCTGGCAGTATTTGTAATGCCCCAAAATTCTTATTTCCGCCTTTATGAAAATGTGACATAAGTGTGTATCTGGTCCAGTAGTTAAGTGTTCTAGGTGTGTGTGTGAGGTCCCAAGTTCAAGCCTTACCTTTGGTAAATTTTGGTATTTTTCTGAATTAAGCCTTATACTTGAGCAGTGGGCTTATATTTAATTGTTTGTAAGCATATATTAGAATGGGCCTGCTTGTCTGGTGGTTAAGTGGAGTGTGGGTATGTTGGTGGTCCTGTGTTCGATTCTCTGTGACAGCGAGGGGTAGTATTTTTGCCCCTAATTTTGGCTAGAGTTGTGCTGATGGTGGACTCTGAGTTGTGGGTGGTTAGTAAAATTTGAGGGAGGAAAATAAGGTTTTATATGTAGTGGGGATTGGGTAGAACTCTTCAGTGCCCCAAAACTCTCTCTGCAGAAAAAATACTGTTATTCTTTTCCTCTCTTTGCCGAATTTTTCCTCTTCCTTTTTCCTTCTCCTCTTTGCTGTTTCTTTTTCTCCTCATTGCCGCCATCTTTTATTTTTGATATTCTCTTCAGTCCGTCTCTCTCTTGTGCAACATTGGTTCACATTTTGATTCCGTAAGATGAGTAATGTAGTTTTATTTTCGTTGTTAGTTTTTTATTGATGTGTGTCGTTAAATACTGGTTAGGGGAAGATTCAGGGACTCGTAACCGCTGTTTGGAGACTTAGGTTCGTGGAATTCTGGTTACTCGATCGAAGGTAAGGTTTTTGAAGGTTTTAGGTTAAACACCTCGTTATTGTTTCGTTTAGGTTTCGTTAGTAACATTGATTTTGGGCGATGGAATATTGATTTTTAGGTTCTGGAGTGTTCGTGATTGCATTAGCATCGAATCGATACCAAGTGTGTACCCAAAAACACAGAAAATAGGGTTTCGACGAAAGCCAAAAACCCTACTGTCGACGCCACACGGGCGTGTGGTCGCCCGTGTGGTAGGCCGTGTGCCATAACATGGGCGTGTGATCGACGAGGCCAGGCCGTGGGCGCAAGACACAACCGTGTGTAACACACGGGCTAGACTAATTTGGGCCGTATGGGCCACACAGGCGTGTGGGTCCACACGGGTAGTCTACACGGGCATGTGGGATTCTGGGTCAGGCCAAGGCCAAATTGGGTCGTATGGGCCACACGGGCGTGTAGGCCCACAAGGGCACGCCACATGGGCGTGTGAGCCCATTTAATTGAAATGTGTTCTAAGGTTGCACGGGTCACCCAAGTGTACTGTGAACCTGCTGTAGGGTCGGTAAGCACCATTTAGACCCTTAAATGCGTGAACTGTATGTATGATGTATGTACTGAGCATGATGATTATATGAATAAATACTGAATTGTATGTATATCTGATATTCATGTATTAGCATGTCATATACTGTATGTTGCATTGCATTGGGTTGGGATGTTGATATTTGGAGGAAGTGTACTGAAAGGCTCTCAAGCCTATTATCTGGCAGCTCAGCTGCACTTTACTAATTATGTGCCGCATTTGGTACTACTTGGAGTGTAGGGATGGGTGGGTGTTTTAAACCCCACATGGAGTGTAGGGATGGACGGAGATGGTGTGTAGAGGCTGGTTGGGTAGGACTCTATTTACTGATAAATGTATATCCGATCATTATTATCGTGATGGGCTCAGCCCTAATGCATATATCGATCATCGAGACCGAAATGGGCTAAGGCTCGAATCTCATCGGCGAAATGGGCTTAGGCCCAGACTGCATTTGACTGTCTGTTGTGTTTGTTTGTATGCATGTTTTCTGTGAGGATTACACACTGATTTTACGTAAACTCACCCCTTTCTGTTTTAACTGTACAGGTAATCCCTAGACTTAGATAGACCGGTGCGGCGGAGGACTCAACGGTTACCACATATTTATTGCACTGCTTAAACTTCATTAAAGGTTTTATTCTCTATTTTTATGGGTATTTTTGATGTAATTTGGGACTTTTGAACGGTTTACATTTATTCTGGATTTTTAATTGTTTTCATAGACTTTTGAACTGCAACGAAAACTCGATTTATTTAAACATAATGTTTTCTTAAATGTAAACGGGTTTATTTAAATATCACGGTTTTAAAAGCTTTCGCTACAAAATATGTTTTAAGACGAATTAAATTAACGAGAAAATAGTTTTGAAATTGATAAAAGATAAATAGAGGCTAATAAACGGAAACGATTTTAACTTAATAAATTCGATTTCAAATTCCATTCCATGTGACATCGCCAGATTCGGCCATAACGTCTAGGCCTGGTTTGGGGTGTTACATTTAGTGGTATAGAGCCAGGTTGCAAAACTCGGCTGTAGATTTTTGGTTTTTAAAACTTGGTTTTTAAGAATTGATTTTCAAATGATTTGAAATGATTTGACTGAGAATGTGGTACACCGAGTCTCCGGCGCCGATCCTGTAAGTATTCTGATAAACTGTTATAAATAGCATATTCTGAAAACACTTTAGTTAGTGTATACTGAAACTATAGTGAAACTGAAACTGATAGAGACTGTACTTGCGAAAAACAAACTCTAAACTTATGATACTGCTTTACATAAAACATCTGTTAATAAATACTGGAACTGTAACTGATTCATAAAATTTGTAATACTGATAAATTCGAATAGACATGAGCGCACGAGGTATCCGCGGACGTGGTACTAGAGGCCGAGGTATAGGCCGTAGAGGGGCTCGAGCAGAGTCATCTTCTTTGGGTAGCATACCGAACTTAGATACGAGTGAGACGCCGGTGTCATCGGCTACTGAGACTGGGTCTCAATATCGCATGGTTTGAGACAACGCATTGTCCTAGGCTATGTTAAGGATACTGGAAAGGGTCGCTGGGCCCAATACTAGATCTGGAGGCCGAGGGTCGGTTACGGAACGACTCCGATCTAATGGAGCTGAACTTTTTAGGGGTGTCACTGGAGTTGCCTCTAATGTGGCTGAGTACTGGATGGAGGCTACTGAGAGGATAATGGATGACTTGGACTGTACCCCTGAGTAGAAATTGAAGGGTGCAGTCTCGTTGCTTTGCGATGAGGCCTATCGGTGGTGGCTGACCGTTAAGGAGGGCATTCGGCCCGATCGTCTGTCTTGGGAGTTCTTTAAGTCTGCCTTCCAAGGGAAGTATGTGGGAGCAAGTTATATCGATGCTCGTAGGCGTGAGTTTCTGAACCTCACGCAGGGAGATCGATCAGTGGCCGAGTATGAGGCTGAGTTCTTGAGACTGAGCCGTTATGCGCGAGGTATGGTGGTGTCTGAGTATGAGAGATGCGTTCGTTTTGAGGACGGCCTTAGAGATAATCTAAGGGTATTGATAGCTCCGCAGAGGAGCGAGAGTTCTCCGTTCTGGTAGAGAAGGCGAAGATCGCTGAAGGGGTTAAGCGCGTTGAGCGCCAAAACAGAGATCGTGAGAGGGGAAAGAAAAAAAGGGATTCGGAGCCCTCGAGTTCATTATAGAGGCCTAAGAAAAAGGCCAGGACTGATGGACCGGTTAGAGCTGGGCCCGCTGTTGCTCCTACTGGATTGCAGCTGTGTGGAGATTGTGGTAGACACTATCAGGGCGAGTGTTGGAGGAGGAATAGAGAGTGTTTGAGGTGTAGGTCATTGTAGCACCGCATTCGGGAGTGTCCGCTAAGGGCTGATCAGATACAAGCTCTGGGTTCTGGTACTGCGCAGCTACAGAAGGTAGTTCAGCAGCCACCGAGAGGCCGTGGTCAGGCTAGGGGTGGTAACGGTATGGGCTGTAGATAGAGGGCACCAGGCAGAGGTGCTGGACAGCTGAGACGAGGCAGCCTGCTCTTGTTTATGCTGCTCGTCGCCAAGAGGACAAAGATGCTCCAGACGTCATTACCGGTACGTTCTTAATTTATGATGTACCTTACTTTGCTTTGATAGACATAGGTTCCACACATTCCTATGTAGCTAGCACTGTGTCTGAAAACTTGGGGATTCTGGTTAAGAGTACTTTTAGTGAGGTGACTGTACTGAGTCCACTGGGGCAATCGGTTCGGGTTAGCAAAATGTATAGAGATGTTCCGTTAGAGGTTCAAGGGTCGGTATTTCTGGCTAATCTGATGGTGCTTCCGTTTGGGGAGTTCGACCTGATTCTGGGTATGGACTGGTTGATCAAGCACCGTGTCAGTCTGGATTGTGCGACTAAGAGGGTCATATTGAGAACTAAGGAGGATAATGAGGTAGCCATGATTGGAGAACGTCAGAATTATTTGGCTAATGTGATCTCTACACTAGTGGCTGAGAAACTAGTCTGTAAGGGATGTGAGGTGGTTTTGGCCTATATTAGTGTTTCCGTTTCTAGAGACTCTACTGTAAGGGACATCCAAACTGTAAGGGATTTTTTGGACGTCTTTCCTGAGGAGCTACCGGGTTTACCTCCGAATCAGGAAGTGGAATTTGGGATTGAGCTTTTTTTCTTGGTACAGCTCCGGTGTCTATCGCCCCCTATCGAATGGCACCGAAGGAGCTTACAGAGCTTAAGGCTCAACTGCAAGAACTTTTTGATCGTGGTTTTATCCGTCCCAGTGCGTCTTCATGGGAAGCACCAGTTTTGTTTGTTAAGAAAAAAGACGGGACCATGAGGATGTGTATACATTATCGGTAGTTGAACAAGCTGACCATTAAGAAAAAGTATCTGCTTCCGAGGACTGACGACTTATTTGATCAGTTCAGAGGGGCTTCTGTATTCTCTAAGATAGATCTCCATTCAGGGTATCATCAGTTGAGGGTTAAGGAGGTGGATGTGCATAAGACTGCATTTAGGACTCGATATGAGCATTACGAGTTCCTAGTGATGCCTTTTGGACTGACTAATGCACCGACCGCATTTATGGATCTGATAAACTGAGTATTTCAGCCCTACCTGGATCAGTTCATCGTAGTTTTCATCGATGACATATTGATTTATTCTAAGACTGAGGATGAGCATGACTAGCACCTTAGAGTGGTTCTCTAGATTTTGAGGGAAAAAGAGCTCTATGCTAAATTTAGCAAGTGCGAATTTTGGTTACGAGAAGTAACTTTTCTGGGGCATGTAGTTTCTGCCGAAGGGATTCGAGTTGACCCTCGAAAGATTGAGGCTGTACTGGATTGGAAACAATCTAAGAATGTGTCTGAGATTCGTATTTTTCTAGGACTGACGGGTTACTATCGGCGGTTTGTGGAAGGATTCTCACTGATTGCAGCTCCCTTGACTAAGCTTCTACGTAAGGGTGTCCCTTTCGTCTGGACTGATGCACAGCAAGAGAGCTTTGAGAAGCTCAAGTCTGTTCTGACTGAGGCTCCTATTCTGATACAGCTTGAATCTGGAAAGGAGTTTGTAGTGTACAGTGATGCATCGCATGTTGGATTGGGTTGTGTTCTTGTAATATCAAAAAAATGGGCTTGTGCATTTTGCTTAATAATATGAAAGGGCATGCCTTTGTATGTTATGAATGTGTTGTATGAATTTTTGTGAACTTTAGAAGATAGGAGAGCGCTCTAGAAATTATCAGATTTTAAGTTTAAAAGAGGGAGCTAGGCCTGATAGGCCTTAAGAGAAAATGTAGGGGAAATATGACACACAAATAGGCTTGGTTAAGTGGCTTGGAGGCGCCACTTAAGGCCTCTGTAAATGACGCCACAAACAGGTGCAAATGGGCCAAGGTTCGAGTCACATAGGAAGCTAATTAAAGCTTTTATTTTTGCGGCAACAAGGGAAGTAATGGACGGCATAGGGAGTCTATGGGAGGAGTTTAAGATGAGGTGTTATTCTTTCAAAGAAATTCGGCTAAGGTGGAAGATAAATGATGGATTAATTTTATTAATTTGAATAAGGTGATAATTGAGAGATAAAGTTATCAGAATAGGGAAGAGTTGGCCGAATAGGGGTCTCTAGGTAGAGTAATTTCGGCAAAAGGGGAAAAGGGTGGCTATTCTTTATTCTTTCTTTTCTCTTTTTCCTCTGCCGAATTCCCTAGTGAACCTCCTCTTCTCTTTTATTTTGCCAAAGCCGAAAATTCAAGCAGAGCCTAGCCGATTTCTTCACCTTTCTTCTCTTCTTCTTCTCTTTTTCTCTCAATCTTCCAAAAGCCGAAAGCAGGTTTTTTTAGACCATAGCCGATTGGTTCATTGAAACCCCAAAAAGCCAAAATTTGAGTGCTCAACAAGTAGTCCTAGCCGAATATATCTGTGGGTTTTGGTATAGGTGCCGTCGACTACAACAGTAAGGGTAAGGATTCGATTGTTGTCGTATTATTTCTTTTCCTTAAAGCCGAAATCAAAACTCTAATACCATTAATGATCTTTGGCCGAATCTTTGAAGGAGAATTTCAGGAATTCTAGCGTAGTCGACTATAAGGAGAATCATTTGGGATTTTAGATCCGCCAAGGTAAGTGAATACTTATCGGCCAAGCCATATGTGGTGGTTTAAATATATTTCTTATGTTTTTTTTCAAAAGCCGAAAACTAACTAGTTCAATGATTTAGTGTCTAACCGATTGCAAGGAGAGTCATCACAAAGTTTTCGGGATTTGATTAGTAGTCAAATCGGCAAACAAGGATTTGGAAATCTAAGGCGTTAGATCGGGTTTTCGGGATTTCTATAAACTCGCTAAGTATATCAGGTGTGTACCCCACTCTAAGCCTTAATAGATTTATGGTTATGTGTTAGTAAATGTGTAAAAAGAATATGTAAAATGTGGCTAAGGTACCATGCAATGGTACAAAGTACTCAGGTACGTTTTCCTACTCCTACTATGGGTATGATACGAACTGTTGTGGCATATGTGAACTATAAGAATGTGAATAAGGTATGTAATATGGTTGATGCATATTTGTATGACATGGGGCATATGGGTGAATATGAAAGGGGAAGTGATTGGTGGTTTTATACCCCAATATCTGAATGTGGTGACTTCGATCACAATATCTGAATGTGGTGACTTCGGTCACGTTATCTGAATGTGGTGTCTCATGACACAAAATATACTATCCGGTGGCTCTGCCACGAATTTATAAGGGCGATGAGCATGTCGTCTACAGCGACTGCCTTCGATGATGTGTAGCGGATGGGTGGATTGACTTAGTAGTACCCACGGTGTGCAGGTTGGTACGGGTGATGTGTAGCGGATGGTAACTAGGTTTGGGTTCGGGTTTGCATCATTTTATTATTTAATTATATGTACATGTATGAACTGATATGCCTAAACTGTTGGGATTTAGCGTTGGTTACACATTGAGTCTGTTTGACTCACCCTGTTGTGGGATCTTTTTCAGGTGACACTCAGTGATGGACCGGGTCGGGAGGAGCTTGGTGGTGGCCATGCTCAACTCAGACTTTATTTTAATTTTGGACTTTTATTCTCAAGTATTTTGGATCTATTTCGGTATTTGATTTTGATGTAATAAGGCCATTATTATGAACTATTTATGCATGTTTTTGATTTCAGTTATAATTATTAAATAACTCTTAGTAAAAAAAAAATCCCTGATTTCTAAATTAACAAAAGTTTTCAATTGAACCCAATGCAAGCAAATCCTTCTTCAAAGCCACACAATTTTTTCCTAAGTAACAAATAGATTTTCAAATGTTTTCTCGAGGAACATACCAGATCTGGTCAAGGCTCGTGGGCCGGGTTTGGGGTGTTTCAGCTTGGTATCAGAGCCAGGTTTTAAAACTCTCGGCCTTGGGTTTAAGGCCCATGATTTCTCCAAAATTTAGCCCAAAAGAATTTTGTGAAAATTTTTATGAAATGAGTAGGTTTTCTGGCATGGCACCTAAGTCTCCGACCCGAAGTCCACCAGGTAAGTACCCCTAACCATTTGTGTGATTTATAGTATGTAGAAGGGTACAAATGGAACGTAGAATAGTATATTAGGTACTTGAACCCTAGGACTAGTATACCCCAACAATTACATAAAACTTAATGCCTAATCAAACCAACCTGTGACTAAGTCGCCGAGTTAGGGTGTGGCAACCACTGTGCGCATGTCTAGGATTGGATCGGGAAGAGCACGGTACTTTGCAGCCCTAGTGACTCACCTCTTCTTCGCTGGAATCCTACCTGGTGCGTAGCTACGGTTCACCCTAACCAAGAGGACTCAGTCACAGGCTGAATTCAATGATTAAAACCCGAAAGGGACTTGCCATACTGTTTTATAAATCCTAGTTTTTTTAAAATCACCAAATTACCCTTTTAAAACGTAGCAGAATTTAGTTAAAAAAATTGCAAATTAGTTCCGATTTAAAAAAATTACCAAAGTACCCCTGGTTGTAAAATTACTAAAATACCCTTGGTTTGAAAAATTTTAAATTACCATACTACCCTCGATTTTTTTACTAAGATCTGCTTATTTTACAAGAATATCCAAAAATTCCATTTTGCAAATATCAAAATACCTCGATTTGGGAAAATAAATTCTCAAAAATAACCCCCAAGTTTTGAAAATTTTGAAATACCCTTGATTTACTAAGATTTTTAAATTGACCCTGAATTATTACCAAAATACCCCTATAGGTGAAATGACGAAAATACCCCTGGGATAGGAATAAGACAAAGATGTTTGAATATGAATGTGTGTTTGAATGAATGTGCTCCTCTAAATTAGGATAGAAGACTTGAAACTTTGATCGATCGAAAGAACTATTTCTGAACTTCTTTCATAAAATTTCTTCGCGGATAATTAGTGAAACAAGGACTAATTCATAAAATTTTTTAATCAGATTAAACGCAATTGTAGAAATGAGCTCTAGGGGACGTGGTCGTATTATGCGAGGACGTGGTAGAGGCAGAATGGCCGTATCGAAACCCGTTAGATCGGGTCAAGGGTATGAAAATGAGGTACCACCACCCCCACCACCAGCTGTTGGTGGTGAGCAAAGCAAGATCGCATAGGATGACGCAGATTGCAGCGATCCGCGAGTTCTTGAGATGGTGGCTGGAGCAGGAGGAAATATGGGAGCTCAGAAATCTGTACCCGAGCGACTCCGAGCCAATGGGGCTGAGGTGTTTTGTGGTGTATCCGGCGTGGCACCCAGTACAGCTGAGTACTGGTTGGAGGCGACCGAGCGAATTATGGATGAGCTCGATTTAACTGCTGAGGAGAAGCTGAAAGGAATGGTGTCGCTTCTTCGTGATGAGTCATACCAGTGGTGGCTCACAGTTAGGGATGGTGCTACGGCTGAGGAACTCACTTGGGACTATGTTAAGGCGGCATACCAGAAGAAGTATGTTGGTACTCATTATGTTGATGCGCAGAGGAAGGCATTTCTGGGGCTGGTTCAAGGGAATAAGTCCGTAGCGGAATACGAGGCGGAGTTTTTAAGGCTGAGTCGGTATGCTCGAGGGATAGTGGCTACGAAGCATGAGCGATGTGTCCGGTTTGAGGACGAACTGAGAGATGATCTGAGGTTATTGATAGCTCCGCAGCAGGAGCGAAAATTTGCCGTACTAGTGGAGAAGGCTAAAGTGGCCGAAGGAGTTAAAGACTCTGTAAGGCAGAACTCTGATCGGAATAGGCAGAAAAGAGGGTTTGGATCAGCAGGGTCAGCTGGGAACGCTTAAAAGAGGCCTAGAGTTGATGGGTCGCGCGAGGTCGCAAGTCGGTACTGCGAGGGAGGCGATCTTGCACTTGTGCTGAGTGTGGGAAATAGCACCTAGGAGAGTGTTGGAAGAAAACGGGAGGATGCTTTAAGTGTGGGTCTAAGGAACACGTGATCAAGGATTGTCCTATCAGGATAGACGGGGGCTGACCAGCAGGGCAGAATGTTAATCAGGCTGGTAGAGGTGGACAGTAGCCTCAGCGAGGTCGTGGTCCGAATGGTAGAGGTAACGGTGCTGGAAGAGGACGAGGAACACCGGGCCGAGGTGTTGGTAATACCGAGGCAAGACAGCCGGGGCTAGTGTATGCGGTTCGTCGAAGGGAGGACGGAGACGCACCGGACGTCATAACCGGTACGTTCCTTATATTTGGCAAGCCTTATTTTGCTCTGATTGATATGGGCTCGACCCATTCTTATGTTGCATGTAGAGTAGTTGAAACTCTAGGCATAGCCTCTGAACTTTCGGATAGGGAGATGACTGTAGTAAGCCCATTAGGTCAAACTGTAGTGGTGAATAAGATCTTTTGGAGAGTACCGTTAGAGATTCAAGGAATGGTATTCTCTGCCGACTTAATGGAACTACTCTTCGAAGAATTCGATCTGATACTTGGTATGGACTGGCTAGTGGAACATCGGGCGATATTGGATTGTGCAGCTAAACGAATGGAGTTAAGGACCCCTTGAGGATGAGGCGGTAACTATGATAGGAGAAAGAAGAAACTACTTGTCTAATGTAGTTTCAGCACTGAAAGCTGAAAAGATGGTTCGGAAGGGATGCAAGGCTTTCTTGACCTTCATTAGTGCATTGAATGCAAAAGAAGGGGGAGTTA
Organism: Gossypium sturtianum; assembly: GCA_025698515.1. NCBI lineage: Eukaryota > Viridiplantae > Streptophyta > Magnoliopsida > Malvales > Malvaceae > Gossypium > Gossypium sturtianum. The sequence goes on from CM046952.1 coordinate 45,532,510, forward strand.
GTGAAGTTAGAACCGTAAAGGAATTTGCGGATGCCTTTCCGGAGGAATTGCCGAGACTACCCTCGGACAGGGAGGTGGAGTTTGGAATTGACTTGCTGCCTGGAACGGCGCCAGTATCTATCGCTCCGTATAGAATGGCACCGAAGGAATTGGTTGAGCTCAAGGCTCAAATCCAAGAGTTTCTTGATCATGGGTTTATCCGACCCAGTGTGTCTCCATGGGGAGCACCGATCCTGTTTGTGAAGAAGAAGGATGGAACTATGCGCATGTGCATAGATTATCGTCAGTTGAATAAGCTGACCATCAAGAACAAGTACCCGTTGCCAAGGATAGACGACTTGTTCGATCAGCTTAAGGGGGCAGCGGTATTCTTAAAGATAGACCTAAGTTCTGGATATCATCAGCTTAAGGTGAAGGAGGCAGACATCCATAAGACGGCTTTCCGGACAAGATACGGACACTATGAGTTCGTAGTAATGCCGTTTGGGTTGACAATCGCCCCAGCCGCGTTCATGGATATGATGAACCGGGTTTTTCAACCCTACTTAGATCGGTTCGTCGTTGTGTTCATCGACGACATCTTGGTATACTCCAAGTCTGAGGAAGAACATGATGAGCATCTCCGGATAGTGTTGCAAGTGTTAAGGGAGAATAAGCTCTATGCCAAATTCAGCAAGTGCGAATTTTGGCTTAAGGAGGTTGCATTCTTAGGGCATGTAGTGTCCGCAGAAGGAATAAGGGTAGATCCTAGGAAGATTGAGGCAGTACTAGATTGGAAACCACCTAAGTCTGTGGCTGAGATTCGAAGTTTCTTGGGATTGGCAGGCTACTACAGAAGGTTTGTGGAAGGATTTTCTTCAATAGCCGCACCGTTGACAAAGTTGTTAAGGAAAGAGGTACCTTTCGTTTGGACAGATAAGCAACAGGAGAGCTTTGAGAAGCTTAAAAGGGTGTTGACGGAAGCTCCGGTCTTGATTCACCTGCAGAGGCGTGAAAGGATTTCGTGGTGTATTATGACGCTTCCCATACAAAGCTTGGGTTGCGATCGATGCAAGACGGGAAGGTTGTAGCTTATGCGTCTCGACAACTAAGGCCTCACGAAGTTAACTACCCGACGCATGACTTGGAACGGCGGCAAGTGGTCTTTGCTCTTAAGGTGTGGAGGCACTACCTTTATGGAGAAAAAGTCGTGATCTACACGGACCACAAGAGCCTTAAGTACTGTTGACTCAAAAAGAGCCGAACTCGAGACAAATGAAGGTAGGTGGAATTATGAAGGATTATGGTATTCTATAGAGTATCACCCGGGCAAGGCGAATGTGGTAGCAGATGCCCTAAGTCGAAAAGTAGTGTCGGATTTGAGGGTAATGTTTGCACATCTGAGCTTGTATAACGATGGAAGTTTGCTGGCAGAATTGCAAGTTAAGCCGACATGGCTGAATGAGGTGAAGGAAAGTCAGCTAGTGGATGAAGACTTAAGTGCTAAGTTGCAGCAAGTGCAGAGTGAAGAATTAAAAGATTATGGTATTAATAATGAAGGAGTGTTGTGTTTCAAGGGTAAGGTCTGTATGCCTAGGAATAAGGAGTTAAGACAGAGGATTCTTCAGGAATCGCATAGTAGCCCTTATGCTATGCATCCTGGAGGTACTAAGTTATACAGAGATCTAAGGGAACAATTTTGGTGGCCTGGTCTAAAGAGGAAAGTTACAGAATTTGTCGGCAAATGCTTAACGTGTCAGCAAGTTAAGGCTGAACACCAAGTTCCGTCAGGATTGCTTCAGCCAATCAAGATTCCGCAATGGAAGTGGGAGAGAATTACCATGGACTTCGTTAGTGGGCTTCCCCTTACGCCTACTAAGAAGGACGCGGTATGGGTGATAGTGGACCGATTGACCAAGTCCGCGCACTTCATTCCGGTAAGAGTTGATTATTCTTTGCAGAAGTTGGCAAAGCTATATGTGGCGGAAATTGTGAGGTTGCATGGAGTGCCGCTATCAATTATCTCAGACAGGGATCCAAGGTTTACATCTCGATTTTGGAAGGCTCTACATCAGGCTTTGGGCACCAAGTTGGATTTCACTACGGCTTTTCATCCCGGGCCGGACGGGCGACCAACGACTAATCCAAGTGTTAGAGGATATGTTGAGGGGTCGTGTGTGATGGACTTCAGAGGAAGTTGGGAGGAATATTTACCTTTAGCAGAGTTTGCCTACAACAACAGCTATCAGGACAGTATTCGGATGGCACCGTATGAAGCGTTGTATGGACGGAAGTGTCACACTCCTACATGTTGGACCGAATTAGGGGAACGTCAGGTTTTGGGGCCAGAGATTGTGGCTGAGTCCGAGGAGAAGGTTGAGATAATTCGCGCACGGTTAAAGGAAGCATCTGACAGGCAAAAGTCATACGCAGATCTTAAGAGGAAAGAAATAGAATTTGATGTGGGGGATCAAGTGTTTCTTAAAGTTTCGCCTTGGAAGAAGGTGATGAGATTTGGTCGCAAAGGGAAGTTAAGTCCAAGGTTTATAGGACCTTATCGAGTGTTGAAGCGAATTGGACCAGTGGCATACCAGTTAGAGTTGCCTTTGGAATTGAAGCAGATGCACGACGTATTCCATGTTTTTATGCTACGTCGTTATCGATCGGATCCATCTCATGTAGTACCAGTTGAGGAAGTGGAACTAAGGCCAGATTTGTCCTACGAGGAAGAGCCGATTCAGATTCTGGAACGCGATGTGAAAGTGTTACGGAGGAAGTCAGTTCCTCTAGTCAAAGTGTTATGGCGTAATCATGGAGCGGAGGAGGCTTCGTGGGAGCCAGAAGAAGCAATGCGACAGCAATACCCTCACTTATTGTAGCCAGGTAATTTCGAGGACGAAATTATTTTAAGGGGGGTAGAATTGTAATATCCAGAAAATGGGCTTGTGCATTTTGCTTAATAATATGAAAGGGCATGCCTTTGTATGTTATGAATGTGTTGTATGAATTTTTGTGAACTTTAGAAGATAGGAGAGCGCTCTAGAAATTATCAGATTTTAAGTTTAAAAGAAGGAGCTAGGCCTGATAGGCCTTAAGAGAAAATGTAGGGGAAATATGACACACAAATAGGCTTGGTTAAGTGGCTTGGAGGCGCCACTTAAGGCCTCTGTAAATGACGCAACAAACAGGTGCAAATGGGCCAAGGTTGGAGTCGCATAGGAAGCTAATTAAAGCTTTTATTTTTGCGGCAACAAGGGAAGTAATGGACGGCATAGGGAGTCTATGGGAGGAGTTTAAGATGAGGTGTTATTCTTTCAAAGAAATTCGGCTAAGGTGGAAGATAAATGATGGATTAATTTTATTAATTTGAATAAGGTGATAATTGAGAGATAAAGTTATCGAATAGGAAGAGTTGGCCGAATAGGGGTCTCTAGGTAGAGTAATTTCGGCAAAAAGGGGAAAAGGGTGGCTATTCTTCATTCTTTCTTTTCTCTTTTTCCTCTGCCGAATTCCCTAGTGAACCTCCTCTTCTCTTTTATTTTGCCAAAGCCGAAAATTCAAGCAGAGCCTAGCCGATTTCTTCACCTTTCTTCTATTCTTTTTCTCTTTTTCTCTCAATCTTCCAAAAGCCGAAAGCAGGTTTTTTTAGACCATAGCCGATTGGTTCATTGAAACCCCAAAAAGCCGGAATTTGAGTGCTCAACAAGTAGTCCTAGCCGAATATCTCTGTGGGTTTTGATATAGGTGCCGTCGACTACAACAGTAAGGGTAAGGATTCGATTGTTGTCGTATTATTTCTTTTCCTTAAAGCCGAAATCAAAACTCTAATACCATTAATGATCTTTGGCCGAATCTTTGAAGGAGAATTTTGGGATTTCTAGCGTAGTCGACTATAAGGAGAATCATTTGGGATTTTAGATCTGTCAAGGTAAGTGAATACTTATCAGCCAAGCCATATGTGGTGGTTCAAATCTATTTCTTATGTTTTTTTTCAAAAGCCGAAAACTAACTAGTTCAATGATTTAGTGTCTAACCGATTGCAAGGAGAGTCATCACAAAGTTTTTGGGATTTGATTAGTAGTCAAATCGGCAAACAAGGATTTGGAAATATAAGGCATTAGATCGGGTTTTCAGGATTTTTATAAACTCGCTAAGTATATCAGGTGTGTACCCCACTCTAAGCCTCAATAGATTTATGGTTATGTGTTAATAAATGTGTAAAAAGAATATGTAAAATGTGGCTAAGGTACCATGCAATGGTACAAAGTACTCAGGTACGTTTTCCTACTCCTACTATGGGTATGATACGAACTGTTATGGCATATGTGAACTATAAGAATGTGAATAAGGTATGTAATATGGTTGATGCATATTTATATGACATGGGGCATATGGGTGAATATGAAAGGGGAAGTGATTGGTGGTTTTATACCCCAATATCTGAATGTGGTGACTTCGGTCACAATATCTGAATGTGGTGACTTCGGTCACGTTATCTGAATGTGGTGTCTCATGACACAAAATATACTATCTGGTGGCTCTGCCACGAATTTATAAGGGTGATGAGCATGTCGTCTGCAGCGACTGCCTTCGATGATGTGTAGTGGATGGGTGGATTGACTTAGTAGTCCCCACGGTGTGCAGGTTGGTACGGGTGATGTGTAGCGGATGGTAACTAGGTTTGGGTTCGGGTTTGCATCATTTTATTATTTAATTATATGTACATGTATGAACTGATATGCCTAAACTGTTGGGATTTAGCGTTGGTTACACATTGAGTCTGTTTGACTCACCCCGTTGTGGGATCTTTTTCAGGTGACACTCAGTGATGGACCGGGTCGGCAGGAGCTTGGTGGTGGCCATGCTCAACTCAGACTTTATTTTAATTTTGGACTTTTATTCTCAAGTATTTTGGATCTATTTCGGTATTTGATTTTGATGTAATAAGGCCATTATTATGAACTATTTATGCATGTTTTTGATTTCTGTTATAATTATTAAATAACTCTTAGTAAAAAAAAATCCATGATTTCTAAATTAACAAAAGTTTTCAATTGAACCCAACGCAAGCAAATCCTTCTTCAAAGCCACACAAATTTTTCCTAAGTAACAAACAGATTTTCAAATGTTTTCTCGAGGAACATACCAGATCCGGTCAAGGCTCGTGGGCCGGGTTTGGGGTGGTTCAGTTCTGATGCAGGATGGTAAGGTTGTGGCTTGTGCGTCTCGTCAGCTCAAGACGCATGAGGCAAACTATCCGACACATGACTTGGAATTGGCTGATGTGGTCTTTGTACTAAAAATCTGGAGGCACTATCTTTACGGAGAGAAGTGCATTATCTACACTGATCACAAAAGCCTTAAGTACCTCCTGACTCAGAAGGAGTTGAATCTTAGGCAGCGTAGATGGATTGAGCTGCTTAAGGACTATGACTGTACTATTAAGTACCATCATAGCAAGGCCAATGTGGTGGCTGATGCGTTGAGCCGTAGGGTGATGACTGATCTGAGAGCAATGTTCGCTTGACTTAGTTTATTCGACGACAAAAGTTTGTTGGCTGAGCTGCAGGTTAAACCGACTTGGATAGAACAGATTCAGGATAAGCAGTTAGGGGATGAATCTCTGGGCTTGAGGTTTCGACAGATTGAGAGTGGTACTGCTGCCAAATTTGGATTAAACTATGATGGTGTATTTTGTTTTCGAGGACGAATCTTTGTACCAAACGATGTGGATCTGAGACAGTCGATTCTGAGGGAGGCGCAGGTAGACCTTATGCTATGCATCCCGGCGGTAATAAGATGTACCGCGATCTTCGTGAATTGTATTGATGGTCGGGGTTGATGCGTGAGGTTACTAATTTTGTTGTTCATTGTCTGACATGTCAGCAGGTTAAGGCTGAGCATCAGTTACCTTTGGGTTTGCTACAGCTAGTTAAGATTCCTCTATGGAAGTGGGAGAGAGTGACGATGGACTTCGTTAGTGGGTTGCCCTTGACACCCACTAAGAAGGATCTTGTTTGGGTCATCGTGGATCGATTGACCAAGTATGCGCACTTCATTCCGGTTAGGACCGACTATTCTCTTCAGAAGTTGGCGAAGCTCTACATTTCTGAGATAGTGAGGCTGCATAGGGTACCAGTCTCAATCATATCTGATAGGGATCATTGCTTCACGTCTCGATTCTGGAAAAAGCTACATGAGGCTCTGGGTTCGAGATTGGACTTCAGTACTGCGTTCCATCCTCAGACCGATGGTCAATCTGAGACGGTGGTTCAGATACTGGAGGATATGTTGAGGAGTTGTGTTATCGATTTTCGAGGCAGTTGGGAGGATTATCTGCCGCTAACGGAGTTCACCTATAATAATAGCTTCCAGTCTAGCATTCAGATGGCACCTTACGAAGCTTTGTATGGGCGTAAGTGTCGCACTCCCCTATGTTGGACTGAATTGGGTGAACGACGGGTTCTGGGTCCTGAGTTGGTTTTCGAGGCTGAGGATAAGGTCTGACTGATCAGGGATCGTCTGAAAGCGGCTTCTACTAGACAAAAGTCTTATGCTAATCTGAAGAGACGTGAGATTGAGTATTCTGTGGGGGACTTCGTATTTCTTAAGGTCTCGCCATGGAAAAAGGTTCTGAGGTTCGGTCACAAGGGCAAGTTAAGCCCTAGATTTATTGGGCCTTACCGACATCTGAAGCGAGTGGGACCGGTAGCTTATCAGTTGGAGTTACCTCCAGAGCTAGACCGTAGTCATGACGTATTCCACGTCTCGATGTTGAGGCGTTACCGCTCTGATCTAACTCATATTGTCCCTGTTGAGGAGATTGAGGTTAGGCCAGGTTTGTCCTTCGAGGAGGAGCCGGTTCAGATTCTGGATTACAATGTAAAGGTTCTTCGGAGGAAGTCTATCCCATTAGTGAAGGTGCTGTGGCGGAATCATAGCACTGAGGAGGCCACATGGGAGCCTGAGGATGCGATGCGCCAGCAGTATCCTCATTTGTTCTGATAAGGTAAATTTCGAGGCCAAAATTTTCTTTTAGGGGGGTAGAGTTGTAACGCCCCAAAATTTTTATTTCTGCCTTTGTGAAAATGTGACACAAGTGTGTATCTAGTCCAGTAGTTAAGTGTTCTAGGTGTGTGTGAGAGGTCCCAAGTTCAAGCTCTACCTTTGGTAAATTTTGGTATTTTTCTGAATTAAGCCTTATACTTGAGCAGTGGGCTTATATTTAATTGTTTGTAAGCATATATCATAATGGGACTGCTGGTCTGGTGGTTAAGTGGAGTGTGGGTGTGTTGGTGGTCTTGTGTTCGATTCTCTGTGATAGCGAGGGGTAGTATTTTTGCCCCTAATTTCGGCTAGAGTTGTGCTGATGGTGGACTCCAAGTTGTGGGTGGTTAGTAAGATTTGAGGGAGGAAAATAAGGGTTTAGATGTAGTGGGGATTGGGTAGAACTCTTCGGTGCCCCAAAACTCTCTCTGCAAAAAAAAATACTGTTGTTCTTCTCCTCTTTTTGCCGAATTTTTCCTTTTCCTTTTTCCTTCTCCTCTTTACCGTTTCTTTTTCTCCTCTGAGCTGCCCTCTTTTATTTTTGATCTTATCTTCAGTCCATCTCTCTCTTGTGCAATATTGGTTCACGTTTTGATTCGGTAAGATGAGTAATGTAGTTTTATTTCGTTGTTAGTTTTTTATTGATGTGTGTCGTTAAATGTTGGTTAGGGAAAGATTCAAGGACTCGTAACCATTGTTTGGAGACTTAGGTTCGTGGAATTCTGGTTACTCGATCGAAGGTAAGGTTTTTGAAGGTTTTAGGTTGAACATCTCGTTATAGTTTCGTTTAAGTTTCGTTAGTAACACTGATTTTGGGCAATGGAATACTGATTTTTAGGTTCTGGAGTGTTCGTGGTTGCATTAGCATCGAATCGATACCAGGTGTGTACCCGAAAACGCAGAAAATGGGGTTTTAACGAAATCCAAAAACCTCACTGTCGACGCTACACGGGCGTGTGGTCGCCCGTGTGGTAGGCCGTGTGCCATAACACGAGCGTGTGATCGACGAGGCTAGGCCATGCGCACAAGACACGGCCGTGTGCGACACACGAGCTAGACTGGTCTGGGCCGTGTGACCTACACGGGCGTGTGGGTCCACATGGGTAGTCTACACAGGCGTGTGGGATTCTGGGCCAGGCCGTGTGATCCACACGGCCAAGGCCAAATTGGGCCGTATGGGCCACACGGGCTGTGGGCCCATACGGGCAGGCCACATGGGCGTGTGAGCCCATTTAACTGAAATGTGTTCTAAGGTTGCACGGGTCGCCCAAGTCTACTGTGAACCTGCTGTAGGGTCGGTAAGCACCACTTAGACCCTTAAATGCGTGAACTGTATGTATGATGTATGTACTGAGCATGATGGTTATATGAATAAATATTGAACTGTATGTATATCTGATATTCATGTATTAGCATGTCATATACTGTATGTTGCATTGCATTGGGTTGGGATGTTGATATTTGGAGGAAGAGTACAGAAAGGCTCTCAAGCCTATTATCTGGCAGCTCAGCTGCAATTTACTGATTATGTGCCTCATTAGGTACTACTTAGAGTGTAGGGATGGGTGGGTGTTTTAAACCCCACGTGGAGTGTAGGAATGGACGGAGATGGTGTGTAGATGCTGGTTGGGTAGGACTCTGTTTACTGATAAATGTATATCTGATACTGTTACTGTGATGGGCTCAGGCCCTAATGCATATCTAATACTGAAACTGAAATGGGCTAAAGCCCGAACTGCTACTGAAACTGAAATGGGTTTAGGCCCAGACTGCATTTGGCTGTTTGTTATATTTGTCTGTATTCATATTTTCTGTGAGGATTACACACTGAGTTTACGTAAACTCACCTCTTTCTGTTTTAACTGTACAGGTAATCCCTAGACTTAGACGGATCGGTGCGCCGGAGGACTCAACGGTGACCACATATTTATTGCACTGCTTAAACTTCATTAAAGGTTTTATTCTCTATTTTATGGGTATTTTTTATGTTATTTGGGACTTTTGAACGGTTTACATTTATTCTGGATTTTTAATTGTTTTCGTAAACTTTTGAACTGCAATGAAAACTCGGTTTATTTAAACACAATGTTTTCCTAAACCCAAACGAGTTTCCTTAAATATCACTGTTTTAAAAGCTTCTGCTACAAAATATGTTTTAAGACGAATTAAATTAACGAGAAAGTAGTTTTGAAATTGACGAAAGATAAATAGTGGCTAATAAACGGAAACGGTTTTAACTTAATAAATTCGATTTCAAATTCCATTCGATGTGACATCGCCAGATTCGGCCATAACGTCTAGGCCGGGTTTGGGGTGTTACAGTATTACTACAATTTTGATGTTTAAACTGCAATATCTATTTGGTAGCTCAACTGCACCTTATATGAGTGACATACCACCACAACCCGACGTGATTGGATGGATGGACTCTTGTAGTCCTAATTGGTGTGATTGGTTGGACGGAGTTGGTGTGTAGCTATAACACCCCAAAATTGGGGTTAGAAGAATTAAGGTTTGTAGGATGAGTCAGTGGTTTTGGATAGACTTTTACAATTTTCTTTGCGATTTAGGGAAAAGAATGAGCCTGTCGGTTCAATAGTTAAGCATTTGGTTACTACGTGGTCTTGACTTTGAATCCCATTATGTACAAGTGAGAAATTATTTTTGATATTGATGTCTCTTTAAATTTTATCTTTTATTTAATTTTATTATTATTCTGATATTATTAAAAGCTTCTAAAATAAACTTACCTCACGTTCCCTCACTCTCTTTCACTTTATTTTCGGGCATAGGATCGAAAGCAAGATGCAATATGAATGACAATTATAGCCGCCCCACGACGGTAGATTCGAAATACACATTAATTAATTTCATCGATAAAAGAATAATCAAACGCATTGGAATTTATATCAAAATAGGATAAGTAAATGAAATGATCAAATAAATCGATATTCAACACATATTAAACAATTTAAAACGAAATTAGACAATTAAATAAATTAATGCACGAATAAATAAATCTAATAAACACAAATACTAAAAAACCTAGCTCTTAGACTTAAGTAAGTAAACTCACTAACGTCCCCAGTGGAGTCGCCAAGCTGTCGTAACGTTGCCTACATAAGAGTATGGGGGCCTAGTAAGCAAAGCTTGACACGGAGGGCCTAAACTAACGTAGAGACACTACTAACCAATTAGGGCTAGGTTGGTTAGCCACCTATCTTCTAAAAGTCTAGAATTAATACTACGAAAAATACTAAATGTCTAGACTCGATCTCATCACCAAATTTTGGATTCGGGAGTACGGTTACGTGTGGGGAAGGTTATAGCACCCCCACAGTGCCTATCCGGGGATAGTCCTACGGGATCTTAGGAGCTAGGTTTTTTTTAGTTAAGCATATTAATGTCTTAATCTAGGCTAAAATCTTATGGAAATCTTAAATAAAAACTCTAAAGAAAATGTCTTCGGTTTACTTGTAACTCAATTAAAATGTGTTCACCAAACTTATCTAATTTGAAACCTAAATTAGAGATTTTTACTTTTAAGGGAACCCTAAAGGATACCTAAATAATTCTAGTAAAATACCTTCAATTCCTAAAATTAATTCGATCTTAGAATTCTAAAAAAAAAAAACCTAGAAATTACCAATGAATTAAGAGAAATATTAAAATCCATCTACAACTTATTTGATCTTTTATTATTATTATTATTATTATTATTATTATTATTATTATTATTTAAAAGATTTAATTAATAACGTTAAACCTATCAAGATCTTATGAAAGTATCCTATGCCGGGTTTGTGATTTATCTTACTTTAAAATTCTTGATCTAAGGTTTAAATTCGTCAAAATCCTAAAAATATATATCTTAAATAACATTTATTAGCTTTCTTAAAAAATTTCTAAAATAAAATACTTAAAAAGACCTACTCATGATTTATAATTCATTTACAAAAATCTTTAGTTTAATCTTGAATAAAGTCCTAAAGAATATTTACATATTAATTTAGGATTCTAAAGAGGAATCCTATACGATACTTAAAATTAGTTTAAAACCCTAAAAAATATCTAACATGTTATTTATAATTTTTCTAGGGTAAATGATAGATAAGATCTTAAAGACTAATGTAACATCCCAAAATTGGGCCTAGTAGAATTGGACCTATTGGGCCCATTGGGCCTTGAGCGTAGAAGCGTTTTAAAATTCATGAGAATTTGAGAACGGCATTATTTCAAGTTGGACTTATTAGGAAGGTGATTTTGGAGAGTTACGAGGTTTCTAGGAAGTTCCGGGTTCAAGTTAAGTTATAGGAAAAATTTTGTGTTTTAGCACTTTAAGGAGAGATAGTAAGTGGCATCAAGGCTTATGGAAATAAATGAGTAAATAGCTAGCATAAATGAGCAATTGGTAGAGAGGATATGGTGCCACATGTAGTACGTTGAGGGAAGAGGTTCGAATCCCTTTGTGTGCAATTTTTGACTTATATTTTTGCACTCTTTCCTTAAGTGTCGGCCAAGAGGTATTTATGGCAAGTTTGACTTCTTTATTTTTGGTAAGGTGGCTAAGGAATTAAGGAAAGGTTGAGGTTGGGGAAAGGAATCAAAAGGAAAAGGCAAGTAAGGGGAACAAGTGGCTTATTTCATGGAGAATGCTATGGAAAGTATGGTTGGCAAAATTTTGACCCTTATGGCAATGCATGTGGACGGTTTTGGGGGTAGATAGGTGGCTGAAATTTTACTTTGGCTTTTGGTAGGGTCTTGGTATTGTTTTGGGTCAAAAATCTCATTTGCAACTTTAGTGTCATCTTCTCCCAATTTGCTATTCTCTTTGCCGAAATCTTCTAGCACAATAGTGCATTTTTTTCTTCTCTTTAGATTGGTCATATTCACCTTTTGTCCATCTTCCTTGATAGCCGAAACTTCAAGTTGATTATAAGCAAATTCTTCTTCTTTCTTCTTGATTGCCGAATGCACCAAAACCATTGAGACAAAAATTGTTCACTCTTTATTCCTTGGAAGAACCGAAACCTCAAAAATACACCTTTTTCATCTTTCTATTCCTTTTTACAAAAGTTTACAAACCTTTCTTTTTCTTCTCAAAATCTATACCTCCATAGCCGAATATCATTGTTCATTTCCTTCATAACTGAAACCTTTTCATCATTCTTTCTTTCTTTCTCATTCGAACTATCACTTATTCCTTAATCCATCGGTAAGTGTTATTTCCAAAATTTTATTTTCTTTCTCTTAATGCCGAATTATGCCTTGGTTTGGGATGGTCATATTGACCGAGACCATCATTTTATTCTACTCTCTAAACGTGATCATCTTTCCTTTCGTAGTGTTCAAGTGTGTGGTTGGAAAGCATATTCTTGCCGATTCCTCTCTAGTCTTAAGTCAAACGATTGAAGTCGGATCTACCATCATTAAGGTAAGGGGTTCATTGTTGGATTTTTCGTTATATCTCTATTTGGCTTTGTTGCAAATCAGATTGAAGTTTCGACTAATCGATTATGTTTTAGGGACGAAATCACTCGATATATTCTATTTGCTAATTCTTCGGATATAGTGGTAAGTGATTCAAGTGTAAGTAATACGTTGAGTATGAAATCTTTTGGAAATCCGAGGCTAAATTTTGGTTGGTATTGTTCTAGGATCAATGGAGAGTGGTTCTTTAGGAAATCCAAATATGGTGAGTAATCCCGTACCTTCCGAATACATGTTTGAAATGGTGTGTAATCCCGTACCCTTCCGAATACATGTTTGAAATGGTGTGTGTTCTCACATCTCTCTGATTGTTTGCATGAAATGTTCTGTGATTTGGTCGTAATACCAAAGAAAACCAGAAACCGGCTTCCGTGATCACTCGGGCGTACGTATGTTCGTAGTGGTAACCATATTTTTGCAATGAAACAGTTTTGATCAGCAGCAGTGACGTGATTTCGAAAAATCATGAAAAATAGGAGAAAGGGAATTAGAAAGTGAATAAGATATCGAATCGAAGCTTACTGTGTCTATTTTTATATGGAAGAAACGGAAAAGGAAAAGGAATTTTATATTCTGAGATATCTAAATTTTAGTGAGACTGGTTCTGAATGACTTCGTGGTTCCCTGATCTGTCTTGGTAAAATCGTATAAAATTGTATAAAGTGAATTAAGAGTTATAATTAATATGTATGGACTCCTTATTGAACCTATTTTCAATAGAAACAAGTGGGAGCAGCATATGAAAACCGTACAGTAAGATATTTGAAATTAAGATAAGAGAGGTCAGAATCGTTGGACAGTGAAACAAGGGAAACTTTAAGGAATAAACTGTACTAAATGGTTAAGCCAAAAATTCTGGAAAAATTTTAGTAAGACGATATATGAGTCTAGTTTCAAGGAAAATTTACGGATTTAGATTTCGAGATTCCTAACTCGAGTTATGGTCAGTTTAGTCAGGATGACACAGATGGACAGTTTCGATTTTTATGCCCCACATTAGTAGTTAAGTCTAGGTTGCGAAATTACCATAATACCCTTAGAGGGTAAATTACCGAAATACCCCTGGATTGAGAGATTACCAAATTAACCTTAGTGGGTAATATTATCGAATTACGGAAATGCCCCTATGGGCCGAATTACGGAAATGCCCCTAATGGGCCGATCTGATATATTGCTAAATGGGCCGATCTGATATATGGCTAATGGGCCGATTTGATATATTTTGCTTAATGGGCCGATCTGATATATGGCTAATGGGCCGATTTGATATATTTCTTAATGGGCCGATCTGATATATTGCTAAATGGGCCAATCTGACATATGGCTTAATGAGCCAATTTGATAAAATGCCCTAATGGGCCGATTTTGTAAAGTGTTAATGGGCTGAACTTTTGTCTGATTTAATTATTGTTGTTATATTTGTAAATATCATGATTTGCTATGTATGATGCATCTACATGAATTTGCATGGGTTGGGAAAATGTTGAAGAGAAGAAATTCTGGTGGCACTGCCACAAATATTATGAAAAGCAGTTTGACTGCAGCGATACATTCTGATTCTGGTGGCTCTGCCACAAATTCTGATAATGGTTATGTGCCAACCTATATATGGCTTTGTGCCATCGTGATTATGGCTTTGTGCTAAACGTATTTACCCGAGGCTATGTGCCTAACATATGAATTAACGACTCTGTGTCGATCACTTTTACCAAGGCTGTGTGCCGGTTATATTACCGTATATGATATTCTGGTGATTCAGTCACATTTTGTCTGGTGGCTAAGCCACGTATATTCTGTTATTCTGGTGGCTTGTCCACAATTTGAATTTGATATAAATGGCTAAATGCCTGCGATTGGTGTGTTGGCGGGGTGGGTTGACAAAAGATCCCCACAGGTGTGTTGGATGGTACGGGTGGTGTGTAGCGGTTGGATTATTAGGATGGTTTGGGTTGCTTACATTCATACATTGCACATATATAAATATATTCTGTTTGGAAATGGGCTTTGGTCCAAGTGTATGTTAAATGGGCTTAGGCCCATGATGTTGCTATATGGGTTCAGGCCCAGTGGATGACGGTAAGGGGATTTCACACTCGAGTTCTTGTAACTCACCCCCTTTTCTTAACCCTTGTAGGTAATGCTCGATGGCGAGGACTTGGGCCCATGGATGACTCGGTGGAGGCCATACTTGAAGAAATGGTGTTATTGAATTTTAAATTTCTATTTCCGTTTATTTTATTATTTTTCTATTTTGGTTTAAGTTGTAATAAGGCCTCTGGAGTATTTTATTATCGCTTTATGGTTGATATACTTATTATTTTGCTTAAATTGTTTAAAACGAGAATTTTTCTAAAACTTAAATAAAGGTTTTCCAAAATCGATTAACAAATGGATTTCATAATAAACTTTATAAATATTTTAACACGGAAGTTATTTTCTCGAACTATCAAACAATATTTTCAAAAGTCACAGTTTAAGTTCACTACCTTGATTGTTGACTCATCAATCAATCTCTCAAAAATATTTGTATTTTATCTACGTTTCCGCAACGATTTCAAAATGCTTCTGCAACTCTATTTCTAAACATCACATTTTCGTAAATTGCTTATTTCAAATATGCTCTCGCCACCAAAAAGGTTTTTAAAGATTATTACGTTTTCAAGTAGTTAACAATTGCTTAAGTGTTTTTGGTTTTTAACAAAGAGGCTGAAATTTTCAAACGAGTTTTTTTTGTGTGACACGCCAGATTCGGGCCTAACTTCTGGGCCTGGTTTGGGGTGTTACAACTAACCTAAATTCAAATGTAAAAACCTTATGGTTTCATTAAAATGTAACACCTACTTAACTAACTTCATGTCAACAATTATAGGATAGAAAATGACCTAAAGTTTCCACTTTTAAAACCAATGGTCATAAAATAGGAAAATTAATTAAATTGGCTAAAGTTAATGAAAAGTTAAAACTTTTAAAAATGACAATAATAAAAAAGAAAACTTAAATAAATGAAATAAATAAGACCTTGACATGATGATGATAATAATAACAATAATACACCTTATTCATAATACAATAAAAGTATCAAAGTAACATAAATAAATAATATTAAAATGTATGTAAGGGGAATGTGTAAAAAAACATAAATATAAATAGACATGAAAATAAATAAAGACGAAATAAGAATAAATAAAAATTATACAAGTGTGAATAAATATAAAATATTAAATTAAAGTGTATAATTGACATTAAATATATAATGTATAAATGCAAATGAAAGGGAAGATATAACTGTAAATAATTTATTAAAAATGGAAACAAAATGGCATAACTTGATTTTGGGACTAAAAGATAAAAAATGTGGAAAATAGAGGACTAATATAGCAATTAATTTGCTTTTAATTTATAAATTTTGGATTAAATCGAAGGTTTGAATAGTCAAAAGGGTTATGGGTGTAAATAGGCCAGAGAGTGAGGGCAGTGCTGCAAAAAAAGGGAGTATTTTTTGTAAATTTAAAAAGTAAGGGGGTGGGAATAAATTACCTATATTTGGCACCTATAAATGAAAACAAAATATTTATTCTTTCATTTTAACCTCATTAAAAAAAAAAAAAAAACCTCTTCCTCTTTCTCTTCCTCCTTCTATGTTGGCCATGGCTCCACCATTGGAAAGCCTAACGACTCTCCGGCCTCCGGGGCTAGAGCCGCCGTATACAGTGGCCGGATTTTTTTTTTGCAAAATCAAAGTTTTTTTTTTATAAAAAATCGCTACTTTTCTTAAAAATCAAAACTTTATTTCGAAATAGTTGAAAAAGATCAAAACTTTGTTTTAAAAAAATTAAACTTTTTCTTTAAAATGACTAAAAAATAGATTTTTATTTTAAAAATCTAAACTCTCTTTTTTTAAAAAAAAATCACTATTTTTCATAAAAATCAAAACTTTATTTTGAAATAGTTGAAAAAGATCAAAACTTTGTTTTAAGAATTTAAACTTTTCCTTTAATATGACTAAAAAATATATTTTTAAAATAAAAATCTAAACTTTCTTTTTTTAAAAAAAATCTAAACTTTTCCCAAGATCAAGCCTTTTTAAAAAATATATATTTATTTTAAAAAAGGGAAGGGAAAAAAAGGGGATTTTGGGGGCTCCTAGGGGCAGAAGACTGACGTTTCGGTGATGTCTTTTTCAACAGAGCCCAAACCTGATCCCTCAAGATATGTAGCAAAAAAGAAAAAAAGAAAAGAAAAAAAAGAAACTAGAATGCTTGTTGTTGTTGTTGTTTTTATTTTTTTACCTTTTTTTTTAAGAACAAAATATGAAAAGCCTTCCTTTTTTTCTTCTTTCATTTCATTTCATGTATATATATTGTTTTTTAATCTTGTTTATTTTAAAAAATGATAATAATAATATTTAATAATAATAGTAGTAGTGATGATTATAATAATTTGGGCCCTTGACAGGCCCAAAAAGGAAAGAAAAATATAAAAAAAAACAAATGTCTCAAATTGACCAAAATCGGGCGGGCTTCGAACGGCCCAAGAGAGAACAAAAATTTAAATGGGCCTCCAATCGGGCTCAGACAAAAATGGGTGTCTACACAGCTGATGTACAATCATCTATGGGTCCACACCAAGTATGCCCGCTGCTGACTACGCATAAATATCTGAATTTTCCCTTAAGCGCTGCACTAAGTCCTTTTTGTCCTCTTACATTAATGCTGATGAAATCTTCGCAAACTTCTCTGTGTCATCATAAAATAATTGAAGAGTTTTCGTTACCTCTGCCGCATTTGGCTTGCAAACTCATTCTTTCGCTTTTGAAATCCAGTTGTCCAATCCCAAAACATGACTGGCCACCTCTATCTACTATGAACTCTGGCCTTGTTGCTCTTTGTAACGAGTTTGTTTAACCGACAACATATGACATTGTCAGGCTAACCGCTGATCAGATTTCATGAATCCCACCCTCGTTTTGGTAAGAAATTTGATTTTTATGCAAAAAGTAGTAATCATCATTCTAGCCATTCGCATAATAGGGCACCTAAAAATGGCGTTGTAAGCCATAAAATGGTTTACTACAAAAAATTGAACATATTATGTTATAGTGTGCTTACCATCCCCAAGAGTAACAGGTAGAGTGATACACCTTTTTACCTCAACTAGATGATTAGCGAAGCCATATAAAAGGCATGGTTTTTTGAAAGCTTTCTCTTTCAACCCCATTTGCTGATACGATTCCCAAGTTAAGACTTCTACATCACTTCCACTATCAACCAAAATCCTCTTAACCTTAAATTCAACAATAGTTGTTGTCACCACCATAAGGTCATTTCTTTCCTCATCACACACTGAATCCTCGTCTTTCTTTTTAAATTCCACCCTCTATTTCTCTTGCTGACGTAACCTCTTAGGCGAACTAATAGACATCACACTTCTGAGATACACCTTCCTCTTTGGGTTACACGTCACCCATTCTTCATCTGTGCCAACTATGACATGTATCGTGCCTCTAACCTTCTGCTTTCCTTATTATCCCTTTGCGAACTCTACCCCAATGGCGAAGCCTTCTGTGCTACAAAATTCTTTAGTTCATCGTTTCTAACAGCTTCCTCTATGGCATTCTTCAAAGAAAAACAATATTTTGTTTTATGCCCCTTATCATCATGAAAACTACATCTGTCCCTTGAATTAGCTCTCAACTAACAAGGGAGGGCGCATAGGTGGTGGATTCGACAAAATTCCCAAACTTCTCACATGGTTAAGAATATAAGTACGCGAAGCGTTTAAAGGAGTGTGACCCGCCGTCAATTGTAGTAGTTAATCTTGGTCATTTTCCGCACTTAAGGCACTTGTTTTCTAGGAAATTTAGGGTTTTATATTTCATTTTAGGTAATTAGGACTTACAATTAAATATTAATAAAAATAAGTGTTTTTTTAACACATTTTGTAAGTGTTGTGACCCAAGAGGCCGACACAGGCCTTAGGTTATGCTAATATGTTTAATTGATTTTGTATGATGAAGATATAAAAGCCCAATTGACGTGGAAGAAAATGACGAGTGATGCACAAGCTTCTCGGGACGTCAAAGCACAAAACGAATGACACAAGGCAGAAATTATGTGTCGTGTCACGCCATAGATATGGTGTGGCGTGACACAGTTTGAAGCACTGCCCAAGTATTTTGAGGTTATATTTGTCCACATAATCATACTAAGACATAGGATGTGTCGAAGACCTAATTTAGGCTGCCAACACTTCTATAAATAAGACATTAGAGGTTTGATGTAACTAAGTCGTCCTAGATGCCTTCAAAAACCCTAGTAGTTTAGGAGTAGGATTATATTATTTTTCTTTCGGCTTTTGATAACTTTTTTTCCTCTTGGAGTCAATTTTGATCCAAGAGTTTATTTATATTATTAAATTATATCAGTTTATTTTATTTTGCATTCAATTTAATTATTTATTCCAATCAATCGATTTGCTGCTCTGTTCCTCATTCGATATTCAATCCACGATTATTCAAATCTCTTTTCTCTTCTAAATCAACCGTGTTCTTCACATGGTTTATTCAATTGGAGTTGAGATTATGAATAACATGGGTGCCTAAATCCCTTAGGGGAGATTAACGAGTGGATGAGGATGTGATTAACGGAGGACTTAGTGTTTTCTGAGAGGGATTAGTTGTTATGAATTGCGTGTGCTTAAACCACTAGGATTGATTTTCCTAGGAAGTTATCATAGGCTAGACGAGGTCGGGAGATTAGTCGAACTGAGTATATCATATTTTATCCTGGTTAAGAAACTGAGGTCGGGAGATAAATGAGTATCAACCTATCGATTAATTAATTAGAGGTTGACCGCCTATAAATGTGTTACCGTTTATAGTTAACTAATACACATAAATATAATGAATTAAGAATGGCGGTGTCTGCAAGTGCACGAGTCAAATTGTAATATGGCTTGTACAACAAAATACTTAGGACTATTCTGAGGATCGTACCCAAGAGAGGATGGAATAAATAATGAAAACACTTTTTTACAATAATAAGTCTAATTAGTATTAATTATTTCCTGTATTATGGTGAACCATAGAATAGATTAAGGGAATAAAAACAAAAAAATAACGAAAGGAAATAAATAAAGAAAAATAAGCAAACAAAATAAATTGATAAATCAATCAGGAAGATTAACTCGCTTTAAGGATTGTAACTAATTTTGGATTAAGATTTTAGGGTGGATTAGCCATCGATTAACCAATTATTACCTCTCGGCCTCTAATTAGCTTACTCGAGTGGTTGATACTCGCTTATTTCCCAACCTCGCTTCCTCAACCAGGATAAATTACGATTTACTCAATTTAACTTATCTCTCGACCTCGTTTAGCCTATGATAACTTTATTAGGGTTGTCAAGCCTAACAGTTTAAAACACATAATTTATACCAACTAATCCTCTTGGGAAACCCTAAATCCTCCGTTAATCACATACACAACCACTCGTTAATATCCCCTAAGGGATTTAGCCACTTATGTTAGTCATAATCTCAATTCCAATTGAATAAACCATGTGAGAAACATGATTGATTCTGAGAAGAAAAGAGATTTGAATAATTGTGGATTGAATATAGAATGGGGAACAAAGTAGTAAATCTCTTGATTTGAATAAAGAAATAAAAAGAATGCAAAAGAACTTAAAATGAAATAATTGAATAATATAAATAAATTCTTAAATCAAAACTGATTTCAAGAGGAAAACATGAAAGTATTGAAAAGCTGAAAAGAAAATAAACTAAAATTGCTTCTAAACTACTAGGGTTTTTGAAGGCGTCTAGGATGACTTGATTACTTTCAACCCCTAATGTCTTATTTATAAAGCTGTTGACAGCCCAAACAAATAAGTTTGATTGTGCGGACGAAAATAACCCCAGCAAACTTGGGCAGCACGTCGACTTGTGTCGTGCCACACCTCTTGCGTGGCGTGACACGACACCAAAGGTCTTCCTTGTATTGTCTATTTGGTGCTTTGACATCTTGGAAAGCTTGTGCATCACTCGACCTTTGCTTCCACGTCAATTGGACCTTTATATCTTCATCCTACACACTCAATTGAACCAATTAGCACAACCTAAGGCATGTGTTGGCCTATTGGTCACAGCACCTAGAAAATGTATTTAAAAACACTTAATTTTATTAACTTTTATTCCTAAGGCCTAATTTTTGAAAACATAACTTAAAATACTAAATTGCTTAGAAAACAAGCTCCTTAAGAGTGGAATGAACTCGAATTAACTATTACATTTGACGGCAGGTCAAATACCCCTGCACTTAAGTCTTTGCTTGTCCTCAAGCAAACTACCCAAAAATAAAAATAAAAACCGAAAAAAACTAAAACTGAAAACATACAAATAAAATGTACTTAAGCTAGCTTGATAAACGAGATCGGATCGGAGCAATGACATTAGGAAGATTTGCCTAAATATATATCTTTAGCTAGAAATTCAAATAATTCAAAGTTATTTACATCTATACTAAATAGTTTAATAAATTACAAAGTAAACAAGTCAAAGAAAATTAAATATATTCCTCCATCAAAATGTATATATGAATATAGTACTTATTTTTGCAGAGCATAGTCAGTTCAAATATTTTTTTCCTACTCGGTTTATTTTTGTCCATACTTTAAACTCTAATACAATAATATTTCCTCGATAACCCTTATGATGATTTTTTTTATTTGTGCCAATACAATCGAGATTTTTCTCGGGCACTTTTTATAAGGATTATACTAGTTATACTTCACCGTTTCATTAACCATGTATTTTAATGAGTATTTTCTTTTTAATTCGAACATCCTATATTTCTACAAATATAATTATTTATTTGTATCTACCTTTATCACTTGGTATATTTAATTTATTTTACCTATTTATAGTCTGATAAACTAAACTAATTAGTCTAATTATAAACAACCTAAATTATTTAGTTTCAGACTAAATTTATAATTTAAACAAACAACCTAGGTATATGCTCCTAACAATAACTTGTATTTCCACAAGCTCAAGCACAAACACGTAGTTAAAAACTAAAAAAGAAAAAGAAAAGAAATACAATAAGGAAAGAAAATTTTTAAAATTTTTGAATTTTCCTAAGTCAACCCCCCACTTTATTCGACACATTGTCCTCAATGTGCAACTAAAAATATAAAGGAAAGATGTTACCCGATTGGCATGATACTTTCAATCTTCAATTGGTGGGACTACTCCTCCTTTCGGTTTTGGCTCATAATGGTTATGCCATAAAAAATTGTGGGGTTCCTAAAAAAAAAAATTAAAGACACAAATATTTATAACAAATAATAATTCCTAACTAATTAAAGCAAAAGCAAAAAATTAAAAATCATCCAAAAATAAAGTACAAAATTTCGAAAAAATTGTTAATAATTAGTCAGAATCAGGATCTGATTCCACCACTAGCTTCCAAATGCTCCTCTTTTTTTCTTAATGTGATCAAATTTATTATTTTCATTTGTGGTCGATATGCGATTATTTTGCTTACTTCTTGTCGCTTCCCTCAAGTTATTATCTCGAGTAGCATTGTCTAGCATTGTAGTATGCCTACCGCTTGATGTTGATTTTTCAATTTCACTCTTCATCTGGTTTGCTGCATTCCCGTTCGCGGTTGTGTTGTTGAACGATTGTGGGTATGGTGTTGTCCACGGGGTAGTTTATGCCATATCATCTAGCATAGTGTTCCGCAATTGTCTTGATGTAGGCAATACCCTACACAGTATATTCAAGATGTGCTCGAATGTTGTCCACCCTTAATGTAGCTTGATCTTTATTTTTGTCACTAGCTTGCCATTGATTTGTGGGCTTGACAGTCTTGGAGTGATTTCCCCTAGGGTATACTGTGGCCATTGGAAGTCTTTAATTCCATATTTCTCAGCTGCTCGGGTTGCTAACTTTCCATGTTCTTGATTACATGCAGCTTGATATTCCAAGTGTTGTTGTATTCTCACGATTGTTTCTTCCAATGTATACTTTTGAAGATGTGATACGCTACTTCTTGCTTTTATTGCGTCCATGTGTGGTTTGAATGGATCGGAGTTTCCATTTTTGCTTCGTCTTGCTACCATTCGGTGTTATTTCACAAATAACTTGTTTAGGCTTGGTAGGGAAAAACTACTATATTCGGGAGAATATTTGAGGTTAGGGGCTTGGAGGGTGTTGGTTGTTGATAAAGACATTATATAGAGGCGTTCTATGGTTGAATTTTCTGTGCAAACTTGGGAGATATTTTTGAAGATCGCGTCGAACCAAAATCGAAAAGTTTTCAAAAATGGCTTGTATGTCGTGCACGACAATAATTTCCCCTGTTTGTATTGAATTCAACGATGTTTCGTGCCATAGATAGGATGTAGTGTGACACAAAAATGACTTTTTTGCATTTTTGGGGTTCACGGGGCTTGTGTCGTGCCATGGTATTGTAGTGTGACAACACGACTTCAATTTGGCCTCTCCGAGACTTGTAGAGAGTCCTTGGTTGCCCGTACATGCACCCTACTCACATCTACTTCCTCTATTGTCATCAGGACCTTGTTTCTGACCAATTTTAACACAAAATAACTAATCTAATTCCTAATCTAACAAATTAAAAACAAATTAGTATACAATATTTTACAATTTGATTAAGTTCGATGGTTAGAAATATATGTCGTGCTACTAGACTTGTCCGGCAAATCCTTAAATTTTACCATCGACTTCATCTTTCGGTCTCGCCCATCTCAGCTCTTCCATTTGCTCCATCTTCCACCGGAGTCTCGTTATTTGTCTCGTTCCTTTGTAATCTGGTCTCCTACACCAACACAATTGAAGCGATACCTTCGATAAAGGCTGTTAGGGGTCAAATTTAATATTACCTAACATTCATCCCTAGCTAATCCCTCACTTTGGGAATCACGACCATATTTGAACACCTGTATTTCTTTATTAATCTTTATGATTAGCTCGTTTTGCTCGAGATCGATAGTCGATTTAGAAGTGTCCAAAAATGGCCTACCCAACAGAATGGGGATTTCTCGATCTTCTTCAAAGTCGAGTACTACAAAGTCAACAAGAATTATGAATCCCTGTACCTTGACCAATACATCCTCGAGTGCACCTTTTGGGTGTACCAAGGATCTATCAGCTAATTGTAGCATTATCGATGTACTTTTAAGATCCCAGAGTTAGAGTTTTTGATAGATTGATAATGGCATCAAATTTATGTTATCCCTTAATACGTAAAGGGCCTTGCTAAAGTGTTGATCCCCTATCTTAATTAAAATCATAAATTTTCCCAGATCTTTTAACTTCGAGGGTATCTTCTTAGTGATTAAGGTGTTGCATGAAGCATCAGTGTCAATTTGCTCATCTTTTTTTAGTTTCCTATGTCGTTTCATAATTTCCTTTAAATATTTGACATATTTCAGAATTTTGTCTATGATCTCTAATAATGATAAATTGACATTAAGGGATTTAAATAAATTAAGAAAATTTAATAATATCTACCTCATCCCTCTTTTGCTTGTCCTCTAATATCATCGGGAACGGTATCTTTGTTGTGCTTGAGTTTGATGATCATTGATTTCAGAGTTTTAAATTTATAATGATTGAACTTGGAACTAACTATAACAACGATTGAGGCAAGTGCACCTATCGAACAGTAGTATAGCTTAGGCAAGACCGGATTGTCGAACCCAAAGGAACCAAAAGTACTAATACTAACTTTCTTTTTATTATCTAGCCTAAAATAAGTGAAGTTGTTATTTAATCTAAATTTAACTAACTAATAAGATAAAGACGCAAAGACAAAAAGAATGAATTGGGGAAATACTGTTGAAAAAAACTCAATTGATTAAGACGATACCCTTAGGAAGAATCCACCTAGACTTCACTTGTTATCTAACTCTGAACCAGACGATTTATTCACTTGACTTGATCCGTAAGACTCCCTAATGTATATTAAATCCTCTCTCGAAGCGAATAACGTCTAACCCTAGGTTGATTAATTGAAATCTCTTTCTAATTAAAACCCCTAGAATTGCATTAACTCGATCTATGGACTCCCATATTAGGTTTCACCCTAATCCGGCAAAATCTCGTCACCCTATCTCTAGGCGCGCGATCAACTCTGCTTAATTATGCTAGATCTACTCTTAAGCAGGGACTTGTTCTCCTCCACCTAAGCACATCAAACTTGAATCAATATCCCAGAAATATCAACACAAGAATTAAGAACACATAATTAAGAACAAATCAAGTATTTATCATATAGTTCAAGAAAAGCGATAACAAGATTCATCTAAGTTTCATCCCCTTGTGTATCGAAGGGTTTAGTTCATAATAATAAAAAAACATCTCGAGAAGAAAAGATAAAACAAAACATAAGAAATCCCCAAAACCCCCTGAAGGAATTGAAGGAGAGATCCGCCGTCTTGAGTAGAATTCCGGCTTCTTGAGATGGATCAACTGGCTATCTCTGAGTGTTTCCCACAAATCTGACCTTTTCGGCTCGGCTCCTTGGCCTAGCTCACCGCCCCATTCTAGGTTATACTTAGGGTGTTTATATAGGCTTTTGAAATAGGTTTCTTTGCCCCTAAGTATCCTTTTCCGAGTGAAATTGCTCTTCTCCACGACAGGTACAAGGCCATGGCACACGCCCGTGTGAATCGTCTTTAGGCCGTGTTCTAGTCTATCAAGGAGACACGGCCGTGTTGGCTCAAGTCCAGGCCGTGTCGATTTTCACTTTGGCCCAATTTGGTCCGTTTTGAGCTCGTTTCTCGTTCTTTCCATCCTCCGGTGCTTTCCTAAGTATAAAACATGAAAAGAAAGGATTAAGAGCACCTTTTTTACATAAATCAAGGGATAAATCATCCAAAAGTATGCTAAATGTGGGATTAAAATATGTTACTTTTACGGTTTATCACATACCCCCCACACTTAAGCTTTTGCTTGTCCTCAAGCAAAATTCTCAACTTACAATTAAAACGAACTTTCCATGATGCAATATTCCTATCAACAATGTCTCATCATAATTCATAGATAATTTATACATGGATAATTTAACTCAAAGAGTCCTAAAGATTCAAACAATATAAGTCATACATTTGTAGCACAAAACATACGTGTTTCCCCTCATCTAAATAATTACCTCTGATCCAAAACCTACAAGGATTGACATCCTCACAAAAGATTCACTCAAATCACTCGAAGTGTTTAAGGTTCAGAATTAAGCACTCAAATGTCAAACCTGAAAAGTTAATCCCATAGGCTTGCATGAAAATCAAATCTCTACCACTGTAATATGAGATGATACACAAATCAAAAGGTCTTTGAAAGGGTTGTAACGGGGCTTGGGTTAAGGTGTGGATAAAGGCTTAATTAGAGGGTTAAAATCGAGATTGAATCGAAAAATTACCTAACTAGAAAAAATGAACTGATAAATAAATAATTACATGAATTGAAACTTTGAAACTAATAATACGAGCTTCTTCTTCAATAAATAGACTTCAACTGTATAAGCTCCCTTTTCATCATACTAATACTGAATATACTTCGATGTTTTTTTTAAGAACAAATCAAGTAATAATAAAGAACTTTAACAACTGAAATAAAGAACATAGTTAGGCAACTGATCAAATCAAATCTCGACAAAAAAGGGTAGTCAAAAAGAATGGTGATAACAAATACAAAGGGTTTTGGGTTAATATTAGTGGGTGAGTCAATTAAAAGGGTTGTTAGGATCAAAGGGATTCACTAGGGGTTAATTATGAAGGTAGGCTTTTTATGGAGTAAGTGGGTTAAATCCTAGGTGCCTTTATCATTTCTGTATATCAAATCAAAGATGTGGTCTCAACATGTATAATCAAGGCAAGTTCTAGAATAACAGTTCAATGTTGACACACTCATAATCAAAAAGTGAGCATGAAAAAGGATATATGCTCTTATAAGGCTCAAAATCTCACAAAAATTATGGGTATTTTGATATCAACCTCGTAAATTTCAAATTTCAAAGTAATATTCAAATTCAGGTTAACAACCTAGAAAAAAAAATTTTAATTCTGAGAAATAGACTTATCACGCTTGATTCTCTAGTATATTAGAATTTAATTATCAATGTACAATTATCAATGACTTAATATAAAACATATCAATAAAGATCATAAGTCATGGAAATTTCATTCTAATGATAATATGAGAAACTTACTTTAGAAACAAGACATAATTCAGGGATTTGAGAATAACGCAAAAAGTTTGACACCTAATTTCAGGAGTTTGAGAATAATGAAAAAAGTTAGGCACCTTTTTAGGTTGTTCACCCCCCCCACACTTAAGATGTACATTGCCCTCAATGTACAAAGATATATATATAGACAATTAAGTATAAATAGAAAAGATATGGAGAGAGGTGAAACTCCCTGAATTATGGATGAAATCCTTGAATTGGAGGTGAAAGATAAGTTGGAGGGGTCGTTCTTGATGACAATCCTGCGCTAGATGAAGAAATTGGGTAGCTCATGGAGGATTAGCCAGGATATAATAATAATAATTAAAACTATACTAATTAAATAATTAAAGAAAAGCAAGCTAAAGTGAAGAAAAATAAAAAATAAAATAAAATTAAAGGAAAATATGGATGGACCGTAGAGTCCTTATTGTTGGATGGTTTGCGAGGTGGGCGTGATTTCTAAGGCTGCGGTGAGTTGGTGGTCGCGGTTTCGGTGTGATTCCCTAACAGCCTTTAGAACCTAAAATTAAGAAACTAAAATAAAATAAACTAAATTAAGCATAAGAGTGTTAAAGAAAAGGAAAATAAAGGAGAAGAGTAAAGAAGAAGAAAAATTAAATGGTCTCTAAGACCCTTGGTTTGTCGAGTAAATGAAGCGGCTTATGTAGATCGGTCTCCCGTGGGGAGATTGTGCTTGGTTCCTTCCGCTTTTTCGACATCGATGTGGTAGATCAAGGGTTTTGTTAGGAGAGGAATGGGAAAAATGAAAATGGTGGAAAGTTGAGAGTTAGTAGGAGAAGAGAAAAAGGAGGGGGTTTAAATAGATTTTCAAGCCTGGTACAACCCCACGCTTGTGTACCGTGGGCGTGCTGATTCACACGGTCGCCTCGCACGGCAGTGTTATGCATCGTATTGTTTCTCCCACGCCCATGTTTTGGTTACCACGCCCGTGTGTAAACTACCAGTGTCGACCACGGCCGTATCGCACGGCCGTGTTGGGTGTCGTTCATGTCTCCCACGCCCATGTTCAAGTCACCACGCCCTTGTCCAACCTAACAGTGTCGGCCACGGCTACGTTGCACGGCCGTGGCGGGGTAGTTGGGTCCGTGACTCGAAGATATGATTCGTCCTGACTCGTACCATCTCTGCAGTGTCAGTACGGAGATTCGGTACTTCCACACGGCCACAGCCACGGCCGTGTGTAAGGCCGTGTGGTCTGGAAATTGGTCTTTGGTTAGTTTATAGTTAGTTGCTTCATATGAGAAATAAAAGTGAAAAGAAAATAGAATAAACTAAAATATAAGAAAATTAGAGTTAGTGCTCGGGTTACCTCCCGAGAAGCGCTCGTTTATAGTCTTAAGCTAGACTTACCTCTCACTCGCATCATCAGGGTGGTTTGAGGAGTTGAAAGTCCTTCCTCATGCTATCAGTTTCATTATCATAATAGTGTTCAAGGCGAGATGTGTTTATATTGAAAGTACCAAAAGTAGGATTACTTACCTCGACTGTTCCGTATGGGAAAACACTGATTACCCTAAATAGGATTTCTTTGTTAGTGTTAGGGTCAGGAGGAGATATTCGAGGGTCTACTTTATCAATCAATACTTGATCTCTGATTTTGAACTTTTTGGTCGCATGTAGTGGTTTTGGTTCTGCTTTGTGTATCCCTAATTTTTCCTTAAAATGCGTCTTCCACTCGTCTAGATCGTCGAT
Organism: Gossypium sturtianum; assembly: GCA_025698515.1. Lineage (NCBI taxonomy): Eukaryota > Viridiplantae > Streptophyta > Magnoliopsida > Malvales > Malvaceae > Gossypium > Gossypium sturtianum. The sequence goes on from CM046952.1 coordinate 45,560,999, forward strand.
CTGAATCCTTCGTTCCTCACGAGTTATTTCTTTGTTAACACTGGGTCTAGGACCAGGTTCAGTTGTATTATTTTGTGGTGCTTCCTGAAAAGAAGGTTTAACCGAATGGTTATCAATAAAATTTGTTTTCTCACCTTGGTTACTCGTTGTTCTAGCCGAATCAAGAGCTTTGAGAGTGACTGTCTCATTACCTACACGAAGTATGAGTTCTCCTGCATCAATATCAATTTTAGTCCTGGCAGTTGCTAAAAATGGTCTTCTTAAGATTAAGGGGATACTATTGTCCTCATCCATGTCTAAAATGACAAAGTCTACTGGGAATACGAATTTTTCAACTTTTACGAGTACATATTCGATTATACCCCTAGGAATTCTAGCAGTTTTGTCAGCTAGTTGAATGCTCATCCTAGTTTGTTTGGGTTTCCCTAGACCTAATTGTTTAAACAATTTATAAGGCATGACATTTATGCTTTCCCCTAGATCAGCTAACGCATTATCAATAGATAAACTACCAATTAGGCATGGAATTGTAAAACTCCCTGGATCTTTTAATTTCCGTGGTAGTTTATTTTGCAATATTGTCGAGCACATTGAGTTTAGTTCCACGTGTGATGCCTCGTCTATCCTTCGCTTGTTCGTCAAAAGCTCTTTTAAAAATTTTCTAGAATCTGGCATCTGCGAAAGGGCTTCAAGTAGCGGTAAGTTAATATGTAATTTCTTTAAAAGTTTAAGAAACTTACCAAATTGTTCCTCTATATCGTCTCTCTTCATCGCTTCGGGATAAGGAATGCGAGGTTGGTACTTTTTGATTACCAGTTTTGGCTTTTCTTGTGTTACCTCAACTTTACCTTTCTCTACCTCGTTTTCTTGTATTGGATTGGGTTCATCTAACCCTATACTATCATGAGCTGTGATAGCTTGGATTTGCTCCTTTGGGTTAATCTCAGTGTTGCTTGGTAGACGCCCTTGCGGTCGTTCGGAAATTATCTTTGCAAGTTGTCCAACTGTCTTAGTAAGTTCCCCAACTTGACTTTTGATCTCCTTAATTGATGCCTGTTGATTCTTAAGGGTGGTTTCAGTGTCTTGGAGACGGTTATCTGTGGCTGCCATGAATTTTGTCAGCATCTCTTCAAGGTTCGGCCTCTTTTCCTGTGGATAGAGATGATTTTGGAAATTTTGAGGAGGTTGTTGTCTTTGAATTCCTTGATTTCCTTGACCTCCCCATAAAAAATTTGGGTGGTTCCTCCAACCTGGATTATAAGTATTACTATAAGAGTTATTATTAGATCTAAAATTATTACCTATATAGTTCATCTGCTCGCTTTCTATGCCCGGTTGGTAGGGTGGGTACTCAGGATTCACCACAGTTCCACTTGCGCCGCACTGCATTACTGGATGTACCTACGAAGAACACAAACTATCAAGCTTTTTATTCATCATCTCTACCGTGTTGATAGCATGGTTCTTTGCGTCGAGGTTGAAAACTCGGCTGATTTTGTTGGTTTTGTCCTTGTAACACGCCAGCGATAGTTATTCGGTGACATCTCTTCAATAAACTCGTAAAGGTACGCCGGGAGTTACGTTGTTCGAGGTTCCACCGGCGGTTGAATCAATTAGTTGCCTCGTTGAGGGGTTTACACCGTTATAAAAAGTTTGAACTTGGAGCTACAAGGGTAAACCATGGTGCGGACACCTTCTCAAGAGATCCTTGTATCTCTCCCACGCATCGTATAATGTCTCTAAATCCATCTGTACAAAAGAAGAGATATCATTCCGTAATTTAGCCATTTTGGCCGGTGGAAAATATTTTAATAAAAATTTTTCGGTCATTTGATCCCATGTAGTGATTGACCCTCGTGGTAACGAGTTTAACCACTGTTTGGCTTTATTCCTTAATGAAAAGGGAAATAACCGAAGCCTTATGGCGTCATCAGAAACGCCATTTATTTTGAAAGTATCACAGAACTCTAGAAAATTAGCTATATGAGTATTTAGGTCTTCGTCCTGCAAACCATCAAATTGAGCAAATTGTTGAATTATTTGTATAGTGTTAGGCTTTAATTCAAATTTATTAACAGCTATAGCAGGCCTAACAATACTCGATTCAGCTCCTGTTAAATGTGGTTTAGCATAATCATACATAGTACGCGGAGCATTATTTTCTGCCACATCTTGTGGTGGTGGATTATTCTCGTCCATCCCTTCAGTAGGATTAGATCTGCCTTCTCGCTCTTTTTCTGTGTAATTTATGGCTCGCATAATTTCTTTGCGATTCCTGCGAGCGGTAGCTTCAATATCACTGTCATATACTAGTGGTCCTCTCAGGTTCCTTCTAGTCATAAACTAGAGGTACCTGTTAGGAAAAGAAAGAAAGAAAATTTAGCAAAGTTAAAAACAAAACAAAAACAAAAGTAAATTGCGGAAAATAATGGCTAAAGTAATAAAAATAGAGCTTTCTTAATATTTTAGTTCCCCGGCAACGACGCCAAAAACTTAATCGTTGATTTCAGAGTTTTAAATTTATAATGATCGAACTTGGAACTAACTATAACAACGATTGAGGCAAGTGCACCTATCGAACAGTAGTATAGCTTAGGCAAGACTGGATTATCGAACCCAAAGGAACCAAAAGTACTAATACTAACTTTCTTTTTATTATCTAGCCTAAAATAAGTGAAGTTGTTATTTAATCTAAATTTAACTAACTACTAAGCTAAAGACGCAAAGACAAAAAGAATGAATTGGGAAATCTTTGTTGAAAAAACTCGGTTGATTAAGACGATACCCTTAGGAAGAATCCACCTAGACTTCACTTATTATCTAACTCTAAACCAGACGATTTATTCACTTGACTTGATCCGTAAGACTCCCTAATGTATATTAAACCCTCTCTCGAAGCGAATAACGTCTAACCCTAGGTTGATTAATTGAAATCTCTTTCTAATTAAAACCCCTAGAATTGCATTAACTCGATCTATGGACTCCCATATTAGGTTTCACCCTAATCCGGCAAAATCTCATCACCCTATCTCTAGGATCGCAATCAACTCTACTTAATTATGCTAGATCTACTCTTAAGCAGTGACTTTTGCTCCTCCACCTAAGCACATCAAACTTGAATCAATATCCCGGAAATATCAACACAAGAATTAAGAACACATAATTAAGAACAAATCAAGTATTTATCATATAGTTCAAGCAAACGATAACAAGATTCATCTAAGTTTCATCCCCTTGTGTATCTCAAGGGTTTAGTTCATAATAATAAAAGAAAACATCTCGGAAGAAAAGATAAAACAAAACATAAGAAATCCCTAAAACCCCTGAAGGAATTGAAGGAGAGATCCGCCGTCTTGAGTAGAATTTCGGCTTCTTGAGATGGATCAACCTGGCTATCTTCGAGGGTTTCCCACAAATCTGACCTTTTCGGCTCGGCTCCTTGGCCTAGCTCACCGCCCCCTTCTAGGTTATACTTAGGGTGTTTATATAGGCTTTTGAAATAGGTTTCTTTGCCCCTAAGTATCCTTTTCCGAGTGAAATTGCTCTTCTCCACGACAGGTACACGGCCATGGCACACGCCCGTGTGAATCGTCTTTAGGCCGTGTTCTAGTCTATCAAGGAGACACAGTTGGCTCAAGTCCAGGCCGTGTCGATTTTCACTTTGGCCCAATTTGGTCCGTTTTAAGCCCGTTTCTCGTTCTTTCCATCCTCCGGTGCTTTCCTAAGTATAAAACATGAAAATAAAGGATTAAGAGCACCTTTTTACATAAATCAAGGGATAAATCATCCAAAAGTATGCTAAATGTGGGATTAAAATATATTACTTTTACAGTTTATCATTTGACATTACCGAATTGGGCACCAGTTCGGTTACCTTCTCGATCGACTTATGGTGTTCGACTTGGTCCTCTTTCGTGGTTTCGTTGGCCTTTTTGGTAACATCCTCCTCTTCGTGGATGGGCATGATTGGTGGCTTTAGTGACTTTCCTGATCGCAACGCGATCACTTTTGTGTGCTCTTTTCCATCTCTCTGAGGGTTGTTTTCCATATTACTAGGGATATTTTGACCACTTTGTTTTTGAAACATTGTCATGAGCTGGCTCATTTGGTCACAAAGGTTTTCCATTCGAGATTTGAGTCGTCCACATGTAGATTAGACTTGTCGAATGTCCATTTCCATTATTTGTATCTCTCCTTCTAGCCGATCGAAACTTTGATCACATGCAATATGATTGTAGCACCCCTTACCCGTATTCAACGCCGGAACATGATACGAGGCATTACCGGACTTACATCACCAGAAAAAATACAAATCGAGTCATAAATTTGCATCCAATTTAATTTTTTTTGTAATCAATCATAAAATCCCTAATACGAGCCTACGAGGCACAAAACATTCTTAGAAAGTGGTTTGGGACTAAACCGAGCACTTAGGAAATTTTTACAAAACTTAGAAAACTTTTTCTATGAACATGGGTCACACGCCCGTGTGGTTTGGGACACGCCCTTGTGGCAAGCCGTGTGGTCACACACGCCCGTGTCCCTAACCCGTGTAACTCTCTGTTTTGCAATGCATGAACAAATTGAGGTCACACGGCCAAGTCACACGCCCGTGTGCTAGGCCGTGTGGTTAATTTAATTTTCATAAAATAGGTGCAGACTTCACATGGTCGGGACACACGCCCGTGCTTGAGGCTGTGTCCCTCACACGGCTGAGACACACACCCGTGTCTCTGCCCGTATGCTCAATTCTGAGCATTCTGTTTCTCAAAATTAGGGAAAATGGGATACACGGCCGAAACACATGCCCATGGGGTAGACCGTGCGTCACATATGGCCTAGACACACGCCCGTGTGTCTACCCGTGTGGACAAAATAAAAGCTATTTACCAAGCCAATTGTCACCCTCATTTGCACATAAACACCCACAATCTTATTGGCGCAAACCATGGCATATTTAGGCAACAAAACATCCACAAACAAGACCAAATCATGTCATATCATTATCCACACTCAACATTCTTACAACATCATATTTGCCTAACAAAATCATACAAAACTCACATTCTACAAGTTCCAATATGGCTACCAATCACATGCATGATTTTACCTAGAGATAATTGCATATGCATGCATTTATAAATATATGTAAGCTTACAACCAATTCAACCAAAATGAGCCAAGTCACATGGCCAAATACCACATCAAACCTTTGACAATTACAAGCCAATACATTTGGCCAAATTCATAATGACACGTATAACAAAATGACCAAGTCCCTATACATGCCATATTCTCAAAATGTTTAAAATCATCGATACCCAAAATGACATATGATAGTGTGAGGTGATCTCCAACAAATCCCCAATTCGAGCTAGCTTGGTGACACTAAAAAACATGGAAATAAAACAGAGTAAGCTATATAGCTCAGTAAGCTCGTATAAAAGAAATAAGCAATCCTTACCATGCATTAACATGCAAGTAATTTAACATAAGATAATGCAATTTACCAAAATCTCATGATCATAATTCACTTCCATCACAACTTACCTTGAAATCGTCATTTCACGAATTAATAAACATAAGCTTTAAGTACATACTTGTACCATCTCGTAATAATTTCATACTTAGTCTCATCGTCGTTATTCCCAATGAACCACTCGAAATAATAATATCGGATACTCGGGAAAACCTTGCACACAAGGTGCCACATATGTAGCCATTGCTACCTCTATCTCATAACACATATATGCTCACTCTCGAGCCATTAACGGGTCTACTCACACAAGCTGTCAGTCAAGACGTAGCTACTCGGTGCTGCTCACACAAGCTGTCAAGTAACCGCAACATATGCCGGTATACTCAGCCACCGGTAGGACGTACATGACCAGCACCCGGATCACATAACAAAAAACCCTAGTGACATGTCACTTGTATCCTAATTTATTCCTAAGGTTCGATTGGGATTTCTCGCTTGCCTAATCATCGTCAAATGTGTCTGTAAGGTCGATTTCACAATTCATGCATAGATTAAAGCATTTAAAATACATTTAAAGTAAAGCTTATTTAACATACGAACTTACCTCGGTTACAAAAACTGCCAAAAGGATCTATTCGTCAGTTACTCTGTTTTTCCCCCGATCTAGACCCAAATTTTTTTTTCTTGATCTATAATACCACATTTAACTTATTTAATCATCACATTATTCAATTCAGCCCAAAAACACATTATGGAAAAATTTACATTTTTGCCCCTAATTTTTCAACATTTTACAATTTAGTCCCTAGGCTCGTAAAATGAATTTCATTACAACCCAAGCCTAGCCAAATGTTGTTTGTACTCATAACAGCCCAGATTTTTCATTTATTCACACTTTTATACACATTTTATCGACTTTTACAAATAAGTCCCTATTTGACGTTTTTACCGAAAATCACTTTATAAAAGTCGTTTAACAATCAAAAAACATGCATTTTCTACCATCAAACATCAAAATACATGCACGTCCAACATGGGTAAAATTTTAGACTTTAATTTTCTTTCAAATTAGTCCTTGAAATAGCTAAATCAAGTTACAACGATCTCAAAAATATAAAAATCATTAAAAACAAGTCAAGAACAGACTTACAATCGAGCTTGGAAGCTTGGACAAAACCCTAGCTATGGCTTCTCCTAAATTTCGGCGATGGAGGAAGAAGATGGACAAAATTTTTCCTTTCTTTACTTATGAGTCCATTTAATAACCAATTTACTAAAATACCCTTAATGCATAACTTAAAAATTTTACCTGGCCATGTCCATTTTTGTCCATACAAAAATGTAATGGTCTAATTACCATTTAAGGACCTCCAAATTGAAATTTCATAGCAATTAGACACCTTCAACTTATAGAATTCAAGTTTTACACCTATTGCAATTTAGTCCTTCTAGTCAAATTGAGCACTCAATCGATAAAATTTCTTAACAAAATTTTCACACAATCATTCTATCATGCTGTAGACCTTAAAGAAATAATAATATAAATGTTTCTACTTTGGATTTGTGGTCCCGAAACCACTGCTCTGATTTGACCCAAAAACGGGCTTTTACTTCTCTCCTCCCTTTAGGGATTTTCGTCCCCAAAAATCTTACCAGAAAATAGGTTAGTGTACTATTTTCTCATAGCTTCCTCAAGTTCCCACGTAGCCTCTTCAACTCCGTGTCGTTGCCACAAAACCTTCACTAGAGCTATGCTTTTATTTCTGAACTGTTTAACCTCTTGAGCTAACACTTAGATCAGTTCTTCACCATATGTCATATCGGGTCGAATCTCAATCTCTGTTGGTTAAATTACATGCGAAGGATCTGATCGATATCGTAGCAACATCGACACATGAAATACATTGTGAATTCTTTCCAACTCTGACGGCAAAGCTAGTCGATATGCCACTGGCCCTATTCTTTCAATAATCTCATATGGCCAAATGAATCGCGGGCTCAACTTGCCTTTGCGACCAAATCTAAGAATTTTCTTCCACGGTGATACTTTCAGAAACACTTTATCACCAATTTGAAATTCGATATCCTTCCGTTTCAAATCCGCGTATTATTTCTGTCGATCTGAAGCTACTTTCAAGCAATCACAAATTACTTTCACTTGTTGACAAATCAAACACCTTGTTACAAACTCTGAAATGTCTCGTTTCATGCCTGACCACCAATACAATTCCTTCAAATCATTATACATCTTTGTACTTCCAGGTTGAACAGATAAACAACCATTATGTGCCTCATAAAGAATTTTCTGAATCAGTTCAGTATCTCTAGGTACACAAATCCTACCTGGGAACCTCAAACAATCATTTGATCCAATCTGATATTCTGAATCACTATTCAATTGGCACTGAACTCTTTTAGCTTGCAACTCATTATCATCTTTCTGAACTTCACAAACTTGCTGAAGAAATACCGGTCTAGCTTTCAACTCGACCAAAATCGATCCGTCATCGGATAAGGCTAATCGTGTATTCATCGCCCTCAAATCAAACAAAGACTTTCTACTTAAAGCATCTGCGACTATGTTCGCTTTCCCCGGGTGATAGTCGATCACTAATTCATAATCTTTCAACAACTCGAGCCATCTCCGTTGTCGCAAATTCAAATCTTTCTGAGACATCAAATACTTTAAACTCTTGTGATCAGTAAAGATGTGACACTTCTCACCAAATAAGTGGTGTCTCCAAATTTTTAAGGCGAACACAATAGCGGCTAAATCCAAGTCGTGCGTCGGATAATTCTTTTCGTGCGATTTCAATTGTCTCGAGGCATAAGCTACCACTTTACCCTCTTGCATCAACACACAACCAAGACCGTTCAATAGCGCATCGCTAAAAATCACGAACTCTTTCCCCGACTCAGGTTGCACTAATACCGGTGCGTCAGTCAACAACGCTTTCAACTGTTCAAAACTCTTTTGACATTTCTCAGACCACTCGAATTTCACATCCTTTCGTAACAATTTAGTCATAGGTGTAGCAATCATCGAAAATCCTTTAACGAAACATCGATAATAGCCAGCCAAACCCAAAAAGCTTCTAACTTTGGATACATTTCTCGGTGGTTTCCAATCAACAACTGCCGAAATCTTACTCGGATCAACCCGTATGCCTTTTGCTGAAACAATGTGTCCCAAAAATCTGACTTATCGGAGCCAAAACTCACTTTTGCTGAATTTAGCAAACAATTTCTTATCTCTCAAAGTCTCTAACACAATTCTTAAATGTTCAGCATGCTCAGACTCATCTCAGGAATAAATCAAAATGTCATCAATAAAAAAAACCACAAATTTATCTAAATACGGTCGAAAAATTCGATTCATCAAGTCCATAAAAACTACAGGAGCATTTGTTAATCCAAAAGGCATCACAAGAAATTCATAATGCCCGCCCATTCTCGGTAAATGATACTTGTTCTTTATCGTAACCTTATTAAGCTGACGATAATCAATACAAAGTCTCATGGATCCGTCTTTTTTTTTTTTACGAATAACACTGGTGCACCCCAGGGCAAAAATCTCGGTCTCGCAAAACCCTTATCTGTCAACTCTTGTAACTGAGACTTTAACTCTTGTAATAATTCCATACTTAGTCTCATCATCGTTATACCCAATGAACCACTCGGAATAATAATATCGGATACTCAGGAAAACCTTGCACACAAGGTGCCACATATGTAGCCATTGCTACCTCTATCTCATAACACATATATGCTCACTCTCGAGCCATTAACGGGCCTACTCACACAAGAAGTCAGTCAAAACATAGCTACTCGGTGCTGATCACACAAGCTGTCAAGTAACCGTAACATATGCCGGTATACTCAGCCACCGGTAGGACGTACAGGACCAGCACCCGGATCACATAACATAAAACCCTAGTGACATGTCACTTATATCCTAATCTATTCCTAAGGTTCGATTGGGATTTCTCGCTTGCCAAATTGTCGTCAAATGTGTCCGTAAGGTCGATTTCACAATTCATGCATAGATTAAAGCATTTAAAATAATTTAAAGTAAAGCTTATTTAACATACGAACTTACCTCAGTTACAAAAACGGCCAAAAAGATCTATTCGACAGTTACTTTATTTTTCCCCCGATCTAGACCCGAACTTCGTTTTTCTTGATCTATAATATAAAATTTAACTTATTTAATCATCACATTATTCAAGTCATCCCAAAACACATTATGGCAAAATTTCCATTTTCCCCTAACTTTTTAACATTTTACAATTTAGTCCCTAGGCTCGTAAAATGAATTTCATTCAATTTCATTACTACCCAAGCCTAGCCGAATGTTGTTTGTACTCATAACAGCCCACATTTTTCATTTATTCACACTTTTATACACATTTTATCGACTTTTACAAATAAGTCCCTATTTGACGTTTTTACCGAAAATCACTTTACAAAAGTCGTTTAACAAACAACAAACATGCATTTTCTACCATCAAACATCAAAATACATGCACGTCCAACATGGGTAAAATTTTAGACTTTAATTTTCTTTCAAATTAGTCCTTGAAATAGCTAAATCAAGTTACAACGATCTCAAAAATATAAAAATCATTAAAAACGGGACAAGAACAGACTAACAATCGAGCTTGGAAGCTTGACCAAAAACCCTAGCTATGGATTTTCCTAAATTTTGGCTATGGAGGAAGAAGATGGACAAAATTTTGCCTTTCTTTACTTTTGAGTCCATTTAATAGCCAATTTACTAAAATACCCTTAATGCATAACTTAAAATTTTTACCTAGCCATGTCCATTTTTATCCATACTAAAATGTAATGGCTAATTACCATTTAAGGACCTCCAATTTGAAATTTCATAGCAATTAGACACCTTCTAGTCAAATTGAGCACTCAATCGATAATATTTCTTAACCAAATTTTCACACAATCATTCTATCATGCTGTAGACCTTAAACAAATAATAATATAAATTATTCTACTTTGGATTTGTGGTCTCGAAACCACTATTCTAATTTGACCCAAAAATAGGCTATTACAATGATCATTTCCCACAAATAGTTGTTGCAATGGTGGAGGTTGGTATGGAGGGTTCAATTGAGTTATATTGATACCTCCGTCGAGGCTACTAACGTCTAACCCTAGGTTGATTAATTGAAATCTCTTTCTAATTAAAACCCCTAAGATTGCATTAGCTCGATCTATGGACTCCCATATTAGGTTTCACCCTAATCCGACAAAATCTCGTCACCCTATGTCTAGGCGTGCGATCAACTCCGCTTAATTATGCTAGATCTACTCTTAGGCAGGGAATTTTGCTCCTCCACCTAAGCACATCAAACTTGAATTAATATCCCGGAAATATCAACACAAGAATTAAGAACACATAATTAAGAATAAATCAAATATTTATCATATAGTTCAGCAAATGATAACAAGATTCATCTTAGGTTTCGTCCCCCTCAGGTATTTGAGGGTTTAGTTCATAATAATAATGGAATACATCTCAAAAGAAAAGATAAAACAAAACATAAGAAAAACTCTAAAACCCCCTGAAGGAATTGAAGAGAGATTCTCCGTCTTGAGTATAACTCCGGCTTCTTGAGATGAATCAACTAGCTTTCTTCGAGTAATTTTCCACAATTCTAATCTTTCTGGCTCGGCTCCTTGGCCTAGCTGGACGCCCTAACAGAGGGCTTCTGTCGAACTCCCCGCTTAAGTTGCCCCCTAGGGTGTTTATATAAGCTTTGAGATGCCTTACTTGGCCTCCAAGTATCCAAATCTGAGTTAAATTCCTATTTGGGTGTTTATATAGACTTTTGAATGTGTTTCTTTGCCACCAAGTATCCAAATCCGAGTAAAACTCCTCTTGGCCGCAGTAGGGGCACGGCCATGGCACACGGCCGTGTAAGTTGTGGCCAGGCCGTGTTGGGTCTATTGATGAGGCACGGCCGTGTGGTCTTGGGCCCAGGCCATGTTGATTTTGTGATCTTGCCCAATTGGCCCATTTTAAGCCCGTTTCTTATTCTTTTCATTCTCCAGTGCTCTCCTGAGTATAAAACATGAAAACAAAGGTTTAAGAGCACCAAATTACATAATTCAAGGCTTAAATTATCTAAAAGCATGCTAAATGTGAGCTTAAAATATGTTACTATTTCGGTTTATCAAATACCCCCGCACTTAAGCTTTGCTTGTCCTCAAGCAAAATTCTCAACTCATAATTAAAACAACTTCCTTCAATTCATAATATTTATCGATAATGTTTCATCATAATTCAAAGATAATTCATACATGGATAATTCAACTCAAAGAGCCCTAAAGATTCAAACAATCTAAGTCATACATTTGTAGCACAAAACATAGGTGTTTCCCCTCATCTAAATAATTACCTCTGATTCAAAACTGACAAGAATTGGCATCCTCACTAAAGATTCACTCAAATCACTCGAGGTGTTTAAGGTTTAGAATTAAGCACTCAAAAGTCAAACATGAAGAGTTAATCCCATAGGCTTGCATGAAAATCAAATCTCCACCACTATAATATGAGATGATACACAAATCAAAAGGTCTTTAACAGGGTTGTAACGGGGCTTGGGTTAAGGTGTGGATAAAGGCTGAATTAGAGGGTTAGAATCGAGATTGTCCTGACAAATTACCTAACCAAAAACAACAAACTGAATATAAGTAATTACATCAATTGAAAACTAATAGTACTAATAATTCGAGCTTCTTCTTTAATATTTAGGATTCAAACGTATAAGCTCATTTAATCACGAAACTAACAATGAATATACTTCGAATTTTTTTTACACATAATAAAGGATAAATTACTGAAATAAAAATCATAGTTAGGTAACTGATCAAATCAAATCTCGATATAAGGGTAGTCAAGAGGGATGGTGATAACAAATATAAAGGGTTTTGGGTAAATATTAGCGGGTAAGTCAATAAAAAGGTTTTTAGGATTAAACGGGGTTCACTAGGGGTTAATTATGAAGGTAGGCTTTTTATTGGAGTAAGTGGGTTAAAACCTAGGTGCCTTCATCATCTCTGTATACCAAATCAAAGGTGTGGTCTCGACATGTATAATCGATGCAAGTTCTAGAATAACAAATCAATGTTGACACACTCATAATCAATAAAGTGAGCAAGAAAAAGAATATATGCTCTATAATGCTCAAAATCTCACAAAAATTATGGGTATTTTGATGTCAACCTCGTAAATTTCAAACTTCAAAGTAATATTCAAATTTAGGTAGACAACCTAACAACAATTCTAATTCTGAAAAATAGACTTATCATGCTTAATTCTCTAGTATCTTTCAAATTTAATTATCAATGCACAATTATCAATGACTTAATCCAAGACATATCAATAAAAATCATAAATCAGGGGAATTTTATTCTAATCATAACATGAGAAACTTACTTTTAGGACAAGGCATAATTCAGGGATTTTCAAATACTATAGTTAACCCCCCACACTTAAGATGTACATTGCCCTCAATGTGCAAAGATAGATAATAGCAAGATAATAATACAATCATAAGATAGGGAGAAAAGTGAAACTTCCTGAATTTTGGATGGACTCAATGAAAAGAAACCGAATAGGAATTGGCAAAGGTGAACGTGGGGGAGTGCCTTGAACCGTTTGAATTTGAATCCTCGAAGCAGTCGGCCTGATTTTATTGTATCCTAAGCTAAATCTAAATGGCATAAAGAATAAGAAGAAAATAATAAAGAAAATAAAATAAAAATAAAATAAAATAAATAAATAATGAAAAATGAAAGAATAAAGACAATTGGAAAAGAAAAAGGAAGAAGGGGGGTTTAAATAGAGATGCAGCCCGTGTTTTGGGAAAAATTTTGTCCTGTTGCCACACGTCTACGGCCACGCCCTTTTACCTACCTATGGTGCCCACACGGCCACGGCCACGGCCGTGTGCAAGGCCGTGCGAGTATGGAAAACCTGCGCCTAAACATGGAAATAAATAAAACTAAACTAATTAGTAGGGTTAGTGCTCGGGTTGCCTCCCGAGAAGCGCTCGTTTAAAGTCTTGAGCTAGACTTACCTCTCATTCGCATTATCAGGGTGGTTTGAAGAGGTGAAAATCCTTTCTCATGCGATCAATTAGGTTTTTGATATATAGTTTAAGTCGAGTAATGTTTACTTTAAAAGTGCTAAATTTAGGATTAGTTACCTCGACTATTCCATCTGGGAAGATTTTGAGTACCTGATCTCCTATTTTAAGCTGGGTTGTCCCATCATTAAGTTCGTCGTGGAGTTGTCTCGTTTTTGCTTCGTGTATTTCTTTGAAGTGTATCTTCCACTCGTCTAGTTCATCGATCCGAAGCTTTCGTTCATCATGAATTTCTTCTTTATTGACACGAGGTCTAGGATCTGGCATCTGCGAAAGAGCTTCAAGAAACGACAAGTTAATATGTAACTTCCTTGGAGGGTTAAGAAATTTACCGAATTGCTCCTCTGTATGGTCTTTCTTTATCACATTGGGGTATGGCACTTGAGGTTGGTACTCTGTATTTACCAGGTCTAGTAAATCATGGCTTACCTCAACCTTACCTTCACTTACCACAGGCTCTTGCCTAAAATTGGGCTCGTCTAACTCTTCACTATCTTGAGTTGTTATGGCTTGAATTTGCTCTCATTTTCCTAGGTAAGCTTTACGATTGTATTTCAGAAACTAACTTAGTAAGTTGCCCAATTTGATCCTTGAGCTCCTGTGTCGATGCTTCCTGTTTTTCAAGTTTTGTTTCTATATTTTGGAAACGTGTTTCTGTGGCTGCTATGAATTTTGTCAGCATCTCCTCAAGGTTCGACTCCTCTTCTTGTTGGTGAGGTGGTTGTTGAAAATTTGGTGGAAGTTTCAGTCTTTGGCTACTTTGATCATCCCACGAGAAATTGGGATGGTACCTCCAACCTGAATTATAAGTGTCACTATAAAAATTATTTTGAGGTCTAGAATAGTTACCCATATAATGGACTTGTTCGTTCTCCATGCCATATCCATAGGGTGGGTACTCAGGATTCGCCACGCCTCTGCTTGTTTCGTACTGCATAACTGGATGTACTTGCGAAGAACACAAACCATCAATCTTTTTATTTAACATCTCTAACTCGGTTTTTGTGACACAGTTCTTGGGTCGAGGTTGTAGATATCGGCTGCTTTTGTTGGCTTTGTCCTCATAACTTGCCACTGATAGTTATTCAGTGCAATCTCCTCTATAAACTAAAATTACCTGACAAAAGCAAATAAAAGAAAAATTAGCAAAATAAAAATAAAATTTAATTGCAAAAATAAAATATGGCTAGAGTAATAAAAATTGAGCGTTCTTAATATTTCAGTTCCCCGGCAACGGCGCCAAAAACTTGATCGCTGTGTCACAGTCTTAAAATTTATAATGAGAATGATCGAGCCTAAAAACTAACTATAACAACGATTGGGGCAAGTGTACCTATCGAACAGTAGTATAGCTTAGTGGCAAGACCGGATTGTCGAACCCAAAGGAACCGAAAGTACTATTACTAACCTTCTTTTTATTATTGAGCCTTAAAATTGAAGTGAATCAGTTTAATCTAGAAAATTTACTAACTACTAAGCTAAAGACGATGGGATGAAAAGAATGAAATTAGGGAAATACTTATGGGAAAAACCAATTGATTAAAACAATACCCAAGGAAGAATCCACCTAGACTTCACTTGTTATCTAACTCTGAACCAGACGATTTATTCATTTGATTTGATCTGTAAGATTCCCTAAGTTATATTGATACCTCCGTCGAGGCTACTAACGTCTAACCCTATGTTGATTAATTGAAATCTTTTTCTAATTAAAACCCCTAAGATTGCATTAACTTGATCTATGGACTCCCATTTTAGGTTTCACCCTAATCTAGCAAAATCTCGTCACCCTATGTCTAGGCATACGATCAACTCCGCTTAATTATGCTAGATCTACTCTTAGGCAGGGACTTTTGCTCCTCCACCTAAGCACATCAAACTTGAATTAATATCCCGGAAATATCAACACAAGAATTAAGAACACATAATTAAGAACAAATCAAATATTTATCATATAGTTCAGCAAACGATAACAAGATTCATCTTAGGTTTCATCCCCCTCAGGTATTTGAGGGTTTAGTTCATAATAATAATGGAATACATCTCAAAAGAAAAAATAAAACAAAACATAAGAAAAACTCTAAAACCCCCTGAAGGAATTGAAGAGAGATCCTCCATCTTGAGTATAACTCCAGCTTCTTGAGATGAATCAACTGGCTTTCTTCGAGTAATTTTCCACAATTCTAATCTTTCTGGCTCGGCTCCTTGGCCTAGCTGAATGCCCCAACAGAGGGCTTCTGTCGAACTCCCCGCTTAAGTTGCCCACTAGGGTGTTTATATAGGCTTTGAGATGCCTTACTTGGCCTCCAGGTATCCAAATCTGAGTTAAATTCCTATTTGGGTGTTTATATAGACTTTTGAATATGTTTCTTTTCCACCAAGTATCCAAATCTGAGTAAAACTCCTCTTGGCCGCGGCAGGGGCACGTCCATGGCACACGCCCGTGTAAGTCGTGGCCAGGCCGTGTTGGGTCTATTGATGAGGCACGGCCGTGTGGTCTTGGGCCCAGACCGTGTCGGTTTCGTGATATGGCCCATTTTGTCCATTTTAAGCCCGTTTCTTGTTCTTTTCATTCTCCGGTGCTCTCCTGAGTATAAAACATGAAAAAAAAGGTTTAAGAGCACCAAATTACATAATTCAAGGCTTAAATTATCTAAAAGCATGCTAAATGTGGGCTTAAAATATGTTACTATTTCGGTTTATCACTTCTCCAACCAGGATTATAAGTATTTGAATAGGGATCCTGAACCCTATTATTTACATAGCTTGCTTCCTCCAGTTGGTTTTCTGAGTGTGGCTTCGTTCTAGTTGGCATGACTAATGTCTCCAAATAGTTAAGCTTTTCTAAGTTTCGTTCTAATCTATCCTCTTCATTTTCTTTGTTCACCGCTTTTACTGTTGAAGGCTTCGATTGGTACCTAAACATCTCGTTAGGCCACATATACGAATTCATAATCATATCTTCAATGATTTTATAAACTCGTTCGTACATATGGAACATGAGAGATCTGACGGGTGCTCCATCTAGATTAGATCTAATATGTATGTCAACACCATTGTAGAATATTTGGATTTGGAGCCATGCTTGCAGTCCATGATGTGGGCACTTCCTTAGCGTCATCTTGAAATGCTCTCACGCATTGTAAAGGGTTTCACCTTCATATTGTTTAAAATTAGTTATTTCTCACCGAAGTTGAATGGTTCGACTGATTGGGAAAAATTTATGAAGAAATTTTTCCACGAGGTCATTCCATGTGGTAATAGAACCCAGTTCTAACGAGTCTAACCAATTGGCCGCGTTATCACGTAATGAAAATGAGAATAACCATGGACATATAGCGTCGTCGGATACCCCGTTATACTTGAAGGTATTGTATAGTTGAAGGAACCACTTCAAGTATTGATTCGGGTCTTTAACCATGTTCCCTTTAAACTACAACGTGTTTTGAATCATCTGGATTATGGCCACCTTTAATTTGAAATTATTAGCGTTAATCACTAGTCTTTCTATGTTTCCTCACACGCGTCTAAGGTAGGTAAGGCGTACTCACACAATGTCCGCTGATGTAACGCCCTGACTTATTTATTTCTGTTTCTATAAATATTTGTCAAAACTATGTATCTGCTTCAGTGGTTAAGTGTTCTGGGTGTGTGTGTAAGGTCTGGGGTTCAATTCCCACCTTGACAATTTTTGTTATTTTTTATCCAAGCCTTACCCTTGTTGAGTGGGCTTTTATAAAATTGTCTGTTAATTTATATCAGAATGAGCCTGCTGGTTCGAGTGGTAAGGGAGTTGGTGTGTTGGAGGTCCTGTGTTCAAATCCCTGCGTGAGCGCGGATGTTATTTTTTTTGCTCGGTGGTGAGTTAGTGTTTCGGTGGAGTTGGGATTCTGAGAAAGTTGAGATTATGTGGTTAGTGGGGGGTTGAGATTTGGTAATTATCTTATTTTATTTTATTTTCTATCCCAAAAAATCCCTTGTTTCTTTCTGACATTCTTCTTCTTCCAAAACAAAAAAAATCCCCAAATTTTGTTTTTTTTTGTCTTCTTTACTCTCTAACAGAAGATTAAACTTTTTTCTTCCGTTCTTTGTCTCTGCCTCTAATCAATGCTTTTGTGCATTTCGAACCCTTGGTTTTAGTGTAATCAGTAAGTGGGGTTGCGTTTGCATTCCTTTATCGTTTGTTTTCTGAAGGTTAAATATTTGCTGCATCTTTTGCGTAGGAGAAGTGGGTGAATCAGTAGTTTCTTTTCAATGGTTGAATCTGTACGACTGAACGGGTGTGTTAGGGGTAAGTGAGTACGCATTATTCAGTTTAGTTTTGAGGGGTTTGTGAATTGTTGGCTAAATTCGTTGTGTGTATTCTGTTTTTAGGTTACGAAGGGCTCGAGATTACTTTTGCATCAAAATCATACTAGGTGTGTACCCGAAACGCAGAAAAGCGAACTTCAGCAAAAGCCAAAAAATTGTTCTGTCGATGCCACATGGGTGTGTGGTCACCTGTGTGGTTGGCCGTGTGGTCACCCGTGTGGTTGGCCGTGTGCAAGACACGGCTGTGTGGTCGACAAAGGCATGGCCGTGCGCAAGACACGACCGTGTGGTGGCTTGAGTGTGGCCATGTGGGCCACACAGGCCAGGCCAAGTTGGGCGCATGGGCCACACAGTCGAGTCACACGGGTGTGTGGGTTTTGGGCCAGGCCGTGTAGGCTACACGGGCAAGGCCAATCTAGGCATGTGGGCCCACACGGGCATGTGGACCCATAATTCTAAAATTTTTCCTAGGGTCGCATGGGTCGTTCCAATCGACTGTGGGTCTATCGTAGGGTCAGTAAGGGCTAACCAAACCCTAAAACTATGTGATCTGATAGTCTGAAATTCTGTTCTAAGTATCTAACTGTCATGTCTGATTACTATGCTAGATATATATCTATTATTTGTGTATAAGCATATTGAGCATGTTTATTCTGTTATTTCCCTATCTGTTTCTGTATTTGTTTTGGGGTGGGATTTGTATATGAGGAGGAAGTATTCTGTGCGGCGATCATCGCCTATATTCTGGCAGCTTGGCTGCACATTATCCGACATGTGTCAAAATGGCACGATATGGTGTGTAGGGTTGGGTGGGTGTTTTTAACCCCACATGGTGTGTTGGGATGGTCGGAGTTGGTGTGTAGAGGATGGGGGTAGGATTTTGTATATCTGATCTGTATATTTGATTCTATTATCTATATCTGAAATGGGCATGAGCCCGAATCTGTATCTATATGTATATGAGGCTTCTTGTAACACCCCTAACCCGTATCCGTCGCCGAACTAGGGTTAACGACGTTACCGGACAGATCAGAAACATTTACAGAAATATCATACAACTGTATATCAACCACAAACATAGTGTCCCATTAGTAGGTCATCGAGACCTAAAACATGCTTATAAACCGGGTCGGGACTAAACCGGAACACATACAAAATTTTACGAAAATTTAAAACTTTTATAAGTTTCAGGGGTTACACGCCCGTGTAGGCAGGCCGTGTGCCTCCCACGGCTGCTGGACACACCCGTGTGTCCTTCCCGTGATCGAATCTGACTTTACATCCACGGCCACCAAGCACGCCCGTGTACCTTGGTCGTGGTCGAATTTGACTTTACATCCACGACCACCAAGCATGCCCGTGTACCTTGGCCATATACTGACTTTTTCACACTGCTACTAGATACGTCCGTGTGTCTTGGCCGTGTGCTCTTAGGCTAGCTACTGACTTAGCCCCACGGTCACTAGGCACGCCTGTGTGCCACAACCGTGTGACATTATAGGCCATTTGCAAGGCCAAAATGCCACCCACTTAGTGTCAATTCTATGAGAAATTTACCAACACATTTCATGCACAATTAACAACCATAACATGCCAAAATAATCACTCAATCTATACATTCAAAACCAATCTCAACTATGCCAACTTACAAGACTAAAACTCATCTCATCACTAGCATAATTCATCCATTACTTACTCAAAACTTGACCATTTCATGTGTCATCTAACCATGCCAAAAACATGCTTCACACATCACATTCATTTAAGCAAATTCTCAACTCATATCTAGCCAAATCACATGGCTAAGTTCATATAACAAACTTATATAAAATACTAGCCTATACATGCCATATCTAGCTATATACATTTCCAAAATGTACCAAACACAAGTTGAGTAGTGTGATGACGATCCTCAACGGTCCCGAGGCTTCAGTAGCTTTGACGACCTATAAAATAGAGAAAACACACACAAAGTAAGCTTTCTAAAATCTTAGTAAGTCATAATACAAATAAACTCAACATGTAGAGCATATAAATATATAGAAACATTGGTACAATTCATATTCATAGCAAATTTCTCACATATATGCTTTGATCCATATTCTTGGCCATACTTGCCACATTCATAACCATTCTTGCATCTCATTCACATTCTCATATTCAAACATATTTTTGTTCAAATCAAAGTCATATAGGTACTTACCTTTTATACACACTTAGTGTACATACCAAACGTACCTGAAACGAATATACAGTCACGTAATGGTTTATAGCTCGAATTTTCCCGTTGAACCGTTCGGAATCTAATAGGATACTCAGAAACTCAGAATGATCGTACAATGCCAACATCCCAGATGAGGTCTTACATGCACTCAAATATCGATGCCACTGTCCCAGACAGGGTCCTATACTAATCGATACGATGCCGATGTCCCAGACATGGTCTTACACGTAAAACTCATATCGATGCCAACGTCCCCATACGTGGTCTTACTCGAATATCAAATCAATGCCAACGTCCCGGACGTGGTCTTACATGATAAAACAGAACAGATACCTATGTCATGACATAGCTAATCCTATCTATTCCTAGGTTCATACGGGACTTCTCGGACAATGTCACTATATTGATCTTATCTCGGAATTCATGTACATAGCATCTCGTAAGCATTCATTGTTATCAATAGTCATGTGAACATACATAATTTAATACGAATACGTTTATTTGCATAATGACTTACCTTGGATTCGATTTATCGGAAATGGAAACGGCTATTCAGTTACTTTCGCCTTCCCGCGGTCTAAGTCCGTTTTCCTCGGTTCTTGATCTTAATTCAAGCTTGAAATGGCCGAATATGCAAAACTTTAAAACCTTTCTTTTTCTTACTAGTTTCGGTCAAAACAAAAGAAAATAAAAGATGAACACATTAATCTTTGGTTCCATTAAAAATATATTAATAATTCATTTACCTTTTTAGCCATTTAAAAGACATTTGACACCATTAAACAACAAGGGTATATTCGTCCATTTACCATCCATTATCTTATTAATGGCTTAATTGTCATATAAGGCCTTCACCTTTACAAAGCCACAACAAATTGGTACTTTAACAAATAGCAAGCAACTTTCACATTTAATGCAATTCAATCCTTTTGTCAAAATAAACACACAAACGGACAAATTAATTTACGAAAATTTAACACATGCTTAAACACTCATCAATGGTACAGAAAATAATATTAAAATATTATTCGGACTCAGATTTGTGGTCTCGAAACCACTGTTCCGACTAGGGTACAAACCGGACTGTTACAATTCTCCCTCCCATAGGGATTTTCGTCCCCGAAAATCTTACCGTTAAATAAAGTCGGATATTGCTGTCTCAATGAATCTTCAGGCTCCCATCTAGCCTCTTCTATATCGTGTCGATGCCATAATACTTTCACTAACGATATTTTCTTGTTTCTCAACTCTTTTACTTCACGAGCTAAGATTCGAATCAGTTCCTCTTTATATGTCATATCAGATCGGATTTCAATTTCATATGGGGCAATCACATGTGACGGATCAGATCGATATCTACGGAGAATTGAGACATGAAATACATCATGTATCTTTTCTAGCTCGGAAGGCAACAACAATCGATATGCAACAGGTCCAACTCGCTCAATGATTTCATATGGCCCGATGAATCTCAGACTCAACTTACCTTTACGTCCGAAACGAAGTACTTTCTTCCATGGTGACACTTTCAGAAATACTTTGTCGCCGATCTTAAATTCTATATCTTTTCGTTTTAAGTCTGCATAAGACTTCTGACGATCAGATGCTGCTTTCAAACAATCTCGGATCAATTTCACTTTCTGTTCTGAATCTTTTACCAAATCGACCCCATGTAGCTTATTTTCACAAAGCTCAATCCAATACAGAGGTGTACGACATTTACGACCGTACAAAGCTTCATATGGTGCCATTTTGATGCTCGTCTGAAAACTATTATTGTATGCAAATTCAATCAATGGCAAATACTGTTCCCATGAACCATTAAACTCAAGTATAAAACATCTTAACATATCTTCAAGAATCTGAATAATCCACTCGGATTGACCATCTGTTTACGGATGAAAAGCTGTACTGAAATACAGTTTCGTGCCTAAAGCTTCTTGCAATTTCTTCCAGAACCTTGATGTAAACCTCGGGTCCCTATCTGACACAATAGATTGTGGCACCCCGTGCAATCTAACAATCTCAGAAATATAAAGCTCGGCTAATTTATCAAGTGAATAGTCAGATCTTACCAGAATAAAATGGGCAGATTTCGTCAATCGATCAACTACGACCCATATCGCATCTTTCTTTCTCAGAGTCTGAGGCAAACCAGAAACAAAATCCATTGTCACTCTATCCCATTTCCACTCAGGAATCAGAATCGGTTGTAGCAACCCAAACGGAACTTGATGTTCAGCTTTGACTTGTTGACAGATTAAACATTTTGAAACAAAATCAGAAATATCACGCTTCATACCAGACCACCAATAGTGTCGCTTCAAATCATGGTACATTTTAGTACTCCCCGGATGAACAGATAGATGACTATTATGTGCTTCACTCAAAATCAACTGAATCAACTCCGGATTTCTCGGAACACAGATTCGATCTCAGAATTTCAAGCAATCATCAATAACTCGAAATTCAGATTCAAAATTCGAATCACACAGAACTCGTTTTGCTAATAACTCATTATCAGATTTCTGAGCATCACATATCTGCTGTATAAACAACGGTTTCACTTTCAATTTAGCTATCACAGAACTATCATCAGACAAATCTAACTGAGCATTCAAAGCACATAGTGCAAACAATGATTTTCTACTCAATGCATCAGCAACAACGTTTGCCTTACCCGGATGATAATCTATCACAAGCTCGTAATCTTTCAACAACTCTAGCCATCTTCTCTGTCGTAGATTCAAATCTTTCTGAGTCATCAGATACTTCAAACTTTTATGATCCGAAAACACGTGACATTTCTCACCATACAAATAATGGCGCCAGATCTTAAGTGCAAACACAATTGCAGCTAACTCAAGGTCTTGAGTCGGATAGTTCTTTTCATGAGGCTTCAATTGTCTTGAAACATAAGCTACAACTTTGCCTTCCTGCATCAAAACACATCCCAGACCGTTTAACGAAGCATCACTGTATATAACAAATTCTTTACCTGATTCCAGCTGTAACAAAACTGGAGCTTCAGTTAACAGAGTTTTCAACTGATCAAAGCTTTTCTGACATTTATCGGACCATTCAAACCTTATATCTTTCTGAAGCAATCTAGTTAACGGAGTAGCTATCGTCGAAAAACCTTTCACAAATCTACGGTAATAACTAGCAAGTCCCAGAAAACTATGAATTTCAGATACATTCTTTGGAGGTTTCCAATCCAGTATAGCAGAAATCTTGCTCGGGTCAACACGTATACCGGATGCTGATACAATATGTCCTAGAAAACTAACCTCGTGTAACCAGAATTCACATTTGCTGAATTTTGCATACAATTGCTTTTCTCTCATAGTTTACAACACAATTCTCAGATGTTCGACATGTTTAATCTTATCTCGTGAATAAATCAAAATGTCGTCTATGAATACAACAACAAATCGATCTAGGTACGGTCTGAAAATTATGTTCATCAGATCCATAAAAATAGCAGGAGCATTTGTTAGTCCAAATGGCATAACTAAAAATTCATAATGCCCATACCTCATTCTGAAGGCAGTTTTCGGAATATCTGAATCTTTTACTCGCAACTGATAGTAACCCGATCTCAGATCTATCTTTGAAAACACAGTAGCTCCTTTTAACTGATCAAACAAATCATCAATCACGGGCAATGAGATATTTGTTTTTTATGGTCACTTTGTTCAACTGACGGTAGTCAATGCACATTCTCATCGTGCCATCTTTCTTTTTCACAAACAGAACAGGAGTACCCCAAGGCGAAAAACTCGGTCTAGCGAACCCTCTGTCAGTTAACTCTTACAACTGTGATTTCAACTCTTTCAACTCTGTTGGTGCCATTCTATACGGAGCTATCGAAATAGGTGTAGTACCAGGCAACAACTCAATACCAAATTCAACTTCACGTATCAAAGGCAAACCCGACTATTCTTCAGGGAACACATCAGAAAACTCATAGACAACAGGCACTGACTCAACTTTCTTTTCAGACACTTTCGAGTCAATCACATAAGCAAAATATGCCTCATATCCCTTTTTCACATATCTTCGAGCTTTCAATACAGATATCACAGTAGGCAATTTATCTAAATCAATAGACTCAACCCGTACAATTTCATTATTCGGACATCTCAAATCAATGATCTTTCTTTTACAATTTACAACGCGTCATGCAATGTCAACGATCCATACCTGAATGATATCGAACTCATCAAATGGAAAAAGCATCAAATCAGCAGGGAAACAAATATCTTGAAACATTAACGGACAGTTCTTGCATACTTTGTTAACCAGAACACTTTTACCTAAGGGGTTCGATACTTTTATAGCAAACTCAGTAGACTCTACAGGCAAAGTCTTTCTGAACACTAAATTCATGCATATATACGAATGCGTAGAACCAGGGTTTATCAATGCAATCACAGAAGTATCATAAAGAGTAAAAGTACCCGTTATAACATCCGGAGATGAAGCTTCCTCACGAGCTCGAATAGCATATGCTCTGGCAGGCGCTCTAACTTCGAATCTCGCAATAGTCTCTCTCGTAGTTCTCTGACTACCACTGACATTTCTTACATTCTTCAAAGGTCTACCTCTCACAGGTGTATTATCAGATCTCAGATTCTGAACAGTCTCTATCTCGACAGACTCAGGGTAATCACGGATAAAATGATCAAGTGATCCACATCTGAAACAAGCTCTGTCATTCATTCTACAGCTTCCCGGATGCCTTTTCCCACAATGCTTACATTCTGGTTTCTCGAATCGTACATTTCCAACACTTGCCACTGAAGTTGCTTGAGCTTTGGAGCTCATTTGTGATCTATCTCGATTTCTATTTGAATATCCCATACTAACTCTCGAACAGCTTTGATCATCTCTAAATTTCTTTGAAGCAGACTGAAATGATCTACTCGAAATCTCTTTCTCACTTCTCGGGCTTCGACTCGACTTTCTTTTATCTTTCCCAAGTGCCTCGACTTTGCATGCTCGATCAACAAGTACAACAAACTCTTTTATTTCTAAGATCCCGACAAACAAACGGATATTTTCATTAAGGCCATCTTCGAATCTTTTACACATGATTGCCTCAGTAGATACACATTCACGAGCATATTGACTCAGTCTAACAAACTCTCATTCATATTCCGTAACAGACATACGGCCCTGTTTCAAGTCCAGAAATTCTTTCCGTTTCTGATCAATGAACCTCTCACTAATATATTTCTTCCGAAACTCAATCTGGAAGAAATCCCATGTCACTCATTCCATTGGAACAACAGAGATCAAAGTTTTCCACCATTGATAAGCTACATCTTGGAGCAAAGATACAACACACTTTATGTATTCTTCCGAAGTCAAAGACATCTCATCGAATACCCGAATTGTGTTTTCTAACCAAAACTCTACCTTCTCGGCATCATCATCATTAGTAGCCTGAAACTCTTCAGCCCCATACTTACGAATTTTGTCAACCGGAGGTTTGTTTAACAAGTTCAGATTCATAGTCAGAGGCATAACAGATGTCTGAGGGTGATTAACAGGGGGCGGGGGTTGTGAAACAGTCGGGTTATTCTTTACGAATTGAGTGAACCACTCACTCATCATCTGGAAGAAAGCTTGTTTAGCTTCTCCCTCATGACCGCTCGTAGCCGGTCTCGGATCAGAGGGCGCTATCCCTTGCACGGGAGCAGGCGCAATACTTTCTATGTCGTCAGCTACGGCTCTTTTGGGATCCATTACTATACAAAAAAAAATTTTACACGTCAGGATTCATCACACTATCACAATTCAGATATATGGCATGTATAGCTAGACTCTGACACGCTACGTTAGTCCAAGAATCGACTAAACCGTAGCTCTGATACAAACCAAATGTAACACCCCTAACCCGTATCCGTCGCCGAACTAGGGTTAACGACGTTACCAAAAAGATCAGAAACATTTACAAAAATATCATACAACTGTATAAAAACCTCAAACATAGTGTCCCCTTAGTAGGTCATCGAGACCTAAAACATGCTTATAAATTGGGTCGGGACTAAACCGGAACACATACAAAATTTCACAGAAATTTAAAACTTTTATAAGTTTCAGGGGTTACACTCCTGTGTAGGCAGGCCGTGTGCCTCCCACGGTTACTGGACACACCCGTGTGTCCTTCCCATGGTCGAATCTGACTTTACATCCACGGCCACCAAGCACGCCCGTGTACCTTGGCCATATACTGACTTTTTCACACGGCTACTAGACATGTCCGTGTGTCTTGGCCGTGTGCTCCTAGGCTAGCTACTAACTTAGCCCCACGATCACTAGGCACGCCCGTGTGCCACAACCGTGTGACATTATAGGCCATTTGCAAGGCCAAAATGCCACCCACTTAGGGTCAATTCTATGAGAAATTTACCAACACATTTCATGCACAATTAACAACCATAACATGCCAAAATAATCACTCAATCTATACATTCAAAACCAATCTCAACTATGCCAACTTACAAGACTAAAACTCATCTCATCACTAGCATAATTCATCCATTACTTACTCAAAACTTGACCATTTCATGTGTCATCTAACCATGCCAAAAACATGCTTCACACATCACATTCATTTAAGCAAATTCTCAACTCATATCTAGCCAAATCACATGGCTAAGTTCATATAACAAACTTATATCAAATACTAGCCTATATATGCCATATCTAGCTATATACATTTCCAAAATGTACCAAACACAAGTTGAGTAGTGTGATGACGATCCTCAATGGTCCCGAGGCTTCAGTAGCTTTGACGACCTATAAAATAGAGAAAACACACACAAAGTAAGCTTTCTAAAAGCTTAATAAGTCATAATACAAATAAACTCAACATGTAGAGCATATAAATATATAGAAACATTGGTACAATTCATATTCATAGCAAATTTCTCACATATATGCTTTGATCCATATTCTTGGCCATATTTTCCACATTCATAACCATTCTTGCATCTCATTCACATTCTCATATTCAAACATATTTTTCTTCAAATCAAAGTCATATAGGTACTTACCTTTTATACACACTTAGTGTATATACCAAACGTACCTGAAACGAATATAAAGTCACGTAATGGTTTATAGCTCGGATTTGCCCGTTGAACCGTTCAGAATCTAATAGGATACTCAGAAACTCAGAATGATCGTACAATGCCAACGTCCCATATGAGGTCTTACATGCACTCAAATATCGATGCCACTATCCCAGACAGGGTCTAATACTAATCGATACAATGCTGATGTCCCAGACATGGTCTTACACGTAAAACTCATATCGATGCCAATGTCCCAGACGTGGTCTTACACATAAAACTCATATCGATGCCAATGTCCCAGACGTGGTCTTACTCGAATATCAAATCAATGCCAACATCCCGGATGTGGTCTTACATGATAAAACAGAACAGATACCTATGTCATGACATAGCTAATCCTATCTATTCCTAGGTTCATATGGGACTTCTCGGACAATGTCACTATATTGATCTTATCTCGAAATTCATGTACATAGCATCTCGTAAGCATTCATTGTTATCAATAGTCATATGAACATACATAATTTAATACGAATACGTTTATTTGCATAATGACTTACCTTGGATTCGATTTATCGAAAATGGAAACGGCTACTCAGTTACTTTTGCCTTCCCGCGGTCTAAGTCTGTTTTCCTCGATTCTTGATCTTAATTCAAGCTTGAAATGGCCGAATATGCAAAAATTTAAAACCTTTCTTTTTCTTACTAGTTTCGGTCAAAACAAAAGATAATAAAAGATGAACACCTTCATCTTTGGTTCCATTAAAAATATATTAATAATTCATTTACCTTTTTAGCCATTTAAAAGACATTTGACACCATTAAACAACAAGGGTATATTCGGACATTTACCATCCATTATCTTATTAATGGCTTAATTGTCATATAAGGCCTTCACCTTTACAAAGCCACAACAAATTGGTACTTTAACAAATAGCAAGCAACTTCACATTTAATGCAATCCAATCCTTTTGTCAAAATAAACACACAAACGGACAAATTAATTTACGAAAATTTAACACATGCTTAAACACTCATCAATGGCACAGAAAATAATATTAAAATATTATTCGAACTCAAATTTGTGGTCCCGAAACCACTGTTCCGACTAGGGTACAAACCAGACTGTTACACTTCTGTATGTTTGCTCGTCTATTTCTGTTGGGTTACACACTGAGTTTATGTAAACTCACCTCTGTTTGTCTGTTATGTTCAAGTAATCTACAGACTTAGATGAATCGGTGCGGCGGAGTCTTGCGATGACCACTAGTCTACAAACTGAAAGTAAATAAAGGTTTATTTACTTAAAGATTATTTCTGGGAGTTTTGTATTAATTGGACTCTCCGGACTGTTGATTTAATTTTTGAGATTTGGATTTTTATTTAATATTTTATTTGGACAACTCGCTAAAAACACGGTTTTTTTTATTTTTACTAAAACAAAGGTTTTCTAAAAACACGAACTTCACTTTTAAAATATAACAGTTTTAAAACTTCGGCTGTAAATTACGTGTTGGCAAATAAATGGATTAAGTAACACTTTCAAAAATTGACATAAATGAATATGAATTATGAAACGTGAATGATTTGACGAGACGACTCTATTTTCAAAACCCTACCTTGTGACACCTCCGGATTCGGCCATAACGTCTAGGCCAGGTTTGGGGTGTTACAGTTGAGCAATAGGGACTTCTTCCCGATTATTTCCTTATTGTTCTCGTGGCTATTCAAACAATATATTTTTCCGAGGTAAATTTATAATTGTGGGTGGGTCGGCATTCATTGTTGGATGGTTGCGCCTAGTAATTCGCTTCGAATCTGGATGTGGTTCAATCGGAGTGCTAGAGCTTCAGGCCATTAATGACTTGGGAAGAAAATAAAAATAAAAATAAATAAACAAACATTAAAAATTGTATCTATAGGTCCTAACGTTCCTACTTATCTTATTACAGCGCCAACAACTTGACCGCCTGTAAATGTATTATCATTTATAGTTAAATAATACACAAAAAAAAAATATAATGAATTAAGAATGGCGGTGTCCGTAATTGCACAGGTCAAATTGTAATATAGTCTGTACAACAAAATACTTGGGAGTATTCCAAGGATTGTACCCAAGAGAGGATGGAATAAATAATGAAAACACTTTTTTTACAATAATAAGTCTAAGTAGTAGTAATTATTTCTTATATTACGATGAACCATAAAATAGATTAAGGGAATAAAAATAAAATAAGTAAATAAAAATAAACAAATGAAATGAATCGATAAACTAATCAGGAAGATGATGTAACACCCCTAACCTGAATCTATTATCGGAACAAGGTTACAGAGCATTATCGAAATTTACAGGACATGTAACAGACATTTCATTTCATTCAGTATTCATTACAAAAATCCATCAAAATCAATCATATTGTCCCTTATATGAGCCATCGAGGCCCAAAATAGATGTTAGAAATAAGTCTGGACTAAACCGGGTACTCAAATTTTTTTTCAAAAAACATCAAAAATTTTCAAAGGTACAGGGGACACACGCCCATGTGGCCAAGCCATGTGGCTCACACAGTCAAGAGACACGCCTATGTCTCAGGCCGTGTGGACATATGAAATAGGGACACACGGCCGTGTCCTAGCCTGTGTCCAAACTTGGTAGCTTACTGACTTGGGTCACACGGCCAAGCCACACGCCCGTGTACTAGGTCGTGTGATCATACTGACTTGCATAAATAAGGTGCAGGGGTCACACGACCAAGCCACACACCTATGTGCTAGGCCGTGTGAACAATTTTGAGCATTCTGTTTTGAAATTTTATAAGATACAGGGGACACACGGCTGAGACACACGCCTGTGTCTCTGCCCGTGTGGACGAAAATAGGTCATTTTCCAAGCCATATTTCTCACCCAATTTGTCTTCCACCTACATTAACACTTTAACACATTTTCAAGACGATACAAGACATTCAAGTCAAGCCAAAACCAAGTCTTATACATGACATATTACCACATATACTATTTCAAACCAATCATCAATATGCCTGTATGTTTTTCATCTATCAACCATTTCAAACACACATCAAACATGTTAAGGCCATATATATACATAACAAATTATACTAATCACAAGCCATACCAATGGCTAGTTTCAACCAAACATTTACATGCCATCATTGGCCAAACTTTGCCTATACATGCCATTATAACCATAATTGATGTACTATATATACCGAAATAGGCTGATGGATAGTGTGATGTGGCTCCGACCAACTTCCAACCTTAACGAGCTTTCGAGTACTATAAAACAAAGGAAATAAAATAGAGTAAGCATTTAATGCTTAGTAAGTTCGTGTAACATAGAATTTACTTACCATTATTTCATATATAAGGTAAGCATACAATACATATTCCAACAACTTGGCCAAAAGCCTAAGCACATATCTTCAACGTGTTAGCCAAGTAATCATATATAATAATCCATAATCATGGATGAATAAGTTCACCAAACAAGTTCCGTGCATGTATCACTCATCTTATAATTTCCATATATCATGTACTATCATTTCCATGTAATTTCATGTACATACAGGTAACAATTCGTATTGGATTCATATTTTCTTATATCAGAACATTGCTCGCCGAACCATTTAAACTACGATGGATACACGGGTAGTACACACGAAGTGTACAAATCTGTAATCCGTCAATTCATATACAAATATGCCTGTGCGAGCATGTAATTTGGAAGCTCTTATGAGCCAATTATCGGGAAGCACATACGAGCCATAAACTGGAAGCTCAAGAGAGCCAAAATATCAGGAAGCTCCGGAGAGCCATTAATCGGGAAGCTCATAAGAGCCGTAATCGGGAAGCTCATGCGAGCCAATATCGAGAAGCTTCGGAGAGCCATATAACGGAATGCTCATGAGAGCTATAGTGTGTCCGCAACACATGCAGGATCACAACCAATCGAGAACCCTTAATGACAATGTCATTTGTATCCATCGAATTTCTTAGGTTCAAACGGGACTTGGTACTTGTCAGATATATTCCTGATATGTGATCAATGTATTACATGGCAGTTACACATTTCACATACATAATAATATTCAATTCAAGACATACAAATATACAAATTAGTTACACGAACTTACCTCGACAAATGTTCGTAGACTTGTAAGCTACTAATCCGATACTTTTTCTTTTCCTCGTTCTAACTCCGTATTTGGTCTATCCGGATCTATAAGAATGAATTTAACGCAATTTAATACAATTCGTATTCAATTCAATCCAATAAACATCTTTGGCAAAATTACTATATTGCCCCTATACTTTTGAATAATTATGATTTCGTCCCTAGGCTTGGAAAATGAAATTCATACAATTTAATCCTTATTCCAAGCCTAGCCGATTTTCATATATCACAATAACAGCCCATGTATTTCATAAAAATTCAGAATTTTCCATGATTTTTCCATCTTTTCAATTTAGTCCCTAAATCACAATTTCATCAAAATTCACTTTACAAAAGTTGTTTATCTATCAACAACCTTTCTTTTTCTACCATAAAACTTCATAATTTAACTAAACTCATCCATGGAAAAACCTAGTTCTTTGATAGTTTTGCAAATTAGTCCCCGAGATAGCTAAATTAAGATGTTACGATCTCGGAAACATAAAAATCATTAAAAACGGGACAATAATACATACCTAATTAATCAAAATAATCTTGCTTGAGTTCACTATTCATAGCTAGGGTTTCCATGTATTTGGTTTCAGGAAAGATGATGAAATGATGATATTTTTATTATTTAATTCATTTATCATCTTTATTTTATCATCTTTCCAATATAATCCTTTTCTTTTCTTAAATTTCCAATGATGAATAATCATCCTTATCTACTAACTCCTCTAAATGGTCTATTTTCCATATAAGGACCTCAAATTTTGAATTCCACAGCTATTTAATCCCTTTAGCTACTATAATTCAACTTTTGCACTTTATGCAATTTGGTCTTTTACATCAAATTAAACATGAAATCGATAAAATTTCTTATCGAAATTTTCATACGATATTTCTATTATATTGTAGATCATAAAATAATATTAAAATAAATTTTCTTTCAGCCTCAAATTTGTGGTCCCGAAACCACTGTTCCAATTTCACTAAAAACGGGATGTTACAGATGAACTCTCTTCAGGGTTTGTAACTAACTACAGATTAGGGTTTTAAGGTGAATTAAACATCGATTAAGAAAATATTACCTCCCAGCCTCTAATTAGCTTACTCGAATGGTTGATACTCGTTTATCTCCCAACCTTAGTTTCTTAACCAGGATAAATTACGATTTACTTGGTTTGACTTATCTCTTAACCTCGTCTAGCCCATGATAACTTATTAGGGTTGTCAAGCCTAACAGTTTAAGAACACATAATTTAAACCAACTAATCCTCTTAGGAAACCCTAATTCCTCTGTTAATCACATCCTCATCCACTCATTAATCTCCTCAAAGGGATTTAGCCACTCATGTTATTCATGATCTCAACTCCAATTGAATAAACCATGTGAGAAACACGACCAATTCGGAGAAGAAAAGAGATTTGAATAATCGTGGATTGAATATCGAATGGGGAAGCTTGTGCATCATTTGACCTTTGCTTCCACGTCAATTGGGCCTTTATATCTTCATCTTACATAATCAATTGAACCAATTAGCACAACCTAAGGCCCGTGTCGGCCTATTGGGTCACAAAACCTACAAAATGTGTTAAAAAACACTTATTTTTATTAACATTTATTCTTAAGGCCTAATTACAGAAAACATAACTTAAAATACTAAATTGCTTAAAAAGCAAGTTCCTTAAGTACGGAATGGACCCAAATTAACTACTACATTTGACGGCAGAACAGAGGCCGGGAGGTAATAATTGATTAATCAGTAGCTAATCCATCCTAAAACCTTAATCCAAAGTTAATTACAAACCCTGAAGCAAGTTAATTTTCCTAATTGGTTTAGTGATTTTAAAGTCATTTGTTTATTTTCTTATTTATTTTTTTTAGTTGTTTATTTTTATCCCCTTAATCTATTTTATGGTTCATCGTAATATAGGAATTAATTAGTAGTATTTAGACTTATTATTTTAAAAATGTTTTCATAATTTATTCCATCCTCCCTTGGGTATGATCCTTGGAATACTTCCAAGTATTTTGTTGTACAAACTATATTACAATTTGACTCGTGCACTTGCGGACACTACCGTTCTAATCTTTTATATTCTTGGTTTATATTTTACTATAAACAATAACTCGTTTATAGGTGATAAGAATGTAAACTTCAAATTTTCCATGAGGAACATACCTTCTCGTGTGCTCACCCTGAGGCCTTTGAATTGCCTTTGGTGACTCATTTTGTGAATAACTCATTTGTTTTCCCCCACCTTGGACTTGCAAGTTCTAAGAAGAAAGACCTTTTTAGCCACGCGCACTCTGACTACTTCTAAAGTTCCTATCATCCCTCTGAAAAGTACTACGAGTTGCTCTATTAATTTTCTCAGCACTTGTGCGCCCTCTCACAAAAGTCTGCCAAACTCTGTGCTCTATTATCGGTAAATAAGTACTGAAAATGCTTATTTTGAGCTCCCATAATGAAGGCATCAATAGCCCATTGGACCTCCAAATTCTTCGTGTTCAATGTGGCTACATGAAACCACTTTACATAATCCTATAAAGATTCTCCATCTTTTTGCTTCACTAACATTGAACCCATTGGGGTGATCATTATCATTCTATGGGCATGGAACCTACCTAAAAACATCTGACCCAACTGTGAGAAGCTTCGGATGGAACCCTGTAGCAAAGATAAATACCAATCCTTCGCACTTCCCCTAAGAGTCATTCAGAAAGCCTTGCACTTCGCCATGCCAGAGGCCCCTAACATATTCATGTAATCATTATATTGCATGAGATGCGCTCTTGGGTCCCTTTTGCCCTCAAACATTTCATTCAGTACTTTGAATTTTGATGGCAACCCCACAACTGCGACCTCCGAAGCCAAAGGGTTGCTAGAGCAAAACAACCAATCTATGTCATGTACATCGGGATGTAATGCGTGAACATCCCTACCCAAAACTTCCATCTCATTTTGCCACGGCTTTGCATGTGTTCCAATAGCCTCCTCCTAGAGAGGCGCAACATTGTTTTGAAGATCGGAATGGTCGGATTGCATCTTTCTCCTCAATTTCTCATTCTGTATTAGCAGCTCCTAGTGAAGCAACTGTTGCTGCTCAAACCTGGTTACTCTGCTAAGTCACTTATTCTTTCATTAGTCGTAGCTGCTCCTGTAAACCAAATAATTGTTATAGCGATGCTTCCTAATCAGAGGGAAAGGATGGCCCATGATCAGCAGGAACATTAAGATCAAAAGAATTAAAGGCAACTCATTGGCCTGAGTTACCTAAGTCTTCTAGTTGATCTGCAAACCAGTCAGCGAAAAGGTCCATCTCTCGAGGTTGATTGCCGGTGTCAGACCTCCAACTTGATCTGATGGGAAGTTGCTATGGAAGTTCTCGTTAGGGTGAGTCATCTTTGTTTTCTGATTTTCTAATGATCGGAAGTCTTTCCACGCTCACCTAACCAAATTGTTGAGTGCTTTTATGAGTCTATCTTTCATGGAGGCCAATTTCCTTATTTATATGACATGGTTCCTAGATGTGACTACTAGGTAGGCCCCCATGCATACCAACGCATATCCTATTCGAGGGTCAACACGTGCCCCCTAAGTATGGGTTCGTTTGCATGATAATGCAAACCCACCACGTGCGAACTCATATAGGTGAACTGTGCCACGTGCGAACTCATATAAGCAAACTGTACAAGCTGCCACTACAAAAGTAAATAGGATTGGGTCGGTCCTAGTCGGGTAGCGGGTCGATAATGGTGAACACCCACAACAGAGGTTATCTATTATAGTTCTTGTTCTTTGTTTCTTGTTTTCTTTCATTCAAGTTCTCATTATCGTTTCCCAAGAAAATATCATCATAACAAATGAGAGAGAATAAGATGCAAATTAGATCAGTTAATATATATTTGACATTAAGGTGGGAATGATAGTCACACAGTTTAAACTTGTGTCAAATAGGTATCTAATAAGGACTTTAAAAAATTATTTGAAATTTCAATCTCCTAAAATGTATTAATGTTATATATGAAGGTTACGAAATGAAATTAGCCTTCAATTTCATTTATTAATCTTTGGATAACTTATTTTAATTTAAACTTTTTCAATAATTTTTTAATTGATTATTGAAATATTGCTTTAATTTTTATTCCACTAACCAAAGAGCATTGGTTATAAAAAAAGCAAAAGAAAAAAAAAAGGATGGGTTAAAATGATTTCAACCTTTGTGGTTATAAAAATTTCCCATATCCCATGTTTGAAAATAATTGAATAAATTAGACATGTTATATTAAATTTGAAGTTACACTTTAGTGTATTACAGCATTTCAATGTATTAATTAATAAATAATTTTTTATTGGAATTTTGACACTCATATTTTAATTGTGAGATTTTTTTTGTTTTCTTCTTTCTTTCTTTTTTACAATAATTTGTAAAAAGAATTTTACAGTAATTTAAAAAATAATAATTTTACTATATTTTTAAGTAGTATAAAAAAGGCTTTTAAAACATAATAATGAATTACATACTTGAATATACCATTATTAAATAAAATTAGTAAATACTCTTAGAAACAAAAAAAATATTAAATATTATTTTACTTGTAAAAAAAAAAGAGAAAGAGGCTAATGAAATCTTAGATAGTAGAAATAAGAGTTGAATACTTTATCAATAAATCTAAAATTTTAAATTATAAAAAGAAATTTATTTCAAATCAATAACCCAAAAATATTAACAATAGAAATATTAAACATGTACTTTACAATTTTAATTATTTCGAAATAAATTTATAATTGAACACAATAAGTAGAGAAGAAAGTGAGTTATTGAATTGATGGTTAATTGAAGAGAGGGAGTTTAGTTTTGCTATCATTTATGTGGTGTCACTTGAACATAAAAATAGTTTTTTTGGAATGTTCAAGAAATATTCATATTCACATTCATTTTATCCAAGTTATAGTTTGGTGGTGGTTTTTGTTGGGCTCTATCTACTTCCAATGCTTGCTTTCAATAATCAGTTTTGTTAAGAGATTATCATGAGTTGTGGAGTATGGTGACTGGAAGGGATTATCATGAATTATGTGATTTAGGGTTTTTTTAGGGTTGAAACTGATTTGGGAATCGATTAAGAAGGGTTTAGGGTTAGAAATCGATTCAATAATCGATTAACAGAGTATAAGGGTTTAGGGTGCAATTGTCTATTTTGTTTAGGGAGAAAAGAAGACGAAACCAGAAACCATTCAGTGTATTTGATTGTCAGCGACAATGGGCAATAGAAGAGAAGGTACCAGTGTTGTTACATCCACTTTAACGGGTAAGTTGTTGCATTTTGTTTTAAATTTTTTGGATTTCAATGCTGTTATTTCGATTTAGGGTTATTTAGGGTTATTTCAGTTTCAATTTTAATTTCGATTCTGATATTGATTTCGATTTCTATTTCGATTTTGATTTTAATTTTGAAACACTCACTGCCATTATCAAATTGATGTTTATTGTGTATATCTGCAATTGTATTAATGCCATTATCAAATTGATTTTAATTTCGATTTTAATTTCGATTCTGATTTTGATGATTTTGATTTTGATTTCTATTTCGATTTCGATTTTGATTTCAATTTTGAAACACTCACTGCCATTATCAAATTGATGTTTATTGTGTATACCTGCCATTGTATTAATGCCAGTATCAAACTTATGTTCTTAATTTTGATTTTAATTTCGATTCCGATTTTGATGATATTGATTTCGATTTCTATTTCGATTTTGATTTCAATTTTGAAACACTCACTGCCATTATCAAATTGATGTTTATTGTGTATATCTGCCATTGTATTAATGCCATTATCAAACTTATGTTTATTTTTTGTATCTGCCATTGTATGAATGCCATTATGAAACTGATGTTTGTTGTGTATATCTGATGGTTGTGTTTGTATTAAATTATTTTTGTATTGGTTGTTGTATGCGCCATGTGCATGATGAGAAATGGTTGTGTTTGTATTAAATTATTGGGTATTTTGTCTTGGTTATTGTTTGCTGCCTTTATTGATGAGTACTTTGTTTTACAGGTTTAATTAATGATAATCTTAATGAGAATGAAGAAGACATGTCGGGTAGTAATGTGTCTGGTAGTGATGCATCTAAAAGTGATAGTGATGATATAGGAGTTAGTTTAGATGGTTTAAACATGGATGGTATAGGAGTAGATGAACTGTTTGATAGTGATGATTCTGGGAGGTTAGATAGTGCACATGAATCTGACTCAGATGGCCAAAATTGGCCTGAGTTCAACCTAGATACTGACATGAGTAATCCTAGACTTAAGGTTGGAATGTTATTTAAGTCTAAGGACAGTCTAAAAGAAGCTGCCAAGCAGTATGGTAGGTTGAACAATTACTTTATTAAGTTTCCCAAAAATGATTTAAAAAGGTTAAAGGCGGTCTACAGTGAAAAATGTCTTTGGTTCATATGGGCTTCTAGACTAAACCCTAATGACCCTACTGACCAGACTTGGCAAATTAGGAATTCAAACCCTAACCATACTTGTTCTAAAGTATATAAAAATAAGAATGTAACCTCAGCTTGGATAGGTGAACATTATAAAGAAAAATTCATTGTTGATCCTGATTATTCTCTGAAATCATTACAACAAGATGTCAAAAGAGATTTGAGTTGCATAGTCTCACTAACCAAATGTAGGAGGGCTAAACTTAGGGCATTAGAATTAATTGAAGGAGCTTATAAGGCTCAATATGAGAAGATTTATGAGTATTTGTTGGAGGTTAGGACACAAAATGTAGGAACAACAACAATCATTATCGGATAATGAGTTGTTTCAAAGGATGTATGTCTGCAATGCGGGCATGCAAAGATGGCTATAGGGCTGGTTGTAGGAGGATAGTAGGTTTAGATGGATGTTTCTTGAAGGGCTACTATGGTGGCTACTTGCTTGCAGCTGTTGGGATAGATGCAAATAATGGCATCTATCCTCTTGCATATGCTGCTGTGGAAAGTGAAAACCAAGCGTCATGGCTTTGGTTCTTAGAGTTGCTTGAATAGACTTGGAAATTGTGAGCTCGTACCAAATATCTTTCATGTCTGACAAACAAAAGGTAAAACTCCATTTATTTATTTTTTATGTTTTTTTCTATTTAGGGATTGTCAAAGAATTAAACTGTTTTTTTTTCTAATTGCAGGGACTTTTAGAAGCAATATGTATGTTGTTTCCTAATGCAGAAACAAGACATTGTGTTAGACACCTACATGCCAATCTCAAGAAGGCTGGTTTCTGAACAAAGGAATTGAAAGATTTGCTTTTGAAAGCTGCCAGAGCAAGCACTACAAGGGATTTTGAGGATGCCATGGATGAACTGAGGAAAACCAATCAGCAAGCTTATGATTGGTTGAAGGAGAAGAACCCTACTCACTGGTTAAAATCTCACTTCTCAATTAGGGGCCATTCTGACATGTTGGTGAATAATCTTTCTGAATCATTTAACAAGGTAAACCCCTATGTTTTATGTTTCTTACTAATCATTAGCAATTCACTAATCATTTATGTTGTTTCTTGACAGATGATCTTTTGGAAGCAAGAGGAAACCTATTTCGACCATGATGGAAACAATAAGGACCAAAATTATGTTGCTTATTGTCAAGAAGAAAGAAGAAGCTGACAAATGGAAAGGAATGTTGTGTCCAAAGATCAAGAAAAAGCTGGATGTAAATATAAAAGATTCCTTGAGGTAAAGTTACCATTTTTAATCTTTTTTATGCCTTTATTCTAACTTCATGTTGCCTTTATTCTGACTTCATATTGCTGGCCACATGCTGTTTTTTAATATGCATGCAGTAATTGTTGGTGTGTTGACTATTTTTTAATATGCATGCAGTGAGTATTTTTTTATAATATGCATATAGTGACTGTTTTTTTAGGGGTGTGTGTGTATCATTATTGGTGGGGCTGCTCAAAAAGTTGTTTTAGTGATTATTTTTTAACCAAGCATGCTTTACTATTTTTAGGTGTGTTCCATCACATCTTTGGTGGGAACAAGTATCAAAGTTGAATGTGGTCTGGCGGCCAAAGCATGTGGTGGACTTAGTTGAGAGTTCTTTGCTCTTGCAGGAATTGGGATCTCACTGGCATCCCTTGCATGCATGTATTGGCTATCATTCATCTAAAAGATGAGTTCCAGAGACCTATGTACAAACCTGGTACACCAAGCAAACCCAGCTTCAAATTTACTCCAACTTTATAAGTCCAGTAAGGGTCCTAAACAATGGGCCTCTTTGTCAAACATCTTCGCCAATATCGCCTCCTACTCTAAGAAGACCACAGCGGACCTACTAAGGTGAGAAGGAAAGAACTGATGAAACACAAACAATGAGAAAGGTTGAGCAAGAGAAGGGTGGACATGAGGTGCAGTAAATGCAAAAGAATGGGCCACAATAAGAGGAGTTGTAAAGGGGAAGTTGGCCAAAACATTCCAGTAAGCCATTTGCCTTAAGTTTTAGTATACTACATTTATGAATTTTTTTGTGATTTCTCTTGTTTCTGTAGGTCAAAAGACATAAAGTTGGTGTCCCAACTCAAAGAACAAAGCTACCCCAAATCAGCAAGAGAGTACCCCATCTCAACAGGCTGCCTCAACTCAGTTACCTACTGCCCCAACTCATCAACAAGCTGCCCTAAGAGAAAAGCTCCCATTGAAGAGAAGACCAACCACAATTAGATGGATGCCTTCTACTCAAGAGTCATCCATGACAGACCATTGATTAACCAGAAACCAGAGAATTACTTTGTTAACTTTTTAAAAATGTGTAAATTTGCCTGCTACTGATCTATTAACTTAGGCAGATAATTTTTTGTAAATTTGCCTATGATTGCTACTGTTGATAAACTTAGGCATATAGTCATTGAAATTTTTTGTAAATTTCCATACAATTTACATCTGTTCACTTGTGTTGAATTATAGGAAAATTTGGCAATATTTTGCCCCAATTCCTTTTGTAAACAGTTTGGCCTTTTGGCCTTAATATATGAGAAATACATATGTGTTTTTCCATCTGTTATCTCTTATCCATACTATTTTTGTTATCTTCTGCATTTTGAGTATTAAGAAATACATTTGTAATCAACATTGAAAAATGTTGTTATCTTCTGGTTTGTTATCTCTTATCTTCTGCATTTTGAGTATTGAGAAATACATTTGTGTTTTTCATCTATTTGATTTCTTCAGAAGCTGATAGTGTTTACGTTTCTTTTTTGACAATTTATTTGTTTTTCACTATTTCTCGATGCCATGTTCAGTTGTGAGTAGTGCATGTTGTCTCTTATCATGATTTACTGAATTATTGTGGTTTTGAACTTGTAACATTGTGTTTCTCATTCTTCCTTGTTTGTTTGCTCATAAGCGAGGGAAAATGGGTATTGCAAGGTTTTGTATTCTTTATTCGACTTTTAGTTACGGAAAATACTTGCTCAACTAAGTTAAAGAGCGTTTTTGTAAGCAGACAAGAGGATCTTTATCCTTAAGTCCTAAAATGGAAGTTAATATTTTAGGTCATTTTGTTATCTTTTTCCCCATTTTGAATTATGAGACCAATGAATCTTTTTCCTCATCTGTTATCTTCTAACTTGTAACACCCCATACCCGAGTCCGAGACTAAGACTGGATACGAGACATTACCATGCTTGAACTCACTTAAACATGTACTTACGGGCTATAAAATTTTGTTCCGAATTAAAAACTTCTCTTTCTTAGTCAAATCAGACATTTCATGGGCCTACGAGGCCTTA
Source organism: Gossypium sturtianum (assembly GCA_025698515.1). NCBI lineage: Eukaryota > Viridiplantae > Streptophyta > Magnoliopsida > Malvales > Malvaceae > Gossypium > Gossypium sturtianum. The sequence continues at coordinate 45,602,243 of CM046952.1, forward strand.
GACTTACGTCCCGAAACTCTCGGAACTCATCTAGAAACTTTCTCTCGAAACAGGGGTCACACGTCCGTGTGACTTGGGACACGCCAGTGCACCCTAAAACATGCCGTGTCTTTCACCCGTGGTGAATCGGCAAATTACACACGGCTGGACACGCCCGCGTGGCCCGGCCCGTGTGCCAAACCTGGCATTCTGACTTATTCACACGGTCTATACACACGCCCTTGTGCATTAGCCGCGTGACAATTCAATTACTAAGTGTAAAGTGCAGACTTCACACGCCCAGGGCACACGCCCATGTGCTAATCGTGTGGTACACACGGCCTAAACACATGGCCGTGTTATTAGCCCGTGGTCTATTCTGACTTAAGATACAAAGGTGCAGGGTGCACACGGCCTAGACATACGCCCGTGTGTCCATCCGTGTGGGCACTTAGAGGCTATTTACCAAGCCAATTGCCACCCTAAAATCAAGACCAAACTCATGCTCAATTCAGCAACTCATGTATTACATCTAACATGAACAAGGATGCATACTTCATTGATAGATTAAAACATACATACTTAATCATTCATGACTCATCTATTTGGCCATATACAAAAAGAATACTAAGCTTGATAGCCAACACTTTGGCTAGTTTTAAAACATAACTCAAAATGAAATGTTTCCTATACATGCCATACTTAATATAAACAACTTGGCTATACCAAAATAGCGATTGATAGTGTGCTCCGAGCTCCGATGACGATGATCCACGAGATTAGCTTGGCGGGACTCAATATACAAAATGTATGTAGATATGCAATTTAGTCCTCGACTTTGTTCATGCCTCGGTTTCGATCCGGGCTTCGTTTTTCTTGATTTGCAAGCTTCAAAAATTTGAAGAACCCTAGCTATGGAGTCTCCCAATTTTCGGCACAAGGAAGAAGATGAATGAAATTTTTATCATCTTTTTCCTATTTTAATCACTTAATTGGTAAATGACCAAAATGCCCTTCTCTTTAAAATTTTACAATTTACTAACTCATGTCCATATTTGTCCAAAACTTATAATTTGGGCAATTTGCTATTTAAGGACTTCTAATTAATATTCTAAAGCTATTTCATACAAAAACCTTCTAGAAACTCATATTTTGCAACTTTTGCAATTTAGTCCTATTTGATTATTCCATGTCAATTTTCACAAAATTTCTACATGGAACTTTAATACTATCATGCAAACATGTCATAAACCCTAAGAACTCAATTTACTAACTTTCATTTGTGGTCTCGCACCACTATTTCGACTAGGCCACTGAATCGGGATGTTACAATTCTCCCCCTCTTAGGAATTTTCGTCCTCGAAAATCTTACCAGCAAACAGGTTTGGGTAGTGGTTTCTCATGCTCTCTTCTGGTTCCCACGTAGCTTCTTCTACTCCATGTCTTTGCCACAATACTTTTACGGGGCAATACTTTTATTTCTTAGCCGCTTGACTTCCCCAAGCTAAAATCTTAAGCGGTTCTTCACCATAAGTCATGTCGGGATGAATCTCTATCTCGGTGGGGTAATTACATGTGAAGAATCTGATCGGTAGTGTCGCAACATGGACACGTGAAACACATCGTGAATCTTTTCTAATTCTGATGGCAAAGCCAATCGATAAGCTACCGACCCAACTTTCTCGATAATCTCATACGGTCCAATAAAGCGTGGACTCAACTTGCCCTTCCGGCCAAATCGAGAACTTTTCTCCATGGTGACACTTTCAAGAAAACTTTATCTCCGACTTGATACTCTATCTCTTTTATCTTTAAGTCCGAATAGGGCTTTCATCTATCGATGCGACTTTTAAACATTCTCGTATCACTTTCACTTTCTCTTCACTTCTCTAACCAAATCAACCCCGTGAATTTGGTTTTCCTTGAGTTCAGTCCAAAATAAAGGCGTTCTGCACTTACACCCATATAGAGCCTCATAAGGCGCCATCTTTAAACTCGACTAAAAACTATTATTGTAGGCAAACTCTACCAATGGGAGGAACTTTTCCCAACTGCCTCAAAATTCAAGAATACAACATCTGAGCATATCCTCGAGTACTTGAATTAACCTCTCCGACTGACCGTCAGTTTGAGGATGAAAAGCGGTACTAAAGTTCAACTTTGTACCTAAGGCCCCTTGTAACTTCTTCCAAAATCTGGATGTGAACCTCGGATCTCTATCCGAGATAATTGACAACGGAACACCGTGAAGCCTTATTATTTCGGAAACATACAAGTTTGCCAACTTGTCTAGTGAGTAATCAACTTGTACAGGTATAAAATGGGTTGACTTCGTAAGTCTATCAACCACGACCCATACAGCATCTTTCTTGCCCGGAGACAACGGTAAACCCGTTACAAAATCCATAGTAATACGGTCCCATTTCCACTCAGGAACCAAAATGGGTTGAAGCAAACCCGAAGGTACTTGGTGTTGGCCTTTACTTGGCGACAAATCAAGCATTTGAAACAAACTCAAATATCTTTCTTCATTCTCGCCACCAATCTTTGTTGCTTTAAGTCATTAAACATTTTGGTACTACCGGATGTCTGAGATAAACATCCGTTATGTGCCTCATACAAAATTCTCTGAATAAGCTCGTCCTTTCTCGGTACACAAATTCTATCTTTGAACATCAGATTTCCATTGGGACTAATCCGAAAATCAGACTCAACATCTGTCTCGCACTGAGCTCTCTTGACTTGCAACTCACTATCTTCTTTTTGAGCCTCAAAAATCTCTTGGAGGAATACTGGTCTAGCTTTCAACTCAGCTAGAATAGAACCATCAGTGGATAAAGTCATCCGTGAATTTATTGCCCTTAATGTAAATAGGGACTTTCTACTCAAAGCATCGGCGACCACATTCGCCTTCCCAGGATGGTAGTCAATGACCAATTCATAGTCTTTTATCAACTCTAACCATCTCCATTGCGCCTTAAGTTCAACTCTTTCTGCGTCATCAAGTACTTCAAACTTTTGTGATCGGTGAAGATCCGACATCTCTCACCATATAGGTGGTGTCTCCATATCTTCAATCACGAAGACTATGGCGACCAACTCTAGATCGTGGGTCGGATAATTCTTCTCATGAGGCTTCAAGCTGTCTTGAGGTGTAAGCAATCACTTTGCCTTCTTGCATAAGTACACGGCCTAATCCATTTAAGGATGCATCATTTGTAAATCACAAATTCTTTCCCTGTCTCGAGTTGTACTAAAACTGGAGCTTACATCAACATCGCTTTCAGTTTCTCGAAACTTTGTTGGCATCTTTTTGTCCACAAAAACTTTACATTTTTCTGTAACAATTTAGTCATCGGGGTTGCAATAATAGAAAACCCCTTGACGAATCGTCTATAATAGCCGGCTAGGCCTAGGAAACTTTTAACCTCAGAGACATTCTTCGGTGGCTTCCAGTCCATAATAGCCGAAATCTTACCGGTATCTACTCGAACTCCTTCTCCCGAGACAATATGTCCCAGAAATCCTACTTCCTTGAGCCAAAATTCGCTTTTACTGAACTTGGCATACAACTGATTTTCTCGTAGAATCTTTAAAACTGTCCGTAGGTGCCCAGCATGCTCATTCTCATCTCGGGAATAAATCAGTATGTTGTCAATGAAAACGACTACAAACTTGTCGAGGTATGGTCTAAAAATGCAGTTCATTAAGTCCATGAATACCGCAGGAGCATTGGTCAAACCAAAGGGCATGACTAAAAATTCATAATGCCCATACCTTGTTCGAAAAGCTGTCTTGGACACATCTGATTCCTTTACTCTCAGCTGGTAGTACCCCGATCTCAAGTCTATCTTAGAGAACACGGTGGCTCCTTTCAATTGATCGAACAAATCATCGATCCTTGGCAATGGGTACTTGTTCTTATTGTCACTTTATTAAGTTGGCGGTAATCTATGCACAATCTCATGGTGCCATCTTTCTTTTCACAAATAAAACCGGAGCACCCCATGGAGAACAACTTGATCTCGTAAAACTTTTATCTGTCAACTCTTGCAACTGTGACTTCAACTCTCTCAACTCCATTGGAGCCATTCTGTATGGAGTAATAGATATTGGTACACTACCGGGAGCTAGCTCAATGCTGAACTCAACCTCTCTAACTGGTGGTAGTCCTGGTAATTCTTCGGGAAAAACATCCACGTACTCACATACTATCGGTACTGACTCAATCTTTAACTCTGTTTCTCTATCATTCATCACAAAGGCCAAATATGCCTCATACCCTTTTCTTATGTATCTCTGTGCCGTCATAGGAGAAATCATTGCCGGTGACCTACCTTGTTCATCTGGTTTTACATGGAGAATGTCCCCATTCTCACATTTCATCTCAATGTACTTTTTCCCACAATTTACTATTACATCATGGGCGATCAACGGTCCATACCAAGAATGATGTCAAACTCATCAAATGGTAGCAACATAAGATTTGCTTTAAAGTAATGATCTCTAATCATTAATGGACAATCTTTACATACTTCATCAACTAACACACTCTTGCCTAAAGGATTAGACACCTTAATCGTAAATTCTGCAGAATCTATAGGCATATTCATACTGGATACTAGTTTCATACAAATGTAAGAGTGTGTGGATGCGGGATCTATTAAAGCAATAACTTTGATATCATAAAGAGAAAAGGTACCCGTAATAACATCGGGAAAGATGCCTCTTCGCGAGCGCGAATGGCATAAGTCCTTGCGAGCGCCCTACCCTCGGTCTCGCATGACTGCTCTCTAGGGTTACCTCTTCCACTTGCCCCACTTCTACGGGTTCCTCTGCGGTCTTCCTCGACCACACTCCGGATCTCGGGTTACGAGCTCTATCTTCTTTCATTGTCTCTGGACAATCTTTTTTGTAGTGGTCTTGGGAACCACATCTGAAACATACATTTTCATGTGCTCGACATTCTCTAAGATGACGTCTGCCACACTGTGGGCATTCGGGTCTATCCAATCGGATGTTCCCACACTAGCAAGCTGAGGTAAGTGTCGTCTGTGCCTTACTTCCCGAATCACGCTTACTCTAGTCCTTCCTTGAAAACCCAATGGAAGTAGCCGATCGGGTGGAGAAATCTCTGGACTTCTTGGATGAGGATTGGAATGAATTATTCCACTGTCTCTTTTTAGAGTCACGAGACTCTACTTGATTTTCTCTTCTCCTTTACTAGTTCTTGGCTTTACAAGCCCTCTCTACTAGCACAACGAATTCCTTTAGTTCTAGGATGAGCAACAAACAATTTGATGTCCTCATTTAGCCCATCTTTAAATCTCTTACTCATGATGGCCTCGGTGGACACGCATTCTCGAGCGTATTTTTGAGCCGTACAAACTCACACTCATAATCGATCCACGAGACATCTTGCCTTGCTTTAACTCTAGAAATTCCTTTCTTTTACGGTCCACGAACCTTTGGTGATATACTTTTTCTTGAACTCTTCTTGGAAAAATTCCCATGTGATCTTTTCCCTCGGTACCACCGACACAAGGGTGTTCCACCATTGATAGGCGGAATCTCTTAAAAGAGAAACTACACACTTCATGCATTCTTCAGATGTGCATGACAACTCATTAAATACCATGATGGTATTTTCTAACCAAAATTCAGCTTTTTCCGGTTCATCATCTTTTCTAGTCCGGAATTCTTCTGCCCCATGTTTCCTGATTCTATCAACTAGAGGCTTCTCTCCTCTTACCACCTCTACTACTTGAGGGCTCTGGGATAGGTTGAGGAATAGGTGGGGGTGGAGAGGTTACGCGATTCAGTTCGTCTGAACGAACTCCGTATACCATGTGTTCATCATGTGGAGGAAGGCTTCTCTAGCCTCTTCTCTTCCTTCTTGACTCACTGTAGTGGGTCTATTCTTATTCTCGTTTGGCACTGTCCCTTCAGCGGGAGCCGGCGCGTTACTTTCTACGTCATCCGCCACAGCTCTATCGGGATCCATTTACTAAATGTATAAACATAATTTAAGTCGTCAGGAGTCGTCACACTATCATTATAAAAACATTCTTACGTATGGCATGTATAGCTAGACTCGTGCTCGTGCTACGTTAGTCCTAGAATCGACTAAACCGTAACTCTGATACCACTAAATGTAACACCCCATACCTGAGTCCGAGACTAAGACTGGATACGAGACATTACCATACTTGAACTCACTTAAATATGTACTTACGGGCTATAAAATTTCGTTTCGAATTAAAAACTTCTCTTTCTTAGTCAAATCAGACATTTCATGGGCCTACGAGGCCTCAGACTTACGTCCCGAAACTCTCGAAACTCATATGGAAACTTTCTCTCGAAACAAGGGGTCACACGTCCGTGTGACTTGGGACACGCCCATGCACCCCTAAAACATGCCCGTGTCTTTCACCCGTGGTGGATACTGGCAAATTACACACGGCCTGGACACGCCCGTAGCCCTGGCCCGTGTGCCAAACCTTGGCATTCTGGCTTATTCACACGGTCTATACACACGCCCGTGTGCATTAGCCGTGTGACAATTCAATTACTAAGTGTAAAGTGCAGACTTCACACGCCCATGTGCTAATCGTGTGGTACACACGGCCTAAACACACGGCCGTGTTATTAGCCCGTGGTCTATTCTGACTTAAGATACAAAGGTGCAGGGTGCACACGGCCTAGACACACGCCCGTGTATCCATCCGTGTGGGCACTTAGAGGCTATTTACCAAGCCAATTGCCACCCTAAAATCAAGACCAAACTCATGCTCAATTCAGCAACTCATGTATTACATCTAACATGAACAAGGATGCAGACTTCATTGATAGATTAAAACATACATACTTAATCATTCATGACTCATCTCTTTGGCCATATACAAAAAGAATACTAAGCTTGATAGCCAACACTTTGGCTAGTTTTAAAACATAACTCAAAATGAAATGTTTCCTATACATGCCATACTTAATATAAACAACTTGGCTATACCAAAATAGCGATTGATAGTGTGCTCCGAGCTCCGATGACGATGATCCACGAGATTAGCTTGGCGGGACTCAATATACAAAATGTATGTAGATATGTAATTTAGTCCTCGACTTTATTCTTGCCTCGGTTTCGATCCAGCCGTTTTCTTGATTTGCAAGCTTCAAAAATTTGAAGAACCCTAGCTATGGAGTCTCCCAATTTTCGGCACAAGGAAGAAGATGAATGAAATTTTTATCATCTTTTTCCTATTTTAATCACTTAATTGGTAAATGACCAAAATGCCCTTCTCTTTAAAATTTTACAATTTACTAACTCATGTCCATATTTGTCCAAAACTTATAATTTGGGCAATTTGCTATTTAAGGACTTCTAATTAATATTCTAAAGCTATTTCATACAAAAAGCTTCTAGAAACTCATATTTTGCAACTTTTGCAATTTAGTCCTATTTAATCATTTCATGTCAATTTTCACAAAATTTCTACATGGAACTTTAATACTATCATGCAAACATGTCATAAACCCTAAGAACTCAATTTACTAACTCAGATTTGTGGTCTCGCACCACTATTCCGACTAGGCCCTGAATCAAGATGTTACATAACTGTTGTAAGCAAGAAAAACACAACAATATACTAACAGCCATGTATACCAGCAGCCATGTATAACATATGTTAAGCAACAATATACAATTTGTAATCAACAAAAATATCCCATTTCAATTCTTTCAAGTGTTTGTAAACAACAACATGAGGTGGTTAGCCATGTATACCAGCAGCCATGTATACCAGCAACCATGTATAACATATGTTAAGCAACAATATACCAGCAGCCAGCAGCCATGTATACCAACATAACCAACAATATACCAGCAACAAAATTACAAAACATAAGCTGGTTTTCAATGCTAACAACAACAACATAAGCTGATTTTTAAGGTTTAAAAAAAAACAACATAGTTACAAATACAAGCACCAAAAACCAGGTTCTTCTCTCCCTCCTCATTGCATCCTCCAATGTCCTCACTTTTTTCAGAAGACCCAACAACACAATTCGTGAACGGGGCGTCAATGGCGGATCAAACCAACTGAAAAACCGACATGGTTTTCGAAATCCAGAGCCAAATTTGTTACACCCAAAAAACCTCCTACCTGGGTTGTCATTGGACCAAGATGTGTTCAACTTGGCTGGGTTTCCAAAATAGCACACCGAAATCACTTCAGGCATCTCCATTTTTCCTCTTCTCCTTCTTCTTCTTCTTCTTCTCCTCTGTTTCTTCTTCTTCTTCTTCTTTTCTCTAACCCTAAAATGTGTTGGTAGGGCTATGCGGTTGAGAGTAACCGGCTAGCTGGACGGTTTTTTGACACCAACGACGCCGTCACCTGCCATGTCACTTTGCCATGACGTCTGTGACAGAAAACGGCAAAAAGGACTGTTTTGTAACTTTTCGAAAGTTGAGTGACTGAAATGAAACCTAGGTGACTGTTTTGTCAGCTACCCCAAAGTTGGGTGACTGTTGGTGTAATTTACCCTATGGGAGGTTGATATGTTTATATCATATTTTTACTTTTTTTGTCAAGCTTTTATTTTCTGTTTATCAATGCTATCAAGTTTAGTGTTGTTTTTGTATTTTCAACTATTTTTTGACCAATTTTGATTTACTTATTTGCTCTTCCAGGATTACTATGTAATGTATTGTATGCTATCCCTGCTCATTTTTTTTTATTTAGTAAAAAATAAAAGACTGGGGTTATATTCCTAGTATATTAGATATTTTTAATTGGTTAAAATATGATGTTAGTCCCTAAATTTTGTCAAAATTTGATATTTAATCCATGTACTTAAAAAATTAAAAATTAAGTCCTCATATTTTTTTATTTAAAAAATCACAGTCCAATCATTAAAATCTTAAGTATTTTTTGTCAAAATTTGTCACCTTAGAATTTTGATTAGGTTGTCCTTATATGACATAACATATGATAACATGTTAAATTGATAAATTTTGACAGAAACTACAATAACGATAATGATTAAATTAGGATTTTTAAATTGAAAAAGTATGAGGATTGAATTTTTAACTTTTAAAGTAGATGCGCCAAATCTCAAATTATATATAAATACAGGACTAACAAAATACTTTAACCTTTTCAATTTACTCCGAATTTAGTATATGCATTTTCATACGGATATGGCCATTATTGTGCTAATCCTACCCAGGATAAGCTCTTGGGTTTTGAGAATTACCAGAGGGCTCGGCCAGGCCCATCATTGTAGTCCAACAGCATTGACCGTAGTTCAACTTTAAGTTAAATTTAGTTATTAGTCCCTGTACTTTACAAAAGTTGTGGATTTAGTCTATATAATTTAATTTAGTCATTTTTAACCCTTCTACTTTTCAAATTTTAAAATTTCAAACCTCATCAAATGATAGTTGTTAAATTCATTAAGTTATGCTATTTTCAAAATATGATGCGACAAACATATTATCATATGCGTAATGTCATGTCAACTAGTTATTTCCACATATTATTCACTAAAAATATAATTAATGGATTAACGATTGTATTTTGTGTAAAGATTAAAATTTCAAAATTCAAAAAGTATAAGGGCTTAGAATGATTAAATTTGAGAATATGAACTAAATTTACAACTCTAAATGACTAGTAATTGAATTTAACCAAACAAATTTAATCGTTACTTTTTGGGTCGGGACTAAAACTTTAAAATTCCAAAAGTAAAAGGAGTAGACTTGATCAATTTAAAAAAATACAAAAATTAAAATTGATCAAATTAAATTTTAATGACTGAATCCATAGCTTTCATAAATTACAGGGACTATAACAGCATAATTTAACCTTCACTTTCTTTCACATCTTCAACATTGTTTTGCTATTGTTATATACCAAATAAGAAAACGTGTAATGTTACTCGTTATAGTTTTTGTCTTCTTTTTTCTATCTTAGTTCACATTGTCTTCCCCCAAAAGAAATCATTCATCAAAAGACAGAGGAAATAGATAAGATAGAGAGGGAAGATGCCCGAAACTAGAGTTGAGGTACCAGAAATGGTGATGTTGGAGATTCTGTCAAAGCTTCCAGTTAAATCCTTGACACGTTTCAGGTGCGTTTGTAAGCCTTGGAGTTCATCTTTTCAAACCCCTCATTTCATTGCCAAACATCAGCTAAACAACCTCCACAACAACAACCTTAATCTCCTCCTCAAACGTTGTCAAGGTAACACCCATGATGACATCTACTATTTCTCTCAACTTTCAACTGAGAAAGGCCAAAACTTTTCGGTACAACACAACATTCACTTACCCTTTTTCGAGGATTGTTGGTATGCCCCTGTGGTTTCAGGTCCTTGTAATGGATTGTTGTTTTTACATGATGCTGATAAGGTTGCCCTTTGGAACCCATCAACTAGAGAGTTTAAAACTCTCCCTCAATCCACAGTCCAACGCCCTCCTTCAGTAGATTCCACTAGTTTTGGTTGCGTTGGTATTGGGTTTGATTCTCAAAGTGGTGACTACAAAATGGTAAGATTTGTTACTAATTATTTTGAAGAGAATGAAGATGAAGGGTTAATGGGTGATTGGAACCACCAAGTTGAGTTATATTCACTTAAAAGCGATTCATGGAAGGAGATTTCAGTTCCCGGGGTTCAACCTTATGGATCTCCTTTGTTTAATAATTACGTAAATGGGTTTTATTATTGGCAGGCAATTGGGGACTCTGATTACCTTATTCTCTCATTTGATATGGTCAATGAAAAGTTTTCTACTTTACCATTGCCTGAATTTGGTGGGTCTTTAGCTGAATACTATTTGGAACTTTTGGACTTCAATGGACTGCTTGGTGCTATTGTTTACCCAAGGGAAGGGACTGACAAATCTTTTGATTTATGGGTTATGAATGGATCATGGACTAAACAATTCAGTATTGAATCTCTTCCTGGAGTTGAGAGGCCTTTGGGGTTTTGGAAAAATGGTGAATTGTTTCTCGAGAGCTCGGATCATGAACTCGTGTTGTTTGACCCCTCCACACGAGAGCTTAAAAGTCTTGGTATCCATGCTTATCAGGAAACGATGCAGATTATTGCTTATGTTGAGAGCTTGGTTCCAATCAATGGAAGATCAGAGCGCGAGGAACTTATAATACGTCGGCCTGCTGGAGACGCATCGAATTGATATTGAATATGAAAATGGTTGGGGACCACAACAAAAGAGGTAAGATTTCATGGGATTTAATCTCTTGATATGCAGTTTATGTCGACTATATTGTCTTTCTCCAAAAATGCTGTTATTGTTCGTTCTATACGGAAGCCAAAGATGTTAGCCTCTGCCTTGCCTGTATTTTTTTTTTTGGTTGTTTCAGTGAATTTGCTAGATTTCTGCCTAGAGAATCAATTAGTTGTTAACTCTTATCTGCAGATCTAATAACCTGCATATACGATCTGCAGGTGCATATACATGCTGGATATGGTGTGCTTTTCATACACGAATCGTTGTTTAGAGAGCTAGATGTCTCGAATCGATGAATGTAATTTGATGTTGAACAATAGGAACTACTATGATGATGATCATGACTTATTGTCTGTACTTTTAGATCCAAATGGAACAGTGTAATTAGCTCAAATAATTTTGTTTTCTAGGAATCCACTGAATACAGATTGCTTGTCTCTGTTTTTTCTCCCACTTTTATTACAATTTCCATTCCCAATTGCTTGCCTATGCAACTTGGGGCAGCTTATACTATCATGAATTTTTATCAGCTAGTTTCTCATTTTTGCAGTGGTGTTGAGGTATGTTTTTTGGACTAGAGTGTGTGTTGAGTAGAGGTATGATCAATGGTTTTTAATGTATTTGGAGGATCATATTCTCATACCCATATCTGGAAATCTAACACGAATGCTAGATATGGGTGCTAAAAGAAAACTGAGATGTAGGAGCAAAATTGGTAGTGATACCTCATGGCACCACTGTTGACTTATTACCTAGATTGGTGATCGTCCGTATCTAAAATGGTGCCTAACACTAGTTACGGATGCTTCAAGAAAAATGAGAAGTACAGAAAGAATCTTATGAGCTACGTTGCTCTACTGTTCATTCATTTCGCGTAGTCCATATTTTTATTCAACATAAATTCGAACATGAAGACACGACTATGACCCTTCAAGGATGAAACTTCCAAATATTTGAAAAACTTTAAAATTAAATCTATCTGTATCAATGTACTTAAATTACTCAAATATGAAAGCATATGATATAACGGGGGAGACTGGATAAAGCAGATAGTTAAGGTGAGGACTTAAATACCAGGTTTTCTATATATACAGGGAAGCCGGGGTTCTTCATGATTCTTGCTTGTCATTGATTCAAGGATTATGTGTTTATTTTATTATAATTATCATGATCCAATGTTGATATATTAACCAATTAGACCTGCTCATGAGTCGGGTTATCCAGCCCAGCCCGAAGTTCACCCAAAAAGTGGGAGGGTTTGGATAAAAATATAGACCCGAAAAATGAGCTTGGATAAAAATAAGACATTTTTGGCTTGGGTTCAGCTTGAATTCACAAAAGGACAAAAAAAATCTACTATTTTTTTGTTGTTTTAATGCTATTTTCTTGTTGTTTTCTCCATATTTTGCTACTATTTCATTATTATGTTACTACTATTTTGTTGTTATTGTTTAGATATTGTATAACGCTTGTTTTATTGTTAAATTTTGTTATTATTTTAGAGGTATTTGCTTGTTAAGTTGCATCTATCTTAGTGTTATTTGAGTATACATATTTTTTTTAAATTTATTTTCAATTTGTTGAGAAATATTTATTTTAATGTTTTTAGTATTTTGATGTATTATATATATATATATATATATATTTAATGTATATATATTTTAATACAGGTAGGCTGAGCTGGACCTAGGTTTTAACATTTTTATCCGGGCCGAGCGCGAACATAGCAAACGGGCTTAAATTTTTTGTTGGGCCCAACCCGACCCATAAATGCCTCTATAACTAATCCTCCACGCCTCCTTTTTGCGTTTGCATGAAATTTCTCCTATGATTCATTCTTGCATTTCCACTTCTGGTAATTGGTGATCATAACTTTTTCCTTCATTTGCTCTTCTTTTTCCTTTCAGCCAAAATGCATCATCGATCTATTCAAGACTCTTTAGTTTCTTTAAATTTAACTATGGATCCTTATCTTCTTCAATTAGTGTTGAAGTACAGCTATCCCTACCTTTTTCATTAATTTTGGGGCAATTATTTCTATTTTCATTCTCTAAGGGTTCACTCATTACCTCACATGTTGCATTGGGTTGCATTAATTAAAGAAGTCCATGAATTACTACCATCTAGTATTGGTGTACTAAAATCTTCTCATCTTTATTGATCATTTCCCTTATTATTGTTTCTTAAAAGCTGCCTTCACACGAATATTAACATCTACACCTTTATTAATGTATACCTTTCCACACTCTACACTGCTCATTCTTTAATTATTATATTCGACATTTATCAAATGTGCCCCATTTTCTCTTTCATTATCTCCACCTCTAACATGAACTTGTTATTTAACCTTTTCCAACTTCTTTCTCTAAGTAATAGACACTTGATTTAGTGTTGGATGGAATTGAAGAACTGGATTGGTTAAAATCAATTTTACATAAAAAATAGTCAACAACCAAGACATCTCTGCATCCTAAAACTCTAATCAAGAATTAAAATTGATTAATTAGTTAAAACCTTCATATCCATTTTAAAGTAATTATATCCTTCCATGAATTCTTTTCATTGAAACTCTCTCATGGATCAAGTGATCATATTCTAAGTGTGAAAAGGGGCTCCCATCACAATTGTTTGATAAAACCAACTTAAAACCAACTTATCTCTACTTAAGAAATATTTCTTCCATCCCATCCAGTCAAAACTAAAGAAGAAATCACTTGCCTAAGGTTCACTTTATATTGATGCCTTCTATCTATTTTGAACTTATATCACTGTTAACTTTAGAAAATTTTATTGTATTGCCAATTAAACATTTTTGTAGTCTATGCATAACTTCACAATCAACAGAACCAATGCCCAACATCTTAGACTCCAATATTAGATTATCTTTAATATATCTATCACATTCCATGAGTGTAAATTTGCTAGTCACGTTGTCTCTACCATCTTCTTAAGGATGTTTCCAACCATATTAGATCATGTTAAACTTTGCTTATAAGTTTTCTTGACTTCGCTTCCAAAAATGGTGTATTACTATCTTTTGAATTTTGATATCATTATGTTCACGTTGGTTTCATGTCTCATTTTATCTCTTTCAATATAAGAAATAAAGCCAAAAACCATTCAATTTCTTGCCACCCTCATGTTAGAGAACCCAACAATGTTAGATTTACAACTTTTAGAAATCTTTCTCTTCATGAAAATTGATTACTTGTACCATATCTTTCAAAAACATATATGTTCACTACAACAAAACATGTCAAATGTGATAGATGACTTGAGACACATCGGGATTGCGTCTTCTTAAATTGACTCACATCAGTATGTAGAGATGCACATAAGTAGCGTCTCCTTAGGTAGGCACTGAAGCGACATCACCGTGGCATGTCTCCTTAGGCCTAACTTAAAGAGATGCTTCTGTCGCGTCTCTTTGGAATTAACTAATGGAGACACTAGGCTATATCTCTCTGGATTACCTATGGAGATGCTTCCTTGCGTCTACTAAGTTGTCGATTGTAGAGACGTCAGACATCATCTCCGTTGGTCTCTAAATTGTGTTACACAACTTAAACATTGAGATGTTCTGTTCTTGGTTTCTTTGTGGGTCTCTTGAATCTTGCTTTCTTTCTTCCAACGCCAATCTTTCATTCTCCCTAATTTTTGCTTCCTTACGAATTCACAATCTTGGAGTAGAGACAATGGTATGTCCATATTTACTTTCTTGAAAATTTATCCATCTGTATGATTTCAAATTCACTTATATCATGTTTAATGGGGCTTTTTGTTTACTTTTATGTATATTATCCTAAATATCCATTGCATGAATGAATTTGTGATATAAGTATTTCATTTGTATGTATGCAAATAATGAATAAGTTTGTTACTGAATTTGTTGTTTTAAATCAATTTTTTTCTTCTTTGAATCAATTGTTTGTTGTTTTAAATTGATTCTTTGCTTCTTTAAATCAATTCATGATTGTTATTTTAAATCGATCTATGATTGTTGCTTTAAATCGATTCTTTGCTTCTTTAAATCGATTCATTATTGTTTGAATCGATTCTTTGTTGTTTAACTCGATTCATACTCCAACATAAATTCATTGCTGATATTCATTTGGTCCCTTATCAATACTTGCACAACACTTGTCCCTTATCAAAACTAACTTACATCAGTGTAAATAAGTTCTTTTTCCCTCAAACCTCTTGTTGGACATGTCAAGCAAAAGGAGGTTCCCTCAATATTCTATTAAGAGAAAATACGTAAATACACCTGATGTGTCTCACATGACTAACTAAAAATATGATAAAGGCAAGTGCACCTATCGATAAATAGTATAGCTATGGTGAGTAGAGATATCGTATCCACGAGGACTAAAAGTATTATTAATTACCATTTTTCTATTACTTAGTTGACAATTTGGAGTGATGAGTTTTAAACTGAAATTACTAAACTAATTTAACAATGAACTCAACAGAGAATAAATCAGGAAAATAATTGAATAATAACCAATGAGAGAGACAATACCCAAGAAAGAATCCACCTAGACTTCATCTATTATTGTGAATATGAATTAAACGATTTATTCACTTGGTAACTTGAATCGTAGAAATCTCTAAATTATGCTAAAATCTCTTTCGAGAGTAAAAGCAACTGACTCTAGGTTGATTAATTGAAATTTCTTTCTAATTAAAACCCCTATTATCGATTAACTCGATCTATGGATTCCCTTATTAGATTTGACTCTAATCTGGTAGATTTATGTCATCCCATTTTTAGGATTGCATGCAACTCCACTCAATTATGCTAGATCTACTCTTAAATAGGGACTTTTGCTTTTCTGACTTAAGCACATTAAACATGTATTAATATCCCATAAATATTAAAACAAGAAATTAGCACACTTAATTGAGAACAAGAATCAAGTATTTATCGCGTAAAACAGAAATTAAATAATAGAATTCATCATAGGTTTCATCTTCTCTGGGTATCTAGGGAATTAGTTCATAATTCTAAATAAAAACATCTCAAAGTCAGAAAATCACAAGAAACAAATAAAATCATAAAACTTTAAAAGAAATTAGAAGAATGTCTTCGATCTTGATGGAAATCTACTTCAGAGTTGGCTCTAATGGTGTTCTTCGAGTTGTTTTCTTCAATATTCTCTGATCCTCATATATCTCTTCTTCTATTTGGTATTTATAGACTTTAGAATACTCAAAAAGCCTAAAAATTGTGTTTTTCCGCATGTTGACACAGCCTGGCACATGGCCATGTGTCTAGCTCGTATAGCTCACACAGTCGTGTGTCCAACTCGTGTGGGAAGGCCCAGCTCATGTGGCTCCTAAAATCTGCTCTTTTTGACTGATTTTCGCTCATTTTTCGCTCATTTAGCTCCCAAATGCTCACCTAAGTATAGGAACATGAATTCAAAGGATTAGGAGCATCAAATTCACCAATTTTCATAAATATTAATCCAAAAACGCATAAAGAACGAGATTAAAATATGTTAGTTTTATCATTTATCAACATTAGTGTAAGTAAGTTCTTTGAATCGATTGTTTGTTGTGAAATATATAAGCATTTTTGTTTTATTCTTTAGAACTAACTAATGAAGACACTAGGCTGCGTATCTCTGGATTACCTACGGAGTCGCTTTCTCGCATCTCCTAAGTTGTTGATTGTAGAGACGTTAGTCATCATGTCTATAAGTCTCTTTCCAATAATTTCTTTTAAAACCCACTAACCCTCCTCTCTTATAACACCCCAAACTCAGCTTAGACATTACGATCGGATTATGAAGGTTACATTGATACATAAAATATTATCCGTTTATTTTTGTGAGAACTTAAGTTTAAATCAAAAGTAATTAAATTTATTTAATTTAACAAAAAACATAAGTGTCCAAAAATTTGTGTGAGAGCGCGTTTTGAAGAAAACTTCTCTTTTCGATTATTTTTAAACAAACCCATTCGCTTAAACTACCAACTAATTGCAAAACAACATTTTTACTTGATTTCAAAACATTTGCAACAGAAAAATACTTTGGAGTTCTTAATTTTGAAAATCTTAGTGTTTCAACAGTTATGTCGTCTTTGTTAAAAAATACCATTTTAAAATATTATGCTTGCAAATAAAAACAAATACAAAAATAAATGTCTCAAAAACATTTTAAAATTTCCAAAAGTCCGTAAAGCCCAAATTAAATCCAAAACATACTTAAAATCAAAATGTCAGAATCGAGCTCTGGAATCGCTGCCAAATCCTAAGTCTGAGGATCACCTGAAACGAATCAAATAGACGAGTGAGCTGGATGCCTAGTGTGTGACTTGATCCACAACCATAATTTTAATTATAACATACACATATGCAAATATCATAACAAGATTTCATATTTTTAGAAACATACATCATATCAGAACAAAACCTACTCACATCCGCTACACACCAACTCCGTCCAACTAATCACACCAAATAGGACTACAATAGTCCATCTATTCAATCACATCGATACGTGGTGTTATACCACTCAAAAAGGTGTAGTTGAGCTGCCAGACAAATATTGCGGTTTAACCGCCAAATTTGCAGTAAAACTACCAAAATACACTTCCTCCATCACATATCAGAACCCACATCGATGCAGATGCATGAACAAACTAACATATAATCATATTACATAAAATGTATGACATTCATACCTAAACATCTTTTCACAGCTTATATCATATCATATTGCTCACACATAATTAATCCTACTAATCATGCTTTCTAAGCATACTAACACATGACATATCGAATATATGTTTTTATAAGCCTCTAAAATAACCACGGATCTGATTCTGGAGTCTCCTAATCGGCCCCAAATCAGGCCTTCAAATTAACCAAAAAGGGCCCACATGCCCCAACAAGCCAGCTCGTATGGCCCATATGACTTACCTATTTAGCCTGCGTAATCACACACGCCCGTGTGCCCCACACGGTCGACCACACACCCGTGAGGTGCACACAACCGAAAACACGCTCGTGTGGTGCACACAGTCGACCACACTTCCGTGTGGTTCACACAGCCAGCCACACAGCTGTGTGACATTGTGCAATTTTGAAACAACCACTATTTTTTGGGGTTTTTCGAGTTCCAATCGAGTTTTTGGGTTAGACTCACACATCTGATGATAGTTCTGATAAACCACACAACAAAGCATTCTAAATCCTACATATGGCATCAAATCGCAACGATTAACAAACACGAATTAACCAAAAAATCCATTAGATTACACCTATTTTTAAAAGCAAACAATCCCTAAAATCAACACACGAGCACTTACTTCATAGAATAACAGCGTCGAAACAGTGACTACTCCACCGGAGGATTCTGATTCTCACACATTTCGTCTAATCAAAAGCCACGAGAAACGCTTAACACAAAGAAGAATGAGAAATAAACACTAACATCTCAAACCTTGCTTAACGAACGAGAAATAAACAACGTTACTTATACTATTCTTGGATTACGATTGGAAACGAAGAGTAAAAAAGATAGTCCCACAATGACTTAATGGCTGCAAAACAAAAGTAAAAAAAAAAAGAAGAAGAAGGAAATAATGAAATCTCAATAGGAAAGAAAAGAAAGAAGGGGAAAAACAAAAGAAACGTGACAAGTGAGAGGGGATTGGATGGTTTTGGGGAGGAGAAAAACTAGGGGAATTGATAAAAATAAAATAAAATAAAAATAAACAAGATATTCTCAAAATATTCTAACCCACTAGATTTCTTTAGAATTCAAATTGACCACAACTTCTAACACATAGCAAGAAAAAAAAAGTTTTGCACATTTGCGCACAACAAGATTCAAACACAAGACATAAGGGTAAGCTGAAGCCTTACCACTGAACCAGTAGGCTCATCCTTGATAGCAACTCACAAAAACAAATGATAAGCCCTAAGACTTAAGTCTTACATAATACGAAAATTAATGGAAAATTTTTAAAATAAGGGAATCAAACTTAGGACCTAAAGCAAACATTCAAAACAATTAACCAACATACCAAATCAAATTATTTGACATATTTAAACAATCCAAACTTATGAAAGTTGGGGCATTACAATTTACCCCTCTTTAAAGAAATTTCAGCCTCGAAATTCACCTAACTAAAAAAGATAGGGATACTACTGATGGATCGAATCCTTAAGCTCCCAAGTGGCGTCTTCTGAACCATGATTCCGCCATAGAACCTTAACTAATGGAATGGTCCTTCTTCTCAAGACCTTAACCTTACGATCTAGACTCTGTATCGACTCCTCCTCAAAGGAAAAATTTGGCCTCAACTCAATCTCCTCCACAGGAATAACATGGGAAGGACAACATAGACACGTGAAAGACGTCATGAATATGGTCCAACTTTGAAAGTAGCTCTAACTGATAAGCAACCGGGTATACATGCCTCAAAACCTGATACGGTCCGATGAACCTAAGGCTTAACTTGCCCTTATGACCAAATTTGAGAACCATTTTCCACATAGAAACCTTAAGGAATACACGATCCCCCACCTCGAACTCAATATCCTTCTTCTTAAGATCCGCATAAGACTTCTATCTATCAGAAGTGACATTAAGTCAATCTCGAATCAAGTAAACCTTATCCTCAGTCTCGACAACTAACTCAGGACCCAACACCTTCTTCTCACCCAATTCAGCCCAACAAACTGGAGTGCGACACTTACGATCATATAAGGCTTCACAAGGAGCCATATGAATGCTAGACTAAAAACTATTATTATAAGCGAATTCAACTAGCTATAGAAACTCCTCTCAACTATCCCGGAAATCAATAACACAGCTCCAAAGTATATTATCTAAAATCTAAATTACCCTTTCAAACTAACCATCAGTCTGCGGATGAAATGTTGTACTGAAGTCTAATCGAGTACCTAGAGCCTTATGTAATTTCTTTCAAAATCGAGAAGTAAATCGAGGATCCTGATCTGGAATAATCGATACCAGAACCTTATGAAGCCTAACTATCTCTAAAATTTAAAGCTTCGCCAACTTCTGCAAAGAATAATTGGTCCTGATCGGAATAAAGTGAAGAGACTTAGTCAATCGGTCCATAATAACTCAAACAAAATCCTTCTTAGTAGGTGTCAAATGTAACCCACTAACGAAGTCCATAGTTACTCGTTCCCACTTCCACAATGGAATCTTAACGAGTTGTAGCAAACCAAAAGGAAGTTGGTGCTCAGCCTTAATCTACTGACACATTAGACAATGATACATAAATTTAGTTACTTCACGTTTTAACCCAAGCCACCAATATAACTCTCGAAGGTTACGGTACATCTTATTACCACTGGGATGCATAGCATAGGGACTACTATGTGCTTCCCGTAGAATGGATTACCTCAAATCTACATAACTCGGAACACAAATCCTACCTCTGAAACACAGAATACCATTGCTATTAAACCCAAATTTTAAAATCTTACCCTCATCAATCTGTTGAACTCAACTGACCAGAGACTCATCCAGAAGCTACTTATTTTTAATCTCACTCATCCAAGTTGGCTTAACTTGCAACTCGACCAGAATCCCACCATCATCAAACAAACTTAGGTGAGAAAACATCGCTATCAACTAGGACATAGATCTTCGAATAAAAGCATCGGCCACCACATTAGCCTTGCCAAAATTATACTTTATCGTGCAATCATAGTCCTTAAGTAACTCGATCTAACGACACTGCCTAAGATTCAACTCCTTCTGAGTGAGGAGGTACTTGAAGCTCTTGTGATCAGTATAAATGATACACCTCTCATCGTACAAATAATGCCTCCAAATTTAAAGAGAAAAGATGACAATAGTAAGCTTGAGGTCATGCATCAAATAATTACCCTCATGTTGTTTCAGCTGTCTCGATGCATAAGCCACTACATTTCCCTCCTACATTAGAACACAACCCAAACTGGTATAGGGTGCATCACTATACACCACAAACTCTTTCCCAAGTTTAGGCTGAATTAGAAAGGGTGATTGTGTCAAAACAGATTTGAGCTTTTCAAAGCTCGATTGCGGCTCATTAACCCACACAAACGGAGTGTTCTTACACAATAACTTAGTCAATGGAGCTAATATAAGTGAGAACCCCTTGAAAAACCTCCGATAATATTCTACCAAACCAAGAAAACTCTGAAGCTCAGTCCGCTTCTAATCCAGAATAGCCTCTATCTTTTTAGGGTCCACCCGAATACCCTCAGTAGAAACCACATGCCCTAGAAACATGATCTCACTCAACCAAAATTCAAAGTTACTTAACTTAGCATAGAGCTCCTTCTCACGAAGAGTCTGAAGAACTACTCTAAGATGTTAATCATGCTCATCATCCGTCTTAAAGTATACCAAGATATTGTTGATAAAGACTAAGACGAACTGATCTAGATATGGCTGAAGAGCTCGGTTCTTGAGATCTATGAACACATTCGGAGCATTAGTCAAACTGAATGGCATGACAAGGAACTCGTAATGCCCATAACGAGTCCTAAAGACAGTCTTTATGCACATCAGCCTCTTTTACCTTCAATTGATGATATCCAGAATGAAGACCAATCTTCGAGAACACTGACGCCCCACGAAACTGATCAAACAGATCACCAATCCTCGGAAGTGGGTACTTATTCTTTACTGTCAATTAGTTTAATTGGCGATAATCTACGCACATCCTCATAGAAACGTTCTTCTTTTTTATAAAAAGAACCGGTGTTCCCCACAGAGTCACACTAGGTTAAATAAACCCTTATCCAGAAGTTCCTGAAGTTGTAACTTTATCTCCTTCAGCTCTTTCGGTGCCATAAGGTAAGGAGCGATGGACATCAGAGCTGTCCTAGGTAAAACCTCAATTCTGAACTCAGCCTCCCTGTCCGGTGATAACCCCGACAATTTTTCGGGAAAGACGTTCAAAAAATCTCTTACAGTTTG
The DNA here is from genome assembly GCA_025698515.1 of Gossypium sturtianum. Taxonomy (NCBI): domain Eukaryota; kingdom Viridiplantae; phylum Streptophyta; class Magnoliopsida; order Malvales; family Malvaceae; genus Gossypium; species Gossypium sturtianum. The sequence continues at coordinate 45,624,440 of CM046952.1, forward strand.
AATCCCTTCCACAGATGATACCACATTACTCGTGTTATGCACGTAAGCCAAATAAGTATCACACCCCTTTCGGACCAACTTTTTGGCTACCATAGCAGAGATTACATTAGAGAGGTAATCTCGATGCTTGCCAACCATCACCACTTTCTCACCATCTCCAACCTTAAGAGTCACCCTCTTAGAATCACAATCCAATCTAACCCGATGCTTCACTAACCAATCCATACCCAGTTGTAACACCCGAAACCCAGCCTAAGAGTTTAGACCGAATCCCGGATATCACATTGATCACCAAAGTGATCGTAGGTAAATTTTTACAAAACAACTGATACGTCAAATCGTGATATTTAATCGTTTAATAACCAGTCAGAAAAATTACAGTTAATATCGTGTATATATATATAAGCGAAATAAAACTAAAATCAGAATTTGTACCATAGTTTTATAAAACTTTACATTTCGAAACTGAATGACAAATAGAACTAAAAATATAACTTATACTGAATTTTCACCAAGATTGTCCGAGACCTCTGCACACCGAGCCCTGCGTTACAATTCTGAGAAGATACCTGAAAAAGAAACACTAAGAGGGGGTGAGCTACATGAGCTCAGTGTGAGTTCGATTCAAGACAAAGAACATAAATACAGTATTCAAATCAGAAGCGCAACAGAATTTCAAACACACACAGAGTCAGAGAGTATGCTTGGATCTAATGTCCCAACCAAACGTAACAACCAGAGCACACCAAATTCAAACAGAAAAATCTACACAGGTGATGAACAGACAACTAATCTTACAGATAGAACTCATAGACAGATGCAAATGAAATGCAGTCAGATGATAAAACCCACCCATCCAGCCAACACACCTCTTCGCCCCCCAACCACACCCCATAAGAGCTGTTTAAGCTCATCCAACCAGAACACACCACTTAGGACCTCGAAAGGCCCATCCAACCCTACACACCATGTAGGTAGACTAAGCCACTCAGATATTAATACGTAGCAGAGCTGGTATACATGCTGTACAGTGCAGTGTAAAAATCTACTCTACAGTCTTGTTGCACTTATGCTGCCAGATCAGATAATAGTACTGTGAAGAAAGCCGAGCGCGACACGCAGCATGATCAAATGCGATAAATCGCGTCTGAATATAATGTAGTAAAATTGTCAGATCAGATCAGAATCAGACTCCCTTCTCTTCACAAACCCACCCAGAATCCTGAACTTTGTGTAAAAGTATGCATGCACACAAATTCAAAGAACAGACGCTAAAAGCAGAATGATCATGCGAGCAGATATGCAACACACCCTACAGGCAAGATTCAGAATCATACATCACACATAATCATCACAGATATCGAGTCTTACGCACCCTCACTAAACTTAGCTAAGGGTCAGAGCACACACAAATACATTTTCGGATCAGAAACGCATTTGAAACCAATATAAGTGCCTTAGGACCACACGCCCGTGTGCTCTAGCTGTGTGGAAATGCTTAGGCCGTGTGAGAGGTCAAAAGCCCATGTAAAAAGGGGCACACGACCGTGTAGCAGAGGCACATGCCCGTGTGAAGAGAGGCACACGCCCGTGTGGACCAGGGACATGGCCGTGGGAACAGGCTATGTAACTCTCTGTCCATTTACACTAAATTTGAGTACAGGGCTGACATGATCGTGTGATAGTCTCACACGCCCGTGTATCCAGAACACACATCCATGTGGGATCCCTGAATCTCCAAATCAGCCACACGGCTGTGTGGCACCAAATCACTCAAACCCTAATTCCCAAACACACACGCCCGTGTGCCCAAGGGACACGGCCGTGTGGCACCAAAACATGCACGGAAACCCTAATTCCTAATTCCACACGGCCGTGTGAATAGGCACACGCTCGTGTAGCCACCCCAGGCAGTCACGAAATTTCTTCAAAGTAGGCCAAAAACCTCATTTTAGCTGTCAAAACAGTCCCCAACCTTTACAACATCGAAAGTACATTTGAATACGCAGTATTCCCTATATTTCTTCAATAGCTAATCTCCCAAATCAATGAGCTAAAGCACACTCAAGAAATACCGAAACCATAATTTGTAATACAAAATAGTTAAGGTTTGAATCCCACACCTGTTCGCACTCGGAGATGGCCAAACACTGACTCGACGACACTAAAGCGAAGCTCTTCAAAAACTACCACACCACCACTTTTCAAAAAGAAGGAAGAATAAGCAAAAAAAAACCCAAAAAGAAAACAAAAAGAACACGTCCAAAGAAAAAGAAAAAAATAAAAATAAAATAAAAATCAATAAAATTAAATTAAATATATATACAAAATAACAAATAAAAATATATTAGTTAAAACGCACATTCAAAGACTCGAACCCAGAACCCAAAGGTTCACTAACACTCTCTCAAACACCGGACCAGCAAGCCCATTCTGACACTTATATGCGCCACTAAACTCAATAGCACCAACAACTCACTGACCCTAACGACAAAACCCAAAACTTCTAGCCCCAAAATTCAGGGCGTTACAACTCACCCCTCCTTAAAGAAATTTCATCCCCGAAATTTCCAACTAACTGAACAGTGGTATAACACAAGTTACACCACCACGCTCCCGCTGCACACTCTAGCCCGAGCAGAACCAAATCAAACCTAAGACTTCTCACACACACCCAGAATACTTAACCACTAAAGTAGATATACACTTGTCCTATCACACACAGTTAATCTAAACGTCAAAACATTCAATATCATACATGTCTCAAAATCGTCAAGGACACTCTCGAATTCAATGTTTGGTGGACCCACATAAAAAACATGCTCCCACCTTCTTCCAACAGTTGTCCAGATGACGCTTCTTACAGTACTCACATAACGGAGCGCTCACACCACTACCCGCACCCTCAGTAAAACTGCTATTGCCACTCAAATGTGTTCTAACACGCTTCACAAAACGAGGCTCCAACCTCGGAGGACTACGATCTCTTTTCTTCCCACAATCCACACGCCTAGCTTGAAGGGTTTCACTAGTCTCCCTTATCCTAGCCTCGAACACCTTATCTAATACCTCCCTCACTACCCGAGTCAATGCCTCAGTACCAAGCTCTGGGTTATCGCTACCCGAAGTTAGTGGAATCACACTGACCCTAGACTCCTGAACAGTCTCACGCCCTAGAGAAGTAGACGACTTCTCGCGATCTTGCTTACCTTTAGAATCCATATCCGTCCTGTGGCTAACTTAAGATATCTATATTTTCAGAAAACGAACACAACTTAAATATAGAAATCTATATTTCTAATCTTACATTTTTGAATTTCTACCTGGACCAACATCGGAGTTTCAAATAGTTCATTTCCATAAAACATTTACAAAGCACAATCATTCAACTTACTGTGGTAAAGTTTCTCAAAAATTTCTTTTTAAAACCACCACGTACGCACACGGATACGCAAAAACACAAGCTGAGTTTTTACAAACCTGGCTCTGATACCACTAAATGTAACACTTAAAACCCGACCCAAGAGTTTAGATCGAATCCCGGATATCACATTGATCACCGAAGTGATCGTAGGTAAATTTTTACAAAACAACTGATACGTCAAATCGTGATATTTAATCGTTTAGTAACCAGTTAGAAAAATTATAGTTAATATCGTATATATATAAGCGAAATAAAACTTAAATCAAAATTTGTACCACAATTTTATAAAATTTTACATTTCGAAACTAAACGACAAATAGAATTGAAAATATAACTTATATTGAATTTTCACCAAGACTGTCCGAGACCTCCGCACACTGAGTCTAGCGTTAAAATTCTGAGAAGATACATGAAAAGGAAATACTAAGAGGGGGTGAGCTACACGAGCTCAGTGTGAGTTTGATTCAAGACAAAGAACAGAAATACAATATTCAAATTAGAAGCGCAACAGAATTTCAAACACACACAGAGTTAGAGAGTATGCTTGGAACTAACGTCCCAACCAAACGTAACAACCAAAACACACCAAATTCACATAGAAAACTCTACACGAGATGAACAGACAACTAATCTTACAGACTGAACTCATAGACAGATGCAAATGAAATGCAGTCAGATGATAAAACCCATCCATCCAGCCAACACACCTCTTCATCCCCCAATCGCACCCCATAAGAGTTGTTTAAGCTCATCCAACAAGAACACACCACTTAGGACCTCGAAAGGCCCATCCAACCCTACACACAATGTACGTGGACTAAGCCACTCAGTTATTAATACGCAGCAGAGCTGGCGTATATGTTGTAAAGTGCAATGCAGAAATCCATTGTACAGTCTTGTTGCACTTATACTGCCAGATTAGATAATAGTAAGCAGCAAAGCTGACGCACACGCAGTACAGTGTGATAAATCACCGTACGAATATAATGCAGTAAAATCCTCAATTTAATTGCTTAACCATTAATATAAGAATAACTTTATAATAAGCAAGTAAATTTATTTGCATCAAGCCAACATGTAAGAAATATTTGTCTAATGATAATTGAATTTCATTTATAAGGCAATAGATTTCATCTAGAATATTTGGATGTGAAATATTCTATTTTATGTTCCACCACAATGCACTAAGATGAATCATCAAGTATGAAGTTGAGAAAAATTAGAATTTTCATTAGATGTTAAAAGTTGAAAGGAGATATATTTATAATTTTGAAAAAGTATTGTCATGTTGCAAATTTTCTTAGTATTAAGAGGAGACAAGTTGGTTAAATAATTATGTCATCACTTTTTGTGATCCTCACTAATATTATATGCATAAAGTTTGAAGGGTAAAATTATTTGTCAGATATGTTTAATGATGACATTTAGAAATTGCATATACTAGTTGATACATATATGATAATACTCTTGAATAACGTATTTCTATGTATTAATTATGTATTTATTCTGAGTATGATCCTGCTAATTTAAGCTATTTATGATATTTTATCTTATAGGGACTAAATTGGAGGCAAAAGCGAAATTAAGGGCCAAAAGCGTGAAATTAAAGATAAAATGGGTCAATGTGCGACATAGGGAAAAGTTGGTGCCAAAAGTGCAAGCATGGAGGGCACAAGGGTTGAAATGCAAAAAGAAGAGATTTTATTCTATCAGACTCTATTTTGATTATATTAGGATAATTAATATTAAGATAATTATTAAGGATTATTTAATTTTAGGATTTATTTTATTTATCTTTGATTATTTGTAATTATCTTTAGGAATTTGAGTAGGACTAGTCTATCTATCTTAGCACTATAAATAGGGGATGAAGTGACTCAGTTTTTATCCATTCTTTTTTGTAAACACTTTCTCCCCAAAAAGTTTAGCCTTTTGTTCTTTCCATATTTTCCATTCAATAAAATTCTATTTTTTTATTAAGTCTATTTCTTTTCCCAAAAGCATGAGCCACTAAACCCATCTAGCCGAAAGTTGTCAAAAATCCCCAAAAAAGGTTCTTGAGGCTTATAATCCGTACTTAGCCTCCTCGACGAGTATTCATCGTTTCTCCGCATTATGGGGTTTGACGCAGTCCATGTCCCTTAAGAAGTGATCTTTTCGACGTGTGCAAAGGCGGCCGTTTGTATGTTTTGGGAAGGTTGCACAGTCGATTCGTTAACTTACTTCGTCAGAGGTTGGCGAGCCCAAGAGACAAAATGGCATGGGATTCGCCATTGAGAAAGCGTTGATCTAGCATAAGACGATCCCGGATGAGCGATTGTTGGCTAGAGTCGGGGTTCTACTAAATCGTAAGTCTAAATCCTTGGAATTTGGTGGTTGTAGGCGTCCTCTTCCACTATAACTAGCTTATTCGGTTTGAGAAGGATCATCTAAAAGCCGAGGATTGAACCCAAGGCGGATCAAGACAACTGGAGGCTGGAATCCCCCCATAAGAATTTCTTTTATCTCAAACTCTACTTACTATTTTTAATTTTCGCAATTTCAATTCGACTTCTTAATTATATTTTTATTTTATTTTTATTCCCAGATTAAAAACTTTAAAATTCTATTTTTTTATTTTTTTCCAGGAACGCAGGTTTTCTTGGGCACGATTTTGCCTAGGATTTCAAAAAACAAGCATTCGTATAATCCGGTCCCTAAGGATTCGACCCTACTTCCCCTATACTGTTCTTTTTCATTATTTTGTAGGGAATAGGATATTTTTGGTGCTCTTAACGAACGCATCAAATTTTGGCGCCGTTGCCGAGGACCGGTAACGTGCTAATCTTATTTTTTGTTTTCTATGACCAGATCTAATCCAGGCACTCTTGCGTTTGACTCGGAGATTGAAAAGACTGCAAAAGCTAATCGCAAGGAAACAAAGCTAAGGAAAAAGTAGTCAGCGGTGGTTGGGACTCAAAGCAATCCACTGCCAGAAATCAGAATCGATGACGAAGCAGAGTCTAGGGTTAACGAAAACCCTACTCAGACTTTTGAAGGTGAAAAAGTAGAAATCAATTCACCTGAAGAAGTGCTTGAAACTAGGGTTAACAAAAACCTAAATTTGGCACGTCAACCAATGGCTCAAACAATTCGGCAGCAATCGCCAAGCTCTCAAACAGTAACAACCGCCATTGTGCATCGCATATCCTACTATGGATACAGATTTTGAACTGAAGTCAGGGTTAATTCAGTTGTTGCCAACTTTCTGAGGGTTACAAAATGAAAACCTCCATAAACATTTGAAGGATTTTCATATGGTTTGTCTGAGTATGAAACCTCAAGGCGTAACTGAGGATCAAATTAAATTGCACGCTTTCCCTTTTTCCCTAGCAGATTCAGCTAGGGAATGGCTATTTTATTTACCCCCTGAATCTATAACTACTTGGGCTGATTTATCTCGTTTATTTCTCAACAGGTTTTTTCCAGCATCTAGAGCAGCTGAGCTAAGAAGAGAGATCGTGGGAATAAGGCAAAAAGAAGCAGAGACTCTTTACGATTATTGGGAGCGGTTTAAGAAGTTGTGTGCGAGCTGCCCGCAACACGGTATAACAGAGCAATCTCTCCTCCAGTACTTTTATGAAGGTTTGAAACCAATGGAGATGAATATGGAAGACGCCGCTAGTGGAGGAGCGTTGGTCAATATGACCCCTCAACAAGCAAGAGACCTGATCTCCACAATGGCTGCAAATTCTCAGCAGTTCCGAGCTAATCCTGAACCCCCCAGAAGGGTTCACTAGCTAAGTAATTCTTCCATAGAAGATAGACTTGATAGACTTACTAATATTGTGAGCTCTATTGTTGCAGAAAAAGCTAAACCAGCTCGACTATGTGGAATATATGCTACACCTGAGCACACAACTGATGCATGTCCCAGTTTGTATGATGACTCTATAGCTCATTTAGATGCAGTGGGAAATTTTCCTAGCCCACCACAGAGGCGATATGATCCCTACGCTAATACCTACAACCCAGGGTGGAGGGACCATCCTAACTTGAGTTATGGAGCTAATCCACGGTATAATCAGCCATACCAAAACCGACCTCTACAACAGCAGCAAAATTCAGGTAACTCTCTAGAAGCTCTTGTCAATAAATTAGCAGCTAATGTTCTTGATCTTCAATAGAAAACCGAGGCATCCATAAGGGAGTTGACCACATCAATTGAGAAAATAAGTTCTCAAGGGAAGCTGCCGTCACAAATAGAACCAAACCCGAGGCAAAACGCGAATGCAGTGACGCTGCAAAGCGATAAGGTGCTTGAACCTGTTCCTGACAGGAATCTTGATCAAGAAATCGCCCAAAACAAACCTGAAAAAGACGAACAGGTTTGACCGAAACCTTCACTGCCTAAAATCCAACCTCCCTTTCCAGAACGATTAAACCAGAGTCGAAAAGGTAAAGAGGACAAAGAGATCCTCAAAACATTTAGGAATGTCGAGATCAACATTCTGTTGTTGGACGCCATCAAGCAAATTTCGCGGTATGCTAAATTTCTTAAAGAGCTTTGCACCAACAAGCGAAAATTAACAAGTAATGAAAGGGTGAATGTTGGTGAAAATGTGACCGCAGTGTTACAGCGGAAAATGTCGGCAAAATGTAAGGATAGGGGCATGTTTACAATACCATGCAAAATAGGTCATTTGGGAATTAAAAAGGCTATATGTGATCTAGGAGCCTCCATAAATGTAATGTCATATTCTATTTATGGATCACTTAACGCAGGTTTTTTGACAAAAACAGGTGTTATCATTCAATTGGAAGACATGTAACACCCCTTACCCGGGTTCTACGCCGGGAACCAGGCCCGAGGCAACGTAATTTCTCTCTATACCCTCCACCTCGACTTACGAGACCTCACTCATACATACGAAGGCTCTCAAGACTAATCCGTAACTTTTTCCAACCTTAAAATTTTTCTCTTCCAGACAGGTCTTACACGCCCGTGCAAGATTAGACACGCCCGTGCATAGGCACCACGCCAATGTCCCGCACCGTGCCTAAAAACCCCGATGATTCTCGCCAATTTGCCCACGGTTAAGGCACACGCCCATGCATTTTGGGAACACGCTCGTGTACCCTATCACACGTCCGTGCCTTTCACCCGTGGTCGACACTGACTAATCACACACGGTTTTGACAAGTCCGTGGGCTTAAACCGTGTGTCATACCTTAGTATTCTGACTTATTCAGCACGGCCTCAGCATGCCCGTGTGCTTTAATCGTCTGACCATTCAAATTCTAATTTCAAGATGCAGACTTCACACGGCCAGGGCACACGCCCATGGCTTGATCGTGTGTCTCACACGACCTAGACACACGCCCGTGTGTCTACCCGTGTGGACCAGAACAAGGCCGTTTGCCAAGATCTTTGCACTCCTATAGCTTACACAACTTATACTCATCCATCACATTCATAATTACTCAAGTTAAAATGCCATCCCACTTAGATAAATACATCTTTTCATAAAACATAATAGCCAACAACTATGGCATTATACAATTATCCCATAACTCATTTTGGCCAACACATTTGGCACAATAACAATGACTTAATCAACCTCATGTACTAGCCCTATACATGCCATGACTCATAATGACTTGATACCACATACCAATTGTCTCCTCGGTAGTGTGAAAACATATCCGGCGGTCTCCAACCCGAGCTAGCTAAATTAACCTATAAGAGATGAGAAAGAAAGAGGAGTAAGCAATAATGCCTAGTAAGTTCATATGCAACTAAGAATCAACTACCAATATTCATATGCTTATACTCAATCACAAGGTATTAGAATGAGTTTTACTCTTGAACTCACAGTTACCTATTCAATCATTTATAATGATTACTCATTTCGTCTCTTACACATTCTAACCATATCTCGGGCTTACTGCTCGCATTCATTAACTTACCATGCCACAAGCCAATTCGCTCGTTTAATTAGCATACATCCCGTGACTCGATCATCACAAGACCATATAAAACAATACAACATGCATTCTCAATAAACCACTCATACTACCAATCTCTCGGTGGCTACGCACTTAGCCCACCATTGAATCTCTTATAAGGTGGTATCGCACTCAGCCCACCAATCATTTAATACTAATGGTGATATCGCACTTAGCTCACCAATCATTTATAAACGATGGTATCGCACATAGCCCATCGATTACTAATTTATCATGTGGTAACGCATTACGCCCCACCGATAATAATATAGTTGATGGTATATCTTTTACGCCCATCAACAACCATCAATGAGGTGCATTTGCACAAGCTCACCGTTACTATACATTCACAAATGTTTATCCACATACAATTCCTCTAATTAAAATGTTCATCCGTGAACATCCTCACTCACTATCATTCTTACTTGACTTTCTACGATACTCATTCGCATTCACACAGTGCATCAATAAATCTATCTCATGCAACTAAGGTGCATTAATAACACATATACCACTAGGGGTTCATCGTATCTTGAATTCATCTCACTAGGTTCTAACACTTACTTGTACTCTTCGTGGCACAACCACATACATTCAACACATCCGTTAATCATTCAAATTGTTAAATAACTCTCTTGAGTTTCATACACATAGTTTTCTTTGACATCATACCCCAATGGAGTCTTACACATATTGACATATCGATACCATGTCCTTGACATGGTCTTATATGAACTCTTATATCGAGTCCATATTCCAATATGGTCTTACTCGAGACTTTAACCATTATCATATCATACTACATACATTTTCCATTACTCTTAAATTCAATTCTTTTGAAATCTCATCAAAGATATTTCATACATTCATAGAGTAAATCTACATTCCATACAGCATTGGAATATTAAATTAACTTGTACATATTTGCAACAATCGCACATGAACTTACCTCGATGTCGAAAGTGCGAAAAGGGACTTTTTGTCCACATTTCTCTTTTCATCCGTTCTAGGTCCGAAACTCATTTTCTTTGATCTAGAATAATGAAATTCACTGATTTAATTAATCACTTATAATTCTTAATACACCATAATCTACACTTTAGGCAAAATTACTATTTTGCCCCTACACTTTGGCAAAATTACGATTTTACCCCTAGGCTCGTAAATAAATTTTCATCACATTTTCTTGTTACACAAGCCTAGCTGAACATTTAATCCTCTTACAACTATACTCAATTCCATCAATTTCATGCTTAAAAGAACAAATTACCACTTTTGCATTTTAGTCCCAATTAGGTGTTTTCTTGACAACACCTTTCACAAAAGTTGTTTCTCATCATCCTATCATTCATTTTCTTCCATAAAAACTCAACAAACAACATGAACTCTATCATGGCAAGTCCCTAGACTTTCAACCATATTGCATAATAGTCCCATCTTTATAAAGCTTAAGCTTTAGGGGTCTCAAAAATACAAAAATTAACAACTAAAGCCATCAAAATCACTTACTTGAGTGAAGAGAAGCTTACTGAAAATTTCAAGCTTTCAAAACCCCCTCTTTTCTGGTATTTTCAGTGGAGAGAAGATGGAGAGAAAGGTGATATTTTCTTTTCTTTATTTTATGATAAAAATAAATTTTTATCATCAATTTCCACCTAACCATTGACCAAGTCTTTTCTTTGCCCCCCTATGGCCGGCCATCACTCCTCTCATAGTTTTATTGCACTTTAAGGACCTCCAATTAATAATCCATAGCTACTTGGCACCTTTAGCAATTAAAATGGAACTTTCGCACTTTATGCGATTTAGTCCTTTTTCGCAATTAAGCTAGAAATCGCTAAAATTAAGGCACCAAAATTTTCATGCATCCTTATAAATATGTTATAACACATAACATATCATGAAAATAATTTTCTCTAACCTCCATTTAGTGATTTGAGATCAACTTTGTTCGACTAGCCCCTAAATCGGCCGTTACAATTCTCCCCCTTAGGGATTTTCGTCCTCGAAAATCTTATTAGAAGGAGTTATCAACAACATTCTAAAAATGTTTCCATCAACTCTTCAAAATCACAAATCCACTTATCCTCAAGTTTCTCTTACCAATAACATCTTTAGCTGTGATACATAAGGTCGAAACGTAACTTGAGACCTAGGTCATTCTTCCTCTAGGGTATATACTCAGTAATCCACCAATTTGGAATTCTGTATATGTCCAAATAATCGTTCGGATCCTTACTGGTTGATTCACTACAATTTGAATGACATTTCCCCTTCTTGGGAATTTGTCAAATCAAATCTGAAATTTATAAGGTTTCATCACACTTTCTCATTAAAGCATTTACCGGCTATAGAAATCTTGACTTGTACGTTTTGGAAACTCAGCCTTCTAGTGGTCACTACCTCTGACCATAAACTCAATCATGTCGTGAAATGTACCTTATTGAAAAAAAAAACATTTATGCACATAACTACATGTCCTTATTCTTGCATTAGTAGATATGCTACTACTAAATCTCATACTAAAACTTACGCATCGTTCTAAATTCATCATCATTTCAATTCTATCTCACTTCGAACCCTTTTGTTAGAAAAGAATACTCATTCTTGTCATTAACCTCGCCGAAACTATGATATTACTAGCTACGATCAATCGAGTAACTATCTCGCATTGTCTAACATGGATCATTTGTTCAGACATCTGTACTATGTCTACTGTCCGAAAGTATTACAATAACCATACCTGTCATCGTATTAGCTCTAGCCGTTTCACTATTTCATTTTCAAAATCTTCTGTAGCATATGATACTCTTTCATCATTAGAAATTCAGAAAATACACATCGACGATCCCATGGATCAATACATAATACCTAACTCATAACACATACACAAAAGTGTTCGTCTCTAGATCACCAGCCTGCCAACTCTTCCTCTCGATTCAAACTGAACTCAGTACCAGAACTTTAAATTAGTAGTTCCTTTTATAACTTTCAACTCAACCATTACGGTTTGAACCTTTCTATGAGCATATCTTTGTATCCTGCTCTCTACTCACGAATACACAGAAATTTATTCTCTTTATTGGTTCATACGTGAATATACATAGAACTCGAATCATATCTCAATACATTAATCTATTCTTTTCTCCACACTGAAAACATCTTTCTAGCATACTCTCATCTGAGTTTCTCTTACTATGCTAATCTAAAACCTTTACTATCGTTATATCTCACGATAGCAGGGACATCTCTATCGGATTCATTAACTCTATTCGGCTTGCTGAAAACTCATCACACAGCGTGAAACTCATGCTTTCGCTCCTTATACCTGAATCGTCACTAACTTCCGCCTCAAGTACCCGAATAAGGTTACGAGGAGATAAAGGAAGGTCGATTTCAATTAACTAAATCGACAACCATTTTGTCTGATTACACAATCAGCTAACATTCTCACACGATCTCGATTCGTGAGATAAACAACTACATCGCCCCTGAAAGGCAAAAGATATTAACACGTAACACTTAGAGAGAGATCATTAAGACCCATAAAACTATGGTTATCATAATTGAACACTCTCACAATTCAAACGTTGTTTCTTTAACCATTTCAGTCCTCAAAACTCCTTAACAATTCCTTTTATTAATGAACATCAATTTAAGAAGATCTTGATAATTATAAACCTTAGGCTTCCTACTCATTTGAGTCAAATAGCCTAGGCTAACTTTTTCTTTGCTCTTAACATTGTATAATCAATACAACCGTTAAAGCATTCAGACATACTTTCTTACAATTGCCTTTATTAAGCACATACCGTGTCACACTCTATACTCATCTATTTGACCCATTGATTACTAAGGATAGTCAAAGGCGTATAGTCATCATCATTCACGTAGGAGTCTGAAACCAATGCCACATCCACGAGGTGGTCTTATATGGACTTATACATCAAGTATCGATGCCATATTACGAACATGGTCTTACACGATTCTCATATTCATTACCGATGCCATATTACAAATATGGTTTTATACGGAACTTCAACTCGGTACCGAGGCCATGCCTCGAACATGGTCTCATACGGGACCTTATCTATTTCATATCTCAATGATAACCTTTTCATTATAGTCCCCTAGGACTTCAACCTCATGTTCAACAACGATTACTCTATCTAATAGAGTATCATGTATCAATGTGATACAAAGCATTCTTAAAGTGCTAACATAAATACTGCATTAATCACATGTAAACTTACTCAATTTAACTCTACTTTCTATTACAATCACGTATCAATTAATGAATGTTGTACGAGTTTGAGTACGTCGTCTACCTGATTGCCATAGTCCAACTATGGTCTTACTCGTATCACGACAGCATAGTCTAGCTACTTCTTTATATGTCATCACGATGCCATAGCCTCGCTATGGTCTTACATGAAATCTCATACCAATACCAATGCCATATCCCTGATACGGTCTTACATGGAACACATGTTAATGACGATGCCATATCCCAGATATGGTCTTACACCAGCTCTTGTCTTAATGCCGATGCCATGTTCCAAACATGGTCTTACATCAGCACTCATAATACGGTCGATGCCATGTTCCAAACATGGTCTTACATCGACCCTCATAATACGGTCGATGCCATGTTCCAAACATGGTCTTACTGACGACCTTCTCATAATACGATCGATGCCATGTTCCAAACATGGTCTTACTTGACGACCTTTTCATTGCCATGGTCCAACCATGGTCTTATTCATCTTTTATCGTTGAACGGCCCGTACTCATATCCTGCATTCTACTAAATCGAACTTTTCGGTTTTTAATCATGTGAACATATTTATCATAAACAATGGCATCACGGATCGCAAGTGCTTACTTACTCTCTTTGTTTTTCACATACATCATGGCACTTACTAGTCTCATGCTTGTAAGGTAAACAAAGTACTGTAACACTTGATCGGATAGATCAGTATGCTTTACTATAATAAACATAATCTCAGCATCATCATTCATAACATGAATTATACTTGTTAGTCAGCCTTAACTAGCATGACATAATATCAACTTTACTACTAACTTTCTTGCCATCTCATTTAAGCTTTACTCTTTTGCCCAATGAATTATTATGAATAATCGAGGATACTAAATCTCATCCCACATAACTTGATGCCAAAGCCATATCCTAGATATGGTCTTACATGGAATATCTCTTCTTGAATCAATGCCAAGCTTACCTTGGACTTACATGATAACTTGCTCAATTCTCGATGCCATGCCCTGGCTTGGTTTTATACAGACTTTCTTATCTCAAGTGGTAGATCGAGTATCCTGGAAAATTCATCTTCAATCGGGACTTACTAATACTTAATCTCATTGATTTCTTTGTTTATCAGATCATTGAACATTTTCATAGAAATAATGTGCACATAGCAACATCACAAGCCGTTCAACGAAATATTCATGAAACATGAAAATCATACAAACTTACCGAAATTAGCTCGGTTGGGAATCGTCTCTGTCTTAACAAAACAATTTTGTTAGAGCCGGGAGATATCACACTATCACGGTCCACATATGGCATGTATAGCTAGACTCTTACTCACGCAAGGTTAGTCCTAGAACCGACTAAACCATAGCTCTAATACCACTAAATGTAACACCCCTTACCCGGGTTCTACGCCAGGAACCGGGCCCGAGGCGTTACCAAACTCAAACCACTTGATCGCCACATAGGCTCAACGTAATTTCTCTCTATACCCTCCACCTCGACTTACGAGACCTCACTCATACATACGAAGGCTCTCGAGACTAATCCAGAACATTTTCCAACCTTAAAATTTTTCTCTTCCAGACAGGTCTTACAGGCCCGTGCAAGATTAGACACGCCCGTGCATAGGCACCCACGCCCATGTCCCCAGACCGTGCCTAAAAACCCGATGATTCGCCAATTTGCCCACGGGTTAAGGCACACGCCCATGCATTTTGGGAACACGCCCGTGTACCCTATCACACGTCCGTGCCTTTCACCCGTGGTCGACACTGACTAATCACACATGGTTTTGACACACCCGTGGGCCTAAACCGTGTGCCATACCTTAGTATTCTGACTTATTCAGCACGGCCTTAGCACGCCCGTGTGCTTTAACCGTGTGACCATTCAAATTCTAATTTCAAGATGCAGACTCCACACGGCCAGGGCACACGCCTATGGCTTGATCGTGTGTCTCACACGGCCTAGACACACGCCCGTGTGTCTACCCGTGTGGACCAGAACAAGGCCGTTTTCCAAGCTCTTTGCGCTCCTATAGCTTACACAACTTATACTCATCCATCACATTCATAATTACTCAAGTTAAAATGCCATCCCACTTAGATAAATACATCTTTTCATAAAACATAATAGCCAACAACTATGGCATTATACAATTATCCCATAACTCATTTTGGCCAACACATTTGGCACAATAATAATGACTTTATCAACCTCATGTACTAGCCCTATACATGCCATGACTCATAATGACTTGATACATCATACCAATTGTCTCCTCAATAGTGTGAAAACATCTCCGGCGGTCTCCAACCCGAGCTAGCTAAATTAACCTATAAGAGATGAGAAAGAAAGAGGAGTAAGCAATAATGCCTAGTAAGTTCATATGCAACTAAGAATCAACAACCAATATTCATATGCTTATACTCAATCACAAGGTATTAGAATGAGTTTTACTCTTGAACTCACGATTACCTATTCAATCATTTATAATGATTACTCATTTAAATCTCTTACCACATTCTAACCATATCTAAGACTTCATTGCTCGCATTCATTAACTTACCATGCCACAAGCTAATTCGCTCGTTTAATTAGCATACATCATGCACTGATCATCACAAGACCATATAAAACAATACAACATGCATTCTCAATAAACCACTCATACTACCAATCTCTCGGTGGCTACGCACTTAGCCCACCATTGAATCTCTTATAGGGTGGTATCGCACTCAGCCCACCAATCACTTAATACTAATGGTGATATCGCACTTAGCTCACCAATCATTTATAAACGATGGTATCGCATACAGCCCATCGATTACTAATTTATCAGGTGGTAACGCACACAGCCCACCGATAATAGTGTAATTGATGGTATCACACACAGCCCATCAATTAATAATTAATCAGGTGGTAACGCACACAGCCCACCGATAATAATATAGTTGATGGTATCACACACAGCCCATCAATAACCATCAATGAGGTGCATTTGCACAAGCTCACCGTTACTATACATTCAAAAATGTTTATCCACATACAATTCCTCTAATTAAAATGTTCACCCGTGAACATCCTCACTCACTATCATTCTTACTTGACTTTCTACGATGCTCGTTCGCATTCACACGGTGCATCAATAAATCTATCTCATGCAACTAAAGTGCATTAATAACACATATCCCACTAGGGGTTCATCGTATCTTGAATTAATCTCACTCAGTTCTAACACTTACTTGTACTCTTCGTGGCACAACCACATACATTCAACACATCCGTTAATCATTCAAATTGTTAAATAACTCTCTTGAGTTTCATACACATAGTTTTCTTTGACATCATACCCCAATGGGGTCTTACACATATTGACATATCGATACCATGTCCTTGACATGGTCTTATACGAACTCTTATATCGAGGCCATATTCCAATATGGTCTTACTCGAGACTTTAACCATTATCATATCATACTACATACATTTTCCATTACTCTTAAATTTAATTCTTTTGACATCTCATCAAAGATATTTCATACATTCTTAGAGTAAATCTACATTCCATACAGCATTGGAATATTAAATTAACTTGTACATATTTGCAACAATCGCACATGAACTTACCTCGATGTCGAAAGGGCCGAAAATGGACTTTTTGTCCACATTTCTCTTTTCATCCGTTCTAGGTCCGAAACTCATTTTCTTTGATCTAGAATAATGAAATTCATTGATTTAATCACTTATAATTCATAATACACCATAATCTACACTTTAGGCAAAATTACTATTTTGCCCCTACACTTTGGAAAAATAACGATTTTGCCCCTAGGCTCGTAAATAAATTTTCATCACATTTTCTTGTTACACAAGCCTATCTGAACATTTAATCCTCTTACAACTATACTCAATTCCATCAATTTCATGCTTAAAAGAACAAATTACCACTTATGCATTTTAGTCCCAATTAGGTGTTTTCTTGACAACACCTTTCACAAAATTTGTTTCTCATCATCCTATCATTCATTTTCTTCCATAAAAACTCAAAAAACAACATGAAATCTATCATGGCAAGTCCCTAGACTTTCAACCATATTGCATAATAGTCCACTCTTTAGAAAGCTTAAGCTTTAGGGGTCTCAAAAATACAAAAATTAACAACTAAAGCCATCAAAATCACTTACTTGAGTGAAGAGAAGCTTGCTGAAAATTTCAAGCTTTAAAAACCCCCTCTTTTCTGGTATTTTTGGTGGAGAGAAGATGGAGAGAAAGGTGATATTTTCTTTTCTTTATTTTATGATAAAAATAATTTTTTATCATCAATTTCCACCTAACCATTGACCAAGTCTTTTCTTTGCCCCCCTATGGCCGGCCATCACTCCTCTCATGGCCTTATTGCACTTTAAGGACCTCCAATTAATAATCCATAGCTACTTGGCACTTTTAGCAATTAAAATGGAACTTTCGCACTTTATGCGATTTAGTCCTTTTTCGCAATTAAGCTAGAAATCGCTAAAATTAAGGCACCAAAATTTTCATGCAACCTTATAAATATGTTATAACACATAACATATCATGAAAATAATTTTATCTAACCTCGATTTAGTAATTTCGAGATCATTGTTCTGACTAGCCCCTAAATTGGGCCGTTACAAGACAGGTCCGTTGTGCATCCCCAAGGAGTCCTCGAGGACGTGTTAGTAAAAGTTAACGAACTTATTTTCCTTGCAGATTTTTATGTGATAAAAATGGAGGAGGATAGTACTCTTGGATCCTCGGATCTCTTGTTGGGATGACCTTTCCTTAGTACGGCTAGTACTAAAATCGACGTTTGAAGTGGAACTCTCACGATGGAGTTTGATGGGGAGATCGTGAAGTTTGATGTCTACGACGCCATTAGCCATCCCAGCGAAATCTTGAGCGTAAATTGTGTCGACATAATTGACTCTTTGGTGGAAGAAAATTTTCAGTCAATTTATGATGATAAATCTGAGCTTGATAAATTTGAATTTGTTAATGAGTTATTATCTCCAAGTACTAAACTTTTACCTTCTGTTATACAGGCACCAGAGTTGGAGTTGAAACCACTTCTTGAGCATCTGAAATATGCATTTTTAGGGAAGAATAATACCCTACCAGTCATAGTCTCCAATAAACTCTCCACACATGAAGAAGAAAGTTTGGTTCGAATATTAAAAAATCATAAGGAGGCGATTGGGTGGATAATTACCGACTTAAAAGGGATAAGCCCTTCGACATGCACACACGAGATCTACTTGGAGGAAAACACAAAATCGAGGCGGGAGGCACAAAGACGACTACATCTGAATATGATGGAGGTGGTAAAGAAAGAGATAATCAAGCTGTTGGATGTTGATGTAATCTACCCCATTTCAGATAGCAGATGGGTAAGTCCGGTGCAAGTCGTGCCCAAGAAAACGGGCGTAACAGTAAAGAAAAATGCTGATGGTGACTTGGTGCCAACCCGAGTACAAAATGGGTGGCGTGTCTGCATTGATTACAGGAAGTTGAACTCTTACACTAGAAAAGATCATTTCCCTCTTCCCTTTATTGATCAAATGCTTGAAAGATTAGCTAGAAAAACTCACTTTTGTTGTCTTGATGGATACTCAGGTTTTTTTCAAATTTCGGTCGCGCCAGAGGACCAAGAAAAGACCACTTTTACGTGCCCATTCGGTACATTTGCGTACAGAAGGATGCCATTTTGTCTGTGAATGCGCGGGCCACCTTCCAGAGATGCATGATGAGTATATTTTCTGAATATGTGGAAAAAATTATCGAAGTTTTTATGGATGATTTTACTGTTTATGGGAATTGTTTTGATGAATGCCTTAAAAACCTAACGATAATTTTGAGTAGATGCATAGAATCTAATATTGTCTTGAATTATGAAAAATGTCATTTTATGGTAGACAATGGTTTAATTCTAGGTCACATAGTTTCTTATAGGGGAATTGAGGTCGATAAGGCCAAAATTGACATTATAAATTCTTTGCCTTATCCCTCCACTGTGAGGGAAATTCGTTCTTTCCTTGGCCATACAGGGTTCTACAGGCGTTTCATAAAGAACTTCTCGAAGGTAGCTGAACCATTGTGTGAATTGCTACAGAAGGATAAGAAATTTGAGTTTGACCCAAAGTGTAAGGAGGCTTTTGACACACTCAAGCAAAAATTGGTCTCCGCTCCTATAATGCAACCGCCAGATTGGAAGTTTCCATTTGAAATTATGTGCGATGCCAGCGAACGCAGTGTAGGAGCCGTGTTGGGGCAAAGGATAAACAATGAACCACATGTTATTTGTTATGCTTCAAAAACCCTAGATGCTGCGCAGAGCAACTACACCACTACAGAAAAATAACTTTTAGCCGTTGTATTTGCTTTAGATAAATTTCGACCTTATTTATTGGGATCTAAAGTGATTATTTTTTCTGATCATGCAGCCCTCAGGTACTTGATCGCAAAGAAGGAAGCAAAACCGAGGCTCATTAGGTGGATTTTGTTGCTCCAAGAGTTTGACATTGAGATTCGAGATAAAAGGGGATGTGAGAATTTAGTGGCTGACCACTTAAGCAGAATAAAGGTACCTTTTGATGATGTCCCTATTAAGGAATAATTCCCTGATGAAAGCCTATTCTTGACCGAGGCACGTCTCCCATGGTACGCAGATATGGTAAACTTTCTAGCCACAGGCTCGTTACCCACTGAGTTAGCACGTTCCGTAAGGGGCAAGCTTAGACGAGAAGCTCGATACTACATTTGGGATGACCTATACTTGTGGAAACACTGTTCGGACCAGATAATACGATGATGTGTTCCAGAAACTGGTGTAACTTCTATCCTTAATTTTTGTCATGCTGAAGTTTGCGGAGGACACTTTGGCCCTAAAAGAACTGCTCATAAGGTGTTAGAATGCGGGCTATATTGGCCCACAATTTTTCGAGATGCATATAACTTCTGTAAGTCTTGTGATAGATGCCAACGTATAGGTAACATCACTAAACGAAATCAGATGCCCCGATCCCCGATTCATGTATGTGAAATCTTTGATGTTTGGGGCATCGATTTCGTGGGCCCATTTATTTCTTCATTTAGTAATGTATATATAATTCTCGCGGTGGACTATGTTTCTAAATGGATAGAAGCAAAGCCTACTCGCAATGATAATGCCAAGACTGTTGTGGAGTTTCTAAAACGAACTATTTTTTCCAGGTTTGGCACACCTCGAGCCCTAATCAGTGATCGTGGCACCCACTTTTACAATAAAGTCATGGAGGCACTATTGTCGAAATATGGAGTTCATCACCGTATAGCTACAGCATACCATCCCCAAACAAATGGACAAGCCGAAGTCTCAAACATGGAGATAAAAATTATTTTGGAGAAAACAGTTCGGCCCAACCGAAAAGATTGGATTCTTCGGCTTAATGACGCACTTTGGGCTTATCGGACGGCATATAAAGGACCAATTGGAATAACCCCATATCGACTTGTTTTTGGAAAAGCTTGCCATCTTCCGGTAGAATTAGAGCATAAAGCCTATTGGGCGGTTCAACAATGTAACATGGAGTTAGACCCTACAGGAAGGGCGAGAAAGTTAGATATCCAAGAGTTGGAAGAAATCCGCAACGATGCTTATGAGAATGCTTGTATTTATAAAATAAGACCAAGTTGTTTCATGATAAGAAAATCGCTCAGAAGCATTTTTCGGTAGGACAAAGAGTTTTACTTTATAACTCAGTGTTGAAATTATTTCCAGGTAAGCTTCGATCACGATGGCAATGACCTTTTGTTGTTACTGAAGTGTTCCCTCATGGTGCGGTTGAAATAGAAAGTGAAGAATCAGGAAAGCGGTTCATAGTCAATGGCCAACGGTTGAAGCCGTTTTACGAGAATTTTCAAGCTCACTCGATTGAAAAGATTTATTTAGAGCCACCGTAGAACCATTTAAGTCGTCGAGCTAATGACGTTAAACAAGCGCTTGTTGGGAGGCAACCCAACCTTTATTTTTTTTTACTTTTCTTAATTTTTATTTTATTAGTATTTATTATTTTATTTCATTAGTATTTATTATTTTATTTCATTTTATTAGTATTTTATTTATTACTTTATTTCTAAATATTGATAAAATTCTCTTCGTTGCCTAGGCAGAACGAAGCGAAAATACTAAGAAAAATGAGAAAAGTCAGAAAAATAGAACAAAACAGCCCTATCCACAGTACCAAACAGCCTCTATTCCAGATACTATTCCAGCCCAGAACGCCATATCTGTAACATCCTGAACTTTTGGGCTTATGCGTTTAATGTGTAGATATGTTTAATGTGTTAAGTTGAGAATTAGAGGTGCAATTGGGTTTAGGCTTGGGCTGAGGCCTTGATTAAATATTCTGTTTAGATACTCTAGGGCTTAAAATAAAGTTTTGGTAGCTTAAATGGCAAAATGGGCTTGTAGCCCAATGGCAAAATGGTGCCACTAAGAGGGAAGGGAGTTGGCATCAATAGGCAAAGGGAGAGGCCCAATTTGTGGCCGTTTGGAGCCCATGTTTTTGGGCCAAATTCGACACTTATAAGGAGGAGTAGGTTGGACGGCAATAAGGCTATTATTTAGGGGATTTTATTGTTTTAATATGTGGATAATTACAGCTGATAAAGGAGGGAAGAGTTGGAGATAATTAAGCCTCTTTTGGGTGGGTGTTCTGATAGGGATAAGGGAAAAGATGAGGAGCTAATCCAGGAGGCTAGTGTTGGCCGAATGTAGGATGCCTATTGAGGTGGGAAATTTCAGCTGAGTGTTTAAGTGTGGGAGTGCCGAAATTTTGAGGGTTTTCTTTTCGGGAAACTCTCTTTTGATTATTTTATTTTCTCTCCTCTCTTTTCTATTTTCTTTTGAGTGCCAGCCGAATTCTCCCTACTCATTTGTTCATCTTTTCTTTCGTTCACTAAAAGCTGAAACTACACCCCTATTCCCTTCCATAGCCAAAATCTCCAAAAGTTCAGTCTCTATTTCCTGAAGTCTCATCATAGCCGAATCTTCATTCCTAGAAGCTGAATCCTCTCTATGGTATCTGCTTGTGCAAAATCTCGAAGGAAACTGAAGAGGAGTCAATCGCATAGATCTCTAAGTCAGAGTTCAGTAACACACGAATCATGTTACTTTCAGGATTTCAAAGGGAGCCCAAATCTTCGTGTTCTTCCGGCTTTTGAGCAAGGTTTCAGACTAAGGGTTGTAGATCCAGATAGTAAGGATATTGACTAAGGGTGTAAAACTACGCGATATCAGGTGTGTAACACTTCCACACCATTTAGATTGCCTGTTTAAAAATATATGTTTATTAATCTAAAATATTGTGTAAAATGCCGAAATCTCGGCATAACGGTTGAAACCCAAGGAGGGTAAAAGTGAATCACCAGGTTAGTGACCTCTGTCATTCCTAAGTGAATGTTCCTATTAAGATGACATATGTGATAAGTATGTCGATTTCTGTGATTGCATGGGGTTGGGTTTGAAGAAAGGGGAAGTGTTCTGTTGTAGCGGCTTTTGCCGTGACCTGTTGTAGCGGCTTTTGCCGTAACCTGTTGTAGTGGCTACGGCCATGATCTGACGATGAGCAGCACGACTGTCATCAATGGTGTGTAGCGGTGTGGGTTGATTGTAGAAATCCCCAATGGTGTGACTCGCAGGTAAGGGTGGTGTGTAGCGGATGGAAACCTAGGATTGGGTTGGGCTTGCATAATTTTTGTTATATACTAATGCTATTATTACATTACGTGGAGCTAAGGCCCAAATCTAATGGTGCATGAGGGTTGCACACCGAGTCTCGTGACTCAACCTATTATTTAACATTTCGGTAGCACCTAGTGCATCGGACCTGGGTGGAGTGGAGCGCAAAGTGGCCATGCGAGAGAGTATTTGGATTCAAAGAAAAGGCTTTTTATTATTTAGTTATTTTAATATTTTTTTATTAAGAGGATTTTAAGTTTCAATGTAATAAGGCCATGGGCCACTAGACTCATATTTATTTTGGGTTTCATGTTGAGTTTTTATTATTAGACTTTTAAATTTCATGTTAAAATTAAGCTAAGGCATGTAACAACTTAGTTTTTTTCCTAATTCACCAAGGTAGTTTTTTTCCTAATTCACCAAGGTATCATTTAAATTTACATTTTATACAGAATATTAAATTACTAAATTTTTTCGGTTAAAATGTTTAAACCTGATACTCGTTTTCCAAAGTGTGACAATTTATAAAATTCCTTAGTGACATACCAGATCCGGTTGTAGTGTTTGGGTCGGGTTTGGGGTGTTACAATATCCCTGCAGCCAAACAGTCCTATTCAAGCCCTAGAATTCCCAAAACCTGCAGCCAAACACCCATTTTCAGCAAATAAAACCCCCAAACCTTACATTTTTTTCCCAAATTTCCTTTCCCTTTTCCATAGCCGCCGACCCCTTTCCCCTCCACCACCCACCGCCGTTTTGCTGCCGGCCATGGTCTGTACCCGAAGCCGCGCTATCGCTGAGCTTCCCTTCACTATCAACTCGCGCCGTCGCCGCCTCTCAGCCCCTCAAACAATTGATTTGGCCGACACATCCTCTCCCTCCTCATCACCGCCGCGCCATTCGGCCTCCCCTTCCTCCTCTTCTCCCACGACCACGTCACAAGCCGCCGAGCCCTCCACATCGTCCCCTTCACGCGCAAGCCCTCCGACCACCGCGCCTTCACCCATGCCATTGACACCCATGCCATCCCCTTTGCGCCGTTCTTTTTCTCCTCCACACGGTGACCAAGAATCATCATCCTCCGCCCCTTCACGTGCCGACCGTGTGCTATTCCTCCCACCATCGCTACCGACGGAATAGGCCCCAACGCCGCCACGCCATGCAACACCCAAACTGTCATATCGGCCTCTTCGTCGTCCACCACGACATGCGGCCCGAACAGTCGAAGCGACCACAGACTCCTCATCTAACACGATAGCTGATTCACATGTCGAATCTTCCAACACCACTGACGAGAACCGACCCATGCCCTTTCGTGGCCGTACCTACCGTTCTCGCATCAATGTCTTACCCCCGGAGGCCCATTTGCACGGTAACCTTACTTTTACTTCCGACACTTATCGGAACAGGTATGATTTTCTTCGACATAAAATGATAATACCTTGTAAATGCCTGTCGATACCTGTTTTGGCTGCCTTGCATATTGAAACTACTGTTACAGATTATTTCAAGAATATTGGCTGGGTTAGAAATTTTGATGTCCCTCATTGTGCCTATTATGAACTTGTTTTAGAATTTTATTCTACTTTTCAATTTCATCGGCACGGTCACATTTCGTTAGATACACCGGATGTTGTCAAATTCAGGTTATTAGGTACCATGCATAGCTTATCTCTTATCGAATTTAATATTGCCATATCTTTCGTAACTGAAGAATATGCTATGTCTCCAGATTTTCAGAACAGTTTGTGTACATTTCCCACTGATTTTAGGGCCGTCGAGGCCTTTGCTTTGCTAACTGATAATGCCGAATCTGTGTATAGCCCAAAAACATCAAAGGATTTATGGTTTCCCGACCCTGCCTTATGTTACATACACCGTTATCTAGCTTACAATTTCTCAGGCCGTCGAGATGCTCCGGCCACCGTCTCAAAGACGAAATTATTCTTTTTATGGTGTATGTATACCGGTCATCCGGTTAATTTGGGTTATTGGTTTGCACTTCAATTTGAGCATGTTATCAAAGCTAAGCGCCCTCTAATTTTAGGTTCTCTTATTACACAACTGTTGTTTTCTCTGCATGGTTCTAACGCTCCTATTTCAGACTTACATGTTGCTTGTCAGGCCGATATTATATGCATAAAGTTTGAAGGGTAAAATTATTTGTCAGATATGTTTAATGATGACATTTAGAAATTGCATATACTAGTTGATACATATACCAGCTAAAATGCTCTAAATAATTATGTCCCAGAAGAACAATGTGATAAAAATAAGTCTTGGGCATGCTAGAAGCATGGTAAACCAGTCGATTCCATAAAATAAAAAAATCTTGAAAGAAAAGAGAAAGAAATAAAGATGGTCACATGCTGATGGAAGCGGGTACTCATGAAGAGACCTAAGACATGATTTTTGATAAAACCCCAGAAAAGGTTCAGGTACCTGAAATTATGATTATAATGAGATATCTCAATTAGTTATGTCATAACTAAATATGATGGAGCTGACAAAAGGAAATTGTTGTTTGTTAGGATCGACCCGATTAAGAAACAAGTAAAAAAAAAATAGCGGAATAAATTGAGAAATTGAACACACAAATTTAACGTGGAAAAACCCCTCTAAAGAGGATAAAAAACCACAGGAAAATATAATTTTACTATAATGGCAAAAGAACGAAGAATACAAAAGATGAGGATAAAAAATATACCCCGAAAACCCGAAAAACAAAGAACCCTCAAAACATAAACACAAAATTCTCTAAATGTGTTATGAGTTCTAATCTCTAATGGGTATATTTTCTAAGGTTGTAAAAGAACCTATTTATAGGCTAAATTAGTAAGTCAAATAAACTATGCTAATAAATGCTAAATATATTATACTAATAAATACTAAATCTTCTAGAAAGAAATTATATTTTGTTTAACTTGACTTGCAATCAATCTTTTAGAATTTGGGTACTCTAACAATCTCCACCTTGACATGAATTCTTACAACACCATCTTTGCCAAAGCCCGCCACGGGCCTATATTAAATTATGCAAGGAATTAACTGAGTCGAATCTGTGCTTAGAAGTTGAAAGACTTCTAGCCTTCGACTTGTGCACTGCCAAATCAAAACTAACCCGGGTCTGATTTTCACGAACACAGTGCCCTAACTTTAACCTGCATCCAAAAGAGAACCTCTCTTCAACGAAACGGTCATACCTTTTTCCCTCATATGACCAAGTTGCCTCCGCTCCAAGCGAGTTGACTTCGACTCCGTAACGGACGAGGGACGTCCGATTACACCGGTCACTGTAGAACCTTCCAGAATATAAAGACTGCTGATTCTTTTACCTTTTAACAAAACGAGAGCTTCATGAGATACTTTAATGGTGCTCGAATCGATGTTGATTCTGCATCCTTTCAAGTCTAAAATACTTAAAGAGATGAGATTCTTTTGTAAATCAGGTACATACCTGATATCTGAGAGTGTCCTAATCGTCCCATCATATATCCTAATTTTAACAGTACCAATACCAGTTACCTTACTAGATGAATCGTTTCCCATGTGCACAACTCCACCTTCAACCGAACTGTATGTGGAGAACCATTCTCTATTGGGACATATGTGGAAAGAACATCCCAAATCTAGGATCCACTCAGATGTGAGCTTGGAGTTATCGCTCGTTGACACTAACAAGATATCATCACCGCTTTTATCGGTCAAATTAGCACTAGCTACATCTTCCTCGTTACTCTCAGTAGCTCTTTTATTTCACAGTTTATAACAATCTGCTTTGACGTGACCTAACTTTTTTACAATAGCGATACCTTTTTATCTCGTTTCTTTGATCTACCAAAACGAAAGCTTGCCTATCTGCCTTGCTATCCAAACCAAACTTATTGTCGAGTTTGTCTCTACTCAACAAATGACCCTTCACATCTTCGAACGAGAGTTGGTCTCTGCCATAAATCAGGGTCTCTCTGAAAGACTTGTACAAATGGGGTAAAGAGCACAATAATAGCATAGCATGATCTTCATCGTCAATATGAACCTCAACGTTCTTTAAATCATTTAAAAGAGTAATGAATTGATTGATGTGATCTCTAAGAAGCTCACCTTCGTTCATGCGAAACGTAAATAGACGTTGTTTCAACACTAAATCATTGCTTGAGAGACTTAGTCGCATAAAGAGTTTCTAACCTTTTCCACAAGGCAGATGAGGTCTTCTCCATCAATACCTCCTGCAATACCGTATTCGCAAGGCACAACTGGATTGCAGACAAGGCCTTTTCATCAAGCTCTTCCCATTCTATTTGATTTTGATTCTCAGGTTTTTTCCCGACAACAACCTTTTTCAAGCCGGTTTGAACTAGAATTGCCATCATCTGAACTTGCCATAGATTGAAATTTATCTCACCATCTAACTTTTCAATTTCAAACATTGTTGCTGCCATATCTGAACGGGCTGATCTATGAAAATTGAATTAGCTCTAATACCATTAGTTAGGATTGACTCGATTAAGCAACAAGTAAAAAAATAGCGAAATATATTGAGAAATTGAACACACAAATTTAACGTGAAAAAACCCCTCCAAAGAGGATAAAAAAATCACAGGTAAAGATACTTTTACTATAATGGAAAAAAAAAACGAAAAGTACAAAAGATGGAGATAAAAATTAAACCCCGAAAACTCGAAAAACAAAGAACCCTCAAAACGTAAACACAAAATTCTCTAAATGTGTTATGAGTTCTAATCTCTAATGGGTGTATTTTTTAATGTTGTAAAAGAACCTATTTATAGGCTAAATTAGTAAGTCAAATAAATTATGCTAATAAATGCTAAATATATTATACTAATAAATACTAAATCTTCTAGAAAGAAAATATATTTTATTTAACTTGACTTGCAAGCAATCTCTTAGAATTTGGGTCACACAACTCTAGCATTGTTGACAACGATAATATACGTAGAACACTTCAATATTATGGAAAAGTGAGGATGTTGAATGAAAATATATTTGAAAACTCATCAAAATAAAGAGACATTTCTATTATAACTTATGAAATGTATCTCGGACTTAAAGTCCAAACACCCGGAAGGTGTAAAGTCAAGGGGAGTAAATGTTAGCATAATAACGAAAAAAATACGAGTCATAATATATAGAATTGACTTGTAACAAGAACGTTCACAAGACACTTGGTTTTTTTATTATGAAAAATGATTAATTTGTGGTGGATGCAAACACCAAATAAAGTTATTTATAACGTCTAGTGAATTTGTATTCAGCTGATATAAATTATTTGATAATATTGATGCCTGCAGCATAAAACTCGAGTTTCATGAGAAAATCATTAAATGTGAATACGATTTTGTTCAGAAGTTTTTATTAATTAATGTATTTATACATATAAGTTATTATCATCATTGTTGATATTAATGTATCAAATATCATTGGAGTTCCTGAAGAATTTCCAAAAGAAATAATTATTCGATAGATAAACTTTATAATGAAAGTATATCTAAAAATGAAAATTTGTCTCGACGTGAAGATCGAGTGTTCAATAAGGACATACACAATGATATTATAAAGAATTGTTATTGAGTATCCAATAATGTTTACATAATCAAAATTAATCAGGCTAATTTTTCATGTAGATTGAAGACATTGAAAAATAATACAAATGGTCAAACAATAATGTTATAAAACGATGGTTCTGAAGTACTATTTCTTTATGTGACTGATAAAATAGTGAATGATAAAATACATCATACTTTATAAAGTTGCTGGCGACATCTAAAGCATGAGAATGCAATTGAGTTTTATTACTATATTGATACACATCAACAAAATTTATTGTATATGTTGATGATTTACTAATTGATAAATAATATTGAATGTCTCAATATTGAGTTATAAAATGATATTCAAATAAGGGGAGCAAAAATATGCACTGTTGTAACACCCCTCACCCAATGCAGAGAATAATCGAAAATTCAATTAGGCACTCCCTATCGCTACATTTGAGAAGTTAATTTTCAACATTGGATTGTATCCTTTCAAAGATCTTAAGTGATGCTTACATGAAGGGGAGTAAATTCAGACTGTATTTTTTTTAAGGTTGTGACATAATGTGTATTAAAGGATTATGTACTCTTTTTTTCTTCACTGGGTTTTTTATGCCATAGGGTTTTTTTCCTATTAAGGTTTTTAATGAAACATATCCTTTATACAATGAGCATCCAAGGGGGGTGTTATGAAAGCTATTAAGTAGATGTTCATTATAATAAACATTTCATCTTCCTCAACTCTTCACCTTTCATATTCTTGTAACCTCTTTTCTATTTATGTATTAGAAAATGAGGAGTCTAATCTGCTTACATATATATATATATATATATATATATATGAGTATACTACTTGTAATGATGATAAAAAAAAAGATAAATGCAATAGAAATCTCCATTTATTCTCATCTATTATTATTGTGTTCTTTGTATTATTATTATTTTATAACAATTTTATTTTAATAATTAATTTTACTGTAATATTTAATGAGAATAAAAAAAAGTATTATTTGATTTTCATAAAAAAACAATATATAATAGTTAATTAAAAATGATTTAGGGCATATGTGTCGTTGACTATTTACATTTTTAGAGTTAGTGCTTTTATATATAGTAAGGGTAATTATTTATTTTTAAAATATTTATTTTCAAAAAAATCTTTATATCGTGTTTATTGAAAAATATTATTGACTATTTTAAAAATATTATTTAGTAAATTTATTTTTATTATTTTAAATATAAAGTATTTATTTTTATATTATAGAATTGAAATAATTTTAAATTAATAAAAAATAAAAAATCAATTTTAAATAACCATAATTTTCTAACTCAACATCTCAATTAAGTTAGATTTTCAAAAAAAAATTATTTTTCTTGCTTAGCAATGAGAACCCTGTAAAAGAAAAATACTAATTTCAAGATAATGTAATAAGCTAAATTTATAAATAAAATAAATTCACAAGAAGACAAAAAACAAGTTTGGTACAAGAAGATAATGTAATAAACAACGTGAAGAAAAGTAATATCTGCTGTGCTGTCTACGCGGCTGATAATTAAAAAATACAGGAAAACGAATCTAAGTCTTTGTTTTTGGGTCTACATAAATAATAAACAATTTTTATAATTTTTTATTTTAGACACTAATATTTATATTCCTTTTCCTTTTGGTCACTAGAAACCTAAGGACTAACGGAAATCCATGGTGGCATTCCAACTCACTTTTTATTTTCATTTTAGTCATTATCAATATTTTTCTTCTCTATTATTAACAAAATATATAAAAATTCGTTCTCCCAACTTAAAAAAAAAAAAAGAAAAGAAAAGAAGACAAAGGAAAAAAAGAACCATAACTTTACCTTTTTTTTTTCTTTTATGTGAAAGATTAAATAGTAAAGATGGATCTTTCATGGATTTCACCTTAGATCTCATTCTCTTTGTAAAGGAAAATTGGGATTACTTATTTATTTGAGTTGGATTGGGTTGGTTTGGAAGAGGAGGAAGGTGGTGATGTTAACCACACTAAGGAAAAGGCTGATGAGAGACTTCAAGAGGTTACAACGGGATCCACCTACTGGTATTAGTGGGGTTCCTTAAAATAATAATATTATGCTTTGGAATGCTATCAGTTTTGGGCATTTTGTTATGGCAGGAAATCAACAATGAAATTGAGTCGTTAAGTTAGTTAGTAAAGTTCTCCGTTTTAAGAAAAATGTGTTAGTGAAATGGTGCGTTTAGATGGGTGGTCAATGAGGTGCTGCATTTTGATGTTAGTATAAAACGATGTGCTTAGTTTTTTAATGAAACATTGAGTTTTTGGGTTAGGAAATAATAGTTTTCATGTATCAGCTTCCTAACCAATTCCTGTAACTGTCATTTCCTTTCATTTTAGTATAGTTTTGGGATGGTAGGCGGTTATGAAAAGTTTGGAATGAATTTTTATCTTCTCTGTTCTCTCTTCTCTTCTCTTTCACTCTAAATCTCTTTTATCTTCCTGAAACAAACTGTATCAAGGGTATTAGAGCCTCGCATTCTTCCATGACCAGTGATGAGGTTACCAACCATTTGTAGAAAGATGTTGGTCACCTCCAACAAGAGGTTGCTAAGCTCCATGTCGAACTCTCTCAGTGGGATACCAAGCTGGATGTGCAAATGAAAAAACTAAAAGATGACTTTTGTGGTGAGTTAAAATCTGAGTTGTAGTATCTGGGTAATCCACCTTCTGCTCTTACTGTTGGGGCTCTACAAGATAAAGGGAAGGGCATTTTAGGTGGCCCTCCACCTGGTTTCCCTCCCAAGAAAACCCTAATTGTTTCTCCTATATGATAGATTTGGGAAGTATGGGTATTTCTTCTTGTTCGAGAAGCATGGAGGGTGTAACATCCCGCCCAACGGAATCTCAGCATTTGAATACTGTTTGAAAGAATAAGACGAGTAGAATAAGTCTTGAAGCGAATAGGGTTAAAGCTATTCTAAAAGATAAGAACCATATGGGTATGCCTGTGACGCCTTGATGTTGGCGGAC
This sequence comes from Gossypium sturtianum, assembly GCA_025698515.1. Lineage (NCBI taxonomy): Eukaryota > Viridiplantae > Streptophyta > Magnoliopsida > Malvales > Malvaceae > Gossypium > Gossypium sturtianum. The sequence continues at coordinate 45,656,444 of CM046952.1, forward strand.
ACTGGGTTGGCACATGAGGAAAGATTTGCCCCAAAAGCCTTTGATTGGCATAAATAGGAAGGGCGTAATTTGTTATAAGTGATGAGGAAATAAACCTTGTGGTGAGAAGTCTATGTCAACAATGAGTGCACTTAGTAACGATGGCCTTGATACAGTTAAGTTATAAGGAAATGATAGTTAAAGCTTAACTGAAGATGAACTAAAATAGTTAAAAACCAAAGGAAAACACTTGATTAGTATTATTGGAATTGGTAAGATTTGGATAAGACCACCAATTGATTGATGTGACGTGTGTCTAGTTCCAATATGGTATTGAGTTAAGTTAAGAGCATGAGAATTATCTTCTCTCTCTTCCTCTCATCGGTGGAGTAAGGCTAAGAGAAGATGAGAAAACTCTGAAATAGATTTAAGGCTGACAACTAGGTAAGATGAGAAAACTCTGAAATAGATGTTATCCGCCCCACTAATGCTCTTAACGTAAATGTAGATGCCTAGCGAAGCATGGAGGAGACTCAGATAACTGGGTCGCTGCTAAGAAGGTGTGATGCTCAAAAGCATGAATTATTTCACCACCAGATACGCTTTGATGAAATGACTATAGATAGTGGACGAGTTGAGACCCAAGGTTAAGTCACGTATGTGTTTTCATACTCAAGTATTCACAAGTGTCCTGCATCTAACTGGTAATCACATGGATTAATACACGTATCCAACATCAACTGGAACAAAGGAAAATATTTAGTTGACCGGGTAAGTGAAGAGAACTATTCTCTTCTTTTCCCAAGAAGTATTCTCTGGCTATATAAGGGTGAGCTGAGGGGAAAATCCTCTCATCCTTTAGGATGAGCCTGGAATGAGAGGATCAACCCTGAGATGCCCATTGTAAGGTAAGTCTCCAGACCTTGCATTTTAGCTTGGTAGAGCTTTTCTATGTGATTTTAGTGTTTGAAGTAGAAGGAAAAATGAGTTAGATGAGCAGACCTTGATGTGTTTTCTGTGGATTAACATTTAGGGGCTGCCGATTTACCCAAAGAAAGCTCAGATATGATGTTTGAAATTGCAAAAAGGTAAGGCTCTGTGAGGCTCCGTGAGTATTTTTTTGATTCCGTAAGGATCTTGTGAGGGTTCTGTGAGTACCTTATTAACTCTTTGAGTGTTTCTTTTTGTATGTGCATGTATGTTTATATGCTTGTAACTTTTATGCTAATGCCCTTCTATGCGATGGAAATGTGAAATAAAATGTAAGCTATGTATGTGTGATACGCTGATTCTGTGAAAATGTATATCTAATAAGCTTGTATGTGTAGCTTGATGCCTAAGTGACAATGCGCCTCTACTATGAAAAGAAAGCATGAACACGATGAACATGTAAAGAAAGCATGAGCTGAATGGTATGTCTCTAGTTCTGTTGAAAAGTATGTGCATGCATGAGTGTGCTTGAAGCGCAACTATCTTTGCGTAAGGAGTCTGAGTTGCATGTTTGGAAATGTAGATGCATCTGCATGTTGAAGTCTGTTGCAATGAGTCAGTTGAGTCTGCATGTCGAGTCTGCTTGCCTGTGCGGGTCCGTCGGGAAAATAAACATGAATTCTAATATGGAAGTCCATGGCCATGGCAAGAGAAGACCACATAGTGTAAGACCTGGTCATGGTGGCCACGGCGTCATGTGGAAAAGAATATGATGAAAAGGACGGTTGTGTGAGTACTAGGCTATGAGGGGCAAACCTCATGACGATGAGTTTAGGCAAATCCCTATCGTTGAAACACCAATTTATCGATACGTGGAAGCATTTGTGACTGTTCTCTATTACATCTGAGCCTTTGTGGCGAAACGTGTTATATATGTGGAAGTCTTTGTGGCTGTTCCCTATTACATGTGAGCCTTTGTGGCAAAATCGTCAAGTAAAGCCCTTTTGGTTGATTTTGTTATGAGAAGAGCTCAAAAATCAACCATTAGCTATTATTATGCTAAACTTTATCCTTTTTATATCCAACAACGGAGCCAAGTAGAGGTCCATGGGGTCATGCCCCCCTTCAAAGTTTAAAGTTTTTTCAATTTAGTTTTTTTGTAAAGAGAAAGGATTGTATGAAACAGTGACGTCACGTCATCTGTATCCCTTTCTAATAGTTTTATGCCATATCAGTATTTTTATCTTGAATTTCAGGATTTTAATTTGGATTTGAATTTTTTAAGGATGAAAATCAGGATTTTAATTTGGATTTGATTTTTTTTAGGATGAAAATCTTGAAATTTAGGATAAAAATATTGATGTGGCATAAAATTATTGGAAAGGGATACAGATGACGTGGTGTCACTGTTTCATACAATCCTTTCCCTTTCTGTAAATATAATATGGCCCTCCCAAAAATATAAGAAAGCCCCTCAATGTTTAAAATTTTTGTAATTTTTTCCTTTGTATATATATTATAACCCTCCTAAAAATATAAATAGGCCATTCCAATATTTTTATAGTATTAAAAATAATATTAAAAATATTATTTATTAAGTAGTAGCTCTAATTTTAATTTAACCCCAAAATTATCATCATGACTCTGCCGCTGTTTATATCTATGAATCATCTCTACAAACCACTCTAATACTTTATATACAACACATGCTATTTGTAGGAATTTAAAACAAATGATCCCGCCGCATTAAACAACAACTTTATTGTGGTATCAACGCGTGGTATCTACAAAAATTTGAGAAAGAAAACCCTTAATCCTATTGCACTTAAGGGTGACATGTGATAGTATCATAAAAAGATAGGTAAAGTGATTATTAAAATATTGCTCGCGTTGTATTTTCGTTATTAGATTTTTATTTATTTTTTAAATTTTAGTTATTAAATTATATTAAATCAAATATTTTTCGTTTTTAATGTTAAAAACTTTTTGAAGACATGCGTTTTTTTATTGATTTAATAACAAATTTAACTCTCTTAATGTTTAAATATTTTATCAATTTAATTTTAATAATAAATTTAATTTTTAATATTTACAATATTTATTATTTAAGATTAAATTTTAAAAAAATTTAATAAATTTAACCCTAAATATTTACAAAATACCAATTTTTTTTAGTCTCTTCTAACTATTGAACTAATATTGTTTCAAAGCACTCCAAACTCTTTTACTAGAAGTAAATTTAAAAAAATTAAAGGTAAAAAATACTTTAGTAACAAATTTAAAAAAATAAGATTAAACATTTCAAATTTTAAAAATATTAAAAAATTATAAAATTATAAATTTTCAGTACTCGTCTCAACCAGTGGCAGAGTCAAGGGGTTGGCAGGGGCTTGCCCCCTAAAGTGAAAAATTTTCTATGCTCTTCATAATTTATAAAATTTTAAATTTGTAATGATAAAGTTGTACTTTAACCTTAAAAAATAATAATATTTTAAGTTAATCTTTTAAAAATAATAAAATATAAATTATTAAAATAATAAATTTATATTTTTATTACAGTAAAAATATATAATTTAATTCTTTTTTGGCATAGTCTCAACTTTTTTTTTTAATTTTCTTTTTTATCATACTCCGCCGCCGGTGATATATCCACTTATTTTTGAATTAATTTCCCTGTTCCTTCTTTACTAAGCACGTGGTGAAAATGGGACAGAAGAATGCCACGTTTTATTGGCTTTTGCCACGTTAAAACATGTTGTCTACCATGTTTGAAGCTGTAAAATACTAGTTCTATTGTAACTGAATCCAGCATTTGGAGGGTAAAAAGTACGCAGTTTCAGCTTCTATATAAAACCAACCAAATGCATTAACAATCTCATCAACGCAAAAATAAATGCTCCCTCTAAATGAAAATAATGGTAGCCCCTTATGATGATAGAGATGTCACAATTAGTTTTTTTTTTTTTTTTTTATAATAATGTTACAGTGCTTTGTACCAATGCCCTACTATTTGTTTTACAAGTTGATTAAGGATCCTAGATTTCCTTTTTTATTTTGCATCAAACAATATTCTTTAAGAGTTGATAGATTCTTCTCCTGTTTCCCAATTAGACTGTCTGCATTTAGTATTTTTTTCTTCACATGAGTTGCTAACTCTTTTTCTTGTCAACCAGATTTTAAAGTTTTAATTCTGAGATCTATTTTTTTTTATTCTTACATATGTTTTAATTACAAATATTCAAGTTTATTAAATATAGAACTCATATTTTCCAAGTTAATTAGAATCTTTAAATCTAAAATTGTTTACTTATTCTACTACTTGTGACGAATAATAGAATTGAGTATAAGCTAGACATGCAATTCATATTGCGTGGGTATGTGATTTGGTCTACATGAACCCCATTTGTATGTATTTGTTGATTAGAATTAAATCTTCCTAATTTTTAAATGTTATTGATAAATTGAACCCTAGGTGTTATGCAATTTGTTAATAAGGGAAATAATTTCAACAAGTTTTCTCTTAGTTATCGAGAAGGTAATGATAAATTGGTTGCTAGCTATGGCATTGACAATTGTAAATAGTTTATTAAAGAATATTAAATTTATTTTTATATCGATAATCAAACCCATGAATCAAAACTAAGATTTTGTAATATATATATATATATATTAAAATTTTATTTGTAATATATATTTTGACAGTATTAATTTTAATTTAAAAACTCTCTTTATTTTTAATTGCTTAGTTTTGACACCCACCAATTAAGTATTAAAAACATCATAATAAAAACATTAAAAATTTTGATATACCATGTTACTAAACCTTCAATTATATTATATTGTATAATAGTAATTGTCAAAATAATTAATAAACTAGTTTTTTTTTTTATCTCGTCCGATAAATAATTTAATTATATGTATTTATTAAATATTAAATTTATTTGTATTTAAAAATAATATATATTTTCATAAATAATATGAAATAATGTTTTCTAAATACTATATAAAATATTATATAATATATACTATTTTAAGACTATATTTGATTTATAATTAAGTTTAAAATTTTCACCTATAAATTATAAATTTATTTAGTCACAAAGACATTTCACTATAGTATTGTGACTGAGCTCTCCCATCTCCTATTACATACCATTACGTAAGCTACTCAATTAATGCTTATAAAATAACATTGTCATAAGTGTATTATCCTCGTAGGATATCTTTGATCTCTTTAAGATAAATCTATTATCCCAAAATGATCTTATTTTATCTCATGGTAATCATTACATCTTCCTTCATTAAAAGTCAATTACAATTGACCCGTGGCAATATTTATTTTTCATTTATCATGTAATGTCAATGAGATGATATCATTTACCTTTTTTTTGTTATAAATTTCACTATTGTTAATTATGCTGCATGCTGCAAAAGTCATATATCCAACACACCAGTTTTCGATTTCTTAACTATTTGAACTTAGGTTTTTACTTACATCAAAGTATATGAGTCATACATACATAGTCCTCATCCACTCAGGATTAAAGTATGTCACACTATGAACGTCACAACTGAATGAAATCCATAAACAGGGACGAGGACGGTGGGGGGAGAGAGACAAGGGTGGGAGATTTTTATTTTATTTAATATTAATATAATTATATTTATTTAGTATTAATATAGAATTTAAATTTATTATTATTATTTTGAAAATATTTATGTATTTTTTAAAATTAGGATCAAATTGAGACCATTTGTAAATATGTAACTAAATTGATATAATATGTAAAAGTTGAGGGCTAAATTTGTTATTATACCGATTTTTTAATTGCCACATCAACTTGTCGTTTGTGATTTTAACATGAGTGACCAAAGAGATCGAATTATGTAATGTGGGTGCTTAAATTGTAGTATTTTTGTTTTTGGTGCTTAAAATGAAAGTTTTTGATAGTTGGGTGATTATGTGTGTAGTTTACCCAATAAATATTACAGCATAACTTCATATATTTGAATAAATATGAATAAAAAAATATGAAGCTTGCTAATGAGATTATTAACTTAATTGATGTTTTTGCTAATATCAAGCTTGCATAGATGTTCTTAAAACTCTTGTTAAGCTTTCTTGAGGTGCTTTTCGTTGTTGGATTTATTTGCTGGTTCGGAGCTTGGTGATGTTGGTGACAATATCTTTGTCAAAGTAACAAAAAGCTTAATAATATCTTTGTCAAAGTAACAAAAAGCTTAATGATATTGTGAGAAGGTGGTTGTTTGCTAATTTACGAAATGTTGATTTGAAGTTTTTGAGTTTTTTCCTCATACTTAATACTTGAAAGTGATAGATGGTGACGAGTTCTGGTGTTGATACTTTTAATTTCACTTGGATTGCATGAAAGAGTTACAAGTTACATGTAACACCCTATACTCGATTTAGACGTTATGGCCGAATTCGGAGATGTAACAAAGAATGGTTTTGAAAACGGAGTCGTCTCGTCAAACCATTCACGACTCATAATTCACTTACATTCATTACTTTTACTGAAAGCATCATTTAGTTCGTTCATTTGCCAAAAACTTATCACAGCGGAAGACTTAAAATTGTTATATTTTGAAAATGCAGTCGTGTTTTAAAAAAACGCAACCATCGTTTTTAAAGAAAAAATGTTTTGTCGAAGTATACAAATTACCAAGAAAATGAAACCAAAACCAAGTTAAAAACAATACAATCCAGAGAGTTCCAGAAATTACAAACTCTCAATTGAAAACCAAAATCATGAATAAAACCATAAGTAACTAAGTAAAAATGGTTCGTGATCGAGTGGCCATCGCTAAGTCTCCGTCGCACTGATCCACCTAAGTCTGTGGATTACCTAAACAAAACAGACAAACAGATGTGAGTTTTCATAAACTCAGTGTCTAACCCAACAGAATTAAGCATACAAACATACAGATACAGAATTGGGCTCATGCCCTTTTCAGATACAGTAAACAGAATCAGATATACAGAATCCTACCCCCATCCTTTACACACTAACTCCGACCATCCCAACACATCATGTGGGGTTAAAAACACCCACCCATCCCTACACACCATATCGTGCCATTACGACACATGTCAGATAATGTGCAGCCAAGTTGCCAAAATATAGGCGATGATCGCCATACAGAATACTTCCTTCTCATATACAAATCCCACCCCAAAATCATATACGGAAACAGATACAGAATAACATACTAGACATGCTCAACATGATTATGTACAGATATCAGATATACATATAGCAGAATAGACAGTTAAGCATAGTAATGTCCTACTTAGAGCATTCTACCAGAATATAAAATAACATAAATTTAGGGTTCGATTAGCCCTTACCGACCTTACTGTAGGCCCACAATCGATCGAAACGACCCGTGAGACCCTAGGAAAAATTTTAAATTTATGGGCCCACATGCCCGTGTAGGCCCATACGCCCAACTTGGCTTAGCCCGTGTGGCTTACACGGCCACGCTCACCCCACCACACGGTCGTGTCATGCGCACGACCACGCCTTTATCGACCACACGACTGTGTCTCGCACACGGCCAACTACACAAGTGGCCACACGCCCGTGTGGCGTCGATAGGATAGTTTTTTTTGCTTTTATCGAAGCCTTGTTTTTCATAATTTGGGAACACACCTGGTATCATTTTGATGCTACTGCAAACACGAACCCTCCAGAACCTAAAGATCGACACAACAAACCCCCAAAATCAGTCTAAAACTAAGGTTAATCCAAAACCACGAAACCAACAAAAGTTTTAATACGACTGCTCATCACTTACCTCAAAACCCCACACGATTTCAACTACAAATCAGCATGAGGAGAGCCCCACTCTACACGATTCTCTACTGCCGAAACAGAAAATATAAACATCTAATCGGTAATTCAAAAATCAAAACTACAGTACACTTAAGCCACTTACCAACAATCGACGGAAACAGAGAAACGAATTTTAGATAAGCAACAACCAAATGAAACAAAATAGAGAGAAGCAGCAATTAAAATCGAAAGAGCAAAAGGGAAGGAAAATGGAATAAATTGACGTTAGTTTCTTTTCTGGAAAGAGGGGAAAATTTTGAAAAAAACAATAAAAATAAAATAATTAAAGATTAACTCTCAAATCCTTCAAATCTCTCCCCACTAACCCACTAACAACCAACCTTTTAGAAACCTAATTCCACCGAAACTTTCACTTGCAATTGAGCAAAAATATCATCATCGCTTGCGCAGGGATTCGAACACAGGACCTCAAACACACCAACTCCCTTACCATACGAACTAGCAGGCGCATTCTGATATGGATTAACATACAATTTTATATATGCCCGCTCAACAAGGGTAAGTCTTGGATCTAAAAATAACCAAAATTTGCTAAAGGTAGGTCTTGAACTTGGGACCTCACACACATACACCCAGAACACTTAACCACTGAAGTAGATACACATTTGTGTCAGATATTTACAAAAACAAAAACAAATTATTTATGGCGTTACAACTCTACCTCTAAAAGAAATTTTGACCTCAAAATTTACCTGATCAAAATAGATGAGAATACTATTGACGCATCGAGTCCTCATGTTCCCACGTGGCTTCCTTAGTGCCATGATTTCGCCACAAAACCTTCACTAATGGTATGGAATTTCTCTTCAGAACTTTAATATCACGATCTAGAATCTAAACCGACTCCTCCTCAAAAGTCAAGTCCGGTCTAACCTTGATCTCCTCAACAGAGACAACATGAGATGGATCAGACTGACACCGCCTCAACATTGAGAAAGACATCGTGGATACGATCTAATTATAGAGGTAGCTCTAATTGATAAACGACCGGTCCCACAGGCTTCAGAATCTGATACGGCCCAATAAACCTAGGGCTCAACTTACCCTTACGACCGAACCTCAAAACTTTCTTCCACAGAAAAACTTTAAGAAACACGAAATCCCCCACAGAGTACTCAATATCTCGCCTCTTCAGATCTGTATAAGATTTCTGTCTATCAGAAGCCGCCCTCAGATGATCCCAAATCAGTCTAACCTTATCCTCGGTCTCAGAAACCAACTCAGGACCCAAAACTCGACGTTCACCCAACTCAGTCTAACATAGTGGAGTACGACACTTACGACCATACAAAGCCTCATAAGGAGCCATCTGAATGTTAAACTGGAAAATGTTATTGTAGGCGAACTCAGCTAGCGGCAAATAATCCTCCTAACTACCTCGAAAATCTATTACACAACTCCGAAGCATATCCTCCAGTATCTTAATCACCCTCTCAGATTGACCATCGGTCTGAGGATGAAACGTAGTACTGAAGTCCAATCTCGAACCTAGAGCCTCGTGTAATTTATTCCAAAATCGAGAAGTGAAGCGAGGATCTCTATTAGAAATTATCAAAATAGGAACCCCATGCAGTCTTACAATCTCAAAAATATATAGCTTCGCTAACTTCTGCAAAGAAAAATTTATCTAAACCAGAATAAAATGAGCGGACTTGGTCAATCGATCTACGATGACCCAAAAAAATCCTTCTTAGTAAGTGTCAAGGGTAACCCACTAACGAAGTCTATCATTACTCCCATCATTACTCGTTCCCACTTCCAAAGAGGAATTTTAACGGGTTGTAGCAAACCCGAATGTAACTGATGCTCAATCTTAACTTGCTGACACGTCAGAAAACGAGCAACGAAATTCGTAACCTCATGCTTCAACTCGACCACCAGTATAACTTACGAAGATCGCGAAATATTTTATTACCACCGGGATGCATAACATAAGGGCTACTATGCGTCTCTCATAGAATCGACTGCCTCAAATTAGAATTATTCGGCACACATATCTGACCTCAAAAACACAGAACACCATCATTTTCAGCCCAAAATCTAAAGTACTTCCACTCTCAATCTGACGAAACCGTAAACCCAGATACTCATCCCCTAATTGCTTATCTCGAATCTGATCAATCCAAGTCGGCTTAACTTGTAACTCGGCTAATAGACTCCCATCATCAAACAGACAAAGATGAGCGAACATCACCCTCAAATAAGTCATCGCTCTGCGACTTAGAGCATCGGCCACCACATTGGCCTTACCAGGATGATACCCTATCGTGCAGTCATAATATTTGAGCAGCTCATTCCATCGACGCTGTCTAAGATTCAACTCCTTCTGAGTAAGGAGGTACTTGAGGCTCTTGTGATCAGTGTAGATAATACACTTCTTACCATACAGATAGTGCTTCCAGATTTTCAACGTAAAAACCACAACAGCTAACTTGGGATTATGCGTCGGATAGTTCCCTTCATGTGTCTTAAGCTAACGGGACGCATACGCCACAACCTTACCATCTTGCATCAGTACACATCCCAAACTAACGTGCGATGCATCACTATAGACCATAAACTCTTTACCAGATTCAGGCTGTATCAGAATAGGAGCCTGAGTCAGAACAAACTTCAGCTTCTCAAAACTCGATTGCTACGCAACGATCCAAATAAAAGGAACACCCTTATGTAGAAGCTTAGTCAAATGAGCTGCAATCAAAGAGAACCCCTTGAAAAACTGTCGATAATATGATGCAAGACCCAAAAAACTGCAAATTTCAGATACATTCTTAGGCTGTTTCCAATCAAACACAACCTTAATCTTCCTCGGATCAACTCGGATCCTCTCAGCAGAAACCACGTGCCCCATAAATGTTACCTCTCGCAACCAAAATTTACACTTGCTCAACTTAGCGTAGAGCTGTTTTTCACGGAGTATTTGAAGCACTACTCTAAGATGCTCATCATTCTCATCCTCAGTCTTAAAGTAAACCAAAATATCGTCGATGAAGACCACGATGAACTGATTCAAATATGGCTGAAAGACTCGATTCATCATATCCATGAATACAACCAGAGCATTCGTCAGACCAAAAGGCATAACTAGGAACTCGTAATGTCCATAATGAGTCCTAAATGCAGTCTTATGAATATCAACTTCCTTAACTTTAAGTTGATGGTACCTAGAATGAAGATCAATCTTCGAAAACACAGAGGCCCCTCAAAACTGATCAAACAAATCGTCGATCCTCAGAAGTTGATACTTGTTCTTCACAATCAGTTTATTCAGTTGCCGATAATCGATGCACATCCTCATGGTGCCATCCTTTTTTTCACAAACAAAACCGGTGCCCCTCACAGAGACACACTAGAACAGATGAAACCACGATCCAGAAGCTTTTGAAGTTGAACCTTAAGCTTTGTAAGCTTTCTCGGTGCCATATGATATGGAGCGATAAACACCGAAGCTGTACCTAGTAGAAGCTCAATACCGAACTCAACTTCATGATTCGGAGGTAAACCCAAAACATCCGATAAATCCCTCACAGTTCTAATATCCTTGGTAGAAGAGTCCATAGAATCAAAAACACTAACGTAGGCCAAATACGCCTCACACATTTTTCAAACTAGTTTTTCAGCCACAAGAGTGGAGATCACATTGGACAGATAATCTCGACGCTCGCCGATCACAACCACCTCATTATCATATTTAGTCCTCAGAACGACCCTTTTAGTCGCCCAATCCAACCTGACTCGATGCTTAACCAACCAATCCATACCTAGAATCAGATCGAACTCCCCAAACGGTAACTCCATCAGATTTTTCAAAAATACAACCCTTTGCACCTCTAATGGAACATTCCTAAACAGTTTACTAACCCAGACAGACTGCCCCAACGGGTTCAGTATAGTGATCTCACTAGAAGTACTCTCAACAGAAATCCCCAGGTGTTTAAAGACAAAATTAGCTACATAGGAATGCGTAGAACCTATGTCTATCAAATCAGTATAAGGTATATCAAAAATTTAAAAAGTACAGGTGATAACATCTGGAGCATCTCTATCCTTTCGGCATCGAGCAGCATAAACCAATGCAGGCTGCCTTGCCTCAGTCTGACCAACACCTCTGTCTGGTGCTCTTTGCCCTCGGCCCATACCATTTCCACCCTTAGCCTATCCACGACCCTTAGGTGGTTGCTGAACTGCCCTCTGAGGCTGTACAGAACCCAATCTCGAAGTTTGCATCTGATCTGTCAGCTGTGGACACTCTAATACGGTGCTCCAAAGATCCACAACTCAAACAAGCCCCAATCCTCATTCAACACTTTTCCAGATGGCGCCTACTACAATCTCCACACGGCTGAATCCTAGTAGGAGTAATAGGAGCCCTCACTCTAATTGGCCCATCAGATCTGACCTTTTTCTTAAGCCTCTGAACAGAACTAGAGGGCTCTGAATCCCTCTTGTTCTTACCTCTCTCACGGTTCTTATTCTGGTGCTCCACACGCTTAACCTCCTCGATAATTTTTGCCTTATCCACGAGAATAAAAAACTCGCGCTCCTTCTGAGGAGCTATCAGTACCCTCAAGTTATCCCTCAGACCGTCCTTAAAGCGGACGCACTTCTCATACTCAAACGCCACCATGCCTCGAGCATAGCAACTTAACCTTAGAAACTCGGCCTCATACTCGGCCGTTGATCTATCCCCTTGCGTGAGATTTATGAACTCACTACTACGAGCATCTACATAGCTTGCACCCACATGTTTCCCTTAGAAGGTAATCTTAAAGAAATCCCAGTTCAGACGATCAGGCTGAGTACTCTCCTCAACCGTCAACCATCACTGATATGCTTCGTCGCGAAGCAAATAGACTACACCTTTAAGTTTCTGCTCGGGAGTACAGTCTAAATCATTCATAATCCTCTCAGTGGCCTCCAACCAATACTCAGCCACAGTAGGGGCGACTCTAGTAAAACCCCTAAATAGCTCAGCACTATTGGATCGGAGTCATTCAATTACCGACACACGGCCCCCAAATCTAGAATACATCCGCGAGTTCCACGAGTGCTCATCATAAATTTCAAATTTTTATCTACATTAAAAAGTTTTATGCATCAGTTCCAATATTTATTATAAAATATTGTATGCAAAAATTATCAGGAGTTCAGAGATGTTTTTAGAGGTTTCAGTCTTCTAACTATCTCAGTACAGCTTCAGAAAGTACTATCTGCAGTGTTTCAGAACAGTTTTATTTAAGTACAGAGATACTTACAATATCGACGTCGGGGACTCAGTATACCACATATTTTCTCAAATTATTCCAATTATTTAAAAACCAATCTTATTGAAACACAATTTTAGAACCCAAAATTCACAGTCGAGTTTTACAACCTGGCTCTGATACTACTAAATGTAACACCCTAAACCTAGCCTAGACATTATGGCCAAATCGGAATATGTCACAAAGAATAGGTTTTGAAAACGGAGTCGTCTCGTCAAACCATTCACGATTCATAATTCACTTACATTCATAACTTTTATTGAAAGCATCATTTAATTTGTTCATTTGCCAAAAACTTATCACAGTAGAAGCCTTAAAACTGTTATATTTTGAAAATGCAGTCGTGTTTTTAAAAAAAAATTAAATTGCGTAAAACCGTTGTTTTTAAAGAAAAATATTTTGTCGAAGTATACAAATTACCAAGCAAATGAAACCAAAACCAAGTTAAAAACCATACAGTCTAGAGAGTACCAAAAATTACAAACTCTCAATTGAAAACCAAAATCTTAAATAAAACCATAAATAACTAAGTAAAAACGATTCGTGATCGAGTGGTCACCGCCGCACCGATCCGCCTAAGTCTGTGGATTACCTGAACAGAATAGACAAACATATATGAGTTTTCATAAACTCAGTGTCTAACCCAATAGAATTAAGCATGCAAACATACAGATACAGAATCGGGCTCATGCCCTTTTCAGATACAGTAAACAAAATCAGATATACAGAATCCTACCCCTATCCTCTACACACCAACTCTAACCATCCCAACACACCATGTGGGGTTAAAAACACCCACCCATCCCTACACACCATATCGTGCCATTACGACACATGTCAGATAATGTGCAGCCAAGTTGCCAGAATATAGGTGATGATCGCCGTACAGAATAATTCCTTCTCATATACAAATCCCACCCCAAAATCATATACGAAAATAGATACAAAATAACATACTAGACATGCTCAACATGCTTATGTACAGATATCAGATATACAGATAGCAGAATAGACAGTCAAGCATAATAATATCCTACTTAGAGCATTCTACTAGAATATCAAATCACATAAAATTAGGGTTTGATTAGCCCTTACCAACCCTACTGTAGGCCTACAGTCGATCGGAACGACCAGTGAGACCCTAGGAAAAATTTCAGATTATGGGCCCACATGCTCGTGTGGACCCACACGCCCAGATTGGCATTGCCAGTGTGGCTCACACCGTTTGGCCCAAAACCCACATGCCCGTATGGTATGCTCGTGTGAGCCCACATGCCCAACTTGGCCTAGCCCGTGTGCCTCACACGGCCATGCTCACGCTACCACACAGTCGTACCATGCACACGACCACGCCTTCGTCGACCATACAACCATGTCTCGCACACGGCTAACCGCACGGTTGACCAAAAGCTCGTGTGACGTTGACAGAATAGTTTTTCGGGTTTTGCCGAAGCCTCGTTTTTTCACGATTTAGGAACACACCTGGTATCATTTTGATGTTACTGCAAACACGAACCTTCTAGAACCTAAAGATCGACACAGCAAATCCTTAAAATCAGTCTAAAACCAAGGTTAATCCGAAACCACGAAACCAACAAAAGTTTTAATACAATAGCTCGTCACTTACCTCAAAACCCCGTACGATTTCAATTACAAATCAGCACGAGGAGAGCCCTACTCTACACGATTCTCTGCTGCCAAAACAGAAAATATAAACCTCTAATCGGTAATTTAAAAATCAAAACTATAGTACATTTAAGCCACTTACCAACAATCTACGAAAACGGAGAAACGAATTTCAGATAAGCAACAGCCGAACGAAACAAAATAGAGAGAAGCAAAAATTGAAATCGAAAGAGCAAAAGGGAAGAAAAATGGAATAAATTGACGTTAGTTTCTTTTTTGGAAAAAGGGGAAAATTTTGAAAAAAAAGAATAAAAATAAAAATAAAAATAATCAAAGATTAACTCCCAAATCCCTCAAATCTCTCCCCACTAACTCACTAACAACCAACCTTTTCAGAAACCCAATTCCACTGAAACTCTCACTTGCAACTGAGCAAAAATATCATCATCGTTTGCGCAGGGATTCGAACATAGAACCTCCAACACACCAACTCCCTTACTACTCGAACCAGCAGACTCATTCTGATATGGATCAACAGACAATTTTATATATGCCCGCTCAACAAGGGTAAGGCTTGGATCTAAAAATAACCAAAATTTGCTAAAGGTAGGGCTTGAATTTGAGACCTCACACACACACCCAGAACACTTAACCACTGAAGCAGATACACATTTGTGTCAGATATTTACAGAAAGAAAAACAAATTATTCATGGCGTTACATTACACTTGTTTGCTTGGACTTTGTTTGACTTCTTGTGTTTACCATGAGTCTAAGTCTTTTTTGTTCATTATAAGTTGGCAATGTTGTGTCTGTTTTATGGTGTCCCTTTGTCTTTGTTGCCTATTTGAGTGAGATGTGTTTTGTTGTGATGTTAGTTTGGTCTTCGTTTCGACTTCTTTTCATGTGTTTTCTATGTTCGATTTGTTAGAATCGTTAAAACAAAATCTGATATAAACTTAAAATTGTAAACCAGGATCTATCATGTTAAACCATCAAGAACAAAACTAGATGCGAAAGCGTACATGAATTCATTGATTTCTTGAAATCTACGGATCTTGGGGTTTTAATCTTCCAAATTAGCACACAAGAAATTCAAAGAAGGTGACTCTCTCTTTTCTAAAGATGGGATGTTAAAAAAGTTACCTTATGTGTAATTTGGGGATCATAACCCTAATATATAACTTTTTCACATTAATCTAATTTCTAATCAGCCCATATTAATTAGAAATTTGTTACTAAAGTATCTACATATATTTAGCCCATACTTTATTTAATAACTAAAACCCAATAAACCTTAACCAAATTAGATCACTTTTAATTTGGGCTAACCTTTTATGGTAATAAATAATAACATGTAATTACCCTTATATGTGATGTCCATATTTTCCAACAATCTTCCACTTGGACCACATATATTAATTATTCTATAATTATATGTCATTATATAACCTTATGAGCTCAAAACTTTACTATCATATCCAAAAAAGGTATTCAAAAGCAATATAGTCCATTAATTATGCTAGCATAGAACCAAGGTGATTTTTGTTACGTATATATCGTAACTAAATCCATCCATGATAACGTATATTAACACAACCAAATGACATAGATCAAGTATGGGTGTGTAGCATGGAAATTACATGCAATATGATCTAAACATGTCTATTTCCAACTAGTCCTCCTTAACCGTAGTGTGATCAAACTTTACCAAAACCAGAGTGTGAATAAACCAAATATTTTTTTTTGCAGAAAAAAACTTAATACCCGTAAAATGAAATAACTGAAAATGTATCTATAACATAACAATATTTAAAAGCACAACTCCTACTAAAACCAAGTATCCTTAAATGACACTACACTCATATGAGCAGTGTGCTCATGAAAAACCTTGGGTGTAGTCCCTTAGTAAGCGGGTCCGCAATCATGGAGTTTGTCCCAATATGCTTTATAGGCACCTAACTAGTCTGAAATTTTACTTTAACAACTAGGGACTTAAAGTCTATGTGCTTTGACTTTGATATGCTCTTATTGTTATTAGAATAAAAGACTACCAATTATTGTCATAATTTGCACCCTAGTGACAAAATTTTGCATCAATATTCCATGAAAATCAGAGTCTATATACTTGATGATCTCTAACTTATCAGACTTTAGACATGTGAGCATGCAATTTTTTTTTCTGAATATACCTCATAATCGTTTTGGCTGATATCCATTGGTCCATACTAAGGTTGCTTAAATATCTGCTAACATCCCAACAATGTACGCAATGTCTGGACATGTACATACTTGAGCATACATTATAATCCGCACTCGTGAGACGTATTAATCTAAAAATCATTCTTGGGGTACTGGTCGAGACTTAACTTATTATTGACAAGCAGTATGCCATTAACATATAAAACCAAATATAGAACCTTACTCCCATTGAACTTGTGGTATATATAATTATCTGCCAAATTCATCTCTAAACCAAATGAGAAAATCATTTGGTAAATTTTGTAATACTATTGACGAGAAGTTTGCTTAAAACCATAGATGGAGTTCTTTAATTTGTAAATCATTAACTTTGCATCATCAGGCATAAAGTTTTCTAGTTGCACCATATAAATGTATAATCAATGTTACCATTGAGAAACCTGTAACAGCCCATTTTTCAGTAGTGTTGGAAACGGTGGTTTTGGGGCCACAAATCTGACGTGAGAGTTTGAAAATATTATTAATTAATATTTTTGAGTCAAGTAAAATATTATTGACATTTGGTTTAATGATTTTTCTTAATTGAAAGAATAATTAGGTTCAACTAGCATATCCCTAAAGTTGAGTGGTTTTAGAAAATAATGTATTGGGACCTCGTTTCTATAAACCAAGCTTTTAAATATTTTAATAAATATTTACGGAGTGTTATTAGGGTCATATTAAAATTTAGTTAATAAATTTTAATGTTTAAATAATTAATTAAATGAAAAGGACTAAATTGAAAAAGGTGCAAAAGTTAATCACTATAGGTTTATTTGCATTAAATTGATCTAATACATGGATTAAAGGTTTAAATTGGTAAATTTTCCAATCTTAAATATAGTGTACGGATGTGGTATGGTTTTTAGTGAAATTTTAATTATTTTTAATGGTTTATTTTGTAATTTGATAAATTAGTAATTAAAATATAATATGACAAAATACAATACTATCATCTTCTACCTTTGCTTTTTGTTTTGAAACTGTATAGCCATGGTGAAGCATAAAGAACATTCGGCCAAGCTATATTACGGTGCATGTAAGTGAAATTTTGTCCCGTTCTTAGCAATTTTTATATTTTTGAACTTGTATTAACTTAATTTAGCTAAACCAGGGTCAAATTGTAAAATTGTTAAATGTTATAAATTATAATATGGATGAATTTGACATGTTTTTGAAATTTTATGGTAGATTGTTAAGATTGGTTGTTAAATAGACATATTTTGTTAAGTAATTTTTTATGATTTTAAGGTTTAGGGACTTATTTATGAAAATGGTAAAATTCAAGGAAAATATTGTATACTGATGATAAATATGAGCTGTTATAAGACTAGGTAAAAATCAGCTAGCATGAATTTTAATTAAAAGTGGTAAAATTACAAGTTTCGGGTTTAGGGACTAAATTGCAAAAAGGGTAAACTTTGAGGGTAATTTTGTAAAATTTTCATTTTAAAGAATCATAAGCTAAATTAATTATTTTAAATGCTGGAATGGGATTAATTGAATAAAAATATTTATCTAGATCAAGAAACAACTCGAACGGACAAAAATCGCGAAAAAGTCAAAGTGGCAGAATAGTGGTCGATTTGTGTTAGAATTCGTTTATGAGTTCAGGTAAGTTCGTAACTTGGTTAATTTAATTAGTTATGGCTTCATTAAATTTAATATCTATTTGTGTATATATGTGAATCAAAATGTGTTGGTTTGAAGGAAATGCTTAATACCATAGTTGAAAGACATTATGACACTATACCGGAATTAAATAAGACCATAGTTGAAGGAAATTATGGCATCATAACGGAGACGAGTAAAACCATAGCTAAAAGACGTTATGGCATCAAAATTTTAATAAATAAGACCATAGCTGAAAGTTGTTATGGCATCACGATTCTAACGAGTAAGACCATAGCTGAAAGACACTATGGCATCATGAATCAGATGAATAAGACCAAGGTTGAAAGATAGTATGGCAACATGACGTAAAATGAATAAGACCATGGTTGAAAGACACTATGGAATCAAATCAGGAATGAATAAGACCATGGTTGAAAGACACTATGGCATCAAGTCAAGAATGAATAAGACCATGGTTGAAAAACACCATGGCATCCTTCAACCATTCGGTTGTGATATGTATTATAAGTATGAATATGAAATGAATGTTTTGACGCTATAGTTTGTTAATGAATATTTACGCTTTGGTGTGATTATATGTTTTATATGTCTATAAATATGTTAACTAGTGATGTTTGTGGTGTGTTTAGGGAATTAAACGGTTATATGAGTATTATCTGAGTAGTAAATGTTATTCCATTGGTTCAACGGGTAAATAAAGCTTAAATGAGTATATGAATATATAATATGAATCATGATTTTGGATAATGAAATGAATTATAATGAAATGTGTAATTGAAAGGAAAATATGGTTTATTGTACATGTAGAAGTGATGAATTATGAATAGGAAATGTTGACATGCTATATACCATGTTTTGGTTAGAATTACATGTGCATTGCTTCACCAACTAACCATGTGAGGTGTTGTGTCTAGGAAAGGAATTTGACCATGACTAAACTAAACTATGCTTAATTTAATGTATTCGGTAAGTTTAAATTTCCTTTATACTAGCTTACTAAGCACTAGTTGCTTACACAGTTGTTTTCTTTGTTTTGTAGATCATCGGAAAGCTCGATCAGTTAGAATCTTCGTCGAAGCACAATCACGCGATCTATCAACCATTTTGGTAAATTTTGTATAATTTGGGCTAATGGTTATAAATGGCATGTATAGGGTTGTATGTTTATTTGGTATGTCTTGGGTTGTGCCAAGCTTTGGTGTGCCTTAATGCTTTTGTTGATGGTTTGTATATGAAATGTATTTATAAGATGTTAATGGTTGTGCATGGACTTTTGAAATTAGGAAGGAAATGGTTGATTAATATGTTTTTGGATATGGATATTTGGTATATTTGAAGTATGTTAAATGGTTGAACTTGTGATGTTAAATTGATCTAGGTTAGGTGTTTGAAATATGGTGCCTTTGAATGACATATTGGTTAGAACATATAGGATGGTTGAATTGGTATATTTTGTATGTTCTTAAGGTGTGTTTTGGTCATATGAATGTGTATGGGAAAGGTTTGCTCTGGTATGCAAGTATAGGTTTTGAAATGGCTTGTTTTAGGGGCTAAATTTGGAGCACACGGCCTGGGACACGGGCTGTCACACGACCGTGTGTCATTTATATATTTTAAGTACATGTTTTACACGGTCTGAGACACGACCTACGACATGGCCGTGTGTCTTAAAACAATTTGTCATATGGCCTGCGACACGGCCGTGTGACCCTTACTTTCCCAAATTTTCAAGTTTTTCCTAAATTTTTTTGATTTATTCAAAATGATCCTCGATTGTTTTTAAATTATTTTTAGGGTCTCGAAAGCTTAATTTAAGGCCCAAATGTGTATGTTTGCTATAATTGGAATGAGTTATTGGAAATTTATACTTAAGTTGAATTATTATTCTATTTTGAAGTTTAAGGTTATGTTTTATTCAGTAATGCTCCGTAACCTTAATTCAGCGAATGAGATGGGTTAGGGGTGTTACAAAACCATTAATTTAATGTTCATCTGATGCAGCTTAAGGTCAAAATATTCCACTAAATCCATTATAATACTTTCTCTAGTGGACCTTTTTAATGACATTCGTTCTTGAGGTTGTTGAGTTTGCTATTTTGGAACAATTACCTCATCTTGATAGGGAGTTGTTCAACATTGTCTTCTTGAGGTTCCAGATTCACTTCTTGATCAATGATAGGTCTGAGAACCTGAACATCGTTAAAAGTGATAGTAGGAACTGAGTTAGAATCCAATTCATCCTCAAAAGTAATGTATCTAACATTATTTATCCCTCCAAACTCAACATCCTCAAAAAGTGTTGCAGTTCGCATCTCAAAAATATTCCTAATTGTGGGATCATAAAACTCATAGCCCCTAGATCACTCAAAATTTTCTTAACCTTTATAATTCATAGACATCAAAGAAGTTAGAAGTGATGTAATTCTCAACCTTATTGTTTTTGGCAAAACTTTTCTCAATTTCGTCAAGGAAACCATTGGTCTGAGTAATCGATTCAGATTTTGTTCCCTTAAAGGCTTCTGGAATGTTGTGCTTCATGATCACTAAACTCATGCAATTTGAATAATCACACTTTTAGCATTAATGGGTGCTTTCTGCAGTGAAATGTGCAGGTTTTTCTTCCCTTAGTGCAAGGTCTATATCCATACAACCAAACACTATAAGTGCCTTTTCCATTCCTGGAAATTAGTCTCACTAAGCATGAGTATAGAATTTATATTAATAGATATTGTGGCAGTAGAAGATAAACTAGCTAAATATAGAATAAAATAGATAAATACATGCTCACATGAGTATTCATAAGTAAACAATAAATTCAAAATAATGGCTAATCCCATCTCAAGATACCAAACACAACATTAATAGCATGTCTTTAGACTATAATATTAATAGTAAGCGGTACTCTTATTGTAGCAATCAAATATTGACAATAAATTATGTCAAATAATTAAGCTCAAATAATTAATCTATCTTTGAAGTAACTTATTGCTCACATAAAGTACCTTATAATTGTCAAACATTTATCATCACAGATGTCATTGAAATTCTACTAAATATTAACTTATCTTTGGGACAATTAATAAACCCATGAATCACAAAAACATATAGTCATATTGATATTTTAAATAAACTAATTTACGCAAAAGAGGCTACTTTGGCGACATTTTGTTTCAACTAATCTATTTAAAATATTAAACATCCTTAATTAAATCCAAAAGCCAAAATTTGAATTTATTTGTTTCAAAATATTTTAAATTTAAACCAAAATAATTTGAATTAAGGTAAACCTCATATCAAGATATCGGACACTCCATTAATATTTCATCTTTGGACAAAATATTAACCTGTAAACGATATCTTGGTGTAGTAATAAAATATTGACAATTAGAATATGTCGAATAATAAATCTTCCTTTGGGCCGATTTATTACTCACATATAAAACCAAATAATCGTCACATGTTTATTACGACAGTTGCATATGTAATTTTTTTTAAATATTAACCTTTCTTTGGGGCGATCAATATTATCGTAGCTTAAGTTACATGCACACAAACTTTTATATTTTAAAACAAAATAATTTCAATGACAGAAGTCACTTTGGCAACTTATTATTTCAATTAAATTATTTTAAAAATATATAAATATACCAATATTCAAATTTAAAATTTCCATAACAGTCAAAGGTCAAAACTAATTTTTTTATTGCTTTATAGATTCCGAAATAACCCAAAATAAGGTTGTCTTAATAATGCAATAAAAAACCGAAAACATTAATCTTTGACTGATTTTTTTTCCAAAACCATATATGTCAAAGCCAAATAGAAATAATGTAGTGATTCAAGACCAAATAATTAACAAGCACATGTATTCATAGTTTTGATATAGACAAAACACCAAAGTAATTCACGCATATATGTGTATTCAAAATCAAATAGAAAAATTTACCCTGCATATATCATGTAAATCCAAAATTATATTTATGACTAAATAAAGATTCGCATGAATACTTGAAAAATATTTTCAAGCCAATAAATCTCAAAAACAAAATCATAATAGTTGACATATCCCACGATTCATACAATAAACCATATCATCACTATTTAACCAAATATTTGGAATAATAATATGCCAAAATCAAATACTCAATGAAAAATAACATAAATTCATCCTAAAAAAAGAAGAAGTAAAATCGTAGTCTAAATAGATTGGTACATAAAAATTCTTTGAATCAAATCACTAAAAATCAATACTATGCATAAATTCTATGCGAAATTCAAGAATAACTTTCTCGCTTAATTTCTCATAAAGCCAATTAACAATAAATTTATAGAGTCAATAGACATATTGATACTTTATTGCCTAAAATAGGTTGAAACATAACATAATCCATAATCGAATTATATAAAACTAATTTTAAATCAAATTCTTTAAACACATATCATAACCAACATCAATTTATATCAAAACAATACCCATCAAATCAGTTCGATCAAAATTTATAATTGTACCGTTAAATTTAATTTCAATTCATGTAAAATAAAATCATGCATTATTCTAAAATTCTACTGTAAACATATTATTATTATTATACAAGCTTAAGAAACAATAAATAAATAAATAAATAATTCTTAATGAACCAAAAAAAAAATATTACCGAAAGGAAAATTATAATTGCAAATCGCATTCTATTTCTGAATCCAAAACCAAATAAAAAAATAGCAGCTCAAGCCAATAAATCTAAATAATCATAGAAGATAATTATAAATCAAATCAAATTTTTTAACCATAATGGATGAATAATAATTCACAAAAGACAAAATCAAGAGTTGAAAGTAGAAATTGGGTGGGTTTGGTCAACAATAATTTCAATTTCAAAGGAAAACTTAAAGTTTCGACGTATCAACCCTATATTTTGTGAAATTTCTATTTTAAACCTTAAAGCTTTTAATATAAATCTAAAAGATTTAATGTGTATAAGTGAAACACCAAATTCATATATCAAATCCATAAAACTTGAAGAATGAATTAATCTATATATAATAAAAAATAATTCATTCTCAATGATTTGACATGATGAGGCTCGGATGCCACTTGTTCAAACCGTTAAAACAAAGTTTGATATAAACTTAAAACTGTAAACCAGGATTTATCATGTCAAACCATCAAGAACAAACTAAAAACAAAACTAGATGTGGAAGCATACCTGAATTCATCGATTTTTTGAAATCTATGGATCTTGGGGTTTTGATCTTCCAAATTAGCACACAAGAAATTTAGAGAATGCGACTCTCTCTTCTTTGAAGATGGGATATTAGAAAATGTACCTTATGTGTAATTTGTAATTTGGGGACCATAACCCTAATATATAACTTTTGCACATTAACCTAATTTCTAATCAGCCCATCATTAATTAGAAATTAATTACTAGATTATCTACACATATTTAGCCCATATTTTATTTAATAACTAAAGCCCAATAAACCTTAGCTAAAGTAGATCACTTTTAATTTGGGCTAACATTTTATGATAATAAATAATAACATGTATATATGTGATGTCCATATTTTCCAACACGAGTGTTTCACCTTGACGGTGTTTTAGTTGTTGTTTGCATGTAACGACTTGTTCTTATGGAGGTTTCCTCCTTTAATAAAATTTATCTTCTAGCCGAGCAAAAAAGTATTCTTTTTTTATCAGTTTGTAATTCTTTTTAACTACATTATTTAGGGGCCCTTTGGATGGACGTTTTGATAATACTCTAGAACGACATTTTTTTATGTATTAATTATATGTTTATTTTGAGTATGATCCTACTAATTTGGGCTATTTATGGTCTTTTATGTTTTAGGAACTAAATTGACGGTAAAAGTAAATTTAAGGACGAAAAGCGTGAATTTGGATATAAAGTGGGCCAACATGCGACATAGAAAAAAAGGTGGTGCCAAAAATGCAAGTATGGAAGACATAATGGCAAAAATGCAAAAGAAGAGATTTTATAGCACAAGACTCTATTTAATGTTTAATTATATTAGGATAATTATTAAGGATTATTATTTAGATTTAATTTTAGGATTTATTTTCATTTATCTTTAATTATCTTTATTTGTATTTATCTTTTAGAATTTAATTAGGAATAGGTTAGGTTTCTTAGTACTATAAATAGGGGATGAAGTGACGCAAAATGGGATCGATCTTTGGCTGTCACACTCTCTCCCTCATAAAGTTTAGCCTTTTGATCTTTCCATATTCTTTTTCCAATAAAAAATCTATTTCCATTATATTTGTTTCTTTCCCAAAAATCATGAGTTACTAAATCCATCTAGCCGAAGGTTGTTGAAATTCTCCAAAAAGGTTCATGAGGCTTAGAATCCGCGCTTAGTCTTTTCAACAGGGTATTCATCGCTTCTCCGCATTACGGGGCTGACGCTTCCGTCCATATCCCTTAGTGGGTAATCTTTTCAACTTGTGCAAGAAACGGCCGCTTTGTACGTTTTGGGAAGGTTGCACAGTCAGTTCGTTGACTTTCTGCGTCAGAGGTTGGCGAGTCCAAGAGACAAAATGGCGTGGTATTCGCCGTTGGGAAGTGATGATCTAGCAGAAGATAGTCCCACAAAAGCGATTATTGGCTAGAGTCAGGTTCCGCCAAATCTTAAGTCTAACTTCTTGGAGTTGGTGGTCGTAGGCGTCCTCTTCCACTATAACTGGCTTATTCTACTTGAGAAGGATCATTTAAAAGTCAATGATTGAACCCAAGGCGAATCAAGACAACCGGAGGCTGGAAAATCACCATAAGAAATCTTTTTCTCAACTTTACTTTTACTTTTAATTCCTGAAATTTCCATTCAACTTTTAATTTCGTTTTTATTTTATTCCCAGATCTAAACTTTAAATTCTTTTTTTCTTTTTTATTTTTTTAGGAACGCAAGTTTTCTTGGGCACGATTCTAACCAGATTTCGAGAAACAAGCATTTGTGCAATCCGGTCCCTGAGGATTCGACACTACTTTCCCTTTACTGTTCTTTTCATTATTTTATAGGAAATAGGATATTTTTGGTGCTCTCAACGACCGCATCAAACTTTGGCACCGTTACCGGGGACTGGCAACGTACTAATTTTGTTTTTTGTTTCTTATGACCCGATCTGCTCCAGGAACTCTTGCGTTTGATTCAGAAATTGAGAAGACTATGAGAGCTAATCGCAAGGAAACAAAGCTAAGAAAAAAAGTAGTCAGCGGTGGTTGGGACTCAAAGTAACCCACCGCCAAAAATCGGAATCGACGACGAAGTAGAGTCTAGGGTTAACAAAAACCCTACTCAAACATTTGAAAGCGAAAAAGTAGAAGTCGATTCACCAGAAGAAGTGCTTAACGTCAGGGTTAACGAAAACTCGAATCTAGCACATCAACCTATGGTTCAAATAATTCGGCAACTGGCCGAAGCTCCGGCAGAACAACCACCACTATGCATCGTGTATCCTACTATGGATACTGATTTTGAATTAAAGTCAGGCTTAATCCAACTACTGCCAACTTTTCATGGGTTGCAAAATGAAAATCCCCACAAGCATTTGAAAAAGTTTCATATAGTTTGTCTTAGCATGAAACCTCAGGGGGTAACTGAGGATCAAATCAAATTGTGTGCTTTCCTTTTTTCCTTAGCAGATTCTGCTAAGGAATGGTTATTTTATTTACCCCATGAATCTATTACAACTTGGGCTGATTTATCTCGTTTATTTATCAACAGGTTTTTTCCAGCATCCAGAGCAGCTGAGCTAAGAAGAGAGATCGTTGGAATAAGGCAAAAAGAAGCAGAGTCTCTTTACGACTATTGGGAGTGGTTTAAGAAATTGTGCGCAAGCTACCCACAACATGGTATAATGGAGCAATCTCTCCTCCAATACTTTTATGAAGGCTTGAAACCCATGAAGATGAATATGGTAGACCCCGCTAGTGGAGGAGCATTGGTCAACATGACTCCCCAACAAGCAAGGGACTTAATCTCTACAATGGCTGCAAATTCTCAGCAATTCCGAGCCAATACTGAACCCCCTAGAAGGGTTCACCAGCTAAGTAATTCAACCTTAGAGGATAAAGTTGATAGACTTACTAATATGATGAATTCTCTTATTGCAGAAAAAGCAAAGACAGCTTGGTTGTGCGGAATATGTGCTACGCCTGATCATACAACTGATGCATGTTTCAGTTTGTATGAAGATACCATGGCTCATTTGGATGCTGTGGGAAATTTCCCTGGGCCACCACAAATGCGATACGACCCCTATGCTAATACCTACAACCCAGGGTTGAGGGACCATCCTAACTTGAGTTATGGGACCAATCCACGAAAGATCCAGCCATACCAAAATCGGTTCCCGCAACAGCCGCAAGGCTCAGGTAATTCTCTAGAAGCTCTAGTCAATAAATTAGCAGCCAATGTTCTTGATTTTCAACAGAAAACCGAGGCATCCATAAGAGAGTTGACCATATCAATTGAGAAATTGAACTCTCAAGGGAAGCTGCCGTCACAAACAGAACCAAACCCGAGATAAAATACGAATGCAGTGACATTACGGAGTGGAAAGGTACTGGAACCAATTCCTGACAGGAATCTTGGCCAAGAAATCGCCCAGGAAAAACACGAGAAAGACGAACAGGTTCGAACAAAACCTCTATTGCCTAAAATTCAACCCCCATTTCCAGAATGATTCAACCAGTGTTGAAGAGGTAAAGAGGACAAATAGATCCTTGAAACATTTAGGAATGTCGAGATCAACATACCACTGCTGGACACCATCAAGCAAATTTCGCGGTATGCTAAATTTCTTAAAGAGCTCTGCACCAACAAGTGAAAATTAACAGGTAATGAAAGGGTAAATGTTGGTGAAAATGTATCCGCAATGTTACAGCAGAAAATGCCGGTGAAATGCAAGGATAGGGGCATGTTTGTGATACCATGCAAAATATGCCATTTGGGAATTAAGAAGGCTATGTGTGATCTAGGGGCCTCCATAAATGTAATGCCACATTCTATTTATGAATCACTTAACGTGGGTTTTTTGAAAAAAAATAGGTGTTATCATTCAGTTGGCGGACATGTCTATTGTGCATCCAGAAGGAGTCCTTGAGGATGTTTTGGTAAAAGTTAACGAGCTCATTTTTCCTGCAGATTTTTATGTGATTAAAATGGAGGAGATAGTACTCTTGGATCTTCATACCTCTTGTTGGGTCGACCTTTCCTTAGTACAGCTAGTACTAAAATCAACGTTCGAAGTGTACCTCTCACGATGGAGTTTGATGGGGAAATCGTGAAGTTTAATGTCTACGACGCCATTAGCCATCCAAGCAAAATATTGAGCGTGAATCGTGTTGACATAATTGACTCTTTAGTGGAAGAGAATTTTGAGTCAATTTATGAAGATAAATCTGAACTTGATGAATATGAATTTGTTAATGAGTTATTATCTCCAAATACTAAAATTTTACCTTCTATTGTACAGACACCAGAATTAAAGCTGAAATCGCTTCCTGAGCATCTGAAATATGCATTTTTGGGGAAGGATAATACCCTACCGGCCATAGTCTCCAATAGACTCTCCACGCACGAAGAGAAAAGTTTGGTCCAAGTACTAAAAAGTCATAAGGAGGCGATTGGTTGGACCATTGCCGACTTAAAAGGGCTAAGCCCTTTAACATACACACACAAGATTTACTTGGAGGAAAACATGAAACCGAGAAGAGAAATGCAAAGACGGCTAAATCCGAATATGATGGAGGTAGTAAAAAAGGAAATAATCAAGCTGCTGGATGCTGACATAATCTACCCCATTTCTGGCAGTAGATAGGTAAGTCCGGTACAAGTCATGCCCAAGAAAACGGGCGTGACAGTAAAGAAAAATGCTGAAGGTGACTTGATACCTACCCGAGTGTAAAATGGGTGGCGTGTCTGCATTGATTACAGGAAGTTGAACTCTTACACTAGAAAAGATCATTTCCCTCTTCCTTTTATAGATCAAATGCTTGAAAGGTTAGCCGAAAAAACTCACTTTTGTTGTCTTGATGGATACTCAGGTTTCTTCCAAATCCCAGTCGCACCGGAGGACCAGGAAAAGACCACTTTTACGTGCCCATTCGGTACATTTGCTTATAGAAGAATGCCATTTGGTCTTTGCAATGCATGGCCACCTTCCGAGAGATGCATGATGAGTATATTTTCGAATATGTGGAAAAAATTATCGAAGTTTTTATGGACAATTTTACTGTATATGGAAATTGTTTTGATGAATGCCTTAAAAACCTAACGATAATTTTGAGTAGGTGCATTGAATTTAATCTTGTCTTGAATTATGAAAAGTGTCACTTTATGGTAGATAAGGGTTTAATTCTGGGTCATGTAGTTTCATCTAAGGGAATTGAGGTCGATAAGGCCAAAATTGACATTATAAATTCTTTGCCTTATCCCTCCACTATAAGGGAAATTCATTCTTTCCTTGGCCATGCAGGGTTCCACAGGCGCTTTATAAAGAACTTCTCGAAAGTAGCTGAACCACTGTGTGAATTGTTGCAGAAGGATAAAAAACTTAAGTTTGGCCCAAAATGTAGGGAGGCTTTTGACACGCTCAAGCAAAAGTTGGTCTCCGCTCTTATAGTGCAACCGCCAGATTGGAAATACCCATTTGAGATTATGTGCGATGCTAGCGAATGCAGTGTAGGGGCTGTTTTGGGGCAAAGGATAGACAAGGAACCTCATGTCATTTGTTACGCCTCAAAAACCCTAGAAGCTGCGCTGAGCAACTACACCACTACGGAAAAAGAACTCTTAGCAGTTGTATTTGCTTTAGATAAATTTTGACCTTATTTATTGGGATCTAAAGTGATTATTTTTTCTGATCATGCAGCTCTCAGGTACTTGATTGCGAAAAAAGAAGCAAAACCGAGGCTCATCAGGTGGATTTTACTGCTCCAAGAATTTGGCATCGAGATTCGAGACAAAAAAGGGATGCGAAAACTTAGTGGCTGACCACTTAAGCAGAAAAAAGTACCTTTCAACGACATACCTATTAAGGAAGAATTCCCTGATGAGAGCCTATTCTCAACCGAGGCACGTCTCCCATGGTATGCAGATATGGTAAACTTTCTAGCCACAGGCTTGTTACCCACTAAGTTAGCACGTTTCGTAAGGGACAAGCTTAGACGAGAAGCTCGATATTACATTTGGATGACCCATACTTGTGGAAACACTGTTCAGATCAGATAATACGACGATGTGTTCTAGAAACTGAGGTAACTTCTATACTTAATTTTTGCCATGGTGAAGCTTGCAGAGGTCACTTTGGCCCTAAGCGGATTGCTCACAAGGTGTTAGAATGTGGGCTATATTGGCCCACAATTTTTCAAGACGCATATAACTTCTGTAAGTCTTGCAATAAATGTCAACATACTGGTAACATCACTAAACGAAATCAAATGCCCCTATCCCCTATTCATGTGTGTGAAATTTTTGATGTATAGGGCATCGATTTCATGGGCCCATTTATTTCTTCATTTAGCAATGTATATATAATTCTTGCAGTAGACTATGTTTCTAAGTGGATAGAAGCAAAGCCTACTCGTAATGATAATGCCAAGACTATTGTGGAGTTTCTAAAACAAACTATTTTTTCCAGGTTTGGCACACCTCGAGCCCTAACCAGTGATCGTGGCACCCACTTTTGCAATAAAGTCATGGAGGCACTATTGACAAAATACGAAGTTCACCACCGTATAGCTACAGCTTACCATCCCCAAACGAACTTTCAAGCCGAAGTCTCGAACAGGGAAATAAAAACTATTTTGGAGAAAAAAATTCGACCCAACTAGAAGGATTGGAGTCTTCGGCTAAATGACAGACTTTGGGCCTATCGGACAGGGTATAAAGGACCAATTGGCATGACCCCGTACCGACTTATTTTTGGCAAAGCTTGCCATCTTCCGGTACAATTAGAACATAAAGCTTATTGGGCCGTTCGACAATGTAACATGGAGTTAGAACCTGCAGGAAGGGTAAGGAAATTAGACATCGAAGAGTTAGAAGAAATTCGCAACGATGCCTACGAGAATGCTCGCATTTATAAAGACAATACGAAGTTGTTTCATGATAAGAGAATAGCTACGAAGCATTTTTCGATAGGACAAAAAGTTTTGCTTTATAACTCCGTATTAAAGCTATTCCCAGGGAAGCTTCGATCTCGATGGCAAGGACCTTTTATTGTGACCCAAGTTTTCACACATGGTGCAGTTGAAATAGAGAGAGAAGAGACAGGAAAGTGGTTCGTAGTCAATGGCCAACGGTTGAAGCCATTTTATGAGAATTTTCAGGCCCACACGATCGAAAAAATTCAGTTAGAGCCACCATAATCCCGTTCACGGCTTCAAGCTAACGACGTTAAACAAGCGCTTGTTGGGAGGCAACCCAATTTTTATTTCTCTTTATTTTTATTCTATTTATTATTTTATTTTAATTATTTATTATTTTAACTTAATCATTTATTACTTATTTTATTTTGGATATTAATAAAAATTCTCTTCTTCTAACTAGGCGGACCGAAACGAAAATAGAGAGAAAAAGGAGAAAAGACAAAACCTACAGCGAAACAGCTCTTGTTCCATCCCTATTCCAGCCTGGAATAGCGTATTCTTGCCCTAGATTCCCCAAAACCTACAGTCAAACACCCCCTCTCAGCCAAATAAAACCCTAAAACCTAATAAAAAAAATAAAATTCCACCGACTTAACACTTGTGGCCAGCAACTAACCGAGCTCATTGCCATTATGCACGAACGACAGTAACTACACGGGGAGTTCTTCTAAACTTTTCCACCTATTTATTTATTTTCTTCCACATCGAGGACAATGTGTTTTAAGTAGGGGGATGTACTCTTCGTTATTACTGTCATTTTTTTGCTATGTTTTTGGTGTTGCTGCTTGATGCTCCATTTTTCCCAAAATTATTATTATTATTATTATTTTAGAATATTCTACCTCTTTTCATGCCCAAGATTTTTACCAGGATTTGCCCACTGTTTGACCTACATGCATGATTCTTGTCTTCTGAGAAAATTCCAATTTTACATAATTGATGCCATCTCCACTGTTTTATTTTTATTAGGCTAAAAATAATTGTGATTAATAAAGTTAACTCTATCTTGCTTTTTGTAAAATTGATCAAGTTTAATATAAAGTGGACACTTAATATGATTGCATGCTAAATTTATGTTCATGGCTATTAGGTGATTATTGAAACTTATTCTTGACACTTGATTGTTTTTCCTAAGTTCTCCAAAATTAAAATTTAGTTTAATGTTAACAATTTTTCCGCGGTTATGAGTGCAACTTAAAAACGTGACTGACTGAGTGTAGTTAGGTAAAACTCCGCTAACCGGAATTAATTTTTAAGAACATGTTGGGCTGAGTAACCGGGGTGAGGTGCTTGGCTGTCATCTCTCTTCACGTCAAAAGGTTCGATATGTTCTTAAGAAAAAAATTATAATAAATTAGGAGTATGTTGGGCTGAGTAACCGGGGTGGAGTGCTGGGCTGTCATCTCTCTTCGCGTCAAAAGGTTCGATATATTCTTAAAAGAAAAAAAAGTAATAAAGAAAAAATAAAGAAAAAAAGGGAAAAAAATAAAATAAAATTTGGGGACTAAAGGAGGAAACAAATAGGGTGTCTTGGTAGGTTTGGTAATTTACCTAATTTTCATGAAATAATTGAATTCAATTCTAATTTCTGTGTGTATTAATTGAAAAACTTTTTCTGTTTTACTTAAAGCAAGCTTAGGGTTCTCTTTATTTTTCATATGCATTTTTGACTAATTTTTATGAAACTTTGGAGTGGTATTTCTTTTATAGCAAATTTTAACTCTCACAGTGGATAAGAACCATACTTGAGAGCAAGCATGGGCTAAGTAGGGAGAATTTGATAATACTCTAGAACGACATATTTTTATGTATTAATTATATGTTTATTTTGAGTATGATCCTACTAATTTGGGCTATTTATTGTCTTTTATCTTTTAGGAACTAAATTGACGGCAAAAGTAAATTTAAGGATGAAAAGCGTGAATTTAGAGATAAAGTGGGCCAACATGCGACATAGAAAAAAAGGTGGTGTCAAAAATGCAAGTATGGAAGACATAAGGACAGAAATGCAAAAAAAAGAAGAAGAGATTTTATAGCACAAGACTCTATTTAATGTTAAATTATATTAGGATAATTATTAAGGATTATTATTTAGATTTAATTTTAGGATTTATTTTCATTTATCTTTAATTATCTTTATTTGTATTTATCTTTTAGAATTTAATTAGGAATATGTTAGGTTTCTTAGTACTATAAATAGGGGATGAAGTGACACAAAATGGGATCGATCTTTGGCTGTCACACTCACTCCCTCATAAAGTTTAGCCTTTTGTTCTTTCCATATTTTTTTTCCAATAAAAATTCTATTTCCATTATATTTGTTTCTTTACCAAAAATCATGAGCCACTAAATCCATCTAGCCGAAGGTTGTCAAAATTCTCCAAAAAGGTTCATGAGGCTTAGAATCCGCGCTTAGCCTTTTCAACAGGGTATTCATCGCTTCTTCGCATTACGGGGCTGACGCTTCCGTCCATGTCCCTTAATAGGAAATCTTTTCAACTTGTGCAAGAAACGACCGCTTTGTACATTTTGGGAAGGTTGCACAGTCAGTTCGTTGACTTTCTGCGTCAGAGGTTGGCGAGTCCAAGAGACAAAATGGCGTGGTATTCGCCGTTGGGAAGGGATGATCTAGCAGAAGATAGTCCCACAAAAGCGATTATTGGCTAGAGTCAGGTTCCGCCAAATCTTAAGTCTAAATTCTTGGAGCTGGTGGTCGTAGGTGTCCTCTTCCACTATAACTGTCTTATTCTACTTGAGAAGGACCATTTAAAAGTCAAGGATTGAACCCAAGGCGAATTGAGACAACTGGAGGCTGGAAAATCACCATAAGAAATCTTTTTCTCAACTTTACTTTTACTTTTAATTTCCGAAATTTCCATTCAACTTTTAATTTCGTTTTTATTTTATTCCCAGATCTAAACTTTAAATTCTTTTTTTATTTTTTTATTTTTTCAGAGCATAAGTTTTCTTGGGCACGATTCTCGCCTGAGATTTGAGAAACAAGCATTCGTGCAATCCGGTCCCTGAGGATTCGACCCTACTTTTCCTTTACTGTTCTTTTCATTATTTTATAGGGAATAGGATATTTTTTGTGCTCTCAACGACCGCATCACGTTTGCTTTTGATGCGGTGCGTTTAGCCTCTTTTTTTTTCACGTTATAGTATCGCTATAATTTCTAATATCACCACCACTGTTATTTTTATACTAACTACAGATAAATGCAGTGTCCATTCAAAGATACCCTTAGTATTATATGTTTTTAATTAATCGAAATTTAAGAATTTCTAAGTAAATTAAAAACCTTAAAAGAATAATAAATGTAACAATGTATATTAAACATTACTATAAAAAGAATTAATTAAAGAGTCGAAAATTATACACAAATATATCAGTGGTCTGAATTTGGAATTTGAAGCATTCAAGGTGCAATGAACACAATTGTTTTAGGTATGGAAACTATAACAATTTAAAATTTTAGCAATATATTAATGGAAATCCATAGTCAATTAGATTGTGACAGATGTCACACATTTAGCTATACTAGGACTAAATATTACCATATTTGTGTTAATATATATATAATTAATCATAAATTTGCATTACATAATTATATTATTATTTTTGTATATTTGGTACTAGTTAATTATGTGACTTTGAATTTAAAATTACTTTTTATTTGAATTTATATTTTTAACTAAAAATAAACTTATTAAATTTATGTTTTAGTTGACTCCAATATTAGAAAATAATATTATTTAAAATATATTTGATTAATAATAAATTTATTATTATTTAATCAAAATAAATTTACCATTATTTAGATTTGTGTTTCTGAATATTACATAGATTACAAATAAATTAGGATATTTAATACATATAATGACTTTTTCAAATTTATTTTATCTTTTCTTTAAGAGAGTAAAAATGGGTGGTTGCAACCAAATCTGAACTGTTTTTATGTATCGATAATATAAAATTTAATACCACATTATAATTATTAATTTTTCGCGTACCAAATTTTAAATAGTAAAAGTTAGTATTCATAAGGATGAATTGAACAATATTTTCCTAATTGCAAGTTGTCACCAATGAGATATAAATTAAAAAAGGTGGTTAGAAAGAAAAAGACAAAAAGGAGTTAGATAAGGAAAGAAAAAAGACAAGAAGCAGGTAGTTAGATGAATAAAATAAAAAATGATCATATGTGTATGTCGTCCTACTTGCATACTAGTGTTATAAAAAGATCAACCCCTTGAATAATGGAATAGACAACTTCATAGAAATCTTCCCTTGTGTTACAATGTGGTCGATATCGAAATATTTATTACTGGCTGTTGCCGTGGTTTGTCTCTCAGCTTGCTTCCGATTATATTCACAACTCTCTAGCTTGAACATATCTACACTCATCCACCACCAAGTCAAGGCACCAGCTCCGCCACCCACGATAAGTTTCTACAAACTTAGTCTCCAATGGCCGCCTGCTACATGTCATGGAACGTTAAATTGCACACCTCCTATCCCTTTCGTATTCACAATTCACGGTATATGGCCGCAAGATAGTAATGACGAACCAATACCTCCTTACAATAAAAAAAATCCTTGTACCCCAAAGACACCCACTCCTCCCACTAATCTCCCGGTAAGTTCATCATCAATTTAATTTCGTTTATTTGAATGAATGAGTTTATCAATTCTCTAATAAAATCTTTTGTTGTTTAAAAGAATATATTGCCTCCAATTCAAAGAGACTTAACGTTACAATGGCCAAACTTGATTGATCATCATAACTTGACTGTAAACTACAAATTTTGGGAATATGAATGGAAAAAGCATGGAACCTGCTCTGATTACCCTGACGATCCCCTTACGTACTTCAACTCTGCCTTAAATCTCCGGCATGGCTTAAGTACAAGTATATCTCGATTATACTTTGTTGTTAGCTCTCATATATTGAATTTTTTTATATTGGTATTAAACTAAATCTTTATTATCATATGAAGTATGAATTAATATTCAGTTTATTTTAAGTGTTGAATTTTATTTTAAAAATAACTATATAACCCGATTAGATTAAATGTTAATCTTTTAAGAATCAAATAACTGAAGATGATTCATATTGTAACACATCCTGTCTCTAATTTGCTTTTAATTGTTGTTTTGATGTAGTTGTGAGATTTGGACGTGGGACAAGTTGGACGGTGCAACAAGTTGCAGATGAAGTTTTTGATGTTTTAAAAGCCTATCCTCAAATTGCTTGCAACGAAAGCCCAAGTCACACTCAAAAACAATTGTGGGAGATTCGTTTATGCTATGATAGGCCAAGTCCCGGACAACTCCCTCACACGCTCCTAAATTGTACGAATATATTGCCAGTAAGAAAGGGTAAAATAGTAGGGCCATGTAAAAGCCTGAGTGATACAATATTTTTCCCCTAGTGCTCTTATAAAATTTTGAATAATTTGTAAAGCCCAACTTTAAGTCTTCTTGTCCCACCAATTTGATGTTTGAAATAAATAAGTAATTGTATTATCTTGTTGTAAACCCTCCAACTTTAAGTCTTTAAAGGATCTCTCTGCAGTTTGTTTAAAATAGATAAGTAACTGTATTATCTATTTTTAATATACAAGTGTTTACATTTTGCATACTGTTAGAATTAAGTGACCCGAGTCCTTATTTAAATAAAATACAATGGTAAAATAAAATAAAAGAAGAATCCCTATAGAACTACACTTCTTTTATTTTATTTTAAATAAGGTTTTTAAAATCTTATTAAACTCCATTTATTTGATATTGATTAGAATAAGGTGTTTCAATCTTACTACACTCCTATTAGAATATGGTTTACAAGCCTATAAATAGACATAGCCTATTCCTCTTGTAATTGATTCGAATTCGACATAGTGAATTTTCTTCTCCTCTGCCCGTGGTTTTTTCCCCGAAAGGGTTTCCACGTAAAATCTGTGTGTTCTTTATTTTTATTTCTCTTTTCTTTGCGATATATTTGTCATTACCGACGTTATATTTTTTCACAAATTGGTATCAAAGCTTTCGGGTTTTTCATCTCGATCACGGTAATGGCGTCCTTGAAGTATGAAATTCCGCTGTTGGATCGCAACACCAGATTCGCGTTGTGGCAGATAAAGATACAGGCAGTTCTTACACAAATGGATTTAGAGGAAGCCCTGCTAGGAGTAGATAAAATGCCTTCGACATTGACGGAGGAAGAGAAGAAGCGCAAGGATCGAAAGGCGTTAACACAGTTACATCTGCATTTGTCTAACGAAATTTTGCAGGATGTGATGAAGGAGAAGACCGCCGCTGCATTATGGAAGAGGCTAGAACAAATATGTATGTCGAAAACTCTAACCAGCAAGTTGCATATGAAGCAACGTCTTTATGCTCATCGTTTGGAGGAAGGTGTGTCTGTGCACGAACACTTAACAGTGTTTAAAGAAATTCTCTCAAACTTGGAGGCCATGGAGGTTCAGTATGATAAGGAAGATCTAGGGTTGATTCTACTTTGTTCGTTGCCCCCGTCTTATTCAACCTTCAGAGACACGATTTTATATAGCCGTGGGTCTCTCACAGTTGATGAGGTTTATGATTCTTTGACCTCGTATGATAAGATGAAGCATCTTGTGGTTAAACCCGACTCTCAGGGAGAGGGTCTCATTGTTCGTGGGAGACAAGATCGAAATGCTGATGATGATCGTGAAATGACACAGGAACGGAATCCTCGCGGTAAATCTAAGGGTAGATCGAAGTCTTCAAATAGAGGTAAAACTTGCAACTTCTGCAAGAAGAAAGGGCACATTAAATCTGAGTGCTATAAACTACAGAACAAGATTAAAAGGGAGGCTG
Organism: Gossypium sturtianum; assembly: GCA_025698515.1. Lineage (NCBI taxonomy): Eukaryota > Viridiplantae > Streptophyta > Magnoliopsida > Malvales > Malvaceae > Gossypium > Gossypium sturtianum. The sequence continues at coordinate 45,694,031 of CM046952.1, forward strand.
CGAATCAAAAGGGAAAACAACCAGAAAATTCCGGTGAAGCTGATGTTGTAGAAGACTACAGCGATGGTGAACTTCTAGTCGCTTCTGTCAACAATTCTAAAGTGAGCGAGGAGTGGATACTTGATTCAGTTTGGCCACACCTTCCACATGAGTCCCAATCGGGATTGGTTTACAAATTACTAAAGCAAATTATGTCCAAGGTGTTGTTTTGATGGGAAATAATGCTTCGTGTAAAATCGCAGGTGTTGGAACAATTAAAGTTAAGATGTTTGATGGAGTTGTCAGAACACTTAGTGACGTACGGCATGTTCCAGAATTGAAGAGAAATTTAATTTCGTTGAGTACTCTTGATTCAAGAGGGTACAAATACACAAATTGAAAGTGAGATTTTGAAGATTTCCAAAGGTTCCTCGTTGTGATGAAAAGGCGAGAAAGACCGCCAAGTTATATGTTTTGCGTGGTTCTACTTGTTATTGGTGATGCAATTGTCGCTTCCTCTTCCTTGTCAGATGATGATATTACTAAACTTTGGCATATGCGCCTAGGGCATATGAGTGAGAATGGCATGGCAGAATTGAGCAAAAGAAGACTTCTTGATGAGCAAGGAATTTGTAAACTGAAGTTCTGTGAGCACTACGTTTTCGGGAAGCAAAAGAGAGTTTGATTCACCAGAGGAATCCATAACACGAAGGGAACGTTGGAGTATATTCATTCTGATCTGTGGGGGCCATCAAGAGTGCCTTCGAGAGGTGGAGCTAATTATATGCTAACTTTTATTGATGATTTTTCCAGAAAAGTTTGGGCATTCTTCCTGAAGCAGAAAAACGATGTGTTTTCCACATTTAAGTCTTGGAAAACTATGATTGAAAAACAGACGGGAAAACAAATAAAATACCTCCGCACAGACAATGGCTTAGAGAATTGAGCAAAAGAGGACTTCTTGATGAGCAAGGAATTTGCAAACTGAAGTTCTGTGAGCACTGCGTTTTTGGGAAGCAAAAGAGAGTTCGGTTCACGAGAGGAATCCATAACACGAAGGGAACATTGGAGTATATTCATTACGATGCGTGGGGCCATCAAGAGTTCCTTCGAGAGGTGGAGCTAATTATATGCTAACTTTTATTGATGATTTTTCGAGAAAAGTTTGGGCATTCTTCTGAAGCGAGAAAAGCGATGTGTTTTCCACATTTAAGTCTTGGAAAACTATGATTGAAAAAGCAGACGGAAAACAAATAAAATACCTCCGCATGCAGACAATGGCTTAGAGTTTTGTTACGATGAGTTTAATAAAGCGTGCAAGTCGAAGGGATCGTGAGACACTTGATGATTCGTCATACTCCACAAACAAAATGGTGCTGCAGAGAGCGAATGAACGTAAGCGATCATGGAGAAAGTTCGATGTATGTTGTCAAATGCCAACTTACCAAAGTCGTTTTGGGCAAGCGACCTCATCGCATGTTTTTTGATCAACCGATCTCCATCCATTGCCATTGAGAAAAAGACTCCACAACGTGTATGGTCCGTAATCCCGCTAATTATTTCGATTTAAAGATCTTTGGGTCATCTGCGTATGCTCATGTTGATAATGGAAAATTGGAACCGAGATCCATTAAATGTGTTTTTCTTGGTTATAAAGTGGTGTAAAAGGGTATAAGTTATGGTGTCTGAAAATAGAAAAGTTGTGATTAGCGAGAGATGTTGTTTTTGATGAAAGCGCTATGCTACCTAACTTATCTCTTAAAGACTCTTCCAATAAAGAAAATCAAAAGCGGTGGAGCATCAGTTAATACTGAGTCGACTCCTCAAGCCATTACAAAAATTGAGAATAGAGTTGCTTCTTCACCACAATACTCTATTGCCAAAAGCAGAACTAGAAGAGAAATTAAACCTCCAAAGAAGTATGCCGAAATTGATCTAGTTGCTTATGCTTTAAATGTGGCCGAAGATATAGATGCAAACCAAGAGCCGTCTAATTATTACGAGGCGGTTAGTTTGTGAAGACTCGAGAAAAGTGGATGTTTGCTACGCAAGAGGAGATGGAATCACTCCACAAAAACAAAACATGGGATCTTGTGAAACTTCCTAAAGGTAAAAAGGTTGTTCGCTGTAAATAGGTGTTTAAAAAGAAAGAAGGAACTCTAGGAGTTGAAGAACCCAGATATAAAGCAAGGCTTGTTGCAAAGGGTTACAGTCAAATTCCAGGAGTGGACTTCACAGATGTGTTCTCCCCAGTTGTGAAGCATAGTTCGATTCGAGCTTTGCTTGGAATTGTGGCCATGCATGATTTGGAGCTTGAGCAGTTAAATGTAAAAACTACATTTTTGCATGGAGAACTTGAGGAAGATATTTACATGCAACAACCAGAGGTTTTACAGTCTCAAAAAAAGAGGACTATGTTTGCTTGCTGAAAAAGTCCCTTTTACGGTTTGAAATGATCCACCAAGACAAATGGTACAAGAGGTTTGATTCCTTTATGACTTCTCATGATTTTAAAAGAAGTAGTTTTGACAAATTTGTGTTTACTTTAAAAAAAAAAATGATGATGGTTCTTTTGTGTATCTACTTCTTTATGTTGATGACATGTTGATAGCAGCAAAAGATAAAGGAGAGATAAGAAATATCAAAGCCCAACTAAGTGAAGAATTTGAGATGAAAGATTTGGAACCAGCAAAGAAGATACTTGGTATGGAGATTCTCAGAGATAGAAAAACAAGTAAATTGTAACTAAGTCAGAAGGGGTACATTGAGAAAGTTCTTTGCAGGTTCAATATGCAGAGTGCTAAGCCTTTTAGTACTCCTTTAGCGCCCATTTAGGACTTTCATCGGCTTTGTCTCCACAATCGAGATGATGAGATTGAGTACATGTCACATGTTCCATACTCTAGTGCAGTGGGATCTCTCATGTATGCTATGGTTTGTTCACGTCCATATTTATCATATGCAGTCAATGCAGTTAGCAGATAAATGGCGAATCCCGGTAAAGAACACTAGAAAGCGATTTAGTGAATTTTAAGATACTTACGAGGTACTCACGATGTTTGCTTACGTTTGGAAGAACTAGAGATGGAGTCATTGGGTATGTTGATGCTGATTTTCTTTGGAGACCTTGATAGAAGAAGATCTCTCACTTTGGTTATGTCTTTACAATCGGAGGTCATTTGTGCAATCGGTTGGAAAGCTACTTTGCAAACTACACTGATCACTTGTGTACCACCAGGAGAAGCTGAGTACATGGCGATTACTGAGGCTTGTAAAGAAGCTATTTGGTTGAAGGGACTCTTTAGTGAGCTCAATGAAGACCTTCAAATTAGCACATTATTTTGTGACAGTCAGAGTGCCATCTTCCTTACAAAAGATCAAATGTTTCATAAGAGAACAAAACACATTGATGTTCGGTATCATTTTGTTCGTGATATTATTGCTCGTGGTGATATTGTTGTGAGCAAAATTAGTACTCATAAAAATCCTGCAGATATGATGACTAAGTCACTTCCTATAACCAAGTTTGAGCATTGCTTAGACTTAGTTGGTGTTCATTGTTGAAGTTAAACCCTTAAGGGGTTTTATGGAAGAGGTGGAGAACTTGTTCGTTGAGAGTTCGCGATGAAGAACTTGTTTATTGAGAATTCGTGTCAAGGTGGAGATTGTTAGAATTAAGTGACCCGAATCCTTATTTAAATAAAATACAATGGTAAAATAAAATAAAAGAAGAATCCCTATAGAACTACACTTCTTTTATTTTATTTTAAATAAGGTTTTTAAAATCTTATTAAACTCCATCTATTTGATATTGATTAGAATAAGGTGTTTCAATCTTACTACACTCCTATTAGAATATGGTTTACAAGCCTATAAATAGACATAGTCTATTCCTCTTGTAATTGATTCGAATTCGACATAGTGAATTTTCTTCTCCTCTGCCCGTGGTTTTTTTCTCGAAAGGGTTTCCACGTAAAATCTGTGTGTTCTTTATTTTTATTTCTCTTTTCTTTGCGATATATTTGTCATTACCAACGTTATATTTTTTTCACACATACTCGTATTATAATTATTAGATTCCGTAACCAAATATAGAAACATAAACACTAATTAGAATATTTTGTTGGTATAGTATGATGAAGCAATGAGACTATAAACGCATCCTACCTTGGCCCCGCATATCAGCATGCAAAAACGTATGCAAGCTGTTCGGCGATGCCGATAAGAAAACAAAATCCTCCGCCATGTCTTGAGCCAAACATGCAAGGTGGTCAGCATAGCGGTTGCCGTCCCGAAGAATATGTCGGGACTTTCATCACCCAACCTTTTCGAATCAAGAGCAAGCAATCTTCAACGAAAGTGCCCAACGGATGAGAAGTTTCAAAAGGTCGAGATAGCAGATTCACCACCCAAAGCACATCAAGTTTCAAAATTAAACTAGTAACGTCCAGCCCCTTTAGCCATCCGAAAGCCTTCCCGAACTCCCCAAAGTTCAACTTGTTGGTTGTCCGTTACTCCTATCTTCATCATGAATCCATGCAACCACTCACCCCTCTCATTTCGAAGCAAGCCACCAGCTATTGCAAGTCGCCTACTAGTCCGCACCGCACTATCCGTATTAAGAATACAATAATCCAGCGGGGGACGTTTCCAAGCTATCCATTTAGGCTCACGGTGAACCCTTGGAATAACAGTCTGCCACGCCCAGAAACATCCTAAGCAAATTTCCTTGCAATCAAATGTATCTGGTACGGTGAATCAAGCACAGCCTGTAAATTTCTTTTATTTCAACATTTCCATAAACACCATAAAATAACTGTGAAAACCAAGCCCCATGGTAAAAGAAAATCCAACGGCTCCATAGACCGGCTGTTACCTTCCAGCCAAACTAGAAATGGGGTGGTATAAAAAATCAAGCTGCAAAGTTTCGACACGAATTGCTACTCATGACTCTTTTGCGAAACGACATTCACATAAAATATGCTCCATAGACTCCATTGTAAATCCACATCCCGAACACGAAGCATCATCGGTGATATTCCTGCAATTTCGTATCTGGTTTGAGTTAAGTCAATCCAACAAAGCCAACCAAATAAAGAACAAATTCGCTCCGGGAAAGGAGCTTCCGTATCCACCCATCATTCGATAGACGATAAGAAGACCCCCCTTGCGAGCAACGAATATGTTGACTTTACAAAGAACTTACCCGAGCAACAATAGCAAAAATCCCATGTACCCCCATTTACAAAATACTGCAACAGAACTGCTTCAATGGCTTGCTTAACTGAATCAGGCAGCCCAAGCCTACAAACACTCAAGTTCCAAGTACCATCCTGCCCTATAATCGACGACACCATATCAAGTAGATTAAGCCCAATAGCCCCATCTAAAAAAAGTATGAATCAGCGGGGCATCTCCCAACCACCAATCATGTCAAATTTGATTGCGAATTAAATTCAATTACAATAAAAAACACTTGTTGTTATACGACCTTTAGAAGCTGGTATTTATACTCTCTAATTCATTTACAACCGTTGTGGTTGTTGAAAAAATAAATAGAGTCGTTGGGAAAGAAAATATCAGGTCATTAAATTCTCCTGCAACAAAATGTACCGATATTTTTTCTAAGAGTACCGGTACTAATAGAATTTAATGTCTAATTCAGTGACCATTAAAGTTAGTTTCCAACGATATCAATGATGATTTATCGATACCTGATAAAAAGGTAACGATATATTTTTAATGGTTATCAATACTTTTTGTCAATTTTTGAAAGATCATAAAAACATAATGTAAAAATAGTATCGATATAAAATTTTGGTATCGATAAAATTCAATAGGTTTTGATATATTTTTAAAAGTACCGATACTTATTTGTTTTGTTCAATTTTTTATTCAAGTCAGAGAGCAGTTTTGGTATCGATAAAAATCATATTGGTATCGGTACTTTTTAGAAAATATCGATACTTCTTGTAGAGAGTAGTTTTTCAATTGATTTAAAATTGTTTCAACCAAGCCCAAGAGTTTAAAATTGTTTTTGAACTTTGTCCAAAATATTCTAAGTGTTCAAAACATTTTCTAAGATGTTTGGAAGTCTTAAAATGATTTTTATGCTTTGAACTTGATAATTTCTTTATTCAAAAGCAATTTTTATTCAAAAATATTTTTGTTTTTTATATCAAAATAATTTATCAAATAAAGTTAGTTTAACAATACCCTAGTTTGAATCCATGTAAAATTCTTTTATTTTATTTCTTATGTTTTTATTATAAAAAAGTAGTTACCAAACATGTTTTCATTATTGAAAATAAATTTTTATTTTTATTTATCAAATGCGTTTTTCTATTTTTAAGAAATAAAAAATGAAAACTCTTTTCTGAAAATAAAAATAAAAAATATTTTCAAAAACCACTATTTAGTTTCAGGAAACATAAGCTATTTTCACTTTTTTTTATTGGAAAATAGAAATCATTAAAGAAAAATGTTTAGTTGAAAATTTTAAAAATGATTTTTTGAAAATGAAAATAAAAATATGTAAAAAGAAATTAGATAAAAATTCATAAAATCGACATTCAAACCTGTAGAAGTAAAAAAAGTCTAATTTTCATAAAAATGTAAATGTAATATATTAATATTATGCAATCTAAAGATAAAAATTTTGGATGACTATTATTTAATAAGTTTTCATTTGTTAAAACTTGTTATTAATGATATTAAAATTGAAAATTGCCGAGGAATGCGGGGAACAATTCTAGTATAATAATAATAGTAGATATCGAATATAGTAATAAATTTGCATTACTTAATTATGTTATTATTTTTTTATATTCAGTACTAGTTAGTTATTTAAAATTTAATTGAATTTAAAAAATGTGAACTACATTATTTAGGGGCCCTTTGGATGGACGTTTACTTTTGGTGCGGTGTGTTTAGCCTCTCTTTTTTTCACGTTATAGTATCGTTATAATTTCTAATCTCACCGCCACCGCTATTTTTACACTAACTACAAATAAACACACTGTCCATTCAAAGAGACCCTTAGTATCGGTACTAGTAGAATTTAATGTCTAATTCAATGACCATTAAAATTAGTTTCCAACGATAACAATGATGATTTATCAATACCTTATAAAAAGGTAACGATATATTCAGTACTAGTGACTTTGAATTTAAAAAATGTGAACTGCCTATCACATAAAATTTAATAGTACATTATAATTATTAAAATGCCAATCTTATAAACCTTATATAATGATGATGCAATTGAACAATATTTTTTCCTCACTTGCACCTTCTCAGCAATGAGATATTAGTTAAAAAGAAAAGGACAAGAACAAGTTTGTTAGACAAATAAAAAATGATGATATGCGTAGTTGCATGCTAGTGTTATAAAAAGGTCGACCCACCCCTTCCATAATGAATGCAATATCACCAACAGATTAACTACTTAGATAGTTAGTTATCTTCTATTACTTAGCTGCTTCTTGATACTGTAATTAGTGTATAAAACGACACTTTGTGTATCTACAAGATTATGAATGAAAGTTTAATCTTCTGCATTTCTTGTTCTCTGTAATGCAATAGAAATCTTCCAAATGTGAACGGAATGGAAATATGTCAGAATTGTGTGACCCAAATTCTTGTGAAAATAAAATATAAGTGGCAAGATAGGGGGATTTACAAGTGGCATCCGTATAGAAATTTACTTCATCTATTTGATATTGATTAGAATAAGGTGTTTTAACATTACTGTATTACTTCTTTGACTTTGATTAGAATATGGTTTTACAATCTTATAAATAGATGTAGTCGTCTATCCTCTTGTAGTATTCGAATTCGACATAGTGAATTCTTTTCCTCTGCCCGTGGTTTTTTTCCCGAAAAGGTTTCTACGTAAAAAATTCTGTGTGTTCTTCTTCTCTTTTTTCTTTTTTTTTATTCTTAGCCATTATTGACGGTCTATTTTTTACAAAATATTTATTACTCGCTGCAGCCTTGGTTGCTCTCTCAGGTTGGTTTCGATTCTATTCACAACCCTCTACCTTTATCCACCAGCAGCAAGTCAGGGCGACGCCCAAGATAAGCTTCTATAAACTTAGTCTCCAGTGGCCGCCTGCTACATGTCATGGAACATTAAGGTGCAAACCCACTATCTGTTCCGACTTCAAAATCCACGGTATACGGCCTCAAGATAGATATGATGAACCAATACCTCTTTACAAGAAAAATAATCCTTGTAACCGCAAGACACCCACTCGTCGCAGAGATCTCTAGGTAAGCACACAAGATCAATTTACTTTCATTTATTTGAATGAATGAATGAGTTTGATAACATCTTTTGTTGTTTAAAAGAATAAATTGCGTCCAGTTGCAGTATACTTAACATCAATATGGCCAAACTTGACTAATGGTCTTAACTCGACTGCAAACTACCTGTCGAAACCATTTTTTTGTTTGGAAAACGGGCCGACTTTAAAAAGGAAAATGGAGTCGCCACCAATCTTTTTTGAAGTGTGATTGGGCCACCTTATAAAACATTTTGGTCTACGAATTTTAAGAAAACAGGTTCAGGAGTCGGTTACGCACGAGGAAGGATTAGCACCCTCGTGACGCCCATAATTGGTACCTAATTGATTAATTAATGTCCTAATATCGAAAATTTGAAAGATTTTAAAATACGATTCTTTCTATTTTAAAGAAAAAAAACTTGAATAAAATATGAGCAATCAGACCCTCTAATCTCGAGGAAGTAAAATGTCACGCCCCGTAAGTTAGGGTACAACATTTCAAATCCCCAAAATTGAGCTTGTCTTTTGACTTTCAAAATTAATGTGTTTAAATCGAAGAAGGATACTCGGTTATTTGGGGTCTAATGAAAAATCGAAACCCAGTAAGTTAGGGCTCGATTTCCCAAAATACCAAACACGAAATATTGCCTTGGTTTTTTGAAATCCTTATCTCGAGATAACAAAACATCCCATCCAGTGAGTTAGGACACGACGATTTTGAATTCTCGAGGATAAGTTTTTATTCAACTTTTAAAAAGAAAGTAATAGGTTCTTTAGATTCGAAAAGAGAAATCGAAACCCAGTAAGTTAGGGTACGACTCCTTTCGAACCTTAGAACACGGAGGGTTTGCTTGTTTTGTAACGAAAACTGTAATGGATCGAATAAAATAAAATTTAAAACGAGTTGCTCTGCTAGTTTATATAACAACATTACGGTGATCGAATATGAATAATAATAATAAAGGTAGAAATAAAATACGATAAAAAAAGTAAAATAAACAAACAAAATGAAATAAAAGAAAATAGTAATGAAAAGGCAATGATAATAATAACTATGAAATATACTAATAAACAAATAATAATAAAAAGAATAATGAGAATAATAATAATAGGTTAAAAAATATATTAATAATTTAAAATAATAATAATAGTACTAGAAAAAATAAAATAGTATTAATAAAAAAATAAATAACAGTTATGGAAAATAGTAATAATAATAATGAAGAAAGTTTAAAAAAATATTGATAATAATAAAAATAATAGGAAAAAACAATTTTAATAATAATAATATATGTAAAATAGGGGCAATAATAAAATATAGGTATAATAACAATATAAATAAAAAAGGTAAACAAAATAATATATAATAATATTATAATAATATAAAGAATATGATTATGATAATAATAATTCAAAAAAAGTAACAAAAGAAGATATTTAAAAACAATTAATTTAATGGCAAAATAGCAAAACAATAAAAAAAAAGGATAAATTGGATCAAAATCAAAAGCTTTGGGGCCAAATTTAAAAATTAAAAAAATGAAATTAAAAACTGAAAAATGCGGAAGGGCCAAATGCGCAAAATCAGGAAACAGGCGGATCCTCTCCCCTGTGCGGGTCGGGTCGCGGGTCAGATGCCCAAAACGACGTCGTTTTGACGGCGTCGTTTCATATATAGTATAAAAGCCATTTTTTAAACAAATTTCTCACTTCTTTCATTTCAGCAAGGGAGAGGAAAAAAATCTCTCAAATGCTCTCTCCTTGGCCTGAATCCGGCTGACCCTCCGACGCCAAATCACCGCCGGCCGCAGTGGCGAAATTTGCAAAAATGTAAGTTTTCCCTTTTTTTTTGTATTTTAATACTTTCGTATGTTGAAAAATTTTAAAAAAAAGAAAATAAATAAAAAAAAAACTGATTCGGAAATGAAAAAAAAAGGTAAAAAGAAACCTTTTCTCGATTTTGATTCTGTTTCAATAGAAAAAGTGATGTATTTCTCCTCTCTCTGTAAAAGATTGTAGTGTTTGTGTATATGTATTTCTCTGGGAAAAAAAAAACCCATCCCTTTTACATTGTTCAGAACAGCTTTATAGCCTGTTTTACAACTTATTTTCCCTATTTTGCAGGTGCGTGGTGGAGAGGGACTCTTCACACGGGCGTGACGGACATGGCTCAGTGGCGGAGGCGCGCACGATGCGGAGGCTGTTGCGGGGCTTGCGGCGCAAACAAGCTAGGGTTTTTTTTGTTGTTTTTTGTTTTGGGTGAGGGTTTAATTTTTTTGGGCCGAAGTTTTGGGCCAAGGGCAGTTTTTAATGTATTTGGACTTTTGTTTTATTTTTCCTGGCCTTGGTTTAATTGGTGCTGGGCCCGGGCATAATTTAGGCCCAACAGCTGCCTCTCTTTGCTCGTTGTCGTGTAACGAGAATGGAGCAAAGACTTTAAAAGGGCCAATTTTGCCCGGTCTTGCTAAGTCTTGACTTGACGTTTCCTTTCTTCAGGTAGCCTTGTTTTGACATACTGCACCTTCAGGGGTATAGGAGTTTTGTTTCAATCTGCTCCACTCCTGTTCAGTGGAGATAAGATTTGCTATCTTCAGCCTGTTACCCTACTGCTTAGGGGATTAAGGCTTATCGTCTTTGATATGCTCCACTCCTGCTCAGTGGGATAAGATCTGTAGTCTTCAGCCTGTTACCCTACTGCTTAGGGGATTAAGGCTCCTCGTCTTCGAGCTGTTCCACTCCTGCTCAGTGGGATAAGATCTGTAATCTTCAGCCTGTTACCCTACTGCTTAGGGGATTAAGGCTCCTCGTCTTCGATCTGTTCCACTCCTGCTCAGTGGGATAAGATCTGTAATCTTCAGCCTGTTACCCTACTGCTTAGGGGATTAAGGCTCCTCGTCTTCGATCTGTTCCACTCCTACTCAGTGGGATAAGATCTGTAATCTTCAGCCTGTTACCCTACTGCTTAGGGAATTAAGGCTCATTGTCTTCGATCTGCTCTACTCCTGCTCAGTAGAGATAAGATCTGCTCTTCAGCCTGTTACCCTGTAACATCCTGAAATTTGGGATTTTATAATTTACTTCACATCATGCGTTAGACTAGTTAAGAATGTTAATTGTGTATGTTTAGGGGTTCTAAGAAGGCTCGGGGTTGATTTGGGCCTTAGCAAAATTTTTGTGTTTAAGCACTTTAAGGAGAGAAGGTAAGTGGCATCAAGACTTAAGGAAATAAGTGTGCATTTTGCTAGCACAAGGAGTCTATTGGTAAAAGTGAAAAGTGGCGTGTGGAGTGTACTAATGGTCTGAGGTTCAAATCCCATCTATTGCAAAATTTTGGATTTATTTTTTGTGTTCCTATTCCAAGTATCGGCCATGGCTCTAATTATGGTATGAGAGACTTTTTATTTATGGAAAGATGGCTAAGAAATAAGGGAAGGAGGAAAACAAGGGAAAAGGAAGGAAAGAATTAAAGGAAAGGAGCAAGAAGGGGGATATGTTGGCCGAATGTTTGGAAGGTGCTTGAGATAGAATTTTGGTCAACATTCATCCTTTTGGCAAAAGTGATACACGGTTTTGGGAGGGGGTTTTGGTAGCCGAATTTTGCATTAGTCATTTGGAAAATTTTGGTACTTGTAAGGCTTGTTTTCTCTTAGCATTTTTTTGGCACTCTTTTCCAACCTTCCTCCTTTGTTGCCGAAACACCCAACTCTTTGTGTCCAATTCACTTTGCTCAGTTTTTTCCTTGGATAGCCGAAACCATCTAGTACTCTCCTCCATCTCTTCTTTTCTTTTTGCCATTTCTTCAACTTTCTCTCTTTCACTCAAAACAACATTACCTTGTGGCCGAATCTTCTTGCACTTTTCTCTCCTTAGCCGAACTTCTTAACCTTTCACTTCTTCTTCATTATTTCTTTCTCGTTCGTGTTGGCACTCAATTCTTTGATCGAATAGGTAAGTGGTCTTATTCTTCTTTCTTTTCATTTTCTTTTCTCCCTAGCCGAATGTGTGTCTATTAACATTCGAATGTTTCACTTTTGTTCAAAACCGAAATATCATTCTCTCATAATCCTTCATATCGTGATCATCTTCTAATGTAGTGTTATAGTGGAAAGCCGAATCTCATACCTTGTCTCATCCGTAGCCATAATTCAATCGGTGGAAATCGGATTCATCATCGTTAAGGTAAGGGGTTCCTTCTTGGATTTTTTTTCGTTATATCTCTATTCGGTTATGTTACTATCGGATCAAAGTTTCGACTTATCGATTTTTTTTGGGACGAAATCACTCGATATTCTCTACTTGTTAATCCTTCGAAAAAAGTGGTAAGTCGAATCCTATCCCTAAACAACTACTTGCACTCATCATAGTATCTTTCTAACCGAGACTTTTTTTCAATGGAGGCAAGTGGTAACGATTTGAAAGGAAAAGCGTTAGGAGAACACAAAAGGAGTGGATTTGCAATTCCTACTCCTAAGTTCAAATGAAGGGCGGTATCGACAGTTCGTGATTTTCCATCGGATTGTGGACCATCATCCGGTGAAAATAGACAAATCGTGGTCGTTCACGATACTAAGGGTAAGCGTTTCATTAGATCGTCTGATTTAGATTTTAGATTAATAAAATCTCGTTTATTGGTTAATCGAGTGTAATGGTGATTTAGGTGCCGACGATCAAGAAGGTTTAATCCTTACCGTAATCAGGTGTGTAATCTCACACCGAAATCCCGTAGATTTGTGATTCGATGTCATGTTGGAAAATAGATCGTTATTATTTACAAGGCTAGAAATTGTAATATGGCATAGATCGAGTAACTTGCTAAAATTACATTATTTCTAAAATCTGTTAAAATCGGTATAAAATTTGTAAAATTACGAAAACACCCCTATGGGCCGATTTACTAAAATGCCCCTATGGGCCGAATTGCTAGAATGCCTTAGTGGACCGAATTATTATTTCTTTAATGGGCCGATTCTCTGTAATAAATTACTGGATTAATGGTTGTTAATTATATGTGAACACTTTATTATGTATGTTGCATTTCCATATCTTGCATGGGATGGGAAAAAAATGTATGGAGAGCAGTGTAGCCTGGTGGCATTGCCAAAAAATGTCCATTATTATGCTTACATATGATTTCGGTGGCATGGCCACAATAAAAATATATGATAGCGGCTTGACCGCAAATTTTGTGTGAGCGGCGAGGGTGGGTTGACTTGATCCCCACAGGTGTGTGATTGGGTGGTCGGGGTGTGATGGATGGATGGGTTGGGCTGCATACATGTCATTTTAAATACTATCATGTAAATGGGCTTAGGCCCAAGTTATTGCTATATGGATTTAGGCCCAGTGGATGACGGTAAAGGGATTATTGGAAACACAAAAATTTATATACTTTTTCATGCCCTTTTTGACCTAAATTCATGCGGTTTCGAGTAAATTCTTGTAGGAAAATAATTAAATATTATAAAATAATTAAATTGTGCTAAAAATATGAACATGATGAATTTTAATTAATTTTATAGTTAATTTTGATTTATTTTGACTATTTTAGACAGATTCGCACAAAGGGCGAAAATTGGCTCGGCAGACACTGCTCGAAGATTAAACCCGAGAAGCAATTTGAAGTATCGAGGCAAATTTATTTCCAGCCCAAGATGGTCCAATTATGAATATTTAATCATAAAATAATTAATTTTAATTTATTCCCAATTTAATTTGGGTTAAATAAATTAATCTTAATTAATTATGAAAAAGGCCCAGTTGAACCGCATCAGTTGAACCAAACCGGTTGAACCGAACCAGCCACTAATTGGGCAGCCCAAACCGTCCACATTTCTGGCCCAAATCAGCTTATTAGCTGATTAACTAAGCTTGCAAAGAAGCCCTTGAAGACCTTTCAAAATTGCATTCAAACCCCTCCAAAAATTATGGCTTTGTAGATTTGCCCCATGCTATTTTTAGCAAAGTTGAATCCATCAACTTTGCCACATAGGTGGCCGGCCAAGGGAGGCCTCTTTTGCTGCTGCTATTTGCTATTTTTAGCAGCCTTGATCAGCTATAAATACACCCCCTTGCTGCTCATTCAAAACACACCTCAAGCATCCAACATTCTCTTCTCTCACTTTCTCTCAATTTCCATTTTTTTCCATTTTCCCTTTGTGTGTTCTTGTGCCGATTTCTCCTCTTGGAAAAGAGGTATTTTTCCAGCCATTTGGAGCAGCAATTGGAGTGTTCATAAGCCACCTTGATAGCCGAGGCCAACGAAGAACGAAGAACGGAGCAATCAATCATGCCACGGAGAAACACCGGATTTGCTTCTTGTTCCCTATCTCTTTTAATTTTCGTTGTTGTTTTGACAAATATGTTTATGAATATTTATGCTTTTGGAATGATTAATTTAATCAATTTAGCTTGAATTTAATTCGTGTTGGGTTGATTGCATTTCGTCCTATTAAATTATTAAAATTGTGTTTATACTGTTAAAAGGCCTCGGTAAAATGCTTGATTAAGTAAAATCATGTTTAAGTTATCTAGCATTCTAATTGTTTAGATAGCTAATGAATTAATTATTTAAACGCATTGGAATTGTAATTAATGGACACAATACTTAATCTATGCATGTTTAATTCTTCTAAGGTAGCTGAAGATTAAATTAGCATTGTATTTGGAGATACATATGGCTTGCATAACTTGCAGGATTTTTGTGATTAAGTGTTTCAAGGTAAAAATACTTTGTTAGCTCGCATGATCTTTTATATGCTTATTAGGTTGAATTAATCAGTTGAATCACATAGGAATATGTGAGAGATTGTTTAATTTAATAAGCATGTATGTGCAATAAATGTTTACTTTTAGAAGTCTGTTTAATCGATCGAATTTGCATAGAAATATGTAAAAGAGATGAATGGATTTTTATTTGTAAGTATGTTCATAAGTTAGCAAATTACCGAGTTGCCATGTTTTAATAAGTATAAATACGAGTTTAATAATTCTAAGGTAAGAAATGTGATTAATCCAACACAATTATATCATCTTGATTAAAACTAGCTTTTGAAATCGTGCACTAGAACTTTGTTTTATTTTATTTTACTTTGTTTTTCCTTTAGTTTTTAAATATTTCTTAAATCCAAATATTTTTCCTTTACCAAAGTGTTTGAAAACATTTTCATAAATAG
This sequence comes from Gossypium sturtianum, assembly GCA_025698515.1. Lineage (NCBI taxonomy): Eukaryota > Viridiplantae > Streptophyta > Magnoliopsida > Malvales > Malvaceae > Gossypium > Gossypium sturtianum. The sequence goes on from CM046952.1 coordinate 45,709,470, forward strand.
TTCTTTTACAGTCCCTGTGGGTACGATAACTCGACATTTACTTGTCACTTTATTACTTGTTACGATTGTGTACACTTGCACATTTCCACCGTTCCAAGTTTTTGGCGCCGTTGCCGGGGACTATTTTAAAAGACATTATTTGTGAAATTGTTAATTTTGCATTTTGGTCTTTTTTTCATTTAATTTTAATTCTATTTTTTTTGTGTTTTGTTTGAGTATTTGTCAAATTATTGACTTACTTCCTGTAAACCACGAAATTGAAAGGACTTTTCGACAAAGGAGAAGACAAGCGAACCAAAGAAGGGACCGAAGATATGAATTTCGAAAATCCAAACCAAAATCCAGGAGGAACATTCGCTTATAATACTCACAATCTGATCATTGTTGCCGATGATAGAAACTGTGCCATTCAACAATATGCCATTCCTCTATTCAACGAGCTCAATTCGAGTATTAAGGGACCCGAAATTGAGGCACAACAATTCGAGCTGAAGCCGGTCATGTTCCAAATGTTGCAAAATATGGGTCAATTTAGTGGGATTCCTAATGAAGATCCACATCTTCATCTTCGGCTATTCATGGAAGTGAGTGACTCATTTAAACTAGTCGGAGTGACTGCAGACGCCTTGAGACTGAGATTATTTCCATACTCCTTAAGAGATAGAGCACGAGCATGGTTGAACTCCCTACCATCCGGTTCCATAACTACATGGCAAGAGTTGGTTGAACGTTTCTTAATGAAATATTTCCCTCCATCTTTAACCGCCAAGATCCTAAATGAAATCACTTCATTTCAACAACTTGATGAAGAATCTTTATATGAGGCATGTGAGCGGTTTAAGGAGTTATTATGAAAGTGCCCTCATCACGACATTCCTTACTACGTTCAAATGGGGACTTTCTATATTGGTCTCAATATTCATACTAGAATGATAGTGGATGCTTCGGCAAATGAAGCCCTTCTTTCTAAGTCTTATAACGATGCTTATGAGATTATTGAAAGAATTGCCAGCAATAACTATCAGTGGCCAACCAACCGAAAGCAAACCTCGTAAAGAGGCAAGCAATGAGTAGTACATAAAGCGGACACACTTGCTTCTTTGGCGGCCTGTATCCTCTATGTCTTCTATGCCTAAGAACATAACTGTTAATGGTTTCAATGGTAATCTGTCAGGTGAGCAGCCGAACCAGTTCGAGAATATTTCTTGTGAATACTGTGGAGATGGCCATTTCTTTGAAAATTTCCCATCGAATCAAGAGTCAAATTATTACATAGGAAATCAGAATTGGAATGGTCCACAATCAAATTTTTACAACTCTTCATGGAAGAATCATCCAATTTCTCCATGGAGTAACCAATGGGCGGACCATAGCGACTCTGTTATGCCATTTCGACCAAATTATCCATTAGAATATTCTCAACAAGTGCAACAACTCACACCAACTGAATCTTCAAGTAATCTTGAGAATTTGCTGAAGGCGTACATAGCGAAGAATGATGAACTAATCCAAAGCCAAGTAGAAACATTGAAGAATTTAGGAAACCAAGTGGGATAGCTAGCCAATGAGCTCAAAAGCAGACCCCAAGGTCTTTGGCTGAGTGATACAGAAAATCTGAGAAGCACGGGCAAAGAGCTTTGCAAAATCGTCACTTTACAAAGTGGGAAGACATGGGAACCCAAAATTGTCAAGGTTGAAGATAAGCTTGTTGTAGCTCAAGATAAAGAGGAAGTTCAACCAAGTGTTGAAACTCCTGCATCACAGAAGTCAGATTCAGTGATTCTTGATGAGGTAAACTCTAAACCAGTTAGTTCTGATTATTTAACACCCTTGTCAGATGCATAAAAATTTCCACAGAAGAGTTGTCTGGTTAAAGCTAAGATTCCACCATTGCCATATCCTCAACGATTCCAGAAGCAGGAACGAGATACACAGCTGAAAGAAATTTTTTATGACAAGGTGACTTTTAATAACTTCGATACTGCTAACTCCTCGGATGTAGTTGAAGACTGTTCTACTATTTCCAAGATGGAATCACTGGCTTCTACAGAGCTGGAGCTCAATTCTATAAATGATCCGTTAGAATGTATTCTGCTAGCAGATTCGCCAAGTGATGGTGAAGACGAGGAATGTTTGGCTTTTTTAGAAGATAAAATGAAGGGATTCACTCAGGAAGTTCCACTGGAATCATTAGAGTTATTATATCAGGAGTACACACAACCAAAAGTGTTGATTGAAGAGCCAGTCAAATTGGAACTGAAGACTTTGCCTCCTCATTTGAAATATGATTATTTGGGTTTATCTCCATTTTTACCTATCATGATTTCAGTTGAGTTCACCAAGAATCGAGAAGAAGAGTCATTTGTTGTTTTGGAAAAGCATAAGAAGGGTGTCGGATGGATTATTGCAGATATTCGAGTCACGGCTTCGAGGATTTGTAGGAATTATAGGAAGTTAAATAAGACCACCAGAAAAGATCATTACGGATTTTCTTTCCCTAATAAGATGTTGGACAAATTTGATGGGAAAGAATATGATTACTTCCTAGATGGTTATGGTTGGTATGACAAATGGCCATTTGACACCACCATAGCCAATGACGATCTTGAATAAAATGGAGGGAGTTCTATTCACTTTCTCTATCGTTATTTTATATTTTTAGTTTTTTTCACATTTGAATAAAATGGTAGACTTAGATAAAATTTTCTTTGCTTCATTACATTAATTAAAACTCTGTCTAGGAGATTGGGACTTAAGCGAGACCATCTGTGACCCCTCCAGTCTTTCCTGGGAGCTTAATTTAATGTAATTTTTCAAAAAAATATTTTTCTAAGTAGCCCAAAGAATTTACGTATTTGTTTTGTTAAATAAATGGTCAATTTTTAACCCAAGCACTAATTTCTTTGAGTTTTTTTTTCAGTATAGGAGCTTAGGATCCAAAAAGGAGTTGCCATTGGGCTTAAGACACTACTAAGAAGGGAAATATTTAACCCTTTCCCGCACAAACCTATAGCCCTTGCCTTGCTCCACCACCACTCCCAAGTAGCCCAATTGTGCATCTCACTTAATCCCTTAATGTTATAGCCCTTAACTCCCTGAATCACCACCCCAAACACTTTCATTCGAAGTCACCAACTGCCGCACCCAAACTATCCTTAAAATCGCCACCCTCTTCAACTCTAAACCTTACCCGCAGCTACTCACCCACCTGCCCAAAATTGAAACCACCCTTAACAAATTTCCTAAGTTTGACGCTGAGAGTCCCTTTATCTAGCACCATTCCACGAAGTGAACAGTTTGGTATAATGGCTATGCTGCAACATATGTAGTTGCAGTAACAAGATTACTAGATATACTCAAAAATAGGGGATGACTCAATCAGATATGCATTTAAAATATATATTTCATAACCCGTTCATTTTTGTGCCTGAATTTCCAGACTTTATACTCGAACCATGGACTCCAATGTCGAGGAAGGAAAAAGATGAGTCAAATTCTGAGGGATCTACAAATAAATAAAAATGGGGGATCTTTACTTTGTTTCATTTTCTTTCCTAGGTTAGGATTAGGTTAATTAGGAATTTTTATTTGTGCACAATAAAACAAGAGATAGGAATCATGAATAAAATCTGAACAAGTCACAAAGGCTAAAGTGTGGCAATAGGTATATACATGCCTAGGATTGGATTTAGAGAGAGCTTGGTACTTAAGCAGTCAATTTGACTCACCTCTTCTTTCCTAAAATCCTACCTGGTGTATAGTATCTATTCACTTTAAACAATGAGGACATTGTTCACTTTAAGTAGGGGGGACCAAAAATTTGAATTGATTCCACTCAGAATAAAATTTTCTTTTAATTATGATTAGGATATATTTTGTTCAATAATTTGAAATTTTGTTAAGTATCTTTGAACCCGGTATTAATAAAGTTCTATTATTTCAATAATTTATTATGTTAGCTTAATAAAGATATGAATGTATTTTTAATAAAGCATGTAAATTCATACCATAAAATTTTTAATTCCCTACGAAAAAATTAGGCATGCATGAAAGTTTAAGTCTTTAGAATTGACTTAGTAATTTCTTGAGGCGAAATCCTAGGAAGCATGTAATGTTGAAAATGATTTAGGCAACTGTTGTTTGGACGGTTTGAGCCTTTCAAGCCGACCCTGATAAAATTATCCTTTGGAACCCAACTTTGAGACTATATGGCCTAATTTTATTTGGACCTATGCAATATTTAGCCATCAATTTTCTCTTCATTACCTCTAAAATTGTCCCAAACACTAGACTCAGTACTATTCAGAAGATCGTTTGAAAATAAGTTTGGGGGAGTTGAAAAGGAGTATCAATTGCTCGAAAAATTTATAGTACATGAAGCAAGTGCTCGAATGTGAGCTTGAAAAATCGAATTTAAAAAAAAAGAGAGAAAAAAAAACATGTACTCGAAGTAAATGGTCGAAAGAGCAAAAGTTGGTGTATCAAGGGTGAGAATTTCGAAGGTTCGATTTTAAGCTGAGTCTAGGGTTTTTAAGCCAAAAATTTGTCTATCTTGTACCTACCCTTAAGCCCAGCCACGTTACAACCGTATTAAAGACCTATTGATTCAAAATTCCAATGTTACCTACATTAGTGGAGAGAAATTGCTCTGTTCAACCTATGAAGACATTAGTTAAGCTTAATGATTGCAGTTTACTTTTTGAATAAGGAATTAAAATCAAATTGGTAGCGAGTAACATGTCTTTATTAAGAAACATTTAAGTCTAATTTTGCTAGTGTAATAATTGTTGGAGGTAATTTGAACGATATGAATGCTTAAGTAGCATAACTATCAAATTTCTTATTTTCGAGCATAAGTATATCAAATTCATAAATTTGAGAAAAAAGTTGTTCTGGCGGAGTTTTTCAAAGGTGTTTCCGAGAAAATTCTTTCCAAATTTCTGCATTACTCGGGACGAGCAATGAAATAAGTTTGGGGGTGTGGAAACACAAAAATTTATATACTTTTTCATGCCCTTTTTGACCCAAATTCATGCGGTTTCGAGTAAATTCTTGTCGGAAAATAATTAAATATTATAAAATAATTAAATTGTGCTAAAAATATGAACATGATGAATTTTAATTAATTTTATAGTTAATTTTGATTTATTTTGACTATTTTAGACAGATTCGCACAAAAGGCGAAAATTGGCTCGGCAGACACTGCTCGAAGAATAAACCCGAGAAGCAATTTGAAGTATCGAGGCAAATTTATTTCCAGCCCAAGACGGTCCAATTATGAATATTTAATCATAACAAAATTAATTTTAATTTATTCCCAATTTAATTTGGGTTAAATAAATTAATCTTAATTAATTATGAAAAAGGCCCAGTTGAACCGCATCAGTTGAACCAAACCGGTTGAACCGAACCAGCCACTAATTGGGCAGCCCAAACCGTCCACATTGCTGGCCCAAATTAGCTTATTAGCTGATTAACTAAACTTGCAAAGAAGCCCTTGAAGACCTTTCAAAATTGCATTCAAACCCCTCCAAAAATTATGGCTTTGTAGATTTGCCCCATGCTATTTTTAGCAAAGTTGAATCCATCAACTTTGCCACATAAATGGCCGGACAAGGAGGCCTCTTTGCTGCTGCTATTTGCTATTTTTAGCATCCTTGATCAGCTATAAATACACCCCCTTGCTGCTCATTCAAAACACACCTCAAGCATCCAACATTCTCTTCTCTCACTTTCTCTCAATTTCAATTTTTTTCCATTTTCCCTTTGTGTGTTCTTGTGCGATTTCTCCTCTTGGAAAAGAGGTATTTTTCCAGCCATTTGGAGCAGCAATTGGAGTGTTCATAAGCCACCTTGATAGCCGAGGCCAACGAAGAACGAAGAACGGAGCAATCAGTCATGCCACGGAGAAACACCGGATTTGCTTCTTGTTCCCTATCTCTTTTAATTTTCGTTGTTGTTTTGACAAACATGTTTATGAATATTTATGCTTTTGGAATGATTAATTTAATCAATTTAGCTTGAATTTAATTCGTGTTGGGTTGATTGCATTTCGTCCTATTAAATTATTAAAATTGTGTTTATCTTTGTTAAAAGGCCTCGGTAAAATGCTTGATTAAGTAAAATCATGTTTAAGTTATCTAGCATTCTAATTGTTTAGATAGCTAATGAATTAATTATTTAAACGCATCGGAATTGTAATTAATGGACACAATACTTAATCTGTGCATGTTTAATTTTTCTAAGGTAGCTGAAGATTCAACTAGCATTGTATTTGGAGATACGTATGCCTTGCATAACTTGCAGGATTTTTGTGATTAAGTGTTTCAAGGTAAAAATACTTTGTTAGCTCGCATGATCTTTTATATGCTTATTAGGTTGAATTAATCGGTTGAATCACATAGGAATATGTGAGAGATTGTTTAATTTAATAAGCATGTATGTGCAATAACATGTTTACTTTTAGAAGTCTGTTTAATCGATCGAATTTGCATAGAAATATGTAAAAGAGATGAATGGATTTTTATTTGTAAGTATGTTCATAAGTTAGCAAATTACTGAGTTGCCATGTTTTAATAAGTATAAACACGAGTTTAATAATTCTAAGGTAAGAAATGTGATTAATCCAACACAATTATATCATCTTGATTAAAACCAGCTTTTGAAATCGTGCACTAGAACTTTGTTTTATTTTATTTTACTTTGTTTTTCCTTTAGTTTTTAAATATTTCTTAAATCCAAATATTTTTCCTTTACCAAAGTGTTTGAAAACATTTTCATAAATAGTTCTTTTACAGTCCCTGTGGGTACGATAACTCGACATTTACTTGTCACTTTATTACTTGTTACGATTGTGTACACTTGCACATTTCCACCGTTCCAATTATGCACTGAGTTCTAGTAACTCACCCCTTTTTCCTTAACCCTTGCAGGTAATGCTCAGTGATGTGGACTTGGGCCATGGATGACTCAGTGGAGGCCATACTTTAGAAATGGTGTTTTCGAACTTAGTAAATTCCTTTTTCGTTTATTTTCATTACTTTTACTATATTGGGTTAAAGTTGTAATAAGGCCTCTGGGATTTTAAGTTTGGATTTTATGTTTGACTATTTATTTTCTATCATGGTTTGTTTTAAACGGGGATTTTTCTGAAAATCATAAACAACGGTTTTTCATAAAATTTATTAACAAAAGGATTTCATAACAAATATGTTCGAATAATTTAACTTGGACTTTCCCTCGAAATATCAATATTATTTTCAAAATTTACGGATTTAAAAGATCACTAATTCAATTATCGATTCTTCAATTAACCTTTCATGAAATGTAGTATTTCTATCAAATATTTCTGATCAAAATTTGTTTTCTTAAACTAAATTCTAATCTTTAGTAAGAAGCACAAGTTCTTTACTCGTTTTCTTCATGTGACATGTAAGATCCGGTCATACCGTATAGGCCGGGTTTGGGGTGTTACATTTTATGGTATCAGAGCCCGATTGCAAAAATCGGCTGTAGTTTGGGTTCAAAAGCGTTTTCCAAAGCTGATTAAAATTTTAAATTTAAAATGCATATTTTAGAGAAAGTATGGCACCATGGGTATCCGGCACCAGGTCAGTAAGTTTTGTTTTCATTTTATGATTATTGTGGTATGACTGTAGTAAGAAAACTTCACAAAATAGAGATACTCTAGAACTTTTAGCTTTAGGAGCTGAAACTATAGAGATTGAGACTTTAGGATACGTTTTGCGAAAACAACTTTACTTCCTATACTCTATAAAAATTGTTTAATAAACATTGAATAGTATACTGATTCATAAGACTTCTAATCAGATTAAATTGACTTAGCAAACATGAGCGCTAGAGGACGTGGACGTGGTAGACGTGGACGTGGTAGAGGTCGAGGTGCTAGAGTTGTATCTGAGGCATCGGGACATATGCCGAAAATGGACGCCCCTGCGTCACCAGTGACTGAAGCTGGGTCACATGATCGAATGAGAGATGATGACGCTCTGTCACAAGCGATGTTGCGAGTCTTAGAAAGGGTCGCTGGGGCGAGAACTTGGTCGACAGCTCGTGGGTCGATTTCAAAGTGACTCAGATCGAATGGGGCCGAAGTCTTTAGGGGTATTTCGGGTGTAGCCCCAAGTGTAGCGGAGTACTGGCTTGAGGCGGTGGAACGGATTACAGACGATCTGGATTGCACAGCTGAGTAGAAACTAAAAGGGGTTGTGTCATTGCTGAGAGACGAGGCGTATCAGTGGTGGCTTATGCATCTCGTCAATTAAGGCCGCATGAGGTGAACTATCCCACTCATGATTTGGAGTTAGCTGCAGTAGTGTTTGCTCTGAAGATTTGGAGACACTATCTGTACGGGGAGAAGTCTATTATCTATACGGATCATAAGAGTCTGAAGTACCTCCTTACCCAGAAGGAGTTGAACTTAAGACAACGGAGGTGGATAGAACTGTGAAAGATTATGACTTCTCAATCGAGTATCATCCAGGAAAAGCTAACATAGTGGCAGTTGCGTTGAGTCGTAAGGTGATATCGAATTTGAGAGCAATGTTTGCTCATCTCAGCCTTTATGAAGATGGTAGTACATTAGCCGAACCGGTGTGAAGCTCGCATGGGTAAATCAGTTAAGGAAAAGAAGTTGTCAGATGAAAAATTGAGTTCTCGGCTTCAACAAGTGGAAGGTGGTGAGATAGGGGATTTTGGGTTGAATAGTGATGGAGTATTGTGTTTCCACTGAAGAGTTTGTATGCCCAGGGATTCAGAATTGAGGTAAATGATTCTACGTGAGGCACATAGTAGCCCATATGCTATGCACCCCGGGGGAAATAAGATGTACCGAGATCTTCGTGAGTAGTATTGGTGGCCAAGGTTGAAACATGAGGTTATGGACTTCGTGAGCAAGTGCTTGACATGTCAACAGGTGAAGGCGGAACATCAACTGCCGTCAGGGTTGCTACAACCGGTGAAAATTCCATTATGGAAATAGGAAAGGATAACGATGGACTTTGTTAGTGGGTTACCCTTAACGCCTACTAAGAAAGATTCAGTCTGGGTCATAGTGGATCGATTAACGAAGACTGCTCATTTCCTACCTATTCGTACGGATTATTCGTTGCAGAAGTTAGCCAAGTTGTATGTAGCAGAAGTCGTGAGGTTACATAGGGTACTAGTGTCCATCATATCAGACAGGGATCCTAGGTTTACATCACGGTTTTGGAAGGCTCTGCATGAAGCTTTAGGAACAAGACTAAATTTCAGCACGGCGTTTCACCCATGATCGATGGCGATCGGAAAGAGTAATCCGATTCTAGAAGACATGCTAAGAGGTCGTGTGATCGATTTGAGGGTAGTTGGGAAGATTTCCTACCATTGGCGAGTTTGCATACAACAACAGCTATCAATCCAGTATCCAGATGGCACCCTACGAGGCGTTGTATGGTCCTAGATGTCGTACTCCTACTTGTTGGACTGAGCTGGGGGAGCGATAGTTATTGGGTCCTGAGTTGGTCCCGGTGATGGAAGAAAAAGTTAAGGTAATTCGGGCCCGGTTAAAAGAAGCTTCGGACAGACATAAATTATACGCGGACTTGAAGCGTAAGGAGATAGAGTTCTCAGTGGGAGATCAGGTCTTTTTGAAGGTCTCACCTTGGAAAAAGATCTTAAGATTTGGACGGAAGGGCAGGCTAAGCCCTAGGTTCATCGGACCATACCGTGTACTGAAGCGTGTTGGGCCAGTGGCTTATCAGCTGGAGTTACCTCCAGAGTTAAGTCAGATACATAGTGTATTTCATGTCTCGATGTTAAGGCGTTATCGCTCGGATCCATCTCATATCGTACCAGTGGAGGAAGTTGAGATAAGACCTGACTTGTCTTTTGAAGAAGAGCCAGTACAAATTTTAGATCGGGATATTAAGGTGCTAAGAAGGAAGTCGGTTCCGTTAGTCAAAGTTTTATGGCGTAATCACGGGTCAGAGGAAGCTACATGGGAGCCAGAGGACACTATCCGATAGCAATATCCTCATCTCTTTTAATTAGGTAAATTTCGAGGCCGAAATTTCTTTAAGGGGGTAGAACTGTAACATCCTGAAATTCGAGATTTTATAATTTATTTCACATCATGCGTTAGACTAGTTAAGAATGTTAATTGTGTATGTTTACGGGTTCTAAGAAGGCTCGGGGTTGAGTTGGGCCTTAGAAAATTTTTTGTGTTTAAGCACTTTAAGGAGAGAAGGTAAGTGGCATCAAGACTTAAGGAAATAAGTGTGCATTTTGCTAGCACAAGGAGTCTATTGGTAAAAGTGGAAAGTGGCCTGTGGAGTGTACTAATGGTCTGAGGTTCGAATCCCATCTATTGCAAAATTTTGGATTTATTTTTTGTGTTCCTATTCCAAGTGTCGGCCATGGCTCTAATTATGGTATGGGAGACTTTTTATTTATGGAAAGATGGCTAAGAAATAAGGGAAGGAGGAAAACAAGGGAAAAGGAAGGAAAGAATTAAAGGAAAGGAGCAAGAAGGGGGATATGTTGGCCGAATGTTTGGAAGGTGCTTGGGATAGAATTTTGGTCAACATTCATCCTTTTGGCAAAAGTGATACACGATTTTGGGAGCGGGTTTTGGTAGCCGAATTTTGCATTAGTCATTTGGCAAATTTTGGTACTTGTAAGGCTTGTTTTCTCTTAGCATTTTTTTGGCACTCTTTTCCAACATTCCTCCTTTGTTGTCGAAACACCCAACTCTTTGTGTCCAATTCACTTCGTTCATTTTTTTCCTTGGATAGACGAAACCATCTAGTACTCTCCTCCATCTCTTCTTTTCTTTTTGCCATTTCTTCAACTTTCTCTCTTTCACTCAAAACAACATTACCTTGTGGCCGAATCTTCTTGCTCTTTTCTCTCCTTAGCCGAACTTCTTAACCTTTCACTTCTTCTTCATTATTTCTTTCTCGTTCGTGTTGGCACTCAATTCTTTGATCGAATAGATAAGTGGTCTTATTCTTCTTTCTTTTCATTTTCTTTTCTCCCTAGCCGAATGTGTGTCTATTAACATTCGGATGTTTCACTTTTGTTCAAAACTGAAATATCATTCTCTCATAATCCTTCATATCGTGATCATCTTCTAATGTAGTGTTATAGTGGAAAGCCGAATCTCATACCTTGTCTCATCCGTAGCCATAAGTCAATCGGTGGAAATCGGATTCATCATCGTTAAGGTAAGGGGTTCCTTCTTGGATTTTTTTTCATTATATCTCTATTCGGTTATATTGCTATCGGATCGAAGTTTCGACTTATCGATTATTATTTTTAGGACGAAATCACTCGATATTCTCTACTTGTTAATCCTTCGGAAATAGTGGTAAGTCGAATCCTATCCCTAAACAAATACTTGCACTCATCATAGTATCTTTCTAACCGAGACTTTTTTTCAATGGAGGCAAGTGGTAACGATTTGAAAGGAAAAGCGTTAGGAGAACACAAAAGGAGTGGATTTGCAATTCCTACTCCTAAGTTCAAACGAAGGGCGGTATCGGCAGTTCGAGATTTTCCACCGGGTTGTGGACCATCATCTGGTAAAAATAGACAAATCGTGGTCGTTCACGATACTAAGGGTAAGCGTTTCATTAGATCATCTGATTTAGATATTAGATTAATAAAATCTCGTTTATTGGTTAATCGAGTGTAATGGTGATCCACTCCTGCTCATTGGAGATAAGATCTACTATCCTCAGCCTGTTACCCTACTGCTTAGGGGATTAAGCTGGTGATTTGAATCCGCTCCATTGCCGATACATGGAGATAAGATTTGTCATTGTCGATCCGCTCCACTCTTGCTCAGTGGAGATAGGATCTGCTATCTTCGATCTGCTCCACTCTTTCTCAGTGGAGATAAGATCTACAATCTTCTTCAGTCTGCTCCATTGCAGATACATGGAGATAAGACTTACAATTTCTGATCTGCTCCACTCTTGCTCAGTGGAGATAAGATCTGTAATCTTCAGCTTGTCACCCTACTGCTTAGGGGATTAAGGCTTACTGTCTTCGATCTGCTCTACTCCTACTCAGTAGAGATAAGATTTGCTATCTTTAGCCTGCTCCGCTCCTGCTCAGGAAGATAAGGCTAGTGGCTTAAATCTGTTCCATTGTCGATACATGGAGATAAGATTCGCCATTTTTGATCTGCCCCACTCCTGCTCAGTAGGGATAAGATCCGCACTCTTCAGTCTGCTCCATTGTCGATACATGGAGATAAGACTTGTAATTTTGGATCTGCTCCACTCCTGCTCAGTGGAGATAAGATCTGCTAACTTCTGTAACTCCCATCAATTTTGCTACATTGTCCTCTGGGGAACCTACCTGTAGAATTGATTTCATGGGGTCTATGCTTATGCCAAATGATTAGGATGTCATGAAAAATTCTCCTAACCATATGTATTATGAATATTATATGAATGAATGTAAAATGTCATTAGAATGATCCATTTTTTTAACATTTGGGCTATCATTGCTCGCCATTTGTTAAGATGACATCCCTGGCGTATGTCATTTTGTTCAGTTGATAGTTTCAACAGAGAATCTGAAGATGTCATTACTGCTTAGACCCTTCTTTTAAGTGCTCTGAGCCCTTTAAGCCTGGTGAGTTCTAAATAATTATCCTGCTTCCAATTCTTGTATTATTTAAAGACTCTCAGAGTAATACGCAAAACTTCTTTTGTGAAAGCATTATTAGTCCACTAATCGTTATTTCAATACAAAATGCTTAAAAGAGATTATAACAATGGACAAGAAAGAAATTAATTAGGAGCATAGCTCGAAACAAATAAATTAAGCAAATAAAGCAAATGCAATCAAGAAGGCAATTTATTGGTAGTGTATTTTGGAACGGGCAAGTTCAGAATGGGTAAGATGGAAACTAGCTGCCCCTGATATCGCAGCCTGAGCTTCTCTGTTCAAACTTCTTGAGGACCATTTTAAGCTCAACATGTGTTTAGGGGATCCGGAGTACTTTGTCGATGCCCCAAGACGTAACATACTTCCTCATTGTCAATTCAAGTGTAGCAAGACTATTGTATGCCCCATCACAATGTGATCATAATTTGAGTTGCCCTTTTCGGGTTTTCGACTCAAAGCCCCTTTGGTCTCAAAGCGCCCTTTGCGGGTTTTCACCTTGGCCTCTCCATTTTTTTTGCGAAAAACCTCAAAGCACCCTTTGCGGGTTTTCGCCTTGGCCTATTTCTTTCATAAGCGAAGTATTTTTTGACTAAGTTCGCATTAACTGGATTTGGCAGACTTTTGCCGTCCATCTCAGCTAATATCAATGCTCCTCTAGAAAAAGGCCTTCTTTTTAACATAAGGTCCTTCCCAATTAGGCATCCACTTTTTTCTGAAGTCCTTTTGCAAAGGAAGGATCTTTTCAATACCAAGTCTCCTTCATGGAACACTCTACGGGTGGACTTTTTTTGTTGTAAGCCTGCATCATTCGCTTCTGGTACATTTGACCATGTTGGATGGCTCTTAACCTTTTTCCTCGATCAGATTCAGTTGATCATACCAAGATTGAAACCATTCCGCTTCATCCAACTTCAGCTCTGACAAAATCCAGAGAGAAGGAATTTCAACTTCGATGGGCAAGACCGATCTATCCCATAAACCAATAAGAAATATGTTGCCCCGGTAGAGGTCCTGGCCAACATTCGAGAAGCATAGAGGGTAAATGGTAACTAGTCTATGCCAATCTTCACAAGTTTCAATCATCTTTCAAAATCTTTTGGATGGTTTCTTTCTTTTCTTTCTTTTTCCTTTTCTTTTGCTCTTTTTTTTTTAAATTTGAACTTGAATTTGAAGTTGAAATTGAACTTGATGAAGGTTGACTTTGTAACTTTGCCATAAGAACCGACCTTCACCCTCTTAGTGAAATAATTGACAATCATGAAGATGAATAGGTGTCAACTAGATGCTTTTGACGAGATCGTCCCCGTAACATCTATGCCCCATGTATAGGAAAAATAGAAGAAGCACATAAGTCTTGTCTTCCCCAATTTGGCATTTATGGCATAACTAATGCAATCTTCTTTTTAGCAGTACCCGAACCTTATAATCGATCTGGCTATCAGAAAACTCTTAGCATGTGCCTTTTTGAACACTCCATAGCCTCATTGTGCCTAGGCATATCTTGATGCGGTCATACAAAGACACCTTTGAATTCTTGGAATAACTCGATGACGTCTTGCTTTGTTTCTGTGGTGGGCAAGGCTTCGATCTTCACTCCTTTCCTAGACTCGCAATGTCCACTGGCCCTTTGTACGGTAGAGTCTATTTTCATTTTGTTCTACCATCCTTAACAAATCAAAAGATAAGTTACAATCTCTGACATCTTCAAAATCCTCAGATCCTTTTAAACCTATATTTCACTCAAAAGGGAGTCCATAACAGCGTTGCTCATGTCTTGATATTTGGGTACCTATTGTAGGTACGAAGGCAAATTCCAAAGAATAAATATTCTAAGGATGATCATTTATATGGTATGATTATGAATGAAATGAGAGAATGAAAAGGAAAAAAAAATCCCAGTATGAAACATAAAGATGCATTTTTTATTGAAAATAAAGATGTTTGAACATGAACCTATTTCACAAAAGATTCTTATTGTTTCTAGGCTTAAAACAACAAGTGTGTTTTGAACATTACTCTGTGTTAGCTCTAAAAACTACAGGAATTTCCTCCGCAGTCCAGTTGTTCAGAACACTTCCAAGCTCATAGGGGCGTATGCCTGCTAAGTTTCCTTCTTTTGATCCATCTTCAAATACGGCGTTAATGCTCACAGTTTTCAACATGTCTTCAGCCGTTTCTTCATTCATGTTCTCTGGTCCCGGATGGACAATTTCTTCCGATACAAATGCATTGGATATATAGGGAAAAGTCATTGATCCCCATTTGACCTCGGCGTCCTTCTCTACCGACTCTCCTCCTATGGTGCACAGGTTTTCTCCTTCAGGAGAGTCAAAGAACTCCAGCTCTTTGTTATCCATTAACCTTTGCACTAGGGTCCTGAATTCGCTACATTGCTAAATCTCATGGTCCTTCTTATTGTGGAACTCACAGTAGTTTCTCGTATCCCGGGATTTGCTCCCCAACTCTTGCGAAACTAGACCTCTTTTTCGCATTTCCTTCCAAACCTCCCTCAATGGGGTTCTTACTTCAACAACATTTCGTTTGATTCTCTTCCCTATGTACTCGACTATCGCGTTTACCCCTTTCACGGTATGACTAGGTAATGGGTTTCTCACACCTGGTGCGTCGTCGAATTTTACAACACCCGCCTTAATAAGCCTTTCGACTAGCCTTTTGAAAGGGAAGCAATTCTCTATCGGGTGCCCCACTATCCCTGTATGGTATTCACATTGAGTGCTTGCGTCGTACCACTTAGGATATGGTGGTCGCAACGGTTTTGAGTAGACAGGGGCTACAACGTGTGCGTCGAACAGAGTTTTATACAACTCCCTATACGTCACTGGTATGGGAGTAAACTGGGATTTCTCGACATTCTGCCTCGTGCTAGGCTCCTGCCTCGGTGAGGCCTACTGGCCTATAGCTACCGTTCTCGGTTGACTGATAGTAACGGGTTTTGGATAACCCGATTTCAGATTACCTACTTCATTTTCCCTTTTCTTCGGGGCTGGTCTTCTCGTGCCCTCTCCAGCTTCTATTTTCTCGCACCTTATCGCGTTCTCTATCATTTCACCAGACATCACTATGTCCGCGAAACTCTTAGTTGCACTCCCCAACATATGATTGATAAAAGGTGATTTCAGGGTATTAATGAAGAACATGGTCATTTCTTTCTCCAACAGTGGTGGTTGAACCTGTGTAGCGACTTCCCTCCACTTTTGGGCATACTGTCGAAAACTTTCGCTTGACTTTTTCTCCATGTTCTGTAATGTGATCCTGTCAGGCGCTATATCAGTCACATGGCCATAATGTTTCATGAAGGCCTGTGCTAGATCCTTCCATGATTTGATTTGAGTACGACTCAACTGATTGTACCATTTAGCCGCGGCTCCAGTCAGACTATCCTGGAAGCAGTGGATCAACAACTGGTCATTGCTAACATATCCCATCATTCTCTGACAGAACATTGTAATGTGGGCCTCAGGGCAGCTGGTCCCGTTATATTTTTCGAATTCTGGCATCTTGAACTTTGGTGGAAGTACAAGATCAGGGACCAAACTCAACTTCTTAGCATCTACCTCGCATTGATAATCAACACTTTCCAATGCTCTGAACGTCTCCTCCAACCATTTCCATCGATCCTCAAACTCCCTTGGGAACTCTGCCTTTTCTTTTTCCTATTCCGCTGCATTATCGAAGTCAGGGACCATTGGTTTTGCCGAATTATCTCCGGGGTTGGAGCTCGAGCACTGTAGGAAATTTCTTGTTTGGGGCCTTTGGATTGATATTGGGGCTTAACATTGACAGACACTCTCGGTGGTTGTACCTGGGAATTCACTGGGGCTGAGCCTGGAGGATAAGTAGAATCTTCATTATCATCTCCGGTATCAATCATAGGGCCCTTTTCTTTATCATGCCCTCCAGTCAACAAATGTGTCAACTGGCTCATCATGCTTCTCTGGGATTCTAACATTTGATCCCTCATGTCCTGTTGGATCTTAGCCAACTGTTCTTGCATCTGAGTTTGCAGTTGGTCTTGCATCTCTTTCTGCATCTGCTCTAACTTTTCTATCCTTTAATCCATGGCTTTCGTTTTTCTTCGAGTATAGTAGCGATGTTCCAGGATAACTATAATACGATCTCTAGTTAATAGGGTTCTTTTATGATAATTGATGTATATGATGTGATGTAATGCAAATGCATGAAATGAAATGCAAATGAATGAATGCAAAAAGAAAGAGAGGCGTTGATTCCAAACTAAATTCCATTAGAAGAACTTTTCTAGAAAATGAATCTATTTACATAAAACAGATTACATATGCGGCTTCGTCCTCATATTCCAGGTGAAGACACCAATCCTTTCTTTCGTATCCAGATGTTATGGTCGTCTCCCATAAACTTTCTCGATAAATGCCTCTTCTAGCTCTTTGTTGCTTGATCCAGGCCGTGACACTTCACTCACTTGTCATCTACGATGCTCATAAGCTTCTTTAAGAAAATTGAGATGTGATGGCTCTCGAATAATCCTTGTTGGCTTGAATCCTCAAGCCAAGTCTTGTATTCTTCTGCGGACTATCAGCCTTCTCTCGTTGTTTACCTGGACTATATTCGAACGACCGTATTATAACCCACTTTATCAAGTAATCCATTTCCTTATAACAAACTCTTCTATTTAGTAATCGAATATGAATCAACACCTCCTTTCTATGATGATAAAATGCAATATAGTTAAAACAGAAGAAAACACATTAGTGTAAGAGAAATAGACAACATAGAACACCTGTCCGGGTGACCACTCGGGTTTGGCGTGGCTCTATCTAGGGTAAGTTCCTAGGGCTCTCTATATGCAGTTTGGCTCTAAAGCAAGGGTACCTAAACCAGCAGATTCTTTGATCCTCACCCATTATAGGCTCATATGGATCGAGTTCAGTTCAGGGGAATACATTTCCCTATGGCTGCACGGAGGTGAAAACCTCACGAAGACATAGGTACGGATGTATCCCAAAAGCGATTCACTATCCTGCACGGAGGTGAAAACCTCACGAAGGAGTAGCTTCTCACTCTCACTTACAATGTGTGACCACAACGGTCATGCAATATGATGCAAGAGTACCCTATACACTTAAACCACAACAAACATAAGACACGACCCAAAACTCATGCATGGAAGATTCCAAAATCAAATTTTAATTTTTTGATAAAAAGACGTTAATCAATCAATTCTACGGCTTGACTCTCTTATTGGTCCCCAGTGGAGTCGCCAAGCTGTCGAAACTATTTTTTTGTTTGGAAAACAGGCTGACTTTAAAAAGAAAAATGGAGTCGCCACCAATCTTTTTTGAAGTGTGATTGGGCCACCTTATAAAATATTTTGGTCTACGAATTTTAAGAAAACAGGTTCGGGAGTCGGTTACGCACAAGGAAGGATTAGCACCCTCTTGACGCCCATAATTGGTACCTAATTGATTAATTAATGTCCTAATATCGAAAATTTGAAAGATTTTAAAATACGATTCTTTCTATTTTAAAGAAAAAAAACTTGAATAAAATATGAGTAATCAGACCCTCTAATCTCGAGGAAGTAAAATGTCACGCCCAGTAAGTTAGGGTACAACATTTCAAATCCCCGAAATTGAGCTTGTCTTTTGACTTTCAAAATTAATGTGTTTAAATCGAATAAGGATACTCGGTTATTTTGGGTCTAATGAAAAATCAGAACCCAGTAAGTTAGGGCTCGATTTCCCAAAATACCAAACACGAAATATTACCTTTGTTTTTTGAAATCCTTATCTCAAGATAACAAAACGTCCCATCCAGTGAGTTAGGACACGACGATTTTGAATTCTCGAGGATAAGTTTTTATTCAACTTTTAAAAAGAAAGTAATAGGTTCTTTAGACTCGAAAAGAGAAATCGAAACCCAGTAAGTTAGGGTACGACTCCTTTCGAACCTTAGAACACGGAGGGTTTGCTTGTTTTGAAACGAAAACTGTAATGGATCATGTTAGAATTAAGTGACCCGAATCCTTATTTAAATAAAATACAATGGTAAAATAAAATAAAAGAAGAATCCCTATAGAACTACACTTCTTTTATTTTATTTTAAATAAGGTTTTTTAAACCTTATTAAACTCCATCTATTGGATATTGATTAGAATAAGGAGTTTCAATCTTACTACACTCCTATTAGAATATGGCTTTACAAGCCTATAAATAGACATAGTCTATTCCTCTTGTAAACAGATTCGAATTCGACATAGTGAATTTTCTTCTCCTCTGCCCGTGGTTTTTTCCCGAAAGGGTTTCCACGTAAAATCTGTGTGTTTTTTATTTTTGTTTCTCTTTTCTTTGCGATATATTTGTCATTACCGATGATATATTTTTCACAAATTGGTATCTGAGCTTTCGGGTTTTTTCATCTCGATCACGGTAATGGTGTCTTCAAAGTATGAAATTTCGCTGTTGGATCGCAACACCAGATTTGCGCTGTGGCAAATAAAGATGCAGGCAGTTCTTGCACAAATGGATTTAGAGGAAGCCCTACTAGGGGTAGATAAGATGCCTTCGACATTGACGGAGGAAGAGAAAAAGCGTAAGGACCGAAAGGCGTTAACACAGTTACATCTGCATTTGTCTAACAAAATTTTGCAAGATGTGATGAAGGAGAAGACCGCCGCGGCATTATGGAAGAGGCTAGAATAAATATGTATGTTAAAAACTCTAACCAGCAAGTTGCATATGAAGCAACGTCTTTATGCTCATCGTTTGGAGGAAGGTGCGTCTGTGCACGAACACTTAACAGTGTTTAAAGAAATTCTCTCAAACTTGGAGGCCATGGAGGTTCAGTATGATAAGGAAGATCTAGGGTTGATTCTACTTTATTCGTTGCCCCCGTCTTATTCAACCTTCAGAGACACGATTTTATATAGCCGTGAGTCTCTCACAGTTGATGAGGTTTATGATTCTTTGACCTCGTATGATAAGATGAAGCATCTTGTGGTTAAACCCGACTCTCAGGGAGAGGGTCTCATTGTTCCTGGGAGACAAGATCGAAATGCTGATGATGATCGTGGAAGGACACAGGAATGGAATCCTCGCGGTAAATCTAAGGGTAGATCGAAGTCTACAAACAGAGGTAAAACTTGTAACTTCTGCAAGAAGAAAGGGCACATTAAATCTGAGTGTTATAAACTACAGAACAAGATTAAAAGGGAGGCTGCGAATCAAAAGGGAAAACAACCAGAAAATTCCGGTGAAGCTGATGTTGTAGAAGACTACAGCGATGGTGAACTTCTAGTCGCTTCTGTCAATAATTCTAAAGTGAGCGAGGAGTGGATACTTGATTCAGGCTGCACCTTCCAAATGAGTCCCAATCGAGATTGGTTTACAACTTACGAAACAATGTCTGAAAGTGTTGTTTTGATGGGAAATAATGCTTCGTGTAAAATCGCAGGTGTTGGAACAATTAAAGTTAAGATGTTTGACGGAGTTGTCAGAACACTTAGTGACGTACGACATGTTCCGGAATTGAAGAGAAATTTAATTTCGTTAAGTACTCTTGATTCAAAAGGGTACAAATACACAGCTGAAAGTGGGATTTTGAAGATTTCCAAAGGTTCCCTCGTTGTGATGAAAGGGCAGAGAAAGACTGCCAAGTTATATGTTTTGCAGGGTTCTACTGTTATTGGTGATGCAGCTATCATTTTCTCTTCCTTGTCAGATGATGATATTACTAAAATTTGGCATATGCGCCTAGGGCATATGAGTGAGAATGGCATGGCAGAATTGAGCAAAAGAGGACTTCTTGATGGGCAAGGAATTTACAAATTGAAGTTCTGTGAGCACTGCGTTTTTGGGAAGCAAAAGAGAGTTCGATTCACCAGAGGAATCCATAACACGAAGGGAACATTACAGTATATTCATTCTGATCTATGGGGGCCATCAAGAGTGCCTTCAAGAGGTGGAGCTAATTATATGCTAACTTTTATTGATGATTTTTCCAGAAAAGTTTGGGCATTCTTCTGAAGCGAGAAAAGAGATGTGTTTTCCGCATTTAAGTCTTGAAAAACTATGATTGAAAAGCAGGCGGAAAACAAATAAAACACCTCTCGCATGGACAATGGCTTAGAGTTTTGTTACGATGAGTTTAATAAATTGTGCAAGTCGAAAGGATCGTGAGACACTTGATGATTCGTCATACTCCACAACAAAGCGGCGTTGCAGAGCGAATGAACAGAGCGATCATGGAGAAAGTTCGATGTATGTTTTCAAATGCCAACTTACCAAAGTCGTTTTTGGGCAAGCGACCTCATTGCATATTTTTTGATCAACCGATCTCCATCCATTGCCATTGAGAAAAAGACTCCACAAGAGGTATGGTCTGATAATCTTGCTAATTATTCTGATTTAAAGATCTTTGGGTGTCCGGCGTATGCTCAAGTTGATAATGGAAAATTGGAACCGAGATCCATTAAATGTGTTTTTCTTGGTTATAAAGCTGGTGTAAAAGGGTATAAGTTATGGTGTCCTGAAAATAGAAAAGTTGTGATTAGTAGAGATGTTGTTTTTGATGAAACTGCTATGCTACCTAACTTATCTCTTAAAGACTCTTCCAATAAAGAAAATCAAAAGCATGTGGAGCATCAGATTAATATAGAGTCGACTCCTCAAGTCAGTACAAAAATTGAGAATAGAGTTGCTTCTTCACCACAATACTCTATTGCCAAAAATAGAACTAGAAGAGAAATTAAACCTCCAAAGAAGTATGCCGAGGCTAATCTAGTTGCTTATGCTTTAAATGTGGCCGAAGATATAGATGCAAACTAAGAGCCGTCTAATTATTCTGAGGCGGTTAGCTGTGAAGACTCAGAAAAGTGGATGTTTGCTATGCAAGAGGAGATGGAATCACTCCATAAAAATAGAACATGGGATCTTGTGAAACTTCCTAAAGGTAAAAAGGTTGTTATTTGTAAATGGGTGTTTAAAAGAAAGAAGGGACTCAGGAGTTGAAGAATCCAGATATAAAGCAAGGCTTGTTGCAAAAGGTTCTGATTAAATTCCAGGAGTGGACTTCACGGATGTGTTCTCCCGGTTGTGAAGCATAGTTCGATTCGAGCTTTGCTTGGTATTGTGGCCATGCATGATTTAGAGCTTGAGCGATTAGATGTAAAAGCGCATTTTTGCATGGAGAAGCTGGAGGAAGATATTTACATGCAACAACGAGAGGGTTTCTGATCTCGAAAAAAAGGACTATGTTTGCTTCTTTGAAAAAGTCCCTTTACGGTTTGAAACTTGATCACCAAGACAGTGGTACAAGAGGTTTGATTCTTTTATGACTTCTCATGATTTTAAAAGAAGTAGTTTTGTGATTGTGTTTACTTTAAGAAAAAGCAGTGATGGTTCTTTTGTGTATCTACTTCTTTATATTGATGACATGTTGATAGCGAAGAAAAGATAAAGGAGAGATAAAAAGGTCAAAGCCCAACTAAGTGTAGAATTTGAGATGAAAGATTTGGGACCAGACAAAGAAGATACTTGGTATGGAGATTCTTAGAGATAGAAAATCAAGTAAATTGTACCTAAGTCGGAAGGGGTATATTGAGAAAGCTCTTTCTGAGTTCAATATGCGAGTGCTAAGCTTTGTTAGTACTCCTTTACTTGACCATTTTAAGCTTTCATCGGCTTTGTCTCCACAATCAGATGATGAGATTGAGTACATGTCACATGTTCCATACTCTAGTGCGATGGGATCTCTCATGTATGCTATGGTTTGTTCACGTCGGATTTATCATATGCAATCGGTGTAGTTAGCGAGATACATGGTGAATCCGGTAAAGAACATTGGAAAGCGATTCGGTGGATTTTAAGATATTTACGAGGTATCACGATGTTTGCTTACAGTTTGGAAGAGCTAGAGATGGAGTCATTAGGTATGTTGATGCTGATTTTCTTTGGAGACCTTGATAGAAGAAGATCTCTCACTTTGGTTATGTCTTTACAATCGGAGGTTGTACAATCAGTTGAAAAGCTACTTTGCAAACTACAGTCGCTTTTTCTACCACTGAAGCTGAGTACATGGCGATTACTGAGGCTTGTAAAGAAGCTATTTGGTTGAAGGGACTTTAGTGAGCTCAATAAAGACCTTCAAATCAGCACAGTATTTTGTGACAGTTAGAGTGCCATCTTCCTTACAAAAGATCAAATGTTTCATGAGAGAACAAAACACATTGATGTTCGGTATCATTTTGTTCGTGATATTATTGCTCGTGGTGATATTGTTGTGAGCAAAATTAGTACTCATGAAAATCCTGCAGATATGATGACTAAGTCACTTCCTATAACCAAGTTTGAGCATTGCTTAGACTTGGTTGGTGTTCATTGTTGAAGTTAAACCCTTAAGGGGTTTTATGGAAGAGGTGGAGAACTTGTTCGTTGAGAGTTCGCGATGAAGAACTTGTTTATTTAGAATTCGTGTCAAGGTGGAGATTATTAGAATTAAGTGACCCGAATCCTTATTTAAATAAAATACAATGGTAAAATAAAATAAAAGAAGAATCCCTATAGAACTACACTTCTTTTATTTTATTTTAAATAAGGTTTTTTAAACCTTATTAAACTCCATCTATTGGATATTAATTAGAATAAGGAGTTTCAATCTTACTACACTCCTATTAGAATATGGCTTTACAAGCCTATAAATAGACATAGTCTATTCCTCTTGTAAACAGATTCGAATTCGACATAGTGAATTTTCTTCTCCTCTGCCCGTGGTTTTTTTCCCGAAAGGGTTTCCACGTAAAATCTGTGTGTTCTTTATTTTTGTTTCTCTTTTCTTTGCGATATATTTGTCATTACCGACGATATATTTTTCTCAGATCAAATAAAATAAAATGTAAAACGAGTTGCTCTGCTAGTTTATATAACAACATTACGGTGATCGAATATGAATAACAATAATAAAGGTAGAAATAAAATACGATAAAAAAAGTAAAATAAACAAACAAAATGAAATAAAAGAAAATAGTAACGAAAAGGCAATGATAATAATAACTATGAAATATACTAATAAACAAATAATAATAAAAAGAATAATGAGAATAATAATAGGTTAAAAAATATATTAATAATTTAAAATAATAATAATAGTACTAGTAAAAATAAAATAGTATTAATAAAAAAATAAATAACAGTTATGGAAAATAGTAATAATAATAATGAAGAAAGTTTTAAAAAATATTGATAATAATAAAAATAATAGGAAAAAACAATTTTAATAATAATAATATATGTAAAATAGGGGCAATAATAAAATATAGGTATAATAACAATATAAATAAAAAAGGTAAACAAAATAATATATAATAATATTATAATAATATAAAGAATATGATTATGACAATAATAATTCAAAAAAGTAACAAAAAAAGATATTTAAAAACAATTAATTTAATGGCAAAATAGCAAAACAATAAAAAAAAAAGGATAAATTGGATCAAAATCAAAAGCTTTGGGGCCAAATTTAAAAATTAAAAAAATGAAATTAAAAACTGAAAAATGCGGAAGGGCCAAATGCGCAATTAGCCCAAAATCAGGAAAGACGCGGATCCTCCCCCCTGTGCGGGTCGGGTCGTGGTCGATGGCCCAAAACGACATCGTTTTGGCCTCTGACCCTCATCTCCAAAACGGCGCCGTTTCATATATAGTATAAAAGCCTTTTTTTTTAACAAATTTCTCACTTCTTTCATTTCAGCAAGGGAGAGGAAAAAAAATCTCTCAAATGCTCTCTCCTTGGCCTGAATCCGGCTGACCCTCCATTGCCAAATCACCGCCGGCCACCGCCACCGGCCACCGCAAAAATGTAAGTTTTCCCTTTTTTTTTTGTATTTTAATACTTTCGTATGTTGAAAAACTTAAAAAAAAGAAAATAAATAAAAAACAAACTGATTCGGAAATGAAAAAAAAAGTAAAAAGAAACCTTTTCTCGATTTTGATTCTGTTTCGATAGAAAAAGTGATGTATTTCTCCTCTCTCTGTAAAAGATTGTAGTGTTTGTGTATATGTATTTCTCTGGAAAAAAAACCCATCCCTTTTACATTGTTCAGAACGGCTTTATAGCTTGTTTTACAACTTATTTTCCCTATTTTGCAGGTGCGTGGTGGAGAGGGACTCTTCACACGGGCATGACAGACGTGGCTCAGTGGCGGAGGAGTGCACGACGCGGAGGCTGTTGCGGGGCTTGCGGCGCCAACAAGCTGGGGTTTTTTTTGTTGTTTTTTGTTTTGGGTCAGGGTTTAATTTTTTTGGGCCGAAGTTTTGGGCCAAGGATTGTTTTTAATGTATTTGGACTTTTTTTTTATTTTTCCTGGCCTTGGATTAATTGGTGCTGGGCCCGGGCATAATTTAGGCCCAACACTACCAATTTTGGGAACATGAAAGGAAAATGCATGGAACCTGCTCTGATTACCCTGACGATCCCTTTACGTACTTTAACTCTACCTTACATCTTAAGCTTGGCTTAAGTACAAGTAATATCTCGATTATACTTTGTTGTTAGCTCATATATTGAATTAAATTGAATTTTTTATATCGTAAAAGTATACAATTTAATTTTGCCCTCCAAAATAATTTTCTGACTCCACCACTGATTAAAATATTGAGAGAAGGGAAAGAGGATTTAACCCATGTATCTAAGACTATCAGTATATTAATGAAGTATAAACTAATTTTCGTTATTTGGTTGATCTTAATGGTTGAATTTTATGAATATCCTATCTTAAAAATAATTGTTTGAAAATATTCATATTATATTTACCTCCTAACACAATCTCTAATTTGCTCTAGTTGTTATTTTGATCCAGTTGTTAGATTTCGACCTGGAACAACAAAGACAGTACAAAAGTTTGTAGATGAAGTTTTTGATGTTTTAAAAGCCTATCCTGAGATTGCTTGCAACCAAAACCCAAGTCGCACTTGAAAGCAATTGTGGGAGCTTTGTTTATGCTATGATAGGCCAAAGCCCGGGAAGCTCCCTAATAAGCTCCTAAATTGTACTCATCAATTGCCAATAAGAAACGGTCATAGAATAGGCCTCTGTCAAACAATGACCGATTGCATAATTTTTCACCGCTAGTTAATAAAATATATGAATAACTACTATTTCAAAGTTATGGTTGTTGTAAGCCCTCGAACTTGAATTCTAGCATTTGGTTTATTGGTTATAGTGTTTGCCTCACAATTCATGTCGTGGGTTTGAGGCACGGTGTGTGTATCAAAAGTGTGGAAGTTGTTTGAATTCTTTTACTTATCTCTTTGCATTCTCTTGTCATGGGTTCGAGTCACGATGTATGTAGTAGTGATTTACCTCGACACCCTATAAAAAATGTGCGAGTTGTTTGAAATCTTCCATTTATCTATCCACATTTTCTTGTCTGACCAATTTGATAAGTAAAATAATTAATTAATCATATTATCTATTTTTAATATAAAGGTGTTCTCTACAAACATATTGCCAAATAATGACCGCCCAAAAATCGTCACTCAAAACAAAAAATCCATCAATATAAGTTTGAAAAGTCTATTTTGGTGAAGAGTAATAGTTGATACGAGTAACACTGATAGATTTTTTTTTTTTGACAAAAAAATGCAACCGTCGAAATAGGTCTAAAAGTTTATATTGACAATTTACACAACACTAAAGTAGCACTTGTTAGTATAAGTATCATCAATAATAGTAGGTATTTTAATACCTAACGATGGTAAAAAATAATCAGTATAATTGAGTAAATTTTCAATTATCTCCCTAAACTTTTAGTGACAATACCATCAATAAATGTTCTTGTATTTGAAAATCCTATTATATCCTAAACATATAACGATGATTTTAACATCAATAATACAAATATACCGACAATTAGTGTAGACCATCAGAATCCAATTGCTAATATTTGAATTTGTGTACCATATTAATTTATTTATAATTTTAATACAATTGACTTGATTTAAATTATATATAAAATAAAAAATGTAAATAAAATCTAAATAAAATCAAGCTAAGCCAATTACATAATACAAATGTAATTCAAATATAGTCCCAACCTAATCAAAACATAATCGAAATATAAATCTAATACATAGTCCAATAACATTTCATTATTTCATCTGTTATTTTATATTTTTACAAAGTTTATATTTTTTCTAATTTGAATAATACAAATATAAACCACAACACAAAGATTTTACTATAAAAAAATGCATTCAAACAATAAGGTTCCTCACAAGAACAGATTAGGTGCTTAATTCTCTCTCTGTACATTTACCTATACAAGTCTCTCAATTATATAGATTTATTTCGCCACTTACTTACATATGAAGATCTATCCCAATCTCACTATAACAATAATAAGATAAGTTAAATACATTATATTAATAACAATCAAGATAAATATGGACTCTTGACAGCTCAACAAATAGAGTGTCAATCCAATCTAATATCCACCTTCCAAGGGATTGATTTGGGTAATCCGATCCGGTCCAACCAATCACCAATATATGATTCTTCAAGTGATATGATCTTCCGTAATGAATTAAATATCATCCATATATTCACCATAGTCTATATAAATTGTTTAATAAGCTTCCAACACCTTAAATATGAAAAGTGTTTTCTCATAATTTTAATTAGTTTTATATTTTCAACATATACTGATAAAGTCACAATGTAGAGCAAAAAAGTACCCTATAAGGGTAAATTAAACCCAACGAATTAATCTTCATAGGATCACTGCCAAGATTCTTCATAATGTCCCACACACTAGCTAAAAGAATAGGTAAAGAACGGAAATGGTCACTAAAGTATTGCGCGCATTTTATTTTGATCATTGAACTTTTAATTTTTTTTTTTCTATTTTGATCACTAAGCTATTTGAAATCAAAATTTTTGATCATTTAAAATTTGGCAAAAGTGTTGACATGGGATTTTTTTTTATTGGTCTAATAACAAATTTAACCTTTTAATGCATACATATTCTATCAATTTAATCCTAAATATAAAAAAAAATGCAACAAATTTACCCCTCAAATATTTACAAAATTTGGCAGTTTAGTTCAAATTTTAAAATTCAATAAATTTAGCCCTCGACATTTATAAAAATGACAATTTTTAATTCTAAAAAATCATTTAAATTTTTATGTCAAACAATTTAAATTTAAATTATATTTAGTTGAGAAAATGGAGAAATACTTGATAGGTTGAATTACAAGTTCATTTAACAATTGGTCCAAAATCTTTAGTAATATCTTCAAGTTGTTGATTGTTATAGCAAAACCAGATTGCTTTAGCTACCTCAGTTTCATGAGCTTTGACAATAAAATATATACATTATATATCGTGCGGGTGCACCCTCAATATAATTCACAAGTGGTTTACTTTGAGGATCAATTTTTCATTATCACTCAACCATTTTGAGTATATGATATACCGCTGTAAATGTCTCATGGAGTAGAATATAAAATCATAATTTTATGATTCAAATCCCCACCTTTACCAATCGAAAATATGCGTTAGAGTTTCCAAAAATCCATTTTTTTTCTAACAAATTTGAACAACGCTATCAATTATCAAATAATTGTAGGCATATAGGTTATGTTGACTCGAGGATGAGCATAAATGCTAACATAATTTTAACCTTTTTGTTATATTTAAAGGATTATTTGTTTATACTTTTGTCTAAATATATGTGTTATAAAATACAGATATTTAAAGGATTAGGTGTAAATTCAGCTGTAACGCCCTAATCTTTTCTTATTTCTGCTTTTGTAAATTTTAGCACAATTGTGTATTTGCTTCAGTGGTTAAGTGTTCTGGGTATGTGTGAGAGGTCCCAAGTTCAAGTCTTATCTTCAACAAATTTTGTTATTTTTGGATCTAAGCCCTACCTTTGTTCAATGGGCTCATATTTAATTGCCTATAATTTATTTCAGAATGAGCCTGCTGATTTGAGTGGTAAGGGAGTTGGTGTGTTGGAGGTCTGGTGTTCAAATCCTGGCGCGAGAATGTGTATTAACTTTACTCGGTTCTGTGATAAGAGTTTTGGTGGAACTAAAAGTCTGTAGTGATTGAGTTTGAGAGATTAGTAGGGAGGAAATTGGGGGATTTTGATATTATCTAATTTTAAAATGTTTTCTTTTCTTTTTTCAAAATTTCATCTCTCTTCCAAAATTCCCAAAAGTTTCTGACGTGATTTTTTTTTCTTCTTCCTGCTCTCTGCCGATTTCTCCTTCTGTTTCTTGTCGTCGATTTTGCTTTATCTTTCTATCTATTGCCAAATTTATGCGTTTCATTAGTTCGGTGCTTTTCATGCGATACTGGTAAGTTTGGTAGGTTCGATTCTTGTTTTGACTGAATGAATCATTTGTTAATAGAATTCATTTTGTGTTTAGGAGAGGACCAAGGGGCTGGGGGCTGCTGATCTGCACTCTGGTAGTGTGAAATCGCCGTTTCGTTCGAAGGTAAGGGTTTTGGTAAATTAAAGGGGTGTCTATTTCGATATGGTTCGATTTAGTCGCACTTTTTAAATGACTAATATGATCAATTTGTTGACAATTATAGGTTCTGGTGGTCTTGGGACTGCGTTTGCTGCGAAAACGTACTAGGTGTGTACCCAAACCGCGAAAATCAAAGTTTCAGCAAAAGCTGAAAAATTGCACTGTCGACGCCACACAGGTGTGTGGGCACCCGTGTAGATGGTCGTGTGCAAGACACGGTCATGTGGTCGACGAAGACATGGATGTATGTAGCACAAGGCCATGTGGTGGCTCGAGTGTGGTCGTGTGGGCTACACTGGCTAGGCCAAGTTTGGCGTGTGGGCCACACGGGTGTGTGGGCCCACATGAGCATTTCACACGAGCATGTGGATTCTGGGCCAGGCCGTGTGGGCCCACATGAGCATGTCACACGAGCATGTGGATTCTGCCCACACGGCCAAAGGCCAATCTAAGCGTGTGGGTCACACGGGCCTGTAGGCCCACATGGATATGTGGGCCCATAATTTTGAAATTCTCCCTAGGGTCGCAGCAGTCGCTTTGATCGACTGTGGGCCAACTGTAGGTTCGGTAAGGGCTAATTAAACCCTAATTTATATGCTAGCATATTCTGATAGACTGATCTGTGTAGGATACTAAACGTATGTCTGACTATATTAATGTATATGTATCTATTATCTGTAAAAAGCATGTTGAGCATGTTATATCTGTATCTAATTTCTGTATCTGTTATTGGGGGTGGGATATGTACATGAGGAGAAAGTATTCTGCTTGGCATTAAACGCTTTTATTCTGGCAGCTTGGCTGCATATTATCTAATATGTGCCTTATTGGCACAATGTGGTGTGTAAGGATGGGTGGGTGTTTTTAACCCCACATGGTGTGATGGGATGGTTGGAGTGGGTGTGTAAAGGATAGGGGTAGGAATTTACATATCTGAAACGGAATTGAATCTATATTTGTATCTGACTGTGCATATGATTCTGTATGTTTGCATGCTTAATTCTATTGGGTTACACACTGAGTTTACATTAACTCACATTTGTTTGTCTGTTTTGTTAGTTAATCCATAGACTTAGGCGGATCGGTGCGACGGAGCCTCTCGGTGACCACGAGTACGTAAACTAGTTAAAATTATAGTTTATGGTTAATCATGATTTTGGTTTATTCTGAGAGTTGTAATTTTCTAAGACTCTCTGGACTTTTTTTTTTGGTTTTATAACTGCTGGATTCGGTTTTATATATTGCTAAGCTGTATGCTTAAACAAAATATTTTCCTCTAAAAATGACAATTTATACGTAAACAAAATTTTTTCTAAAACACGACTATATTTTCAAATCATAATCATCTTAAGGCTTCCACTGTGATAAGTTTTAGCAGATGGACTAATTAAATGGTGTTTTCAATTAAAAATGTGAATGTTCTAATGAGACAACTCCGTTTTTAAAACCCCTACCTTGTGACACTTTTGGATTTGGTCATAACGTCTAGGCCGAGTTTGGGGCATTATATTTAGTGGTATCAGAGCCAGGTTACAAAACTCGACTGTGAATTTTGGGTTCCAAAATTTTGTTTAAAAAAGAATTGGTATTTAAATTATCTAAATGAATAATTTGAGAAAGTATGTGGTACACCGAGTCCCCAGTGCCAATCCTGTAAGTATCTCTATACTTAGATTGAACTGTTCTAAAACACTATAGATAGTACATACTGTAACTGTACTGACATAGTTAGGAGACTGAAACTTATGAAAACAATTCTGAATTTCTGATAATTAATGCATAAAACATCTGCTAATAAATATTGAAACTAATGCATAAAACTTGTAATGTAGATAAATCTCGAATTACACAATGAGCTATCGTAGAACATGTGAGCGTAGTACTCGTAGTCGTGGTAGAGGCCGTAGGGGGCTCGAGCTGAGTCTTCCTCTCTGGGTAGTATGACGAACTTAGATACGAGTGAGACACCAGTTTTGCTTACTACTGAGACTGGTTCTCAAAGTCGTTCGGCTGGGAACGACGTACTGTCTCAAGTCATGTTGAGGATTTTAGAGAGGGTCGCTAGA
This sequence comes from Gossypium sturtianum, assembly GCA_025698515.1. NCBI lineage: Eukaryota > Viridiplantae > Streptophyta > Magnoliopsida > Malvales > Malvaceae > Gossypium > Gossypium sturtianum. The sequence goes on from CM046952.1 coordinate 45,740,755, forward strand.
TCCCATTCTGAAGCTGGGGGCTGAGGGGAGGTAACTGAATGACTTCGGTCTAATGGTGCTAAGTTGTTTAGGGGTGTCACTAGAGTCACTCATAGTGTGGCCGAATATTGGTTGAAAGCCACCGAATGGATCATGAATGATCTGGACTGTACTCACGAGTAGAAGTTTAAGGGTGCAGTCTCTCTGCTTCACGATGAGGCTTACCAGTGGTGGTTAACGGTTGAAGAGGGTATTCAGCCTAATCGTTTGAGTTGGGATTTCTTTAAGACTACCTTTCAGAGAAAGTATGTGGGAGTGAGGAATGTGGATGCTCGTAAGCGTGAGTTCATGAATCTCACGCAAGTTGATAGATCTTTGGCCGAGTATGGGGTCAAGTTTCTGAGGCTGAGCCGCTACGCTCGAGGCATGGTGGCGACTGAGTATGAGAGGTGCGTCCAATTTGAGGAAGGCTTAAGGGATAATCTGATGGTGCTGATTGCTTCACAGAGGGAGCGAGAGTTTGCGGTTCTGGTTGAGAAGGGGAAGATCACCGAGGATGTTAAACGAGTGGAGTGCCAAAATAGGGACCGTGAGAGAGGAAAGAATAAGAGGGATTCGGAGCCCTATAGTTCTATTCAGAGACCTAAGAAAAAGGCCAGACCTGATGGGCCTATTAGAGTGGGGGCCCCTGTTGCTCCTACTAGGTTGCAGCCATGCAGTGATTGTGGTAGGTGTCATCTGAGCGAGTGTTGGATGATGATAGGGGCTTGTCTGAGGTGTGGGTCTCTGGAGCACCGTATTAGAGAGTGTCTACAGAAGGCTTATCAAATGCAAGCTTCAGGACCAGATTTTGCACATCCTTAGAGGGTAGTTCAGCAGCCACCTAGGAGTCGTGGATAGACTAATGGTCATAATGGTATTGGTCATGGGCAAAGTGTACCGGGCAGAGGTACTTGTCAGGCTGAGGTGAGGCAACCTGCACTGGTTTATGCTGTACGATGCCGAGAGGATAGAAATACTCCTGATGTCATCATCGGTACGTTTCTTATATTTGATGTACCTTATCCTGCTCTGATAGACATAGGTTCTACGCACTCTTATGTAGCTAGTACTGTATCTGAAACTTTGGGGATTTCTGTTGAGAGTACTTCTAGTGAGGTTACTATACTGGGTCTATTAGGGCAGTCTTTTTGGGTTAGTAAACTTTATAGGGATGTTCCTTTAGTGGTGCAAGGGGCTGTTTTTCTAGCAAATCTAATAGAGCTTCCATTTAGAGAGTTCGACCTAATTCTGGGTATGGACTAGTTGGTTGAGCACCGAGTCAATTTGGACTGCGCATTTAAGAGGGTCGTTCTGAGGACCAATAATGATATAGAGGTGGTTGTGATCGGTAAGCGTCCAGACTACCTGCCCAATGTGATCTCCACACTTGTGGCTGAGAAACTGGTTCGAAAAGGGTGTGAGTCGTATTTGGCTTACGTCAGTGTTTCTGATTTTAGGGACTCTTCTGTTAAGAATATCAGAATAGTGAGAGACTTTTTGGATATCTTTCCTGAGGAGTTACCGAGTTTACCTCTGACTTGGGAAGTCGAGTTTGGAATTAAACTTCTACCGGGTACAGCTCTGGTGTCTATTGCTCTATACCGTATGGCACTGAAAAAGCTCACGGAGCTTAAGGCTCAACTGCAAGAGCTTCTGAATCATGGTTTCATCCGTCCTAGTGTGTCTCTATGGGGAACACTAGTTCTATTTGTTAAGAAGAAGGATGGGACCATGAGGATGTGCATCGATTATCAGCAGTTGAATAAGTTGACTGTGAAGAATAAGTATCTGCTTCTGAGGATCGATGACTTGTTCGATCAGTTTCGAGGGGCTTGAGTGTTCTTTAAGATAGATTTTCGTTCTAGGTATCATTAGTTGAGGGTTAAGGAAGCTGATGTTTATAAGACTGCATTTAGGACTTGTTATGGACATTACGAGTTCCTAGTGATGCGTTTTGGTCTGACGAATGCTCCAGTGGCATTCATGGATTTGATGAACCGAGTTTTCCAGCCTTATCTGGATCAATTCGTCGTGGTCTTTATCGACGACATTTTGGTTTACTCTAAAAATAAGGATAAGTACGATAAGCATCTCAGAATGGTGCTTCAGATTCTTTGTGAAAAGCATATCTACGATAAGTTTAGTAAGTACGATTTCTGGTTACGAGAGGTAACTTTCTTGGGGCATGTGGTGTCTGCTGAGGGCATTTATGTTTATCCGAGGAAAATTGAGGCTGTATTGGATTGGAAACAGCCTAAGAATATGTCTGAGGTATGTAGTTTTCTAGGTTTGGTTGGTTATTATCGGTGGTTTGTTGAGGGATTCTCTCTGGTTGCAGCTCCCTTAACTAAGTTTTTTGCGTAAGGGTGTTCCGTCCATCTGGATAGATACGCAGCAATCGAGCTTAGAAAAGCTCAAGTCTGTTCTGACTCAGGTTCCTGTTCTGATACAGCCTAAATTTGGTAAGGAGTTTGTGGTCTATAGTGATGCATCACATGTCGGTTGTATTGATGCAAGATAGAAAGGTTGTGGCTTATGCATCCGGTCAGCTTAAGACACACGAAAGGAACTATCCGACGCATGACCTTGAGTTGGCTACTGTGGTCTTTACATTGAAAATCTAGAGGCACTATATGTGTGGTGAGAGGTGTATTATCTACACTGATCATAAGAGCCTCATGTATCTCATTACACAGAAAGAGTTGAATTTTAGACAGCGTCGATTGATTGAGCTACTCAAAGATTATGAATGCACGATTGAATATCATCCCGGTAAGGCTAATGTGGTGGTCGATACTCTCAGTCGTAGAGGGATGACTGATCTGAGGGCGATGTTCGCTCGTCTTAACCTGTTCGATGATGGGAGTCTGTTAGCCTAGTTGCAAGTTAAGCCAACTTGGATTGATCAGATTCAAGATAGACAGTTGGGGATGGGTCTCTAGGTTTGCGGTTTCATCAGGTTGAGAGTGGCAGCACTTCAAATTTTGGATTGAATAACGATGGTGTTCTTTGTTTTTGAGGTCGAATCTACGTGCCGAATGATACTGATTTGAGACAGTCGATTCTAAAAGAGGCACATAGTAGCCCTTATGCTATGCACCTCGATGGTAATAAGATGAATCGCGATCTTCGTGAGTTGTACTGGTGGCCGAGGTTGAAGCGTGAGGTTACCAATTTTGTGGCTCGATGTCTGACGTGTCAGCATGTTAAGGCTGAGCACCAATTGCCTTCAGGTTTGTTACAGCCAGTTAAGATTCCTTTATAGAAATGGGAACGAGTGACAATGGACTTCGTTAGCAAGTTGCCTTTGACACCCACTAAGAAGGATTTTGTTTGGGTTATCGTGGATCGATTGACCAAGTCTATTCACTTTATTCCGGTTCAAACGGACTATTCTCTGCAGAAGTTAGCGAAGCTCTTCATTTCTGAGATTGTAAGACAGCATGGGGTTCCTGTCTCGATTATTTCTGATAAAGATCCTCGTTTCACTTCTCGGTTCTACAAGAAGTTTTATTAGGCTCTGGGTTCGAGGTTGGACTTCAGTACTGCGTTCCATCCTCATACCGATGGTTAATCAGAGAGGGTGATTCAAGTACTGGAGGATATGCTTCGGAGTTGTGTAATTGATTTCTGAGGTAGTTGGAAGGATTATCTGCCGCTAGCTGAGTTCGCCTACCGTAATAGTTTCCAGGCTAGCATTCAGATGGCACCTTACGAGGCTTTATATGTCGTACGTGTCGTACTTCGCTATGTTGGACTGAGTTAGGTGAACGTCAGGTTTTGGGTCCTGAGTTGGTTTTTGAGACTGAAGATAAGGTTAGAATAATTCGGGATCGTCTAAAGGCAGCTTCTGATAGACAGAAATCTTATGTGGATCTGAAGAGGTGTGATATCGAGTACTCTGTGGGGGACTTTGTGTTTCTGAAGGTTTCTCCATAGAAGAAAGTTCTGAGGTTCGGTCGTAAGGGCAAGTTGAGCCCTAGGTTTATTGGGCTGTATCGGATTCTGAAGCGTGTGGGACCAGCTGCCTATCAGTTGGAGCCACCTCCAAAGTTAAACCGTATCCACAATGTCTTTCACGTCTCGATGTTGAGGCGGTATCAGTCTGAACCATCTCACGTTGTCTCAGTTGAGGAGATTGAGGTTAGGCCAGATTTGACTTTTGAGGAGGAGCCGATTTAGATTTTGGATCGAGATGTTAAAGTTCTGAGAAGGAAGTCTATTCCTTTAGTGAAGGTTCTATGGCGGAATCATGGTGCCGAGGAGGCTACGTGGGAACTTGAAAACTTGATGTGTCAGCAGTATTCCCATCTATTCTAATCAGGTAAATTTCAAAGTCAAAATTTCTTTTAGGAGGTAGAGTTGTAACGCCCTAATCTTTTCTTATTTCTGCTTCTGTAAAATTTTAGCACAACTGTGTATCTGCTTCAGTGGTTAAGTGTTCTGGGTATGTGTGTGAGGTCCCAAGTTCAAGTCTTATCTTTAGCAAATTTTTTTATTTTTGGATCTAAGCCCTACCTTTGTTCAGTGGGCTCATATTTAATTGCCTGTAATTTTATATCAGAATGAGCCTCCTGATTCGAGTGGAAGGGAGTTGGTGTGCTGGAGGTCTGGTATTCAAATCCTGGCACGAGCATGGGTATTATTTTTACTCGGTTCTGTGATAAGAGTTTTGGTGGAACTAAAAGTCTGTAGTGATTGAGTTTCAAGGGTTAGTGGGGAGGAAATTGGGGGATTCTGATATTATCTAATTTTAAATTGTTTTCTTTTCTTTTTTGAAAATTTCATCTCTCCTCTAAAATAACCAAAATTTTCTGATGTGAATTTTTTCTTCTTCCTGCTCTCTGCCGATTTCTCCTTCTGTTTCTTGTCATCAATTTTGTTTTATATTTCTATCTATTGCCAAATTTCCCCTTTTCTTTAGTTCAGTGCTTTTCATGCGAAACCAGTAAGTTTGGTGGGTGCGATTCTTGTTTTTCCTGAATGAATCAATTCTTAATAGAATTTGTTTTGTGTTTAGGAGAGGATCAAAGGGCTGGGGGCTACTGATCGGCACTCTAGTAGTGTGAAATCGCCGTTTCGTTCGAAGGTAAGGGTTTTGGTAAATTAAAGGAGTGTCTCTTTTGACATGGTTCGGTTTAGTCGCAATTTTCAAACAACTAATATGATCAATTTGTTAGATAATTATAGGTTCTAGTGGTCTTGGAACTGCATTTGCTGCGAAAATGTACCAGGTTTGTACCCAAAACGCGAAAATCTGAGTTTCGACGAAAGCTGAAAAACTGCACTGTCGACGTCACACGGGCGTGTGGGCACCCGTGTGGATGGCCGTGTGGGAGACACGATTGTGTGGTCAATGAAGACATGGCCGTGCGCAACACAAGGCCGTGTGGTGGCTCAAGTGTGGTCGTGTGGGCCACACGGGCTAGCGCAATATAACAGCTCAATTCTAGGCCTAGTCGAAACAATGGTTTCCAGACCACAAATCTGATGTAGTAAAGTTCATTTTTGTTATATTTTTATGGTCTACAGTTTCACGGAATGATTTTGTGAAAATTTCGTTCGAAAATTTTGACGTTTGAGCACTTAATTTAGTCAAAATGACTAAATTGTAAAAAGTGCAAAAGTTGAGTTCTACAAGTTAGAAGTGTCCAATTGCTATGATATTTTAAATTCAAAGTCCTTATATGATAATTAGACCATTTGTTAAGTTAGTGGACAAAAATGGACATGGAGAGATAAAATTTTAAAGAAAGGCTTTAAGGGTATTTTAGTCATTTGGTAAATAAAAGAATAAAACAGGGAAAATCAAGTCAAAATTCTGTCCATCTTCTCCTACCTTGGCCGAAATTCATAAGGACACTATATCTAGGGTTTCTTCAACTTTCAAGCTTGATAGTAAGTGCATCCTAGCCCCGTTTTTAATGCTCTTTACATTTTTATAGTCCTCGTAACCCGATTTACCTATTTCTACCATTATTTTGAAGTAGGGTTCATGTTTAAAAATTTACCCATGTGTGACATGCATGTATTTTGATGTCTAATGGTAGATTATGCAAGTTTAATGTTAGATAAACAACTTTTGCCAGGTGATTTTTGGTGAAAATTGATACAAGGACCTATTTGTAAAAAAATTTAAAAATGTGTGTAAAACAGTGTTTCAATGAAAAATGTGGACTGTTATAAGTATAAAAGAGGTTCGTCTAGGCTTTGAAATCGACTAAATTGAATAGATTTCATTTTTCGAGCCTAGGGGTAAAAATGTAAATATGTCAAAGTTTAGGACAAAAATATAATTTTACCATAATATGACTTTTGGACTGAATTGAGTAATGTGATTATTAAATAATTTAAATTTTCTATTATAGATCAAGAAAAATAGAGTCCGGACCTAGACCGGGGAAAAGACAAGATTGTGGACTAAATCGAATTAGTTAAACATATTTTGTACCGAGGTAAGTTCGTATGTAAATAATGCATTATTATTTATACTTTACTTGTGGTATTATTGTATGAATTGTGCTTTACTCTTTGAATGTAATTTGAAAAAGTTTCGACAAGTGAGAAATATCCCGGCTAAACCTTAGGAATAGATAGGATACAAATGTCATGACATTAGGGTTATGAAATTACGTGTAAGACCATGTCTGGGACATGGCATCGTTATGATATTTCGTGTAAGACCATATCTTCGATATGGCATCGATATGATATTTCGTGTAAGACCATAGCTGGGCTATTGGCATCGATATGAGATCCCATGTAAGACCATATCTGGGATATGGCATTGGTATGGTACCATGTGTATGAGATTTCCCGATTATCCTTTAGTATTCTAAGTGGTTCAATGGGTAACTTAACGACAATGTTAAAGTTATGAAAGATCATGTTATGTTGTGAAAGATTATGGTAAGTGCAAATTGGTACAGGTATGTACATAAAACTCTTGCTTAAAGAGCTTGATATGTGATGAATCTTCGGTATGGTTTGATTGAGTAAGTTATGAGGTTAAGGTATTAATGACATCTATGCTAAGCTTGATTATGAAATTTATAATGCCATATATGTTAATTTACTTCATGTTAAGTATATGTTAAAATGTGTTTATTATGCCTATTATTTGCATAGGAACTTACTAAGCTTTAAAGCTTACTCCCTTTCTTTTTCCCTTGTCTTATAGTGTTACCAAGCCAGCTCGGGGATCGGAGACGGTCGAAGATCCATTCACACTATCAAATTATCATTTTGGGTACTTATGATTTCAATATTTTGAGTTATGGCATGTATAGAGACTTGGTCATTTTGTTATGTGTCATATTTAATTTGGCCAAATGTGTTGGCTTATAATGGTTGATGATTTGTTTTGGTAAATGGCCATTGAAATTGGCTTATATTTGTTAAGTATATATGCATATGATGATGTCTTCCATGGATGTGGATTTTGCATGGTTTGAGATGATTAGGTATGAGATGTTGTGTGTGATAGGAAATAGCATGTAATCGATGTGTCGATGACTTGGTTATGGTTGAATTGATTGTATGAATATACTTGGATTTGTATTGCTTGTTGCTGTGTACGTTGGAGCAAGTAAGGGTGGAAAAATGGCTTGGTAAATAGCCTTATTTTTGTCCACATAGGTAGACAAACGGGCGTGTGTTTAGGTCGTGTGTGACACACGGCTTGCCCGAAGGGTGTTTGTTCTGGCCGTGTATCCCCTGCAGCTTAATTGTTTCAAAACAGAATGCTGGGTATTGAGCTCACGAGCAGAGACATGGGCGTGTGTCTCAGCCGTGTGGACGACATGGCCTTAACACTGGCGTGTGCCCTGGCCGTGTGAAGTCTGCACCTATTTTATGAAAAATCATAAAAATTTAATCGACCACACGGGCTAAGCACACGGGCGTGTGACTTGGCCGTGTGACCTCAATTTGAGGATGACATCATAAACAGAATGCTCCCTAATTTGAACACGGCCTGAAGCACGGGCGTGTCTTAGGGTCACACGGGCGTGTGCCGAACCCACACGGGCGTGTGACCCCTTTTTCATGAAATATATTCTAAGTTTCCCAAAAGTTCCCAAGTTCTCGGTTTAGTCCCGATCCACTCCTAATGTATGTTTTGGGCCTCGTAGGCTTATTTAAGGGACGATATGGATGTATGTGAATGGTTTTAAATTTGGGTGGAAATTCATGTCTCAGTTTTGAATGTTTGTTTGAGTTTAAGTCTAGTAATGCCTCGTACCCTGTTCCGGGTAGGGGGTGTTACATTTAGTGGTATCAGAGCTACGGTTTAGTTAATTCTTTAACTAACGTAGCCTGTGTAAGGGTCTACCTATACATGCCATAAATGAACTGTGATAGTGTGATGACTCTTGACATTTGTAAATTGTGTTTTATATAGTAATGGATCCCAATCGAGCTGAAGCTGATGGCGTAGAAAGTAATGCGCCTGCTCCTGCTCAAGGGGTAGCGCCAGTTGAAAGTAGACCCGTAACTATGAGTCAGGGAGGAGGAAAAGAGGCTAAGGAAGCCTTTCTCCATATGATTAAAGCCTGGTATACGGAGTTCGTTCGAACGAACCCGAACGCTCAGCCCCCTCCACCCCACCTATTCCTCAGCCAGTTCCCGTAGCACCTCGAGGTATGGACTTCATGAGAATGAATAAGCCCCCGGTCGATAAGATCCAAAAGTATGTGGCTAAATATTTTAGAGCTAATGTGGATGATGTTCCCGAAAGAGCCGAGTTTTGGCTCAAAAACTCCATCAGAGTATTTGATGAGCTGTCATGCACACCGGATAAGTGTTTAAAGTGTGCCATCTCACTTCTGAGAGATTTTGCATATCACAGGTGGAATACTTTGGTATCGGTAGTACCAAGAGAGAGGGTTACATGGGAACTCTTTCAAGAGGAGTTCCGAAAGAAGTATATTAGCCCACAGTTCATCGATCAAAAGCGAAAGGAATTTCTTGAGTTAAAACAGGGCCGAATGACAGTGAGAGAGTATGAGCGTGAGTTTGTGAGGCTTAGCAAATATGCTCAGGAGTGTGTATCAACTGAGGCCAGCATGTGTAAGAGATTTGAAGACGGACTAAATGAATACATTAGATTGTTGGTTGGCATTCTAGAATTAAAAGCATTTGTTGTACTTCTTGAGCTAGCTTGTAAGGCCAAAGAGTTGGCAAAAGAGAAAGAAAAGCTGAGTCCGAGTCTCGAAACTCGAGGAAAAGACAGATGGGTAAGTCATTCCAGTCCTCATCTAAGAAATCGAGAGAGTTTAATACTCTATCGAATGTTTCAGTTGAGTTTTCAAATAGAAACCATGGGAAACAGTATTCGGGTAATAAGGCTCAAACTACCTCGATAGCGAGTGTGGGTAATGCTCGACCTAATAGACCTGAATGTCTGTATTACGATAGACTTCACCCCGGTGAGTGCCGAGTGAATGATTGAACTTATTTCAAGTGTGGTTCCCAAGATCAATTCATTAGAGATTGCCCTGAGATGGCTAAAAAAGAGAAATTTCAAACTGCAAGATCGGGTAATGCTGATTCTAGAGAGAGACCACAGAGAAATCCAGGAAATGGAGTAAGTAGCAAGGGTGCACCTAGAGATCCGGCTGTGAGGTCCGAAGGTAGAGCACCTGTGAGGACTTATGCCATTCGCGCTCGCGAAGAGGCTTCATCTCCTGATGTGATTACAGGTACTTTTTCTGTTTATGATACTCATGTTGTTGCTTTGATTGATCCGGGATCAACCCATTCTTATGTTTGCATGAAATTGGTGTCTAGTATGAATATGCCTGTTGTGTTTACAGAATTTGTGATAAAAGTGTCAAACCCTTTAGGCAAGTATGTGCTAGTTGACAAGGTTTGTAAGAATTGTCCTTTGATGATTCGAGGTCATTGTTTTCCGGCTAATCTGATGCCTTTGCCATTCGTTGAATTTGATCTAATACTTGGTATGGATTGGCTGACTGTTCGTGATGTGGTAGTAAATTGTGGAAGAAAAATTATTGAATTGAATTGTTCAGATGGTGAGATTCTTCGGTTTGAATCAGATGAATCGGGTGAATAGCCTAAGGTAATATCTTCGATTTCGACTCAAAGGTATATGAGAAAGGGGCATGAAGCTTATCTTGCTTATTTGTTGAATAAGAAAGAGTCTGAATTGAAAATTAAATCAGTGCCGATAGTTTGTGAATATCTGGATGTGTTCCCGGAAGAGTTGCCTGGGTTACCTCCAGGTAGAGAAGTTGAGTTTGGCATTGAATTAGTCCCTGGTACTTCACCGATATCGATTGCTCCGTATAGGATGGCCCCGACTGAGTTGAAAAAGCTAAAGGCTCAGTTGCAAGAGTTAACAGATAAGGGTTTTGCGAGACTAAGTTATTCTCCCTAGGGTGCTCCAGTATTGTTCGTAAAGAAGAAAGACGAATCTATGAGACTTTGTATAGATTACCGACAACTCAATAAGGTAACCATAAAGAACAAGTACCCTTTGCCGAGGATTGATGATTTATTTGACCAACTAAAAGGAGCGAAAGTGTTCTCAAAGATAGACTTGAGATCTGGCTACTATCAGTTGAGAGTTAAAGAGTCAGACGTGCCAAAAACCACATTCAAAACGAGGTACGGTCACTATGAATTCCTTGTTATGCCTTTTGGTTTAATGAATGCCCCCGCAGTTTTTATGGACTTAATGAATCGGATCTTTAGGCCATATTTGGATAAGTTTGTGGTTATGTTCATCGACGATAATTTGATTTATTCTCGTGATGAACACTTGAAAACTATTTTACAGACTTTGAGAGATAAGAAGTTGTATGCTAAGTTTGGTAAAAGTGAGTTTTGGCTTCGAGAAGTCAGATTTTTGGGGCACATTGTTTTAGGTGATAGTATTCGAGTTGATCCGAGTAAGATTTCTGCTATTGTTAAATGGAAACCGCCAAGGTATGTATCCGAAGTTAGAAGCTTTTTGGGCTTGGCCGGGTATTACCGACGATTTGTTAAAGGGTTTTCTATGATTGCTATTCCTATGACAAGATTGTTGCAAAAAGATGTCAAATTTGAATGGTCTGAAAAGTGTCAGCAAAGTTTTGAGAAATTAAAAACATTGTTGACTGAGGCACTGGTTTTAGTGCAACCTAAACCGGGAAAGGAATTCGTAACTTATAGCGACGCGTCACTAAACGGATTAGGATGTGTGTTGATGCAAGAAGGCAAGGTGATAGCTTATGCCTCGAGACGACTGAAACCAAACGAGAAGAATTATCCGACACATGATTTGGAACTAGCGGCTATTGTGTTTGCCTTGAAGATTTAGAGACATCATTTGTATGGTGAGAATGTCATGTTTTTACTGACCATAAGAGTTTAAAGTATTTGATGACTTAGAAGGACTTGAACTTACGGCAACGAAGATGACTCGAGTTACTAAAAGATTATGAGTTGGTGATTGACTATCACCCGGGTAAAGTGAATGTAGTCGCAGACGCCTTGAGTAGGAAGACCTTGTTTGCCTTGAGGGCATCTAACATGAGATTGAATTTATCCAATGACGATTTTATTCTAGCTGAGTTGAGTGCTAGACCGATGTTTATTCAGCAGATTTGTAAAGCCCAAAAATGTGATAGTGATTTGCAAGCCAAGAGAGCTTATTGTGGATCGGTTAGTGATTCAGATTTTCATATCGGATCCAATGACTGTTTAATGTTCCGAGATAGAATTTGCGTACCGAAAAATGATGAACTTATTCAAAAAATTCTTCATGAAGCACATAATGGTTGTATGTCCGTACATCCGGGTAGTACAAAAATGTATAATTACTTGAAGAAAATGAATTGATGGTCGGGCATGAAAAGAGATATTTCTGAGTTTGTGTTGAAATGTTTGATTTGTCAGCAAGTGAAAGCCGAGCACCAAGTGCCTTCGGGATTACTTTAGCCTATGATGGTTCTCGAGTGGAAATGGGATAAAATCACTATGGATTTTGTAACGGGTTTGCCTTTGACTCCAAAGGAGAAAGATACCGTTTTGTTAGTTGTTGATAGATTGACTAAATTGGCATATTTCATCCTAATACATACTAATTATTCGCTTGATAAGTTAGCTGATTTGTACATTGGTGAAATTGTGAGATTGCACGGGGTGCCTTTTTCTATTATTTCGGATAGAGATCCGAGGTTTACTTCGAGGTTTTGGAAAAAGTTGCAAGAAGCCTTTGGTACGAAATTGAATTTTCCTACTGCTTTCCACCCACAAACTGATGGTTAATTCGAGAGAACGAGTCAAGTACTTAAAGATATGCTCCGATGTTGTGTTCTAGAATTCGAGGGCAATTGGTAAAAGTATCTACCATTGGTCGAATTTTCCTATAACAACAGTTTTCATTCGAGTATAAAAACGGCGCCTTATGAGGCATTTTATGGCCGCAAGTGCCGAAAACCTTTGTATTGTACCGAACTCAATGAGAAACAGATTCATGGGGTTGACTTTGTTAAGGAAACTGAAGAGAAAGTGAAGGTGACCCGTGATTGTTTGAAAGCAGCTTCCGATCGATAAAAGTCGTATACAGATTTGAAAAGAAAAGAGATTGAGTTTCAAGTTGGTGACAAAGTATTTTTTAAAGTATCTCCATGGAAAAAGATTCTGAGATTTGGCCGTAAAGGCAAGTTGAGTCCACGTTTTATTAGACCGTATGAAGTTATTGAAAGAATAGGGCTAGTAGCATATCGGTTAGCTTTGCCGACAGAGTTGGAAAGAATTCATAATCTGTTTCACGTATCAATGTTGCGACGATATCGTTCTGATCCTTCACATGTTATTTCTCCGACAGAAATTGAGATTCGATCGGATATGACATATGGTGAAGAACCGATCAAGATCTTAGCACAGGAAGTTAAACAGTTGAGAAATAAAAGTATAGCCTTAGTGAAAGTTTTATGGAAACGACATGGGATCGGATAGGATACGTGGGAACCTGAGGAAGCTATGCGAAAACAATACCCAAACCTATTATCTGGTAAGATTTTCGGGGACGAAAATCCCAAAGAGGTGGAGAGTTGTAACAGCTCAATTTTGGGCCTAGTCGGAACAGTAGTTTTGAGACCACAAATCCAACGTAGCAAATTTTATTTTTATTATATTTTTATGGTCTATAGTTTCATGAAATGGTTTCGTGAAAATTTCGTTCGAAAATTTTGACGTTTGAGCACTCAATTTAGTCAAAAGGACTAAATTGTAAAAAGTGCAAAAGTTGAGTTCTACAAGTTAGAAGTGTCCAATTGCTATGATATTTTAAATTCGAAGTCCTTAAATGATAATTAGACCACTTGTTAAGTTAGTGGACAAAAATGGACATGGAGAGATAAAATTTTAAAGAAAGACTTTAAGGGCATTTTAGTCATTTGGTAAATAAAAGAATAAAAAGGGAAAATCAAGTCAAAATTGTGTCCATCTTCTCCTACCTTGGCCGAAATTCATAAGGAGTCCATAGCTATGGTTTCTTCAACTTTCAAGCTTGATAGTAATTGCATCCTAGCCCCGTTTTTAATGCTCTTTACATTTTTAAAGTCCTCGTAACCCGATTTACCTATTTCTACCATTATTTTGAAGTAGGATTCATGTTTAAAAATTTACCCATGTGTGACATGCATGTATTTTGATGTCTAATGGTAGATTATGCAAGTTTAATGTTAGATAAACAACTTTTGCTAGGTGATTTTTGGTGAAAATTGACAAAATGACCTATTTGTAAAAAGATTTCAAAATGTGTGTAAAAGTTTGATTAAATTAAAATTTTGGACTTCTATAAGTATAAAATAGGTTCGGCTAGGCTTGAAAATTGAATAAATTGAATAGATTTCAATTTCCGAGCCTAGGGCCAAAAATATAAATATGTCAAAGTTTAGGGAAAAAATGTAATTTTGCCATAATATGACTTTTGGACTGAATTGAGTAATGTCATTATTAAATAAGTTAAAATTGCTATTATAGATCAAGAAAAACGGATTCCGGACCTAGATCGGGGAAAGAACTAGATTGTGGACTAAATCGAATTAGTTAGACATATTTTGTACCAAGGTAAGTTCGTATGTAAATAATGCATTATTATTTATACTTTACTTGTCCTATTATTGTATGAACTGTGATTTACTCTTTGAATGTAATTTGACAAAGTTTCGAAAAGTGAGAAATATCCCAGTTGAACCTTAGGAATAGATAGGATACAAATGTCATGACATTAGGGTTATGAGATTACGTGTAAGACCATGTCTGGGGCATGGCATCGTATGATATTTCGTGTAAGACCATATATGGGATATGGCATCGATATGATATTTCGTGTAAGACCATAGCTAGGCTATTGGCATCGATATGAGATCCCATGTAAGACCATATCTAGGATATGGCATTGGTATGGTACTATGTGTATGAGATTTCCCGAGTATCCTTTAGTATTCTAAGTGGTTCAACGGGCAACTTAACAGAAATGTTAAAGTTATGAAAGATCATGTTATGTTGTGAAAGATTATGGTAAGTGCAAGTTGGTACAGGTATGTACATAAAACTCTTACTTAAAGAGCTTGATATGTGATGAATCTTCGGTATGGTTTGATTGAGTAAGTTATGAGGTTAAGGTATTAATGATATCTATGCTGAGCTTGATTATGAAATTTATAATGCCATATATGTTAATTTACTTCATGTTAAGTATATGTTAAAATGTGTTTATTATGCCTATTATTTGCATAGGAGCTTACTAAGCTTTAAAGCTTACTCCCTTTCTTTTTCCCTTGTCTTATAGTGTTACCAAGCCAGCTCGGGGATCGAAGACAGTCGGAGATCCATTCACACTATCAAATTATCATTTTGGGTACTTATGATTTCAATATTTTGAGTTATGGCATGTATAGGGACTTGGTCATTTTGTTATGTGTCATATTTGATTTGGCCAAATATGTTGGCTTATAATGGTTGATGATTTGTTTTGGTAAATGGCCATTGAAACTGGCTTATATTGGTTAAGTATATATGCATATGATGATGTCTTCCATGAATGTGGATTTTGCATGGTTTGATATTATTAGGTATGAGATGTTGTATGTGATAGGAAATAGCATGTAATTGATGTGTGGATGACTTGGTTATGGCTGAATTGGTTGTATGAATATACTTGGATTTGTGTTGCTTGTTGTTGTGTAGGTTGGAGCAAGTAAGGGTGGCAAAATGGCTTGGCAAAATGGCTTGGTAAATAGCCTTATTTTTGTCCACACGGGTGTGCGTCTAGGCCGTGTGTGACACACAGCTTGCCCCAAGGGCGTGTGTTCTGGCCGTGTATCCCCTGCACCTTAATTGTTACAAAATAGAATGCTTAGTAATGAGCACACGGGCAGAGACACGGGCGTCCATCTCAGCCGTGTGGATGACATGGCCTTGAACACGGGCGTGTGCCTTGGCCGTGTGAAGTCTGCACCTATTTTATGAAAAATCATAAAAATTTTATCAACCACATGGCATAAGCACACAAGCTTGTGACTTGGCCGTGTGACCTCAATTTGATGATGATGTCATAAATAGAATGTTCCCTAATTTAAACACGGCTTGAAGCATGGGCATGTCTTAGTGTCACACGGGTGTGTACCTAACCCACACGCACGTGTAACCCCTTTTTCATGAAAAATTTTCTAAGTTTCCAAAAAGTTCCCAAAGTTCTAGGTTTAGTCCCGATCCACTTCTAATGTATGTTTTGGGCCTCGTATGCTCGTTTAAGGGACGATATGGATGTATGTGAAAGGTTTTAAATTTAGGTGGAAATTCATGTCTCGATTTTGAATGTTTGTTTGAGTTTAAGTCCGGTAATACCTTGTACCCTGTTCCGACGTCGAATATGGGTAAGGGGTGTTACAGCCAAGTTGGGCATGTGGGCCACACGGGCGTGTGGATTCTGGGCTAGGCCGTGTGGTCCACACGGCCAAAGGCCAATCTAAGCGTGTGGGCCACAGGGGCATGTGGGCCCATAATTCTAAAATTCTCCCTAGGGTCGTACGGGTCGCTCCAATCGATTGTGGGCCTACTGTAGGGTCGGTAAGGGCTAACTAAACCCTAATTTGTATGCTAGCATATTCTGATAAACTGATCTGTGTAGGATACTAAATGTATATCTAACTATATTGATGTATGTGTATCTATTATCTGTATAAAGCATGTTGAGCATGTTATATCTGCATCTAATTTCTGTATCTGTTATTGGGGGTGGGATATGTACATGAGAAGGAAGTATTATGTTTGGCATTAAACGTCTTTATTCTGGCAGCTTGGCTGCATATCATTTGATATGTGTCTTATTGGCACAATGTGGTGTCTAGGGATGGGTGGGTGTTTTTAACCCCACGTGGTGTGATGGGATGGTCGGAGTGGGTGTGTAGAGGATTGGGGTAGGAATTTGCATATCTGAAACATAAACTGAATCTGTATATGTATCTAACTATGCATATGATTCTGTATGTTTGCATGCTTAATTCTGTTGGGTTACACACTGAGTTTACATAAACTCACATCTATTTGTCTGTTTTGTCAGGTAATCCATAGACTTAGGTGGATAGGTATGACGGAGCCTCTAAGTGACCATGAGTGCGTAAACTAGTTAAAGTTATAGTTTATGGTTAATTATGATTTTGGTTTATTCGGACAGTTGTAATTTTTTGCGACTCTCTGGACTTTTTGGGGGTTTTATAACTGCTGGATTCGGTTTTATATGTTGCTAAACTGCATGCTTAAACAAAATGTTTTCCTCTAAAAATGACAATTTATACGCAAACAAAGGTTTTTCTAAAACACGACTGCATTTTCAAATCATAATCGTCTTAAGGCTTCTGCTGTGACAAGTTTTAACAGATGGACTAATTAAACGGTGATTTCAATTAAAAATGTGAATGTTCTGACAAGACAACTCCGTTTTCAAAACCCCTACCTTGTGACACTTCTGGATTCAGTCATAACATATAGGCTGGGTTTCAGGTGTTTCATCAACCTTTGAAACTAAGCTCCAAACGATTGCCAATTGATCGCTGTGAATCAGAGCTTTAAAATTTATAAAAAGAACGATTGAACTTGGAAACTAACTCTGACAACGATTAAAGGCAAGTGTACCTATCGAACAAAGAGTAATGTGACTTAGGCAAGACCGGATTATCGAACCCAAAGGAACTAAAAGTACTAATACTAACTTTCTTTTTATTATTTAACCTAAAATAAGTGAAGTTGCTTTTAATCTAAAATTAACGAACTACTAAGCTAAGGACACAAAGACGAAAAAAAGACTAAAATTGGAGAGATAACTTTTAGAAAAACTCAGTTGATTTAGATGATGCCCTCAGGAAGAATCCATCTAGACTTCACTTGTTATCTATCACTGAACCATATGATTTTATTTACTTAGTTTGATCCGTAAGACTCCCTAACGTATATTAAACCCTCTCTCGAGGTGAATAACGTCTAACCCTAGGTTAATTAGTGGAACTCTCGTTCTCTTATAATAACCCCCTAGAATAGCAGTAAATCGATCTATGGACTCCCATATTAGGTTTCACCCTAATCCGGCAAAATCTCGTCACCCTATCTCTAGGCGTGCAATCAACTCCGCTTAATTATGCTAGATCTACTCTTAGGCAGGGTCTATTCCTCCTCCGCCTAAGCACATTAAATTTGGATTAAGCTCACATAATTAAGAACAAACTAAGTATTTATCATATAATTTAGAAAATAATAACAAGATTCATCATAAGTTTCATCCCCTTCAGGTATCTGAAGGATTTAGTTCATAACTAAATAAGAAAACATCTCAAGAGAAAAGATAAAACAAAACATAAGAAATCCCTAAAAATCCCTGAAGGAATTAAAGGAGAGATCCGTCGTCTTGAGTAGAATCCCGGCTTCTTGAGATGGATCAACTGGCTACCTTCGAGTGATTCCCACAACTCTGACCTTTTCGGATTGGCTCCTTGGCCTAGCTAACCGCCCCCTTTTCAGCTGACCCTTAGGGGGTTTATATAGGCTCTTGGAATACGTTTCTTTCTCCCTAAGTATCCAAATCTGAGTGAAATTGCTCTTTCCAGCGACAGGGACACGGCCATGGCACACGCCCGTGTAGATCGTGGCCAGGCCGTGCTCGGACTTCTTTAATGAGACACGACCGTGTGAATCGATGGAAAACCGTGTTCTAGATGATCAGTGAGGCACAGTTGTGTGGGCTAAGGTCCAGGCCATGTCGATTTCTTCTTTGGCCCATTTTGGTCCGTTTTGAGCCCGTTTCTCGTTCTTTTTATCCTTGGGTGCTTTCCTGGGTATAAGACATGAAAAGAAAGGATTAAGAGCACCTTTTTACATAAATCAAGGGATAAATCATCCAAAATCATACTAAATGTGGGATTAAAATATGTTACTAATTCTGTTTATCAAATACCCCCACACTTAATCTTTTGCTTGTCCTCAAGCAAAATTCTCAACTTACAATTAAAATGAACTTTCTATAATTCATAATTCCTATCAACAATGTTTTATCATAATTCATAGATAATTTATACATGGATAATTCAACTTAAAGAGTTCTAAAAATTTAAACAATCTAAGTCATAGATTTTGTAGCTCGAAAATATAGGTGTCTCCCCTTATCTAAATAATTACCTTTAAATCAAAATCGACAAGGATTGACATCCTCACAAAATATCCACTCAAATCACTCAAAGTGTTTAAGGTTCAGGAAAAAGCGCTCAAAAGTCGAACATGAAAAGTTAATCCCATAGGCTTGCATGAAAATCAAATCTCCACCACTATATAATGAGATGAAACACAAATCAAAAGGTCTTTATCAGGGTTGTAACGGGGCTTGGATTAAAGGTGTGGATATAGGCTGAATTAGAGGGTTAGAATCGAGACTGAATTGACAAATTACCTAACAAGAAAAAATGAACTGATAAATAAATAATTACATGAATTGAAACTTTGAAACTAATAATACGAGCTTCTTCTTCAATATTTGGAATTCAAACGTATAAGCTCACTTAATCACATAACTAATAAAAACTAATAATGAATATACTTCGTTGTTTTTTTTAAGAACAAATCGAGTAATAATAAAGAACTTTAACAACTGAAATATAGAACATAGTTAGGCAACTGCTCAAAATCAAGTCTCGACAAAAAGGTAGTCAAAAGGAATGGTGATAACAAATATACAAAGGGTTTTGGGTTAATATTAGTGGGTGAGTCAATAAAAAGGGTTGTTAGGATCAAAGGGGTTCACTAGGGGTTAATTATGAAGGTAGGCTTTTTAATGGAGTAAGTGGGTTAGATCCTAGGTGCCTTTATCCTCTCTGTATATCAAATCAAAAAGTATGGTCTCGACATGTATAATCGATGCAAGTTCTAGAATAACAAATCAGTGTTGACATACTCATAATCAATAAAGTGAGCAAGAAAAAGAATATATGCTCTATAAGGCTCAAAATCTCACAAAAATTATGGGTATTTTTGACATCAACCTCGTAAATTTCAAACTTCAAGATAATATTCAGATTTAGTTCAACAACATAGAAAATTTTAATTTTTAAAAATAGACTTATCATGCTTGATTCTCTAGTATTCTTCAATTTTAATCATCAATGCACAATTATCAATGACTTACTCTAAAACATATCAATAAAAATCATAAATTATTGAAATTCAATCCTAATTGGTAATATGAGAAAATTACTTAAAAACAAGACTAAATTCAGGATTTTGAGAATAATGAAAAAAATTTGGCACCTAATTTCAGAAATTTTAGAATAATGAAAAAAAGTTAGGCACCTTTTTAGGTTGCTCACCCCCCCACACTTAAGATGTACATTGCCCTCAATGTACAAAGATATATAATATCAATGTGATGTTCAGATCAGAAGATATGGGGATAAGTAAAACTCCCTGAATTATGGATGAGCTCCTTGAGTTGGCAGTGGTCGTGGTGAAAGATAAGTTGGAGGGGCGGTCTGGATGACGATCCTGCGCTAGATGAAGAAATTGGGTAGCTCATGCAGGATTAGCCAGGATATACTAATAATAATTAAAACTATACTAATTAGATACTTAAGGAAAAGCAAGCTAAAGTGGAGAAAAATAAAGATGAAACTAAAATTAAAAGAAAAGATGGATGGATCGTAGATTCCTTATGTGATTTCTAAGGATGAGGATATGGTGGTGGTCGTGGCGTGATTCCCTAGCAGCCTTTAGAACCTAAAGTTAAGAAACTAATATAAAATAAACTAAATTAAGCATAAGATTGTTGAAGAGAAGGAAATTGAAGCAAAAGAGAAAAATGAAATAAAAAATAGATAGCTTCAAATATCCTTGGCTTGTCGTTTGGATGAAGCTGCCAGCATGAACTCATGTGAATCGGTCTCCTTTGAGGAGACTTTGATTGGCTTTTTACGCTTCTTTGACATGGATATGATGTTGTTGTAGCTCAAGAGTCTAAGGATTTATTAGGAAAAGGGAAAAGGAAAGAGGGAGAAAAGAAAGAAAGAAAGAGAGAAGAAAGAATGAGAGTGGGTTGAGAAGAGAAAGGAGAGGGGCATGGTGTTTAAATAAAATTTCAAGTCTGGCAGTTTCCCACGCCCGTGGGTTGAGGGTGTGTCGATTCACACGGCCGACTCGTACGGTTGTGTTCTAGGGCGTGTTGGTTACCCCACGCTCGTGTCTAGCCTGTGTTCGACAAGTCAGTATGTTGGCACGATTTTAAGGCACGGGCGTGTTCAGCCCGTGGTTGGCAAGTTAGTAGCTTCACACAGTTATGGGGTACGGCCGTGCAACTTTGTCGGTGCCCGTGGGGGAGTGGTTGAGTCCGTGAGTTCGAAATTTAGTTGCTCTGGCTTGTACCGTCCTGCCATGTTAGTACCAAGATTCTTGAGGTACACACGGCCACGGCCACGGCCGTGTGCAGGGCCGTCTGGCCTAGAATTCTGTACCCCTTGTTAGTTTAAAGCTAGATATTATAAAGAAAGGATAAGATAGAATAAGAAAAAAAATAAAAATTAATGGGGTTAGTGCTCGGGTTGCCTCCCGAGAAGAGCTCATTTATAGTCTTAAGCTAGACTCTCCTCTCATTTGCATTGTCAGGGTGGTTTGAAGAGTTGAAAGTCCTTCCTCATGCTATCATTTGTATCCTCGTGAAAAGATTTAAGTCGAGATGTGTTTATAGTAAAATTACCAAAAATAGGATTACTTACGTCGACTGTTCCGTATGGGAAAACACTGGTTACCCTAAAAGGTATTTCTTGGTTTGTGTTAGGGTCCAGAAGGGATATTCGAGGATCTGCCTCGTCTAACAGCACCTGGTCTCCTATTTTAAAGTGGTTTGTTGTTCCTATGAGCTCTTCTGGGGGCTCCTTCAGTTTTTCCTTGTGTGGTTCCGGTTCTTCGTCGTGTATCCCTAATTTCTCCTTGAAGTGTGTCTTTCACTCGTCTAGATCATCGAACTGAATCCCTCGTTCTTCATGAACTACTTCCTTGTTGGCTTGGGGTTTAGGATCGGGTTCAGTTGTATTCTTTGGTGGTGCTTCCTGAAAATAGGGGTTAACCGAATGGTTATCAATAGAATTTACGTTCTCACCTTGATTATTCGATGTTCTAGCTGAGTCAAAAGCCTTGATGGTGACTGTCTCATTACCTACACAAAGTATGAGTTCTCCTACATCAACATCAATTTTAGTCCTGGCAGTTGCTAAAAGGGTCTTCCTAAAATTAGGGGATCGAATTATCCTCATCCATGTCTAAGACAACAAAATCTCTTTGGGAAAACGAATCATCAATTTTACAAGAACATCTTCGATAATACCCCTAGGAATTCTAACAGTTTTATCAGCTAATTGAATACTCATCCTAGTTTGTTTGGGTTTCCCTAGACCTAATTGTTTAAACAATTTGTAAGGCATGACATTTATGCTTGCCCTTAAATCAGCTAACGCATTATCAATAGTTAGTCTACCAATTAAACATGGAATTGTAAAACTCCCTGGTTTTTTTAGCTTTTGTGGTAGTCTATTTTGTAACATTGCTGAGCATACTGCGTTTAATTCCACATGTGGATCCTCGTCTAATTTGCGTTTGTTCATCAAGAGATGCTTTAAAAATTTCCTCGAATCTGGCATCTGTGAAAGGGCTTCAAGTAGCGGTAAGTTAAAATGTAATTTCTTTAAAAGTTTAAGAAACTTACCTAGCTGTTCCTCTGTGTCGTCTCTCGTTAACACTTCGGGATATGGTATGCGAGGTTTGTACTCCTTGATTACCGGTTTTGGCTTTTCTTGTGTTACCTCAGCTTTACCTTTTTCTACCTCATTTCCTTGTATTAGACTGGGTTCGTCTAATCCTTCACTTTCTTTAGCTATTATGACTTGGATTTGCTCCTTTGGATTAATCTCAGTGTTGCTTGGTAGACGCCCTTGTGGTCGTTCGGACATTAGTTTGGCAAGTTGTCCCACTGACTTAGTGACTTCCCCTACTTGATTCTCGATTACTTTGATCGATGCTTGTTGGTCAATAAGTGTTGTCTCGGTTTTTTGGCAATGGGCTTCAGTAGCTGCCATGAATTTTGCCAACATCTCTTCGAGGTTCGGCTTCTTCTCTTGTGGATTAGGCTGATTTTGGAAATTTTGAGGAGGCTGTCGTCTTTGATTTCCTTGATTTCCTTGTCCTCCCCACGAAAAATTTGGGTGGTTCCTCCAACCTGGATTATAAGTGTTACTATAAGGGTTATTATTTGATCTGAAATTATTACCTATATAGTTCATTTGTTCGCTCTCTGTGCCCAGTTGGTAGGGTAGGTACTCAGGATTCGCCACAGTTCCACTTGCGTCGCACTGCATGACTGGATGTACCTGCGAAGAACACAAACTATCAAGCTTTTTATTCATCAACTCTACGATTTGATAGCATAGTTTACTGCGTCGAGATTGTAAACTCGGTTTGTTTTTGTTGGCCTTGTTCTTGTAACTTGCCACTGATAGTTATTCAGTGACATCTCTTCTATAAATTCGTAGGCTACTTCAGGAGTTTTATTGTTCAGCGTTCCACCGGCGGTTGAGTCGATTAGTTGCCTCGTTGAGGGGTTTACACCGTTATAGAAAGTTTGGACTTGGAGCCACAAGGGTAAACCATGGTGCGGACATCTTCTCAAGAGATCCTTATATCTCTCCCATGCATCGTATAATGTCTTTAAATCCATCTGCACAAAAAAAGATATATCATTGCGTAATTTGGCCGTTTTGGCGGTGGGAAATATTTTAATAAGAATTTTTTGGTCGATTGATCCCATGTAGTGATTGACCCTCGTACGAAGTTTAACCATTGTTTGGCTTTATTCCTTAATGAAAAGGGAAATAATCGAAGACGTATGGCATCATCAGAAACGCCATTTATTTTAAAGGTATCACAGAACTCTAAAAAGTTGGCTATATGAGTATTTGGATCTTCGTCCTGTAAACCATCAAATTGAACAAACTGTTGAATCATTTGAATAGTGTTAGGCTTTAATTCAAAATTATTAGCGGCTATAGCAGGCCTAACAATACTTGATTTGGCTCCTGTTAAATGAGGTTTAGCATGATCAAACATAGTACGAGGAGCATTATTTTCTCCCACATCTTGTGGTGGAAGATTATTTTCGTCCATCCCTTCAGTAGGATTGGATCTGTCTTCTCGCTCTTCTTCTTGGTAATTTAGGGCTCGCCTAATTTCTTTTCGAATTCTACGAGCGGTAGCTTCAATATCACTGTCGTATTCTAAAGGTCCTCTCGGGTTCCTTCTAGTCATAAACTAGAGGTACCTGCTAGGAAAAGAAAGAAAAAATTAGCAAAATTAAAAAATAAAAATAAATTGCGGAAAATAAAAATAATGGCTAAAGTAATAAAAATAGAGCTTTCTTAATATTTTAGTTTCCAACAACGGCGCTAAAAACTTGATCATTTGTGAATCGAGCTTTAAAATTTATAAAAAGAACGATCGAACACGAAACTAACTCGACAACGATTAAAGGCAAGTGTACCTATCGAACAAGAAGTACTGACTTAGGCAAGACCGGATTATCGAACCCAAAGGAACTAAAAGTACTAATACTAACTTTCTTTTTATTATTTAACCTAAAATAAGTGAAGTTGCTTTTAATCTAAAATTAACGAACTACTAAGCTAAGGACACAAAGACGAAAAAAAGACTAAAATTGGGGAGATAACTTTTAGAAAAACTCAGTTGATTTAGATGATACCCTCAGGAAGAATCCACCTAGACTTCACTTGTTATCTATCACTGAACCATATGATTTTATTTACTTAGTTTGATCTATAAGACTCCCTAACGTATATTAAACCCTCTCTCGAGGCGAATAACGTCTAACCCTAGGTTAATTAGTGGAACTCTCGCTCTCTTATAATAACCCCCTAGAATAGCAGTAAATCGATCTATGGACTCCTATATTAGGTTTCACCCTAATCCGGCAAAATCTCGTCACCCTATCTCTAGGCGTGCAATCAACTCCGCTTAATTATGCTAGATCTACTCTTAGGCAGGGTCTATTCCTCCTCCACCTAAGCACATTAAATTTGGATTAAGCTCACATAATTAAGAACAAACTAAGTATTTATCATATAATTTAGAAAATAATAACAAGATTCATCATAAGTTTCATCCCCTTCAGGTATCTGAAGGATTTAGTTCATAACTAAATAAGAAAACATCTAAAGAGAAAAGATAAAACAAAACATAAGAAATCCCTAAAACTCAAAAACAAAACATAAGAAATCCCTAAAACTCCCTGAAGGAATTGAAGGAGAGATACGCCGTCTTGAGTAGAATCCCGACTTCTTGAGATGGATCAACTGGCTACCTTCGAGTGATTCCCACAACTTTGACCTTTTCGGCTTGGCTCCTTGGCCTAGCTAACCGCCCCCTTTTCAGCTGACCCTTAGGGGGTTTATATAGGCTCTTGGAATACGTTTCTTTCTCCCTAAGTATCCAAATCCGAGTAAAATTGCTCTTTCCAGCGATAGGGACATGGCCAAGGCACACGCCCGTGTGGATCGTGGCCAGGCCATGTTCGGACTTCTTTAATGAGACACGACCGTGTGAATCGAGGGAAAACCGTGTTCTAGATGATCAGTGAGGCACGGTCGTGTGGGCTAAGGTCCAGGCCGTGTCGATTTCTTCTTTGGCCCATTTTGGTCCGTTTTGAGCCCGTTTCTCGTTCTTTTTATCCTTGGGTGCTTTCCTGGGTATAAGACATGAAAAGAAAGGATTAAGAGCACCTTTTTACATAAATAAAGGGATAAATCATCCAAAAGCATACTAAATGTGGGATTAAAATATGTTACTATTTCGGTTTATCACCAATGGTCTAAAAATGGCTTGGAATAAAGGAGTGCGGCGGTTGCTGATCGAGTGTGATTGCAAAATAGCGATAGATTTAATATTTGGGTCGAAGAGGGTGGGGTTACCGAAACTGAGCTTGGAAATTAGGAATTGGAAGGTAGAAATAAGACTAGTTCCAAGAATGGCGAATATGGCTACTAATGCGATGACTAAATGGGTTCGATGTTGCGCGACTGGATTTCATGTTTTTGACAACCTGCTCCAAGTGGTTCTAGATGTTATGGAGCGGGACAAAGTGTAAAAAACTGAAGTCGACAATCTGATTGAGTATTGAGTCTCAACTTCTTATATTGTAAATATATATATATATTTAAAAAAAGTGAAAGGTATGAGTAATATAACTGGACATGGAACCTAATGGAAAGTTTAATTTTTTTTTTCCAGCAGAAGTTGTGGAATGAGAGAAAGAAGTAGATAAAATATATTCTCATTTCTTTTAAAATTTCTTACCATATCGAGAGTTATGCAATAAAGTATTAAAACTTTTGTCTTTAACTCCCAACATATCTTCTAAGTACAACATATTCAAGCTAATAATACAAAGTAATCTATATATAAAAGGAAAGCATTCCATCTTTCACAATAATGGTTAATTTTTATTTTTAGTCTTCTTTTACTTCTTAATTATATAAAAATAGTTAAATTTTAATTTTGATTCTTATGTTAAAATGTGAGATTTAATCTTTATACTCGATTTTTTATATAATTTAGTACTTCAACATTTTTTTTATAGTACTTCAACATTTATAATGTCATTAGATAGTCTAAATATTTTATTCTAATTAAAATGTTAACAAAAATTTAAATAATTGTTAACGTCATTAAATTTTTTTTGTTTAATTCAAGTCCATTATAATGCTATTTTTTTGGCATGATAATCGAGTGAGTATTTTTTTAAAAAAAAATTAGGATGTCACACCAACAAATTTAATAAAAGAATTTTAATTGTATTAACAATTGGACCTGAATTTTTAAATTTGAAAAGAAGAGTGACTAACTTCTTAAAAACAAAAAATTGAGAATTAAATTTCAAATATATAGAGACTGTAAAAACTTGAAACATATTGTAACTTTTAAATTTTAACTATTTAGTTCAAAATAATTAACAAAATACAAAGCGTGAATAAAAACCATAATAATAATTTTATTTCGATTCCACTTCGTAGAAAGTACATTTAATTTGAGAAAATATAGTAAATAGTTAATGAATAAAAAGTCAAAACCATGTTTGGTAGAGAATAAGCAATCGTTGACACGATTAGATTAATATTTGTCGAAACTATTTTTTGAAATCGATTTTTATTTTGAAAACGAAAATGGCAGTCGCCGCCCATTATTTTTGTGAAGTGTGATCGGGTTATCTCGTAATTTGCTTGTTTTAATAAAGGGTTTGATTTACTAAAACAATGATTTTTGGTCTACGAAATTTAGAAAAAAAATGGGTTCGGGAGTCGGTTACGTACGAGGAAGGATTAGCACCCTCGTAACGCCCAAAATTGGTACCTAATCGATTAATTAATGTCTTAATGTTGAAACTTGAAAACTCGAAAAGAATTTAAATTACGATCCCTTTTTGTATTATGTTATTTTTACTTAAAAATTTGCTTGAATAAGTCGAAAAATATATTGAAGACCTTCTTATCTCGTGGCAACAAAACGTCACGTCCCATAAGTTAGGACATGACACTTCGAATCTTTGAGAATAATTTTGCCTTTGTTTTTTTATTTGAAATTTCACGTGTTTCAATTTTAAAAGGATATTCGGTTATTTAGATCCACGAGAAAATTCGAAACCTCGTAAGTTAGGGCACAACTTTCTCGAGTTTCCAAACATAGAATATTGCGTTACTTTGAAAACTTTCCTTTTTTGAATAACATCGAACGTAGTATTTAAACGATATGTATTTAGTTTATTTGAACTTAATGTACAAATGGATGATTTTAAAACCTAATGTTTGATATAGGAATACTATAAATAAATAAGAAATACCATAATAATATAAACTTGGTTAGTATTAGTAATCGCATCATAATAAAAATAAATGAGTAAATTTAAAATAAGTAAAAAATAGAAGTGAAAGATACTAAGTAATGATAAATAACATGTAAAAATATAAATAGATAATGAATAAAATATGTACAAATAATGAATAAGAATTGTGTAAATATGAATAATATAAACTTTAAAATAAAAATAAAGAGATAATAAATGCATAAATAATAAGTAAATAATAGCGAAATAAAAAGCATGAGAAGTCGAAGTCGCAATAATAAATATATAAATGACTAATTAAATAACAACACAAAAAGAACTAATGAAAAGTTGAAAATAAATAAATAAATAAATTGAAATTTGAATAAAAAAATAAATTATAAATCGCAAAAAGATTGAGGAAAATAATTTATAAAATTTTGAAGATAAAGGACTAAATTAAAATATAAATGGAATTAAGGGTGCAATTTGTAAATAAAATACATGAATGGACAATAATAATAATAATAGTAATAATAATAATAATAATAAAGAAACAACAAAAAAAAACAAAAAAGAAATAAGTAGATAAATGAGTAAATAAATAAATACGAAAGAAAATAAAATATGAAAGATTGAAAGCAAGGGACTAAATCGTGATCTAAACAGAATTTAAAGTACAAATCATAAAATAAAAATAAAGTAAAATGGATTAAGGGATTAAAATTGAATGCGCGAGGGAAGGACAGGGACCAATTAGGCAATAGTCCCCTTGTCCATATGCGCACCGTTTCGAAGAGGATTGAAATGAAATAGTGCAAAAATTATAGGGTAAAATTAAAAGGCAAAAAAGGGAACATGATTAAATTGAAAATAGGCAAAAAAGCAGAAGGACCAAATGCATAAATATCCCTTTGAGAGAAAAACACGCGGATCCTAGCTTAAAATTGGGTCGGGTTTTGGGTCTTGAGCTAAACAATGTCGTTTTGGCAACTGGGCTATAGGTCCAAAACGGCACCGTATTAACCCTTATATAAATACAAAAAATCAAAAAAAAAAAAAGAAGCTTCCCCTTATTTTTTCCAAAAAATTCTAAAAATACTCTCAAACCCTCTCTCGTTCTCCCTTTCTCTGGCCATCGAGACACCGTCCATCCGCCATGGCCGCCGGTGATGGTGGTCGCTGCATACGGCGGCCGGAGTTCACCGAAAACTCCTACCTTGAATGCTACGATCTTTAGAACCCGGATCTGAGGGCGGTTTTCCTCAAAACTCGACTCAAAAGAAGAAAAAAGATGAAATCGGAAGGAAACCCTTCGGTTTCTCCGTCGTCTCACCGAAGAAAACCGTCCATCATCGAGGACGGTGTCCTCCTCCACTCGCGGCGGTGGGATCTGAAATGATCTGGTAAGTTTTGTTTTTTATTTTATGTTTTATGCCTTTTTTAATATAAAAAAAATAAACAACAGATGAAAATGAAGCAAATCCTTTTGCAATTTTTGTTTCCTACTCTTTTGATTGCTTTCTTTTTTTCAAATGTTACAATCCATGGCCTTTATAGCCAATATTACATTGTTTATTATTTCTCTTTGCTACTGTTTCTACTGCTATTCTTTTGCTTTTCTGTCTTCTTCCTTTGTCCTTTTTTGCAGGCATTGGCGAGCTCAACGGAGGTGGTGGCAGAGGAGCAGTGGTGGCAGACCTCGGGGCGCGAGCACGCTGACAAGGGGGTGCGGCGCAAAGAGGGGCTAGGGTTTTTGAAAATGAGTTTAGGTTGTTAGGCCATTTGGCCTTTAGGGTTTTTCTAATTTTGGGCTATTTGGGCCTTGTAAATTTGGGCTTGGCATGTAATTGAACTGTGAACTGTTTAATTTTATTTTTATTTTGGGTTTTATTTATTTAGTTTAGGGCCCGGGAAAAAATGGGTCATTACAGCTACCCGTCTTTGCTCGTTGTTGTGTAACAAGAATGGAGCAAAGACTTTTAAGAATGACCAATTTTACCCGGTCTCGCCAAATCTCGACTTCTTTGGTGCTCCTCTTCTTCAAGTAGCCTCGTTCTAACCCACTGCAACTTCAGGGGTATAAGATTTGCTATCTTTATTCTGCTCCATTGCAACTTCAGGGAGATGAGATTTGTAGCTTCAACCCGCTCCACTGCAACTTCAGGGAGATAAGGTTTATAACTTTAATCTACTCTACTGCAACTTCAGAGAGATAAGATTTGCTATCTTTAATCTACTCCACTACAACTTCAGGGAGATAAGATCTATAACTTCAATATGCTTCACTGCAACTTCAGGGAGATAAGATTTGTCATGTTAGATTTGATCCGACCTAGTGCAACTTCAGAGGTATAGGACTTATCGTTTCAATCTGTTCCACTGCAACTTCAGGGAGATAAGACTTGCTATGGTAGATTAAATCCGACCCACTGCATCTTTAAAGGTTTAAGATTTGCGACTTGTAGCTTTAATCTATTCCACTGCAACTTCAAAGAAATAAGATTTGCTATCTTCAGTCTACTCCACTGTAACTTCAGGGAGATAAGACTTGTAACTTCAACCTGCTCCACTGCAACTTCAGGGAGATAAGCTTTATAGCTTTAATCTACTCTACTGTAACTACAGAGAGATAAGATTTGCTATCTTCAGTCTGCTCCATTGCAACTTCAGGGAGATAAGATTCATAGCTTTAATCTACTCTACTGCAATTTCAGAGAGATAAGATTTGCTATCTTCAATCTGCTCCACTGCAACTTCAGGGAGATAAGATTAGTGACTTCAATCTGCCCCACTGCAACTTCAGGGAGATAAGATTTGCCATAATGATTTCAATCCATCCCACTCCAACTTCAGGGGTATAGGATTTGTGGCTTTAATCTACTCCACTGCAACTTCAGGGAGATAAGATTCTCCATGATAACTTCGATCTGTCCCATTGCAACTTTAGGGGTAGGATTTGTGGCTTTAATCTTCTCCACTGCAACTTCAGGGAGATAAGATTCTCCATGATAACTTCAATCTGTCCCACTGCAACTTCAGGGGTATAGGATTTATGGCTTTAATCTGCTCCACTGCAACTTCAGGGAGAAAAGATTCGCCATGATAACTTCGATCTGTCCCACTGCAACTTCAGAGGTATAGGATTTGTGGCTTTAATCTGCTCCACTACAACTTCAGGGAGATAAGATTCGCCATGATAACTTCGATCCGTCCCACTACAACTTTAGGGGTATAGGATTTGTGATTTCACTGATCTGTTACACCGTTCTCTGGGGAACATGACCTATAGAATCCATTTCATGGGCCTTGTTATGATCAGAATGAATCAAATGCTCCTAACTAGATGCGTATGAATGATATTTGCATGAATACAGAATATCATTTTTTGAGAATGATCCCCTTTTTAATGCTTAAGTTGTCATCTCTCGTTGCTCATCGAGGTTCTATCACCGATGTGTTACCTGGTATCTTTGACAGAAAATCCGAAAAAATAGTCACAATTTAGACCATTCTTTCTCAAATGTCTCCAACCCTTAGGTTTGGTTAGTTCTGACTAGTGGTATTGTTTCAGGTCCTTGTACTATTTAGAAAACTTTCAGAGTAATATGCAAGAAATTCTTTTTACTTGAATATTATTAGTCAATTAATTGTTATTTCGATAAAAAATGCTTGAAAAAGATTGTAACAATGGACAAGGTTAAAATTTATTGGGAGCAAAGCTTGAAATGAATAGATTAATCAAAGATAGCAAATATTGCTAAAATTCAAAAAGAGTAAGATGAAAATAGGTGCCCTAGATATCGTAGCATGAGCTTCTCCGCATTAACTTCTCGAGGACCCTTTTGAGCCTGATATGTGTTTAAGAGATCCAGAATACTTTGTTGATGCCCCAAGATGTAAAGTTTCTCTTTCTGAAGGAATAAGACTACCACATGCCCCATCATTTGGTCAAAATTTGAGCCGCCCTTTCTGGGTTTTCAACTCAAAACTCCTTTGGTCTCAAGATGCCCTTTGCGAGTTTTGGCCTTGGCCTCTCCTTTTTTTTCTCTTTTTTTTAGATGAAATACCTCTTGATTGAATCTGAATTCACAGGGTTGGGCAAATCTCTGCCATCCATCTTCATCAAAATTTGAGTTGCTCTTTTCTGGGTTTTCAACTCAAAACCTCTTTGGTCTCAAGGCGCCCTTTGCGGGTTTTCGCCCTGGCCTCTCCCTTTTTTTTAAGGTGAAGTACTCTTGACTGAATCCGAATTCACAGGATTAGACATGTTTTTACCATCCACCTTGGTCAAAATCAATGCTCCTCTAGAAAATGCCATCTTTACCACCTAAGGTCTCTCCCAATTTGGCATCCATTTTCCTTTAAAGTCCTTTTGTATGGAAAGGATCTTTTTCAATACCAGGTCCCCCTCATGGAATTCTCTAGGGCGAACCTTTTTGTTATAAGCCTGCATCATTCGTTTTTGGTACATCTGACCATGACGGATAGCTCTCAGTCTCTTCTCTTCAATCAAGTTCAGCTGATCATATTGGGATTGGAGCCATTCTGCTTCATCCAACTTCAATTCTGCCAATACTCTGAGACATAGAATCTCAACTTCGATGGGCAAAACCACCTCTATTCCATAAACTAATGAGAAAGGCGTTGCCCCGGTAGAGGTTCTGACAGAGGTTCTGCCCACGATCTTCTTAATGTTCTTATTGGCTACCTCAACTGCACCGTTCATTTTTGGACGATACGGTGACGAATTGTGGTGTTTGATCTTGAACTGAATACAGACTTCTGATATCGTGCTATTATTCAAATTCAATGCATTGTCAGATATGATCCTTTCTGGCATTCCATATCGACATATGATCTCCTTCTTTAAGAACTTGCTAACTGTCGACTTCGTGACATTGGCATATGAAGCGGCTTCTACCCACTTTGTAAAGTAATCGATGACCACGAAGATGAATCGATGCCCATTAGAAGCTTTAGGTGAGATTGGTCCGATGACATCCATGCCCCACATAGAGAAATGCCACGGAGAAGTCATAACATGAAGAGGTGAGGGAGGTACATGAATTTTATCTCCATAAATTTGGCACTTATGGCATTTTTTGGCATAATTGATGCAGTATCCTTCCATGGTGGACCAATAATACCCGAATCTCATGATTTACCTGGCCATTGTGAAACCGTTAGCATGTGTTCCACAGACTCCCTCATGGACTTCTTCCAAGATTTTCTTAGCCTCAACAACGTCCACACATCTTAGCAGCACCTGATCCTTTCTTCTTTTATATAAGATTTCCCCATCTAAGACGTAGTCAATGGCCAGTCTTCTCAATGTCCTTTTATCATTCTCAGTTGCTTGGTCAGGGTATTCACGATTCTTCACATATCGCAGTATATCGTGATAACAAGGGTGATCATCTTTTTCTTTCTCTTCTTTGATGTTGTAGCAGTGAGCTGGAGCTTCATAAATACTCATCTGGATAGGCTCTACATCCTCTTGTTTGTTCACTTTGACCATAGAAGCTAGAGTAGCTAGGGCGTCGGCCATCTGATTTTCGTCTCGCGGAAGGTAGCAGAAAGTGATGTCATCAAACTCCTTGATTAGTTCAAGAACCAGCTTTCTATACTCAATCAACTTGGAATCTCTTGTCTCCCATTCACCCTTGAGTTGATAGATCACTAATGACAAATCCCCATATACCTCTAGTATTTTGATTTTACGTTCTATGGCTGCACGGATACCCATGATGCATGCTTTGTATTCTGTCATATTGTTCGAGTAATCAAAATCCAATTTAATAGTGAAGGGATAATGATCTCCATTTGGGGGATATCAGGACTGCCCCGGTTCTGTTACCACAGCGTTACCCACAGTGATTCCTTGCTAGTATCAGGACTTGCCCCGATTCCGATCATATCATGAAACAAAGTTACCATGGCTCTTTGATACATTGCTTTCGCATTTTTCAGTCTAAATGGCACCACTTTGTAGAAAAATGTTCCCCACATGGTTACGAATGTCGTCTTTTCCATGTCTTCAGAATGAATCTTTATCTGGTTGTATCCTGAGAAACCATCCATAAAAGAGAAAGTGAGTAACCTGTTGTGTTGTCTACTAAAGTGTCGATGTGAGGCAATGGGAAATTGTCTTTTGGGCTGACTTTGTTCAAATCTCTATAGTCTACGCACATTCATACTTTCCCATCTTTTTTAGGGACAGAAACGATATTGGCTACCTATTCTAAATATTTAACCACTTGCAAGAAACCAGTATCGAATTGCTTCTTGACTTCCTCTTTTATTTTCAGGAAAACATCGGGCCTCATCCTTCGGAGCTTCTGTTGAACTGGCTTGTACTCTTCCTTTATGGGGAGTCGGTGTACCATGATATCAGTCTTAACCCGCGCATGTCTTGATATGACCATGCGAAGACATTCTTGAAATCTTGGAGTAATTCAATGAGGTGTCGCTTTGTCTCTGTGGTGATACAAGCTCCAATCTTCACCTCTCACAATTTCTACTGATTCTTTGTAAAGCAAGATTTTTTTCTCATCTTGTTCTACCATCCTTAACAAATCAGAAGATAGGTTACAATCTTGATCATCTTCAAAGTCCTGAGGTTTTTCTAAACACATATCTTGCTCAAGAGGAGACTCTGAGTCAGTAGCAACATCGCTCATATCATTGATATCTGGAGACTTGTTATAGGGACGAAGGAAGACCCAAAGAAAAAATGAATCGAAGAATAACTATCTGTATGGTATGAGTATGAATGAAATGAAAAAGTAGAAGAATATTTGTCAAAATGAGACACAAAGATGCATTTTATTGAAATAAAATAGTGGACGTGTGCCTTTTTCACAAAAGGATTCTTATTGCTCCCAGGCTTAGAGCAATAGGTGTGTTATGAATATTACTCTGAAGTTGTCCTAAGAACTACAGGGATCTCCTCTACAGTCCAGTTATCAAAACACTTCCAGGGATGTAGGAACAAATTCTTGATAGGTTTTTTTTTTTTTAAAGTTCCTTCTTCAAAGGCACAAACATCTTTCCCTTCCGAACCTTCGATATCTTCAAAGAATTCCAACTCTTTATTATTCGTTAAGCTCCGTATTAGAGTTCTGAACTTGATGCACTTTTGGATCTTATGAAATTTATTGCATGCAATGAAATATAATGTTAATGAATGGAAAATATGCATGCAAAAAGGTGTTGATTCTAGTTCGATTTCATTAGAACAACTTTACTAGAAAACAAGTTTCTTTACATAAAGCGAATACATATACGGCCTCGCCTTCACATTCAAAACCTTAACTTTCTTAAGAAATAAAGCTAATTGTCAGTCTCGATCTGACTCCGATTCATATTTCAGGCTTTGAACGGCTGGAGTCTACAAGTGGTCAGCCACTGCTCATAACATGGTCCATATCTCTGACCTGCCCCTCTCACAGGCTATCACTTTTCTCTTATTGCCTTTTCTGGAACCATATTCGTGCGGCCGTGTTGTCTTCCACTTTATCAAGAAACCCATTTTCCATGACAAGCTCTCTATTTAGCAACCGAACGTTAATCAACACCCTTTTCTATGATGAAAATGCAATGCAATCACAGTCAAAACAAAACAAAACAAGTCAGTAAGTATACACATCTAGCATTCAAAGCAAGAAATAATAAATAGAACACCTAATTGGGTGATCACTTAGAGATTCGGTATGGTTCTACCTAGGGTAAGCTCTTAGGGTTCATTATATGCGGTTCGGTTCTAAAGTAAAGGTACCTGAACCAGTAAATTCCTCGATCCTCACCCATTATAGGCTCATACGGACTGAGTTCAGTTCAGCGGAATACATTTCCCTATGGCTATACAGAGATGAAAATCTCACGAAGACATAGGTACGGATGTATCTCGAAAGCGATCCACTATCCTATACGAAGGTGAAAACCTCACGAATGAATAGTTTCTCACTCCCACTTAAAAGGGTATAATCGACCGGTTATGCGATACAACATGCGGAGATAAACCAAAAAACTCGCACCAATAAGACAAACATATCATTATGATGAAAATCACAAAAATGAAGGATGAAATGCAATGAAAGGATCATAAATTTAAATCAAATTATAATTTTTTGACAAAAAGACAAGAAGTAATCAACTCGCGGCTTGACTCTCTTATTTTCTCTCCAGTGGAGTTGCCAAGCTGTCGAAACCATATTTTGAAATCAACTTTTATTTTGAAAACGAAAATGGGAGTCGCCACCAATCATTTTTGTGAGGTGTGATCGGGTCACCTCGTAATTTTCTTGTTTTAATAAAGGGTTTGATTTACTAAAATAATGATTTTTGGTCTACGAAATTTAGAAAAAAAATGGGTTCGGGAGTCGGTTACGTACCGGAAAGGATTAGCACCCTCGTAACGCCCAAAATTGGTACCTAATCGATTAATTAATGTCTTAATGTCGAAAGTTGAAAACTCGAAAAGAATTTAAATTTCGATCCCTCTTTGTATTATGTTATTTTTACTTAAAATTTTGCTTGAATAAGTCAAAAAATATATTGAAGACCTTATTATCTCGTGGCAACAAAACGTCACATCCCGTTGTTGGAAAATTTGGACATCATATATATAATAAGGATAATTACATGTTATTATTTACTATCATGATAGGTTAGCCCAAATTAAAAGTGATCTAATTTGGTTAGAATTTTATTGGGCTTTTAATTATTAAATAAAGTATGGGTCAAATATGTGTAGATACTCTTCTAATCAAATTCTAATTAATGATGGGCTAATTAGAATTTGATTAGAACTAATATGCCAAGGTTATAAATATTAGGGTTATGGTCCCCAAATTATACACAAGATATCTTTTCTAATATCCCATCATTAGAAAAGAGAGAGCACATATTCTCTAAATTTTCTTGTGTACTAATTTGGAAGATCAAATCTCCAAGATTCGGTAAAACTTCATGGATTCAGGTACGCTTCCGCATCTAGTTTTGTTCTTGATTTATTCTTGATGATTTGACATGATAGATCCTGGTTTATTAAGTTTTATTTCAGATTTATTTTACAAATCCAACAAGTGGCATCCGAGCTTTGTCATGTTGAATCATTGAGAATGAATTGATTCTTTATTATTTTTGGATTGATTCGTTTTTCTTTTTTAATTTTATGGATTTGATATTTTAATTATATATTATGTTGAATCTTTGATATTCCTAATAAATTTTTGGGTTTTGATTCTTTAAATAAAATTTTAAAGTTTTAAATAAAGTTTTAAGGTTTTAATTTTTGTATAACTGGAAAGATTTACAGTTTTAATTAATTGAGAATTAAAAAAAAATGAGGATTTTATGTTGTTTATACAGTTTTAATAAATATTTAAAAAGCTGTGTAGGTTTGGGTTCATTAGAACTTTTTATGATATATATTTGATTATATCAAAAGATGGATTGTTAATCGCTAATCGCTTATTTTTCAGTTTTACGGTTATATATATATATATATATATATATATATATATATATTGTTTTGGAGACACTTTAGTAATTATGTTCAGGATTTTACATGATGATATATGGTTGGTAAAAGAAATTGCTTCAGGTAAAGTGTCTCTTATATACCGATTGTTTATTAATGAATTCATTATATATGTTGAATCCTTAAGATTGATGGTAATATTTGTTAGTTTTAATTTTTTTTATCGATTCAATTTTAGGGTTTCATTATAATCGTTTTTTTAATTCAAATCGGGTTCAACAATTGTACAATTGAATTCAATTTTTATAATCATTAATTCTTGAATTCAATATATAGTTGATAGAATATATTATTTATTATTGAGTTTATATGCTTATTCTTCTCATACTATTCAGTTTAAGCATATATTTTGAATTTGGATTTACTTGGGATATGTAAGGCAAGTCGATCAGGGTTATATTTTTATGGTTTAATTATGATGAAATTAGATTTTGATGCAAATTGATGTTAATCATATTATGTGTTTAAATAATTTGGTTTTAAGTTTGGTTCTATAATCCTAAGTTTTGGCATCTTATGGTTCCAAATATTTGGTTAAATTATGATGATATGGTCTATGGTATGAATTATGGGGTATGTCAACTATTATAATTTTATTTCTGAGATATATTGACTTGAAGTTTTATTTTTCAAGTATTCATGTGAATATCTATTTAATCATAAATACAACTTTAGATTTATATGGTAAATTGAGGGTAAGTTTTTCTATTTGATTATGAATACATGTATATGCCTAATTGCTTTGGTATTTTCTTATCCATGCCAAAATTATGAATACATGTGTTTGTTAATTATTTGGCTTTGAACCACTATATTATTTATGTTTGATTTTGATATATATGGTTTTGGAACAAAAAAAAGTCAAAAAAATTAAGGTTTTCGTTTTTTTATTGCATTATTAAGACAACCTTATTTTGGGTTATTTCAGAGTTTATAAAGCAATAAAAAAATAGTTTTGACATTTGACTATTGGGGAAATTTTTAAATTTGAATATTTGTATGTTTATATATATATTTTAAAACAACTTAATTGAAGCAATAAGTCACCAAAGTGATTTTTTTTGTATAAATTATTTTGTTTTAAAATATAAAAGGTTGTGTGCATGTAACTTAAGTTATGTTAATATTGATCGGCCCAAATGAAGGTTAATAATATTATATGTGCAATTATGGTAATAAACATGTGACAATTATTCGATTTTACATGTGAGTAATAAATTGGCCCAAAAGAAGATTTATGGTTCGACATGCTCTTATTGTCAATGTTTGATTATTACATCAATATATCACTTACAAGTTAATATTTTGTCCAAAGATAAAATATTAATGGAGTGTCCGATATCTTGAGATGAGGCTTACCTTTATTCAAATTATTTTGGTTTAAATTTGAAGTCTTATGTGAGGTTATTTATGGTTTATGATTTATTCATCTATTATTATATTTGCCAACATCATTGTATGTTGTTTTGGGATAAATATATATACATATATATACTATTATCTTTTAATTTGATTGAAAGATGAAATTAAAAGAGATATTTTGAAACAAATAAATTCATATTTTGGCTTTTAATTAAGTATGTCTAATATTTTAAATAAATTAGTTGAAACAAAATGTCGCCAAAGTGACCTCTTTTGTGTAGATTAGTTTATTTGAAATATTAAGATGATTATATGTTTTTGTGATTCATGCGTTTATTAATTGACCCAAAGGTAAGTTAATATTTGGCAGAATTTCAACGACATCTGTGGTGATAAATGTGTGACAATTATAAGGTATTTTATGTGAGCAATAAGTTAGTCCAAAGATTAATTAATTGTTTGACATAATTTATTGTCAATGTTTGATTGCTACAACAAGAGTACCGCTTACTGTTAATATTACTGTCCAAAGACTTGATATTAATGTTGTGTTTGGTATCTTGAGATGGGATTAGCCATTATCATGAATTTATTGTTTACTTATGAATATTGATGTGAACTTATTTTTATTTATTTTTTGTTCTATATTCAGCTAATTCATATTCTACTGCCACAATATCTGCTAATATAAATTCTATACCCATGCTTAATGGGACTAATTTCAA
This sequence comes from Gossypium sturtianum, assembly GCA_025698515.1. Taxonomy (NCBI): domain Eukaryota; kingdom Viridiplantae; phylum Streptophyta; class Magnoliopsida; order Malvales; family Malvaceae; genus Gossypium; species Gossypium sturtianum. Next base: position 45,779,837 of record CM046952.1, read on the forward strand.
TGAATGGAAAAGGCACTTATTTATAGTGCTTGGCTGTTGAACATAGACCTTGCACTAAGGGAAGAACTACTCGCACCTCTCACTGCAGAAAGCACCCCTATATTAAAAGGGATTTTGAGAGGTGGGATCATTCAAATTGCAACAGTCTAATTATCATGAGGCACACCATTTCAGAAGCCTTTAGAGGCAAAGAATCTAAAAAGATTACTCAGGCCAAAGTTTCCTTAATGAAATTGAGAAACGTTTTGCTAAAAACAATAATGTTGAAATGACATCACTTCTGACTTCTTTGATGTCTATAAAGTTAAGGGTTAAGGAAATTCTGAGCGATCTAAGGGCTATGAGTTTTATGATCCCATGATAAGGAATATTTTTGAGACGGGAATTGCAACATTTTTTTTTTGAGGATGTTGAGTTTGGAGAGAGAAATAAGGTTAGAGACATTGCTTTTGAGGAGGAATTGGATTCTAACTCAGTTCCTACTATCACTTTTGACGATGTTCAGGTTCTTATACCTATCATTGATCAAGAAGTGAATCCAGAACCTCTGCAAGACAATGTTGAACAACTCCCCATTCAAAATGAGATAATTGTTCCAGAAGAACAAACTCAACAACCTCAAGAACATGTAACACGCCAAACCCGTCCCAAGCAGTATGACCAGATCTGGCATGTCACATGAAGAAAACGAGTAAAGAACTTGTGATTCTCACTAAAGATGTTGTTATTAGGTTAAATTTAAGAAAAAAAATTTGATTAGAAATATTTGATAAAAATACTACTAATTTTTGAAAGGTTGATTGAAGAATCGATAATCGAACTAGTGATCTTTTAAAACCGTGACTTTTGAAAATATTTTTGATAACTTGCAGGAAATATCCAAGTTAAATTATTTGTACATATTTATTATGAAATCCGATTGTTGATAAATTTTAAGAAAAACCTTTGTTTATGTTTTTAGAAAATCCCCGTTTAAATCAATTCATGGAAGATAATAAATACGTCAAACATAAAACAAAATAAAAATCCCAGAGGCCTTATTACAACTTTAAACCCAAAATAGTAAGAGTAATGTGAAATAAAGCGTAAAGCGAAATTTACTAAGGTTCGAAAATATTATTTCCAAAGTATGGCCTCCACCGAGTCATCCATGGGCCCAAGTCGTCACTACTGATTATTACCTGCAAGGGTTAAGAGAATGGGGTGAGTTACTAGAACTCAGTGTATAATCCCCTTACCGTCGTCCACTGGGTTTGAACCCGCATAGCATAACCTTGGGCCTAAGCCCATTTTACATAGCGAGTATATAAATGAAAAATATGCAACCCAACCCATCCATCCATCACACCCCAACCACCAATCACACTGTGGGGATCAAGTCAACCCACCCCGCCATTGCACACCAATTTGCGCAATGATTTGCTATAATATATTATTATTGTGGCCATGCCACCGAAATAATAAGTAAGCATAATAATGAACAAGTTGTGGCTATGCCACCAGGCTACACTGCTCTCCATACAATTTTTCCCATCCCATGCAAATTTGTAAATAGAATGCAACATACATAATAAAATAAAATATCCACATATATATATAACCACCATTAATCTAGTGAATTATTACAGTTGAATCGACCCATTGAAGCACTTTGATAGTTCGGCCCACTAAGGCATTCTAGCAATTCAGCCCATAGAGGCATTTTGGTAAATCGGCCCATAGGGCATTTTGGTAAATCGGCCCATAGGGGCATTTTAAGTAATTTAGTAAATTAATACCAATTTTTGTGAGATCTTTAGAAATAGTGTTGAATAAGCAAGTCACTAGATTCATGCCATATCACGGTTATTAGATTTGTAATCGACAACGATTTATTTTTCACCATAATAGTGAATCACAATTTATTTTGGATTTGGTGTGAGATTACACACACGACACGGTAAGAACTAAACCTTCTTTACTCTTGGCACCTATGACACCATAACATCCGATTAACCAACCAAAGAGATTTTCTTAATCCAAATCTAAATCAACGATCTAAAAATGCTTACCCTTAGAATCGTGAGCGACCACAATTTGCCTATTCTCACCGGATGATGGTCCACAACCCGGTGGGAAATCCCGAACCTGCCGATACCGCCCCTACGTTTGAACTTGGGAGTAGAGATTGCAAGTCCACTCCCTATTTGCCCTCCTATCGATTTTGTTTTAATAACGCTACCACTTGCCTCCATTGAAAGAGTCTCGGTTAGAATAATACTATGATGAGAGAATGTAATTGTTTAGGGAGAGGATTTCGGCTTACCACCACTTCCGAAGGAACAACGAGTGGATAAGAACGAGCGATCTAGTCCCTATAATAACCGATTAGTCAAATCCATCAATCCGTTTAGCAAACTAATCGAGCAATGAAATAGATCAAAATGAACCAGGACGAAACTCCTTACCTTAATGATGATGAATTCGATTCCCACCGATTGGACTTATGGCTATGGATGAGTCAAAGGTATAAGATTCAGCTTTCCCACTATAACACTACAAAAAGAAAATGATTAAGATATGAGGGAGTAGGAGGAAACGCCATTTCAGTTTAGAAACAAGGTGAAACAACCGAATGGTGAGGGACACACATTCGGCTAGGGAGAAAAGAAAATAAAAAGAGGAGAATGAAACCACTTACCGATTCGATCAAAAAAGAGAGTGCCAACACGAAAGAGAAAGAAATAATGAAGAAGAGATTAATGGTTAAAAGGTTCGGCTATTGGAGAGAAATGAACAAACAAGATTCGGCCACAAGGTAATGTCAATTTAAGAAAAGAGAGAAAGGTTGAAGAAATGGTCAAAAAGAAAAGAAAAGATGGAAGAAAAATATTAGAGGGTTTCGGCTAACACCAAGGAAGAATGAACAAAATGGATTGAGTAATACGGCAAAACAAGGAAAAAAAAAAGGTGAACAAATTGCTTGAGTGTTTCGGCAAAACAAAGAGAAAGGATCGAAAAAGAGAGCACCAAAATGTTACAAAGAAAACAAGCCTTTCATGCACAAACTTGCAAAATGACCAAAAGAATTTCGGCTCCCCTTTTCTCTCTACTAAAACCGTGTACCTCATTTACCAAAAAGATGAGGGTTGACCAAATTTCTTTCCCAAGCTCCTTCCAAAAATTCGGCCAACATATCCCCCCATTATCTCTGTCCTTTACTTCTTTCCTTATTTTCTCCTTGATCTCCTCCTTACCTTCCTCCATAGTGTTCTTTCCATCAATAAAAAGTCTTCCTTTCCTTCTTTAAAGCTTGGCCGACACTTACCATCAATTACTTGAATAACACAAAAAAAATTAATCCCAAAAATTTGCATTAGGTGGGATTCGAACTCCACCCCTTAAGCCCCTTCATGTGACGCCCCACCACTCTGCTACTAGCTCCACTTGTGCTACCAAAATACACACTTATTCACTTAAGTCTTGACGCCACTTTCCTTCTCTCCTTTAAGTGCTTAAACACAAAAATTCTAATAAGGCCCAACTCAACCCCAAGCCTTCTTAGGGTCCCTAAACATACACAACTAACACTCTTAGCTAGCCTAACGCATGATATAATGTAAAACATAAAATCCCCAAATTTCAGGATGTTACAATTCTACCCCCTTAAAGAAATTTCGACCTCGAAATTTACCTGAATAGAAGAGATGAGAATATTGCTGCCGGATCGTGTCCTCTGGCTCCCATGTAGCTTCCTCTGACCCGTGATTACGCCATAATACTTTGACCAACGGGACTGACTTCTTTCTCAGCACCTTAATATCCCGATCCAAAATCTGCACTGGTTCTTCTTCAAAAGACAAGTCAGGTCTTATCTCAACTTCCTCCTTTGGCACAACATGAGACGGATCCGAATGATAACGCCTTAACATCGAGACATGGAATACGCTATGTATCTGACTTAACTCTGGAGGTAACTCAAGCTGGTAAGCCACCGGCCCAATACGCTTCAATACACGGTAAGGTCCGATAAATCCAGGGCTCAACTTGCCCTTCCTTCCAAATCTTAAGATCTTTTTCCAAGGTGAGACCTTCAAAAAGACCTGATCACCCACAGAGAACTCTATCTCCTTCCGCTTTAGGTCGCGTACAATTTCTCATCATGCGGAAGCTTCTTTTAACCGAGCCCGAATTACCTTTACTTTTCCTCCGTCTCGAGATCATTCTGGACCCAACAAGCTATCGTTCCCTGGCTCGGTCCAGCAAGTAGGAGTACGACACCTACGACCATACAACGCCTCATAGGGTGCCATCTGGATGCTGGATTGATAGCTGTTGTTGTATGCAAACTCTGCCAATGGTAGAAAATCTTCCCAACTACCTCTGAAGTCCATCACACAGCCCCTTGACATGTCTTCTAGAATCTGGATTACTCTCTCCGACTGACCATCTGTCTACTGGTGAAACGTCGTGCTAAAATTTAGCCTTGTACCCAAAGCTTCATGTAGAGCCTTCCAAAATTGTGATGTAAACCTAGGATCTGAAACACCCCACACCCGGCCCACGAGCCTGAACCGGATCTGGTATGTTCCTTAAGTAAATCGGTTTTCAAGTTCTTTGTTACTTAGTGAAATTTTGGAAAAATATTGTTTTGAGTTGGGCTTAGATTGGGAACCCATTTAATCAATTTCGAAAGTCCAATTTTAATTTAGGTGACAAGATAATTTTAGGGTTTATTTTTAAAGAAATCATTTTTTTTTCTTAAACTTAATTTAGAATAGTTCGTAACATGATAATTAAAAGTAAAGCAAAATAAAGAAATCCACTTGGGCCTTATGGCCTTATTACATCAAATAACCCAAAAATAAATTAAAAGTACTTAGAAAATATAAAGTCCAAATTCCAAATAAAATCTTCAAGTGAAGCATGCCCACCTCAAGGTCTCTACCGTTCCGATCGATCCTTTGTTCATCACTGAAAAATGTTCCCACAACGGGGTGAGTCAACAGACTCAATGTGTACATCATACTAACATTCAACAAATCAGGCATACATGTTCATATCAAATTCATATTCATAAAAAGAATGATGCAACCCAAACCCAAGCCTATTTGTCCATCCGCTACACACCACCCGTACCTGCCAATCACACCGTGGGGACTACTAAGTCAACCCTCCATCCGCTACACACCATCGAAGGCAGTCGCTGCAGTCGACGTGTACATCGCCCATATAATTTGTGTCATTAGACACCATATTCAAATAATGTAACCGAAGTTACCAAATTCAGATAATGTAACCGAAGTTACCATATTCAGATAATGTAACCGAAGTTACCATATTCAAATTTTGTGACCGTAGTCACCATATTCCGTTGGTGAGACCGAAGTCAACACCTTCTTCCCCTTTCACATATATCCTGAATGCCCCATGAATTTTATAACATATATAACATACATATTTCTCATTCATGTTACTATTCACATGTTCAAAATATAACATATTCATAATCCTATCAGAAGTAGGAAACGTACCTGAGTACTCTTTCATTTGTGGTACTTGACCACATTCACATTCTTATGCATATTCATATAATTAATAATTGCCATACAATTTATTGAAGATTAGTATGGGTACACACCTGATTCGCTTATTGGATTCCTTGAAATCCCGAAATCGATCTCATCGCCTTAGATCTCAAATTCCTACATTTGATTAATCACTTACTAATTTAATAAAAAGCCATTCGGCCATAAATCCAAATCCTAGTAGGATTAGTATTCTTAAAACTTACCTTGAAATTCTCAAATCCCAAAATCCTTGTATCCTCTCTGTCAAAATCCCTATAACTACATGTTAGATCAATTTCTAACATTTATTCACAACAAATAACCCTTAGCCAGTATGTTAAATATGACTTACCTTAGATTCTTAAATCCGAAATTCACCGAATAACTAGGGAACACGCGCTTATGGTGTACCTTCGGGAAAAGAACTTCTCCTTCCTTGTAGTCGACACTTAGTAAATCCCGAAAGATCTCTTGACATGAGATATTAAGGGTATTAGAATCTTAATTTCGATGACCTTAAAAGAAATAGAATGAGAATCTAACCTAATCTTACCCTCATGAAGAATTTGATGGAACTCTTGCTTGAACCCTTAGCAAAGATTCGGCTATGGCTTTGATGTGGATAACAATTTCGGCTCTTGAGGCTTAGTGAGAAATCGACTAGGGCTATTGGTATCTTCGGCTTTTGATTGTGTTTGTAATAGAAGAAGAAAAGAAAAGAGAAAAAGAGAATAATGGCGAGAGAAAATTCTGCAGAGGTTTTCTTGAAAAGAAAAGAATGAATGAAGAATAGCCTTACTCTTCCTTTTATAGCCAAAATTACTAGCTAGAGTCCTTTACTTGGCCACCACTCTTCTATTTTGATAGCTTTATCCCTTGATTTATCACTTTAATAAAACTTAATCCAATAATTATCTCTTATCTCTTAATAAAAATAATACTAATAATAATCCTCTTTTATCTCTTCCTTATCTATCAAAATAAAAGAAATAATATCCACATTTATCTCTTGAAAATAATCTAAAATAAATCCATTATTTATCCCTTATTTATCCACCCTTTATCTCTTAAAAATAAAAGAATAAAAGCTCCTAATTTATAGCCATGTGCCGTCCACCTCATTTTCTTCTGGAAGCAAAATAAAATTTCTTTTATTTGCTTCCCATGTGACTCGAACTCGGGCCCAACACCTTGCATGTGGCGCCATTTCCAGAGGCCCTAAGTGGCATCTCAGTGCCACTTTTCCAAGCCTGTTTGTGTGTCAAACTTCTCCAACTTTTTCTTTTAAGGCCCTCTAGCCCTTATTTCCTATTTTGAACTTTAAAATTTGACATTTCGGCATCATTTCTAAGTTTCCTAAAATTTTCGATCGGCTCTGTTTATTTGACCATTTTCTTACATTTCCAAGTTTCCCAAAATGTTCACTTTCCATTTTTGAAACATTTCCAAAAATATTCAGGTTTCCAAAAATGTTCACTTTCCATTCTTGAAACATTTCCAAAAATGTTCAAGTTTCCAAAATGTTCGAGTTTCCAAAATGTTCATTTCCATTTCTATGCATTTCTAGAATTCCAAAATACCAAAAATTATTCATAGTGCTTAAGACTTGTCATTTTCGTACACTTAAACTGAAAATGCATAGGCCCTTTCGAGGATGTTACAGTTCTACCCTCCTTAAAAATAATTTCGTCCTCGAAATTACTTATTAACGAATAATCGTACATCTTAACTCACCGCACTACGCTTATGCTGCGCACTCTGATCTTAATAGAACCATCATACTTTCTAGGCACAATCTCTAAGTTCACGTCCCTTAGAACTCATTTCTAACGTCGCGATTTAATCCGATTAAAGAGTTTTATGCATCAGAAATTTTTTTGTTCCACTTATTAACCGCGAACAGTTTTATGAAAAGAGATGTTTAAAAGTGGTTCTTTCGATCAAACAAAGTTCTCAACTCAAATTCACTATTCAGAAAGTCACGTTCACATTCAACAACCAATTATGAACTTTCGTTCATTCAGAGAAATGTTGTAGTTTTCATTGTTGTTGTTTTTCCACTACCCAGGGTATTTTCGTAATTTGCCCTACTGAGGGTATTTTTTTAATTTGTCAAAATGAGGTTCCTTGGTGATTTTGTCAAAAAGTATTTTGGAATTTTTAAATTCCCGGGGTATTTTGAAAAATTTTGAAATCCGGGGGTATTTCGGTAATTTTGGAGCTCGGGGGTATTTTGGTAATAAACCATGGTAAATTTGTAGAGTTTAATATTTTTGGGGTATTTCCAAATTTTTCAAAACTTTGAGGGTTCTTTTTGAGAATTGTACTTTCCAAAACGGTGATGTTGCAAAAATTTGGAAATTAGGGTCATTTTGGTAATTTTGTAAGTTAGGGGCAGTTTTGTAATTTTCCAAAATCAAGGTATTTTGATATTTTGCAAATTAGGGTTTTTGGACATTTTATAAAGTAATGAATTTTTTGATAAGAACTGTGGGTATTTTGGAAATTTCATAAACCAAGGGCAATTTAGTAATTTTGTAAATAGGGGTATTTTAGTAATTTTTATAAATCAAGAATACATCAGAAAATTTTATAGAATCATGTTTGCAATTCAAAAGGATAATTTTAAGAGTTTTAAAACTAGGTTTTTTTTTTTTTTTTGAAAATACGGCTAGTTCCCTTTCGGGTTTTAGTTGGGGTTTAGCCTATGAATAAGTCCTCTTGGTTAGGGTGAACCGAAGCTACGCACTGTAGGATTCTGCGAAGAGGAGGTGAGTCACTAGGACCGCTTAAATACTGAGCTCTTCCGGATCCAATCCTAGACATGCGCACAATGGTTGCCACACCCTAACTCGGCGACTTAGTCATAGGTTTGTTTAATGGTCCTTAAGTCTTATGCACTTGTGTTTGAATAGACTAGTCCTATGGTTCATGTTCCTATCATTCTATTCTACGTTCCATGCCTTTTCTACATAAATCACAGAATCACACATAAAGTTAGGGTACTTACCTGGTGGACTGCGGGTCGGAGACTTAGGTGCCATGCCATAAAACCTGCTTATGTTCAAAGAAAATCATTTGGGCTCGAATTCAAAATGTTTTGGGCCTGAGCCCACAGGCCGAGAGTTTAAAACTGGGCTCTGATACCAAGTTGAAACACCCCACACCCGGCCCACGAGCCTGAACCAGATCTGGTATGTTCCTTAAGTAAACCGGTTTTCAAGTTCTTTGTTACTTAGTGAAATTTTGGAAAAATATTGTTTTGAGTTGGGCTTAGATTGGGAACCCATTTAATCAATTTCGAAAGTCCAATTTTAATTTAGGTGACAAGATAATTTTAGGGTTTATTTTTAAAGAAATCATTTTTTTTTCTTAAACTTAATTTAGAATAGTTCGTAACATGATAATTAAAAGTAAAGCAAAATAAAGAAATCCACTTGGGCCTTATGGCCTTATTACATCAAATAACCCAAAAATAAATTAAAAGTACTTAGAAAATATAAAGTCCAAATTCCAAATAAAATCTTCAAGTGAAGCATGGCCACCTCAAGGTCTACCGTCCCGATCAGTCACTGTTCATCACCTGAAAAATGTTCCCACAACGGGTGAGTCAACAGACTCAATGTGTACATCATACTAACATTCAACAAATCAGGCATACATGTTCATATCAAATTCATATTTATAAAAGAATGATGCAACCCAAACCCAAGCCTATTTGTCCATCCGCTACACACCACCCGTACCTGCCAATCACACCGTGGGGACTACTAAGTCAACCCTCCATCCGCTACACACCATCGAAGGCGATCATTTGCGATCGACGTGCACATCGCCCATATAATTTGTGTCATTAGACACCATATTCAAATAATGTAACCGAAGTTACCAAATTCAGATAATGTAACCGAAGTTACCATATTCAGATAATGTAACCGAAGTTACCATATTCAAATTTTGTGACCGTAGTCACCATATTCCGTTGGTGAGACGAAGTCAACACCTTCTTCCCTTTCACATATATCTCGAATGCCCCATGAATTTTATAACATATATAACATACATATTTCTCATTCATGTTACTATTCACATGTTCAAAATATAACATATTCATAATCCTATCAGAAGTAGGAAACGTACCTGAGTACTCTTTCATTTGTGGTACTTGACCACATTCACATTCTTATGCATATTCATATAATTAATAATTGCCATACAATTTATTGAAGATTAGTATGGGTACACACCTGATTCGCTTATTGGATTCCTTGAAATCCCGAAATCTGATCTACTGCCTTAGATCTCAAATTCCTACATTTGATTAATCACTTACTAATTTAATAAAAAGCCATTCGACCATAAATCCAAATCCTAGTAGGATTAGTATTCTTAAAACTTACCTTGAAATTCTGAAATCCCAAAATCCTTGTATCCTCTCTGTGAAATCCCTATAACTACATGTTAGATCAATTTCTAACATTTATTCACAACAAATAACCCTTAGCCGTATGTTAAATATGACTTACCTTAGATTCTTAAATCCCGAAATTCACCGAATAACTAGGGAACACGCGGCTTATGGTGTACCTTCGGGAAAAGAACTTCTCCTTCCTTGTAGTCGACACTTAGTAAATCCCGAAAGATCTCTTTGACAATGAGATATTAAGGGTATTAGAATCTTAATTTCGACAAATGACCTTAAAAGAAATAGAATGAGAATCTAACCTAATCTTACCCCTCATCAAGAATTTGATGGAACTCTTGCTTGAACCCTTAGCGATTCGGCTATGGCTTTGATGTGGATAACAATTTCGGCTCTTGAGGCTTAGTGAGAAATCGACTAGGACTATTGGTATCTTCGGCTTTTGATTGTGTTTGTAATAGAAGAAGAAAAGAAAAGAGAAAAAGAGAATAATGGCAGAGAAAATTCGGCAGAGGTTTTCTTGAAAAGAAAAGAATGAATGAAGAATAGCCTTACTCTTCCTTTTATAGCCAAAATTACTAGCTAGAGTCCTTTACTTGGCCACCACTCTTCTATTTTGATAGCTTTATCCCTTGATTTATCACTTTAATAAAACTTAATCCAATAATTATCTCTTATCTCTTAATAAAAATAATACTAATAATAATCTTCTTTTATCTCTTCCTTATCTATCAAAATAAAAGAAATAATATCCACATTTATCTCTTGAAAATAATCTAAAATAAATCCATTATTTATCCCTTATTTATCCACCCTTTATCTCTTAAAAATAAAAGAATAAAAGCTCCTAATTTATAGCCATGTGTCAGTCCACCTCACTTCTTCCTGGAAGCAAAATAAAATTTCTTTTATTTGCTTCCCATGTGACTCGAACTCAGGCCCAACACCTTGCATGTGGCGCCATTTCCAGAGGCCCTAAGTGGCATCTCAGCCACTTTTCCAAGCCTGTTTATGTGTCAAACTTCTCCAACTTTTTCTTTTAAGGCCCTCTAGCCCTTATTTCCTATTTTGAACTTTAAAATTTGACATTTCGGCATCATTTCTAAGTTTCCTAAAATTTTCGATCGGCTCACATTTTCTTGACCATTTTCTTACATTTCAGGTTTCCGAAATGTTCACTTTCCATTTTGAAACATTTCCAAAAATATTCAGGTTTCCAAAAATGTTCACTTTCCATTCTTGAAACATTTCCAAAAATGTTCAAGTTTCTAAAAATGTTCAGGTTTCCAAAAATGTTCATTTCCATTTCTATGCATTTCTAGAATTCCAAAAATACCAAAAATTTATTCATAGTGCTTAAGACTTGTCATTTCGTACACTTAAACTGAAAATGCATAGGCCCTTTCGAGGATGTTACAGGATCCCTGTCTGATATGATAGACATCGGTACCCCATGCAACCTCACAATCTCTACTACATACAACTTGGCCAACTTCTGCAACGAGTAATCCGTACGAACAGGTAGGAAATGAGCGGTATTCGTTAACCGATCCACTATCACCCATACTAAATCTTTCTTAGTAGGCGTTAAGGGTAACCCACTAACAAAATCCATCGTTATGCTTTCCCATTTCCATAGTGAAATTTTCACCGGTTGCAGTAACCCTGAAGGCAGTTGATGTTCCGCCTTCACTTGCTGACATATCAAGCACTTGCTCACGAAGTCGGTAACCTCCCGTTTCAACCCTGGCCACCAATACTGCTCACGGAGGTCTCGGTACATTTTGTTTCCCCCGGGATGCACAGCGTATGGGCTACTATGCGCCTCACGCAGAATCATTTGTCTCAATTCTGAATCCTTGGGCATACAAACTCTTCCGCGGAAACACAATACTCCATCACTATTTAATCCAAAATCTCCTATCTCACCACCTTCCACTTGCTGAAGCCGAGAGCCCAACCTTTCATCCAACATCTGCTTTTCCTTAATCTGACTTACCCACGCAGGCTTCACTTGAAGTTCAGCTAACATGCTACTATCTTCATAAAGGCTGAGATGAGCAAACATCGCTCTCAAATCCGATATCACCTTACGACTCAACGCATCTGCCACTACGTTAGCTTTTCCTGGATGATACTCTATTGAGCAGTCATAATCTTTCAATAATTCTATCCACCTCCGCTGTCTTAAGTTCAACTCCTTCTGGGTAAGGAGGTACTTCAGACTCTTATGATCCGTGTAGATAATCGACTTCTCCCCGTACAGATAGTGTCTCCATATCTTCAGAGCAAACACCACTGCAGCTAACTCCAAATCGTGTGTGGGATAGTTCGCCTCATGCGGCCTTGATTGACGAGATGCATAAGCCACCACTTTTCCCCCTTGCATCAACACACATTCCCAAGCCCGTGTGTGACGCATCACAATAAATAATAAACTCCTTACCAGCCTCAGGCTGAATCAATACTGGTGCCTCTGTCAGAATCTTCTTCAATTTCTCAAAGCTCTCTTGCTACTTATCTGACCACACAAACGGTACTCCCTTACGCAATAGCTTAGTTAGGGGTGCAGCAATCAACGAAAACCCCTCAACGAACCGCTGTAATACCCGGCCAAACCTAGAAAACTCGAATTTACGCCATCGACTTGGTGGCTTCCGATCCAATACGACCTCTATCTTGCGGGATCAACTCTAATTCCCTCAGCAGACACAACATGCCCCAGAAAGGTCACCTCCTTTCACCCAAAATTCACACTTCATGTATTTGGCATCTGATTTGCTTCTCCCTTAATATTTGCAATACTACCCGTAGATTCTAATCATGCTCCTCTTGGTCTTTGAGTACACCAAGATGTCATCTATGAACACCACCACAAACCAATCTAGATAGGGTTGGAAGACTCGGTTCATCATGTCCATAAATGTGGTGCATTTGTCAACCCAAAGCGGCATCACCAAGAACTCGTAATGCCCATAACGAGTTGTAACGCGATCTTGTGAATATCCGCCTCCTTGACCTTAAGTGGTGGTGATACCCCAATCTCAAGTCTATTTTTGAGAAAGCCAAGCTCCTCGCAATCGATCGAGCGGATCATCGATCCTCGATAACGGATACTTATTCTTGATCGTCAACTTATTCAATTGTCTATAATTGATGTACATACGCATCGACCCGTCCTTTTTCTTAACGAACAAAACCGGCGCTCCCCACGGTGACACACTTGGTCGAATAAATCCACGATCCATCAACTCCTGGATCTGAGCTTTAAGCTCCACTAGCTCATTCGGCGCCATTCTGTAAGTAGCAATGGACACCGGAGCCGTTCCTGGTAACAGCTCAATACCAAATTCCACTTCTTAATCCAGAGGTAATCCTGGAATCTCCTCGGAAAAGACGTCTAAAAACTCTTTCACCGTTCTAACACTCTCTACCGATAACTCTTTGGCATCCAAAGCACTGATAAAGGCTAAGAATGCTTCACACCCCTTTCGTACCAACTTTTCAGCCTTTAAAGCAGATACCACATTAGACAAATAATTTTTTCTTTCACCTATCTTCATCACTTCCTTATCCTCTGAAGTTCTTAGTACCATCCGCTTTGCAGCACAGTCTAAGTTCGCACGATGCTTAACCAGCCAGTCCATGCCCAATATAAGGTCGAACTCACCGAACGGCAGTTCCATCAAATTCGCCAGAAAAACTACCCCCTGAACTTCTAAGGGCACATCCCTAAACAACTTATTTACTACCACCGACTGTCCTAAAGGGCTAATCACAGTTGTTTCTCTAGCAGTAATCTCAGATCTAATATTTAAAGTTCCAGACATAGCACACGCAACATACGAATGGGTGGATCCAATGTCTATCAAAGCGGTAAAAGGTACATTAGATATGAAGAATGTACCGGTGATGACGTCTAGTGCATCGCCATCCTCTCGACGTCTGACCGCATAGACCAATCCTGGTTGTCTCGCCTCCGTGTTACCCCTATTACCGGTAACTCTACTTGGTGCACCCTAACCTCGTCCCACACCATTACCACCTCGACCTGGCCCACGGCCTCTCGACGGCTGCTGAGCGCCTCCAGCTGGCTGCGCAAATCTGTTACGAACTACTTGAGTTTGAGTAGGCTCTCGAGGGCAATCCTTAAACCGATGGTCTTTGGATCCACATCTGAAACAACCACCAATTCTCTTCCAGCATTCACCCGAGTGAAGTTTTCCCCAATCCACGCAAGGCTGTAACTGATTGGTAGTAGCTGGAGCACCCACTCGAACTGGCCCCTCATTCCTGGGCCTTTTCTGAAATCCTCTAGCAGGACCTGAATGCCCAGAGTCTCTCTTGTTCCTACCCCTATCCTTGTCTCGATTTTGCCGTTTTGAGTGCTTAACTTCCTTAGCTATCTTAGCTTTTTCCACAAGTGTAGCAAAATTCTTCTCCTTCTGTGGGGCTATCAGTACCCGTAACTCATCACGCAATCCATCCTCAAAACGCACGCAGCGTTCATGATCAGTCGGCACTATTCCCCGGGCGTACCGACTCAGACACAGAAACTCCACCTCGTATGATGCCACAGATTTACCTCCTTAGACCAGATCAGGAATTCCTTCCTTCGGGCATCCACATAGCTAACCCTGACATATTTTCCCTGGAATGTTGTTTTAAAGAATTCCCAGGTAATACAATCAGCCTGAGTGCCTTCCCAAAAAGTGAGCCACCACTGATACACCTCGTCTCTTAGCAATGACACAACCCCTTCTTTTTTACGCCAAGAAGTTGCAATCCAGGTCATCCATAATCCGCTCCACTGCCTCAAGCCAGTACTCTGCTACACTTGGGGCTACATCCAAAATACCTCTAAAAACTTCAGCCCCATTCAATCTGAGTCGCTCCGATATCGACCCACGAGCTGCCGACCCAGTTCTTGCCCCAGCAACCCTTTCTAGAACTCGTAACATAGCTTGGGACAGAGCGTCGTCCTCTCTCATTCGATCATGTGACCCAGCTTTAGTCACTGGTGACGCAGGTGCGTCCATTTCAGGCATATGTCCCGATGCCTCAGATACAACTCTAGCACCTCGGCCTCTACCACGTCCACGTCTACCGCGTCCACGTCCTCTAGTGCTCAAGTTTACTAAGTCGATTTAATCTGATTAAGAGTCTTATAAATCAGTATGCTATCCAATGTTTATTAAGCAATGTTTTATGGAGTATAGGAAGTAAAGTTGTTTTCGCAAAACGTATCCTAAAGTCTCAATCTCTATAGTTTCAGCTCCTAAAGCTAAAAGTTCTAGATTATTTCTATTTTGTGGAGTTTTCTTACCACAGTCATACCACAATAATCATAAAATGAAATCATAAACTTACTGACTTGATGCCGGATACTCGTGGTGCTATACTTCCTCTAAAACATGTATTTATAAATCGAATTTCAAGCAGTTTTTAAAAAACATTTTTGAACCCAAACCACAGCCGAGTTTTGCAACTGGGCTCTGATACCATAAAATGTAACACCCCAAACCCGGCCCAAGCGGTATGACCAGATCTGGCATGTCACATGAAGAAAACGAGTAAAGAACTTGTGATTCTCATTAAAGATGTTGTTATTAGGTTAAAATTTAAGAAAACAAATTTGATTAGAAATATTTGATAAAAATACCACTAATTTTTGAAAGGTTGATTGAAGAATCGATAATCGAACTAGTGATCTTTTAAAACCGTGACTTTTGAAAATATTTTTGATAACTTGCAGGAAATATCCAAGTTAAATTATTTGTACATATTTATTATGAAATCCGTTTGTTTATAAATTTTAAGAAAAACCGTTGTTTATGTTTTTAGAAAATCCCCGTTTAAATCAATTCATGGAAGATAATAAATACGTCAAACATAAAACAAAATAAAAATCCCAGAGGCCTTATTACAACTTTAAACCCAAAATAGTAAGAGTAACGAAATAAAGCGGAAACGAAATTTACTAAGGTTCGAAAATATTATTTCCAAAGTATGGCCTCCACCGAGTCATCCATGGGCCCAAGTCGTCACTACTGATCATTACCTGCAAGGGTTAAGAGAATGGGGTGAGTTACTAGAACTCAATGTATAATCCCCTTACCGTCGTCCACTAGGTTTGAACCCGCATAGCATAACCTTGGGCCTAAGCCCATTTTACATAGCAGTATATAAATGAAAAATATGCAACCCAACCCATCCATCCATCACACCCCCGACCAGCCAATCACACCTGTAGGGATCAAGTCAACCCACCCCGCCGCTTACACCAATTTGCAGTCGAGCTGCTATAATATATTATTATTGTGGCCATGCCACCAAAATAATAAGTAAGCATAATAATGAACAAGTTGTGGCTATGCCACCAGGCTACACTGCTCTCCATACAATTTTTCCCATCCTATGCAAACTGTAAATAGAATGCAACATACATAATAAAATAAAATATCCACATATATATATAACCACCATTAATCTAGTGAATTATTACAGTGAATCGACCCATTGAAGCACTTTGATAGTTCGGCCCACTAAGGCATTCTAGCAATTCGGCCCATTGAGGCATTTTGGTAAATCGGCCCATAGGGGCATTTTGGTAAATCGGCCCATAGGGGCATTTTTGTAATTTAGTAAATTAATACCAATTTTGACAGATCTTTAGAAATAGTGTTGAATAAGTAAGTCACTAGATTCATGCCATATCACGGTTATTAGATTTGTAATCGACAACGATTTATTTTTCACCATAATAGTGAATCACGAATTTATGGGATTTTGGTGTGAGATTACACACCTAATTACGGTCAGAACTAAACCTTCTTGATCGTCGGCACCTATGACACCATAACATTCGATTAACCAACCAAAGAGATTTTTTTAATCCAAATCTAAATCAACGATCTAAAAATGCTTACCCTTAGAATCGTGAACGACCACAATTTGCCTATCCTCACCGGATGATGGTCCACAACTCGGTGGGAAATCCCGAACTGCCGATACCGCCCTACGTTTGAACTTGGAAGTAGAGATTGCAAGTCAACTCCCTATTTGCCCTCCTATCGATTTTATTTTAATAACGCTACCACTTGCCTCCATTGAAAGAGTCTCGGTTAGAATAATACTATGCTGAGAGAATGTAATTGTTTAGGGAGAGGATTTCGGCTTACCACCACTTTCGAAGGAACAACAAGTGGATAAGAACGAGCGATCTAGTCCATATAATAACCGATTAGTCAAATCCATTGATCCGTTTAGCAAACTAATCGAGCAATGAAATAGATCAAAATGAACCAGGACGAAACTTCTTACCTTAACGATGATGAATCTGATTCCCACCGATTGGACTTATGGCTATGGATGAGTCAAAGCTATAAGATTCGGCTTTCCCACTATAACACTACAAAAAGAAAATGATTAAGATATGAGGGAGTAGGAGGAAACGCCATTTCGGTTTAGAAACAAGGTGAAACAACCGAATGGTGAGGACACCCATTCGGCTAAGGGAGAAAAGAAAATGAAAAGAGGAGAATGAAACCACTTACCGATTCGATCAAAGAAGAGAGTGCCAACACGAAAGAGAAAGAAATAATGAAGAAGAGATTAAGGGTTAAAAGGTTCGACTATTGGAGAGAAATGAACAAATAAGATTCGGCCACAAGGTAATGTCGATTTAAGAAAAGAGAGAAAGGTTGAAGAAATGGTCAAAAAGAAAAGAAAAGATGGAAGAGAAATGTTAGAGGGTTTCGGCTAACACCAAGGAAGAATGAACAAAATGGATTGAGTAATACGGTAAAACAAGGAAAAAAAAAGGTGAACAAATTGCTTGAGTGTTTCGGCAAAACAAAGAGAAAGGATCAGAAAAGAGAGCACCATAATGTTACAAAGAAAACAAGCCTTTCATGCACAAACTTACAAAATGACCAAAAGAATTTCGGCTCCCCTTTTCTCCCTACTAAAACCGTGTACCTCCTTTATCAAAAAGATGAGGGTTGACCAAATTTCTTTCCCAAGCTCCTTCCAAAAATTCGGCCAACTTATCCCCCCCTTATCTCTTTCCTTTACTTATTTCCTTATTTTCTCCTTGATCTCCTCCTTACCTTCCTCCATAGTGTTCTTTCCATCAATAAAAAGTCTTCCTTTCCTTCTTTAAAGCTTGGCCGACACTTACCATCAATTACTTGAATAACATAAAAAAAATTAATCCCAAAAATTTGCATTAGGTGATATTCGAACTCCACCCCTTAAGCCCCTTCATGTGACGCCACACCACTTTGCTACTAGCTCCACTTGTGCTAGCAAAATACACACTTATTCACTTAAGTCTTGACGCCACTTTCCTTCTCTCCTTTAAGTGCTTAAACACAAAAATTCTACTAAGGCCCAACTCAACCCCAAGCCTTCTTAGGGTCCCTAAACATACACAACTAACACTCTTAGCTAGGCTAACGCATGATATAATGTAAAACATAAAATCCCCAAATTTTAGGATGTTACAGAACAAGTGCCATTAAGGAGGTCCACAAGAGAAAGGAGAAATGTTATTCCAGATGATTATGTTGTATTTCTCCAAGAACATGAGGATGATAATGGAATGATGGAAGATGATCTAATCAACTTTTTTCAGGCCATGAAAAGTTCTAAGTCTCAAAAGTGGATTGATGCCATGGAAGATGAGTATAAGTCTATGCGAGACAATAAAGTTTGGGAACTTGTCCGATTACCTGAAGGTGCAAAACCAATTGGTTGTAAATGGATATTTAAAACCAAGAGGGATGCAAATGGTAATGTGCAGAGGTATAAAGCGCGTCTTGTAGCTAAAGGATATACTCAGAAAGAAGGTATTGATTTTACAGAGACTTTCTCTCCAGTTTCATCGAAAGACTCATTTAGGATAATCATGGCGCTTGTTGCTCATTTTGATCTTGAGTTACATCAAATGGATGTTAGGACTGCGTTTCTTAATGGTGACATTGAAAAAACAATTTATATGATGCAAGCAGAAAATTTTGAGTCGGACGACTCAAAGAATATGGTTTGCAAATTGACAAAATCCATCTATGGACTCAAACAAGCTTCCCGTCAATGGTACCATAAGTTTCATCAAATAATTGTTTCATTTGGTTTTGAGATGAATATTGTTGATGATTGTGTGTATCACAAATACAATGGGAGTAAGTACATATTTATGGTTTTATATGTTAATGACATACTGCTTGTTAATAATAAGTATAGCCTCAATCAATACCCTAAGAATGATTTTGAAATTACAAAAATGCATTAGATTTTTTTCATTTTAGCAGTGGAAAGTCTAATGTATGTTCAAGTTTGTATACATTGGAATATTGTGTACACTATTGGGATGTTAGGTAGATATTTTAAGCAACCCTAATTTGGAGCATTGGATAGCATCCAAGAGGGTTATTAGGTATTTTCAGAGAACAAAAGATTACATGCTCACATATCGGAGGTCTAATCAGTTAGAGATCATCAGGTATATAGACTTCGATTTTGATGGAATATGGATATAAGATTTTTTTTACTAAGGTGCAAATTGTGAAAACAAATTGCAATCTTTTATTCCAGTAGCAACAGGAGCACATCAAAGTAAAAACACATAGACTTTAAGTTCTTGGTTGTTAAAGTAAAAGTTCAGAGTGGTTAGGTGCTTATAAAGCATATTAGGACAAAGTCCATGATTGCGGATCCGCTTACTAAGGAATTACACCTAAGGTTTTATAAGAGCACACTACTCATATGGGTGTAATGTCATTTAAAGGATATTTGGTTTTAGTGGGAGTTTGTATTTTTAAATGCTTTTATGTTAGACATATTTTCAGTTATTTTAGTTTAAAGATATTAAGTTTATTTTCTGCAGAAATAAAGTTTATTTGGTTTATTCACACTCTGATTGTGATAAGGTTTGATCTCACTAAGGAGGACCAGTTGGAAATAGACATGTTTAGATCATATTGCATGTAATTTCCATGCTACACATCCATACTTGATCTATGTCATTTGGTTGTGTTAATATACGTGATCATGGATGGATTTAGTTACGATATATGTAACGAAAGTCACCTTGGTTCTATGTTAACATAATTAATGGACGAGATTGTTCGGAATACCTTTTGGATATGATAGTAAAATTTTGAGCTCATAAGGTTATATAATGACATGTAATTATAAAGTAATTAGTATATATATGTGGTCCAAGTGGGAGATTGTTGGAAAACTTGGACATCACATATATAATAAGGATAATTACATGTTATTATTTACTATCATGATAGGTTAGCCCAAATTAAAAGTGATCTAATTTGGTTAGTATTTTATTGGGCTTTTAATTATTAAATAAAGTACGGGTCAAATATGTGTAGATACTCTTCTAATCAAATTCTAATTAATGATGGGCTAATTAGAATTTGATTAGAACTAATATGCCAAGGTTATAAATATTAGGGTTATGGTCCCCAAATTATACACAAGATATCTTTTCTAATATCCCATCATTAGATAAGAGAGAGCACATATTCTCTGAATTTTCTTGTGTACTAATTTGGAAGATCAAATCTCCAAGATTCGTTAAAACTTCATGGATTCAAGTACGCTTCCGCATCTAGTTTTGTTCTTGATTTATTCTTGATGATTTGACATGATAGATCCTGGTTTATTAAGTTTTATTTCAGATTTATTTTACAAATCCAACAAGCCGTAAGTTAGGACATGACACTTTGAATCTTTGAGAATAATTTTGCCTTTGTTTTTTTATTTGAAATTTCACGTGTTTCAATTTTAAAAGGATATTCGGTTATTTAGATTCAACGAGAAAAATTGAAACCCCGTAAGTTAGGGCACGACTTTCTCGAGTTTCCAAACATAGAATATTGCCTTACTTTGAAAACTTTCCTTTTTTAAATAACATCGAACTTAGTATTTAAACGATATGTATTTAGTTTATTCGAACTTAATGTACAAATGGATGATTTTAAAACCTAATGTTTGATATAGGAATACTATAAATAAATAAGAAATACCATAATAATATAAATTTGGTTAGTATTAGTAATCGCATCATAATAAAAATAAATGAGTAAATTTAAAATAAGTAAAAAAATAGAAGTGAAAGATACTAAGTAATGATGATAAATGTAAATAACATGTAAAAATATAAATAGATAATGAATGAAATATGTACAAATAATGAATAAGAAATATGTAAATATGAATAATATAAACTTTAAAATAAAAATAAAGCGATAATAAATGCATAAATAATAAGTAAATAATAGCGAAATAAAAAGCATGAGAAGTCGAAGTAGCAATAATAAATATATAAATGACTAATTAAATAACAACACAAAAAAACTAATGAAAAGTTGAAAATAAATAAATAAAGAATTAAATTGAAATTTGAATAAAAAAAACAAATTATAAATCGCAAAATGATTGAGGAAAATAATTTATAAAATTTTGAAGATAAAGGACTAAATTAAAATATAAATGGAGTTAAGGGTGCAATTTGTAAATAAAATACATGAATGGACAATAATAATGATAATAATATTAATATTAATAATAATAAAAGAAACAAAAAAGAAATAAGTAGATAAATGAGTAAATAAATAAATAAATACGAAAGAAAATAAAATATGAAAGATTGAAAGCAAGGGACTAAATCGTGATCTAAACAAAATTTAAACTACAAATCATAAGATAAAAATAAAGTAAAATGGATAAAGGGATTAAAATTGAATGCGCGAGGGAAGGACATGGACCAGTTAGGCAATAGTCCCATTGTCCATATGCGCACCGTTTCGAAGAGGACTAAAATGAAATATTGCAAAAATTACGGGGTAAAATTAAAAGGCAAAAAAGGGAACAGGATTAAATTGAAAATAGGCAAAAAAGCGGAAGGACCAACCGCATAAATATCCCTTTGAGGGATAAACACGCGGATCCTAGCTTAAAATCGGGTCGGGTTTCGGGTCTTGAGCAAAACGGCGACTGTAATAGGCCAATTTAGCCCGGGCCCATACAAAAATAATAATAAACCCAAAATAATAAAACAAAGTCCAAGTCCAGTCCAAAATATATCATTTGCCCCGATCGGAATGGCCCATTACTTGAAAAGATTGAAAGTCCATCTACAAGCTTGCGCGTATATGTAGAACACAATCTTCAAGGATATGCAATCTTAGATATGATATGCAAATCTTAGATATGATATGCAATCCTAGAAGATATGGTATGCAATCTTAGAAGATATGATATGCAATCTTAGATATGATATGCAAATCTTAGATATGATATACAATCTTAGAAGATATGGTATGCAATCTTAGAAGATATGATTTTGTAATCTTAGAGATTTAATTTGTAGATACCTTTTAATCTTAGTCGTTGATGTAATTGATCTGTACCGTTGGATTTGGGGAGGCTCAACTATAAATAGAGGCATCTCCCTTCATTGTAAAGCACACTTGAGTTTTGGGGAAGCAATAATAATTCTTGAGAGCATTCACTCAAATTTCTCTCCCTCTTGCGTTCTTATTTTTTATGGTTTGTTCTTATTTTATTCTTCATTCATATTCGTTTTTTCAACCTTTTTTATTTATCCATTTAATTGTTTAATTATTAATTATTATTTTTATATGTTACTTATTTAAACTTACTTCTTATATAATATTTATTTTAAAATTCATTTATATATTACTATTTCATATATTTTTTATTTTTATTTTTTTTTGGGATTTATTTCAAACTTTTACATATATTACCTACTTTAAAATTTTTATACATGATTTTTTTTTAAATTGTTTTTTATTGTCAATTTCAAAATCCTTTTCTTTCACATTATTTGTTTTAACATTGTCCATTATTATTTGAAAGCTTGGTACATTTTATTTTTTTTATTTGTTTTTTAGATTTGTTATTTCTAAAAAAAAATTCATTAATCTTTATTTATTAATGTGACCAAATATACCTTTATATTTCAAAATCCATGATTTTTTTAAATTAAAAATAGGGCAATATTCGATATTGGGAGTTTTGAGAAAATCGTGCCCTAACTTACTGGGTTTCGATTTTTCTCATTAAGTCCAAATGATTGAGTACCCTTTTTGAAATTAAAACATATGAATTTTTAAATAAAAAAAACTATTCTCGGGAATTTAAAATGTTGTGTCCTAACTCACTGGATGCAACGTTTTGTCATCTCGAGGCGAGGATTTTTAAAAAGCAAAGGATATCCGGTGTTTGGAAAATTCGAAAGATCGTGTTCTAACTTACTGGGTTTTGATTTTTCTCATTAAGTCCAAATGATTGAGTACCCTTTTTGAAATTAAAACATATGAATTTTTAAATAAAAAAACCTATTCTCGGGAATTTAAGATGTTGTGTCCTAACTCACTGGATGCGACGTTTTGTCATCTCGAGACAAGGATTTCTAAAAAGCAAAGGATATTCGGTGTTTGGAAAATTCAAAAGATCGTACTCTAACTTACTGAGTTTCGATTTTTCTTTTAAAATCCAAATAATTGAATGTCCATTTAAAATTAAAGGACATAAGTTTTAAAAATCAAAAGGATCATGTTTTAAAATCTTTTCAAAATTTTGACATTAAGACATTAATTAATCAATTAGGTACCAATTTTTGGGCATTATGAGGGTGCTAATCCTTCCTCGTGCGTAACCGACTCCCGAGCTCGTTTTCTCGAATTTTGTAGACCAAAATCATTATTTTAATAAATCAAAATGTTTTATTAAAATGATTAATCTCAAGGTGACCCGATCACACCTCTAAAAAAGATTGGTGGCGACTCCATTTTTGTTTTTAAAGTCGACCCCCGTTTTTCAAATTAAAAATGGTTTCGACAGCTTGGCGACTCCGCTAGGGATATAATAAGAGAGTCAAGCCGTAAAATTGATTATTTTCTGTCCTTTGT
Organism: Gossypium sturtianum; assembly: GCA_025698515.1. Classification (NCBI taxonomy): domain Eukaryota; kingdom Viridiplantae; phylum Streptophyta; class Magnoliopsida; order Malvales; family Malvaceae; genus Gossypium; species Gossypium sturtianum. The sequence continues at coordinate 45,803,767 of CM046952.1, forward strand.
CAGAAATTTAAAAAATTCGATTTGAAAATCCGATTTGAAAAATTATGATCCTTTTTATTGCATGTTGTTCTAATCTTGTAAAGTATTTCTGCATTGCATTGCATGACCGTTGTGGTCACACCCTTTTAAGTGGGAGTGAGAAGCTACTCCTTCGTGAGGTTTTCACCTCCGTGCAGGATAGTGAATCGCTTTCGGGATACATCCGTACCTATGTCTTCGTGAGATTTTCATCTTCGTGCAGCCATAGGGAAATGTATTCCCCTGAACTGAACTTGGTCCGTATGAGCCTATAATGGGTGAGGATCGAGGAATCTGCTGGTTCAGGTACCTCGGCTTTAGAGCTAAACCACATGTAGAAAACCTAAAGGCTTACCCTAGGCAGAACTATGCCAAACCCTAGTGGTCACCCAAATAGGTGCCCTATTTTGTTATTTATTTTTGTTGTGCTAACGTGTTCTCTTTTGTTTTGATTGCATTGCATCCACATCATAGAAAAGAGGTGTTGATTCAAATTCGATTACTAAATAGAAGAGTTTGTCATGAGAAAATGCATTTTTTGATAACGTGGATTATAATACGGTCGTCCGAATATGGTCCAAGTAAACACAGCGAGAGAAGGCTGATAGTCCGTGAAGGAATACAAGACTTTATTGCCCAATTATTCAAGCTGACAAAGACTATTCGAGAATAACCACGTCTCGGCTTTCTTGAAGAGGCTAACAAGCATTATGGAAATAAGTGAGCAGTGAGTCGCGGCCCAGATCAATCAAAAAGGAGCTAGTGGAGGCATCTATTAGAAGTTTGCAAGATTTGATCTTTGTGAAGAAGGGGATTGATGTTTGGCTTGGAATATGAGGGCAAGGCCGCATATGTAATCCGTTTTATGTAAAGAAATTTGTTTTCTAGAGAATTTTTTCTAATGGAATTGAATTCAGAATCAACGGCTCTCTTTCTTTTGCATTCATTCTATGCATCTGCATTGCATTGCATCATATGCATTAAAATCCATAGAGGGACCCTAATTAGTTGAAGTTATTTTAGGAAAAAGAAAAAGAGAGAAGATTAATCTAGAAACTAAAACACCGTTACGGTACATGTGCTAAGACAAAAAAAACATGGATCAAGGACTCGAACAGTTCTAAAGAAACATGCAAGACTAGCTGCAAGAGCAGTTGGTAAAGATCCAGCAAGATATGAGGGAACAAATGATGGAAGCCCAAAGAAATATGGTGGCTCAAATGACTCATCTACCGAATGGGTCAATGGACAAGGGAAAAGGCCCCATGACTAATGCTGGAGAGGATAATGAAGACTATCCTCCGGGTTTTACCCCACCACATGTACAGATACAACCTGAGGTGTATTCTCAAAAGTCATCTATTGCAATTAGGCCTCAACAAGGTCAAGCTGATACTGGGGTACCCATGAATTTCCAAGTTGGCTCAGAATCTAACCCAGGAGATAACCCTGCTAATCTTGTTATTCCTGATTTAGATATAGCAGAGAAGGAACCGGGGAACAAAGTTTCCAAGCCCTTACATACTTGGGAAGATTTTAAACAATGGAACTGTGGAAGGGATCCCTGTATTTTTAAGACTAATCTAGAATAATATTCAAAACATGCTTGTTGTCTTAAGCCTAGAGGCGATAAGAATCCTTTTGTGAAATAGGCTTATGTCCAGAATTTTTATTTCAATAAAATGCATCTTTTTAAGCAAATATTTTTTTCATTATTTACATTTCATACTGTACATTCTTTTGTTTTTTTAGAATATTCTTTCATTCTTTATTCATGACCATACCATACAAAGAATCATCCTTAGAATCATTTATTTTTTGGATTTTTTGCCTTTGTACCTAGGGACCCAGATATCAACGACATGAGCGACGTTGTTACTGATTCCTTTTTTGAATGAAATATGGGTCTAAGGGATCTCAGGAATTTGAAGATGATAGAGATTGTAACATATCTTCTGATTTATTAAGAATGGTATAACATGGTGAAAAACAGATCCTACCTTACATAGGGTCAGTGGACATTGCGAGCCTAAGAAATGGGTGAAGATCGAAGCCCAGCTCACCACAGAAATAAGGCGAGACATTATTGAGTTATTTTCAAGAATTCAAAGATGATTTTGCACGATCATATCAAGAAACGCCTGGGAAAATCTTAAAAGAAGTCCATAAGGGTGTTTAAAGAACATGATAATGGTTCTACAATAGCCAGGCTAATCATAAGGTTCGGGTACTATTGGTCCACCATAAAAGGGAGATTACTACAGTTATGTCGTAAATGTCAAATGGAGAAAGACAAGACTCATGTGCCTCAGCTATTTCTTCACAGATTTTTTATATGTGGGGAATGGATATTGTGGAGCCGATCTCGTCAAAAGCTTCTAGTCGATATCGACTCATTGTCGTGGTCGTCGTCCACTTCACTAAGAGGGTGGAAGTAGCTTCATATGCCAATATTACAAAGTCGATAGTCATCAAATTCTCAAAAAAAAAGATCAGGTGCTGACAAAGAGTGCTAAAAAGGACAATTTCAAAAGTTTGCAAGTTTGTACAAAGATTAGACACTATATCACAATGCAGCAAAGGCAGTAAAAAAAGGGGGGGGAAATAAAAACAACAAAATAAGGATCATGGGAAAGATGACTGAGACTTGTAAATATTGACATAAAAAAGTTACCATTTACCTTCTGTCTTATTGAACGTCAGTTAGAACCTTCGTTGGGGCAACACATTTTTCATTGGAATAGAAACAGTTTAGCCAATTGAACCTAATCGAAGAAAAGGTTAAAAGTTATCCATCACGGTCGGATGGTACAAGCTTATGACAAAAGGTTTGCCCAAGAGAATTTCATGATGGGGACCTGGAATTAAGAAGGATTCTTGTTATACAAAAAGACTTCAGAGGAAAATAAATGCCAAAATTTGGAAAAACCTTATGTGGTGAAGAAGGCTTGTTCTGGAAGATCATTAACCTTGACCAAGATGTATGGCAAGGACATGCTCAGGCTGGTGAATTCAGATTTCATCTAAAAGGAGAGGCCAAGGTGAAAACCCGCAAAGGGCGCCTTGAGACCCTTAAAAAAAGAAAAGAAAAAAGAGGAGAGGCCAAGGCGAAAACCCGCAAAGGGCGCTTTGAGACCAAAAGGGTTTTGAGCCGAAAACCCGGAAAGGGCGGCTCAAATTTTGATCAAAAGTGGGGCATATAGTAGTCTTGCTACGCTTGAACTAACAATGAGGAAGTATGTTACATCTTGGGGCATCGACGAAGTACTCCGGATCCCCTAAACACATATTGAGCTTGAAATGGTCTTCAAGAAGTTTGAACAGAGAAGCTCAGGCTGCGATATCTGGGGCACCTAGTTTCCCATCTTACCCATTCTGAATTTGTTATCTTTAACTATTTTATTCGTTTCAAAATACACTACCAATAAATTTCCTTCTAGATTGCATTTATTATCTTTGCTTAACTTATTTGTTCCGAGCTATGCTCCTAATTTCCTTCTTGTCCATTGTTATGATCTTTTTCAAGCATTTTGCATTAAAATAAAGATTAGTGGACTAATAATACTTTATAAAAGGGGTTTCGCATATTACTCTAGAAACTTCTAAATGATACAAGAACTTGAAATATGACTATTGTTTAAAACTCACCAAGTTTAAAGAATGAAAGTATTGGTGGAGGAAGAGTCTAAACTGAGACTATCTCTCCAGATTTTTGTCAAAGAAAGGTGATTGAACAAAATGACAAGATATTGCAATCTTGATGAAAAATGGGCAATGCTAACTCAAGTGTAAAAGGGGAATCATTCTCTAAAAATGATATTCTGCATCCATGCAGATATCATGCATACACATTTGGTTAGGTCACCTTGGGAGTGATCAGTTGATTGAACAAGTTACAAATCCTATACCCTTAAGTTGCAGTGGGATGGGGTGAATTTGATACAGATCCTATAGCCATAAGTAGCAGTAGGATGTTTTAAAGATGGTACAAATTTTATGTCTCCAGGGTACAGTGGAAGGGGCGCTGAAGTTACAGTGGGGCAAACCGGTTGAGCAAAATACGATTGTTTCTTCACGTTTTCGGTCAAAATACCACCCAAGCAAGAGGATAGGATATTACGTCAAGTGATACAACCTGGAAGAACAACGAGCAATGACAACCCTAAGCATTTAAAAGGGGATCATTCTTAGGAAATTCTGCATCCATGCAAAACACATTTAGTTAGGACCATTTGATTCATTCTGATCATTGCATCCTAATCATTGTACATGACATTCTGCATCCATGCAAATGTCATCTATAATACATTTAGTTAGGAGCATTATAGCATCCTAATCATTTGGTATAAACATAAGCATATAAAATTGAGTCTACAGAGGATGGTGTAGCAACATCGGTAAATTCACAGATCTTATCTCCCTAAGTGGTAGCGGAGCAGATCAAATTTGGCGAATTTTATCTCCATGTATCGGCAATAGAGCAGATTCAAGCCACCAACATTATCTCCCTGAGGTAGTAAGGGAGCAAGTTGAAGATTGTAGTCACATCTTCCTGAGGTAGCAAGGAAGCAGACTGAAGATTGTAGATATTATCTCCCTAAGCGGTAGCGGAGCAGATCAAATTTGGCGAATCTTATCTTCCTGATGTAGCAAGGGAGCAAATTTTAGCCACTAGCCTTATCTTCCTGATGTAGCAAGGGAGCAGGCTGAAGATTATAGTCTTATCTTCCTGATGTAGCAAGGGAACAGTCTAAAAATTGTAGATCTTGTCTCCTCGAGATAGCAGTGGGGCAGATCAAAGATGGCGAATCTTATCTTCCTGATGTAGCAAGGGAGCAGATTTTAGCCACTAGCCTTATCTTCCTGATGTAGCAAGGGAGCAGACTAAAAATTGTAGATCTTGTCTCTGGGGCAGATCGAATTTGGTGAATCTTATCTTCCTGATGTAGCAAGGGAGCAAATTTTAGCCACTAGCCTTATCTTCCCGATGTAGCAAGGGAGCGGTGAAGATTATAGTCTTATCTTCCGATGTAGCAAGGAGCGGACTAAAAATTGTAGATCTTGTCTCCTCGAGATAGTAGTGGGGGCGATCGAAGATGGCGAATCTTATCTTCCCGATGTAGCAAGGGAGCGATTTTAGCCACTAGCCTCATCTTCCGATGTAGCAAGGAGCGGTGAAGATTATAGTCTTATCTTCCCGATGTAGCAAGGAGCGGACTAAAAATTGTAGATCTTGTCTTCACGAGATTGCGGTGAAGCGGATCGAAGATACTAATCTGGCATCCCCGAGTTTGCAAAGTGGAGCGATTAAAAATAGCGATCGGCCTCCGAGATTGCGATGAAGCAGATCGAAGATACTAATCTGGCATCCCTGAGTTTGCAGTTGAGCAGATTAAAAATAGCAGATCTTGTCTCCCTGAGTTTGCAGTGGAGCAACAGATTTGGCATTCCTGAAGTTGTAGGAAGCAGATCGAAAAATAACAGATCTTGTCTCCCTGAGTTTGTAGGGGAGCAGATTGAAGACAGCAGATTTGGCATTCCTAAAGTTGCAGGAAGCAGATCGAAGACACTTTCAGCCTTGTCTCCCTAAAGTTGCAGCGGAGTAGACTGAAGACAACAGATCTCATCTTCCTGAAGTTTCCGGAAGCAGATCAAAGACATCAGATCTTGTCTCCCTGAATTTGCAGTGGAGCGGATTGAAGATAGCAGATCTGGCATTCCTGAAGTTGCAGGAAGCAGATCGAAGACATCAGATCTTGTCTCTCTAAGTTTGCGTGGAGCGATTGAAGATAGCGATCGGCATTCCGGTTGCAAGAAGCGATCGAAGACATCGATCTTGTCTTCCTGAGTTTGCAGTGAAGCAGATCAAAAACATCAGTCTTGTCTCTCTGAGTTTGCAGTGGAGCAGACTAATAATAGCAGATCTGGCCTTCCTGAAGTTACAGTGAAGCAGATCGAAGACGCCAGTCTTGCCTCCCTGAGTTTGTAGCGGAGCAGGCTGAAGATAGCAGATCTGGCATTCCTGAAGTTGTAGGAAGCTGATCGAAGACAGCAGATTTTATCTTCCTGAAGTTGCAGGAAGCAGATCGAAGATACTAGCCTGCCTCCTTGAAGTTGTAGCGGAGCAGACTGAAGACAGCAGATCTTATCTTCCTGAAGTTGCAGGAAGCAGATCGAAGATACTAGTCTCGTCTCCTTGAGTTTGCAGTGGAGCAGACTAAAGATAGCGGATATTGCATTCTTGAAGTCGCAGTGAAGCAAATTGAAGCCGTCAAACATATAGTTCAATACATCTGAAGTTGCAGTTGGGTTAGAGACTACTTGAAGAAGATGAGGATCAAGAAGTTAAGGCTCGGCAAGACCGGGCAAAATTGGTCCTTTTATAGTCTTTGCTCCATTCTCGTTACACAACAATGAGCAAATAAGGGCAGCTGTAATAGGCCAATTTAGCCCGGGCCCATACAAAAAAAATAATAAACCCAAAATAATAAAACAAATTCCAAGTCCAGTCCAAAATATATCATTTGGTCCGATCGGAATGGCCCATTACTTGAAAAGATTGAAAGTCCATCTACAAGCTTCACGTATATGGGAACACAATCTTCAAGGATATGCAATCTTAGATATGATATGCAAATCTTAGATATGATATGCAATCCTAGAAGATACGGTATGTAATCTTAGAAGATATGATATGCAATCTTAGATATGAATTGCAAATCTTAGATATGATGCGCAATCTTAGAAGATATGGTATGTAATCTTAGAAGATATGATTTTGTAATCTTAGAAATTTAATTTGTAGATACCTTTTAATCTTAGCCGTTGATGTAATTGATCTGTACCGTTGGATTTGGGGAGGCTTAACTATAAATAGAGGCCTCTCCCTTCATTGTAAAGCACACTTGAGTTTTGGGGAAACAATAATAATTCTTGAGAGCATTTACTCAAATTTCTCTCCCTCTTGCGTTCTTATTTTTTATGGTTTGTTCTTATTTTATTCTTCATTCATCTTCGTTTTTTCAACCTTTTTTTATTTATCCATTTAATTGTTTAATTATTAATTATTCTTTTTATATGTTACTTATTTAAACTTACTTCTTATATAATATTTATTTTAAAATTCATTTATATATTACTATTTCATATTTTTTTTTATTTTTTTTTTTGGATTTATTTCAAACTTTTACATATATTACCTACTTTAAAATTTTTATACATGAATTTGTTTTTAAATTGTTTTTTATTGTCAATTTCAAAATCATTTTCTTTCACATTATTTGTTTTAACATTGTCCATTATTATTTGAAAGCTTGGTACATTTTGTTTTTTTTTTATTTGTTTTTTAGATTTGTTATTTTTTTAAAAAAAATTCATTAATCTTTATTTATTAATGTGACCAAATATACCTTTATATTTCAAAATCCATGATTTTTTTTAAATTAAAAAATAGGGCAATATTTGATATTGGGAGTTTTGAGAAAATCGTGCCCTAACTTACTGGGTTTCGATTTTTCTCATTAAGTCCAAATGATTGAGTACCCTTTTTGAAATTAAAACATATGAATTTTTAAATAAAAAAAAACCTATTCTCGAGAATATAAAATATTGTGTCCTAACTCACTAGATGCAACGTTTTGTCATCTCGAGGCGAGGATTTCTAAAAAGCAAAGGATATTCAGTGTTTCGAAAATTCAAAAGATCGTGCTCTAACTTACTGGGTTTCGATTTTTCTCATTAAGTCCAAATGATTGAGTACCGTTTTTGAAATTAAAACATATGAATTTTTAAATAAAAAAACCTATTCTCGGGAATTTAAGATGTTGTGTCCTAACTCACTGGATGCGACGTTTTGTCATCTCGAGACAAGGATTTCTAAAAAGCAATGGATATTCGGTGTTTGGAAAATTCGAAAGATCGTACTCTAACTTACTGAGTTTCGATTTTTCTTTTAAAATCCAAATAATTGAATGTCCATTTAAAATTAAAGGACATAAGTTTTAAAAATCAAAAGGATCATGTTTTAAAATCTTTTCAAAATTTTGACATTAGGACATTAATTAATCAATTAGGTACCAATTTTTAGGCGTTATGAGGGTGTTAATCCTTCCTCATGCGTAACCGACTCCCGAGCTCGTTTTCTCGAATTTTGTAGACCAAAATCATTATTTTAATAAATCAAAATGTTTTATTAAAATGATTAATCTCAAGGTGGCTCGATCACACCTCGAAAAAAGATTGGTGGCGACTCCATTTTCGTTTTTAAAGTCGACCCCCGTTTTTCAAATTAAAAATGGTTTCGACAGCGACGTTTTGGCAACCGGTGTATAGGTCCAAAACGGCGTCGTATTAACCCTTATATAAATGAAAAAAATCAGAAGAAAAAAAAAAGAAACTTCCTCTCACTTTTTCCAAAAAAATCTGGAAATGCTCTCAAACCCTCTCTCGTTCTCTCTTTCTCTGGCCATCGAGCCACCATCCATCCGCCATGGCCGCCGGCGACGGTGGCCACCGCATACGGCGACCGGAGTTCACCAAAAACTCCTACCTTAAACGCTCCGATCTTTAGAACCCGGATCTGAGGGCGGTTTTCCTCAAAACTCGACTCAAAAGAAGAAAAAAGATGAAATTCGTAGGAAACTCTTCGGTTTCTCCGCCGTCTCACCGAAGAAAACCGTCCATCATCGGGGACGGTGTCCTTCTCCACTTCTCCACTCGTGGCGGTGGGATCCGAAACGATTCGGTAAGATTTTTTTTTTATTTTATGTTTATTCCTTTTTTTAATATAAAAAAAATAAACAACAGATGAAAATGAAGCAAATCCTTTTGCAATTTTTGTTTCCTACTTTTTTGATTGCTTTCTTTTTTTCAAATGTTACAATCCATGGCCTTTATAGCCAATATTACATTGTTTATTATTTCTCTTTGCTACTGTTTCTGCTGCTATTCTTTTGCTTTTCTGTCTTCTTCCTTTATCCTTTTTTGCAGGCATTGGTGAGGTCAACGGAGGTGGTGGCAGAGGAGCAGTGGTGGCAGACCTCGGGGCGCGAGCACGCTGACAAGGGGGGTGCGGCACGAAGAGGGGCTAGGGTTTCTGGAAATGAGTTTAGGTTGTTGGGTCATTTGGCCTTTAGGGTTTTTTTAATTTTGGGTTGTTTGGGCCTTGTAAATTTGGGCTTGGCATGTAATTGGACTGTGAGCTGTTTATTTTTATTTTTATTTTGGGTTTTATTTATTTAGTTTTGGGCCCGGGCAAAAATGGGTCATTACAATATTCGTTTAATTTTTTGGTTGATAATGAAAGATTAAATGAAAATTTATATTATTAAGTTTATATTATATTGTTTTTATATTTTAATTTGTATGGAGTGATAGTTAAAGTTTTTTTTTAAATATCTATTTAATCTAGATTTAAATTTCGTGTTACTCCATCCTATATTATTGATATTGTATATTATTTCTCTCATTTGGGTAGTTAACTTTTCTTGTTCAAAAGTGGTATCGAAATTATGATCCTGTTATAATAATCACACCAACCGTTTGCTTGGTTAAAAATATATTTTAGTTGAATCTTAAGTTGTGGTCTATTGATCGGGTATTCACCTTACCCAAAACTAGTTTAGGTTTATTTTAAATTTAAATTTAAAAAATTAATTGTATATTTTATAATTAAATTTAAAAGATAAATTTAAAACTTTTTATTTTCTATTTATTTTGTTTATTTTTTTCTCCCTCTTTTTCCTTTTTTGTTATTTCTCAATTATTTTAGATTTTCTCAACAACTAAACATATTTCTTCCTTTCTTAAAATAGAGTCATGGATAAAAAAAACTCTTAAATCTATTTATTTATTTTTGGTACATAAAACCTTAAAAAAATCGGGTTAAGAAATCATTTAAAAAAAAACAATTCAAAATATCAAACTTAAAGTAATATCGTTAAACCTAAATTAATTTAAAACATAATTTAAGAAAAAGAAGAAGATTTCATAAGAACAAAAAAAAAAAGAAGACGATGATGATATTCATGATGAAGATTGAATCGTGGAGTGGAGAGGAAAAGAATAGAAAGAAGAAGACAAAAAAGGAATGAGTTTTTATTTTTAATCTATTTAATTTAGGCTTAATACATCATTTAGTATCCGAGTTTGATACTTTTTTTTTAATGTGGTATTTATATATTTTTTAAAATGATAATTCGAATTCAGGTTATTTTTGAAAAATGTAAATACTTAATGAATAGGTCACAACTTGGGATTTGGTATTTGTATTTTTTTATTATCCAATCCGGTACATGTATTTCATAAAAATTATACATTTTGATACTCAAATGTAACAATATTAACTTTTTAGTGTTAAATTCAGATTTTAAGATTTACTTGAGGAAAGTCAATTGCTAATATTGTTAGGTTAGAATTTTCATGATTTTTTCATATAATAAATTAGTATTAATTTTGAATTTATTTAATTTTGTGTTTAATTTGTTAGATACAGACTAATAGCTATGATTTGTTTTCAAGTTTTATGATTGATTTGTTGAAAATTAATTGCTAATATTTTTAGTAACTGTGAATGTTCATCAAATAAATCATAAAACTCGAATTAAATACTAAAAAGTTAATATTATTACTTTCAAGTACCAAAATATATGATTTTTGCCAAGTACTGAAACCACATTGGACCTAAAGAAAAGCATAAGTACTACATTACAAAAAAGTGTCAAACTCAAATACGAATTGATGTATTAAACCTTTCATTCAAATAAAAATTATTTTTAAACTTTTTATTTCATAAATTATGAATTCCACATGCTAAATTTCATGACAAGTTTTGATTGATTGATAGATTTAAAAAAAAAACAAAAAACAAAACAAAACAAAAATAACATTTATATTTTCATTTAATCCTTAGAAAGGGCTAAAAGAAGTCACTTGAAAGACTCCACAATAGCAAATCACAAACAATCTAATTTAGAGATCAACTGTGTAGTCAGTAGACACATCTAGGGGTGAGTGTTCGATCGAATCGAGTCGAGTAAAAAAATTCGAACTGACGAGTCTTATTTTATCATCCTAATTTGATTTGAAAATTTTCCGAATCGAGTCAAATAAAATGAAATTCAAGTCGAGTTGAATCGAATCGAATCGAATGAAATTATTCGAGTTAAATTAAAAAATTAAACATGTCAAATTAAAATTCTGTTTCAATACAATAAATTTTATATTAGAACACATAAATTTGAAATAATATATATTTAAAAACTGTCAAAGTTGTATATACCTTAATTAATGAGATAATGGCTTTATTCTCTTCCCTATTTACCGTTTATATGTATATACCTTAATTAATTTTATGATTAAACTTAATTAATTATGTTCAGTTAGTTAATTAAAGGTCACTATATATTATAAATTATATTTATAATGATAAGTGATTTTATCATGACTTCCCACTAATTCAAGAAGTAATAATGGTTAAATAACCATTAGGTCATTTGCTTATTTGTTAATCAAGTTTTCATATGTTGAGTATGACTCTTATTTCAATTAAATTTGAGAAATAATCTTTCAGTTAAACTCTATTTATTTATTTCAATCAAACTCTGATTAGTGGAGACTATTTTATTATTATTTGACCTATGAATTTAGCCTATAAATAGGCTCTTTTACAATCTTAGGAAATACACCCATTAGAGATTAGAAATCATAACACATTTAGAGATTTTTGTGTTTACATTTTGAGGATTCTTTGTTTTCGGGCTTTCGGGGTTTAGTTTTTATCTCCATCTTTTGTACTCTTCGCTCTTTTGTCATTATAGTAAAATTATCTTTGCTCGTGGTTTTTTTATCCTCTTTGGAGGGGTTTTTTCACGTTAAATTTGTGTGCTCAATTTCTCAATTTATTCCGTTATTTTTTTTTACTTGTTGCTTAATTGAGTCGATCCCAACAAGTGGTATTAGAGCTAGTTCAATTTTTATAGATCAGTCCGTTCAGATATGGCAGCAACAAGGTTTGAAATTGAGAAGTTCTATGGTAACACAAATTTCAATCTGTGGCAAGTTCGGATGATGGCAATTCTAGTTCAAACCGGCTTTAAAAAAAGGTTGTTATCGGGAAAAAGCGTGAGAAACTAAATCAAACAGAATGGGAAGAGCTTGATGAAAAGGCCTTGTCTGCAATCCAGTTGTGCCTCGCGAATACGGTATTGCAGGAGGTATTGATGGAGAAGACCTCATCCGCCTTGTGGAAAATGTTAGAAACTCTTTATGCAACTAAATCTCTGGCTAACCGTTTAGTGTTGAAACAACATCTATTTACGTTTCGCATGAACGAAGGTGAGCTTCTTAGAGATCACATCAGCCAATTCATTACTCTTTTAAATGATTTAAAGAACATTGAGGTTCATATTGACGATGAATATCAGGCTATGCTATTATTGTGCTCTTTACCCCCTTCATACAAGTCTTTCAGGGAGACCCTGATTTATGGCAGAGACAAACTCTCGTTCAAAGATGTGAAGGGTCATTTGTTGAGTAGAGACAAACTTGACAATGAGTTTGGTTTGGATAGCAAGGCAGATAGGCAAGCTTCCGTTTTGATAGCATCAAAGAAATGAGACAAAAGGTGTCGCTATTATAAAAAGTTAGGTCACGTCAAAGCAGATTGTTATAAACTGCGAAATAAAAGAGCTACTGAAAGTAACGAGGAAGATGTAGCTGGTGCTAATTTGGCCAATGAAAGCGGTGATGATTTCTTATTAGTGTCAATGAGCGATAACTCCAAGCTCACGTCAGAGTGGATCCTAGATTCGAGATGTTCTTTCCACATGTGTCCCAATAGAGAATGGTTCTCCACATACAATTTGATTGAAAGTGGAGTTGTACGCATGGGAAACGATTCATCTAGTAAGGTAATTGGTAGCGGTACTGTTAAAATTAGGATACACGATGGGACAATTAGGACACTCTCAGATGTTAGGTATGTACCTGATTTACGAAAGAATCTCATTTCCTTGAGTATTTTAGACTTGAAAGGATGCAGAATCAACATCGATTCGAGCGACATTAAAGTATCTCGTGGAGCTCTCATTTTGTTAAAAGGTAAAAGAACCGACAATCTTTATATTCTGGAAGGTTCTTCAGTGACCGGTGAAATCGGACGTCCCTCGTCCATTACGGAGTCGAAGTCAACTCGTTTAGAGCAGAGGCAACTTGGTCATAGAAGGGAAAAAGGTATGATCGTTTCGTTGAAGAGAGGTTCTCTTTTAGATGCAGGTTTTGAAAAGTTAGGGCACTGTATTCGTGAAAATTAAACTCGGGTTAGTTTTAATTTGCTAGTGTACAAGTCGAAGGCTAGAAGTCTTCTAGTTTCTAAGTACAGATTCGACTCAATTAATTCCCTGCATAGTTCAAGATAGGCCCATGGCGGGCTTTGGCAAAGATGGCATTGTAGAAATATGAGTCAAGGTGGAGTTTTGTTGAGTATGACTCCTATTCCAGTCAAATTTGAGAAATAATCTTTCAGTTAAACTCTATTTATTTGTTATTTGACCTATGAATTTAGCCTATAAATAGGCTCTTTTACAAGCTTAGAAAATACACCCATTAGAGATTAGAACTCATAACACATTTAGAGAATTTTGTGTTTACGTTTTGAGGGTTCTTTGTTTTCGGGGTTTAATTTTTATCTCCATCTTTTGTACTCTTCGTTCTTTGCCATTATAGTAAAATTATCTTTGCCCGTGATTTTTTATCCTCTTTGGAGGGGGTTTTCCACGCTAAATTTGTGTGTTCAATTTCTCATTTTATTCCGCTATTTTTTTTACTTGTTGCTTAATTGGGTTGATCCCAACATCATACATTTTTTAAATTAAAATTTAATAGTATTATAGTTTTAAAATTTAGTCCTTGTACTATAATTAATTATTCCCTTAATTTAATAATTTGATAATTCTATAATATACTTTTGTACTAAATACATAAATCTTCTGTTCATAATTTTACTGACTAAATTTAAGGAATTCAGTTTTGAAACTGTATTTTTTTTTACACTGACTAAAATCGAATCGTTACAACTAGAACCAATGCAAAACTAACTATATTTTTCACATTACAAGCAAAATGGGATACACAAACAAAGAACCTAGAAGACACCACAATAACATATGACAAACAATCAAACTTACATACGAATCATATCACCAACAACCACAACTTAAAATGATGAAGAAAACAACTTCAAATGATCTACACTCCCAAATAATTTAATGATATAAGGATTGTAACACCCCAAACCCGGCCTAGACATTATGGCTGAATCCGGAAGTGTCACATGGTAGGGGTTTTGAAAATGGAGTTGTCTCATCAGAACATTTACGTTTTTACTTGAAAACACCATTTAATTAGTCCATTTGCCAAAACTTATTACAGCGGGAGCCTTAAAATAGTTGTATCTTGAAAATGCAATCGTGTTTTGGAAAAACCTTTGTTTGCGTATAAAATTGTAATTTTTAGAGAAAAACATTTTGCTTAAGCATGCATTAACAACGTATCAATCCAAAACCAACAGTTATAAAACCATAAAGTCCAGAGAGCCCCAGAAATTACAAACTCTCAAAAATAATCCAAAAATCATAAATAAACCATAAATAATTAAGTTTTAATAGTTTACGATCGAGTGGTCACCGCTGAGTCTCTGCCGCACCGATCCACCTGAGCCTGTGGATTACCTGACAAACAGACAAACAGAAGTGAGTTTACATAAACTCAGTGTGTAACCCAACAGAATTAAGCATGCAGTCAAACAGCATCATATACACAATCAGAAACAGATACAGACTCAGTTTCATATTCAGATTCAGATATCAGATATAGTTTCAGATAGAAAATATGTCAAATCCTACCCCCATCCTCTACACACCAACTCCGATCATCCCATCACACCATGTGGGGTTAAAAACACTCAACCATACCTACACACCACATCGTGCCATTTAGACACATATCAGATAACATGCAGCCAAGCTACCAGATACAGAATTATCAGATACAGTATAACAGATTAAACATGATCAACATGCTTAAATACAGATAACAGTACAGACAGGCATACATTTAATACACTACTCAGATCAGTCTATCAGGATGTCTTAGCATACAAATTAGGCTTTAGATAGCCCTTACTAACCTTACATGTAACAGCCCGTTTTTAGTCAAATCGGAACAGTGGCTTTGGGACCACAAATCTGAGGTCAAAATAATTATTTTATTATTATTTTAATGTCTACAGTATGATAATATGATTGTGTGAAATTTTCGTTGAGAAACTTTATCGTTTGATTGATCAATTTGATAAAAATGACTAAATCACGTAAAGTGTAAAGTGGAGTTCTATTAGCTAAAGGCATCTAATAGCTATGGAGTCTTAAATTATAGGTCCATATGTTGTAATTAGACCATTTGAAACATGAGTGGACATATATGGACATATTATTAAGTATATTAATGTTTTATTACTAAGGTTAAATAAGTAAAATGTTAATAATCATAAAATAAATAAAACAAAACCATTTTATTCATCTTTCATCATCCTCATCAACCAAAATTTGAAGAAAAGAAAATCCAAAAGCTAGGTTTTCTATTCGGCCAAGCTTCTTAGCTCAATTATCAAGAAAAGCGAAACTCGGATCTAGATCGAGGGAAAAATAAAGTTCTCGACTAATCGACCAGTTTAGCTGTTTTTACATTCGAGGTAAGTTCGTATGTAATAAGCATTGTTGTAATTATGTTTTAAATACTTTGATATTGTATGAACTGTGAATACGATACTATGGACATGTTCGACAATGATTTGACGACGATTCGGCATTGGAAATCCCGGTTGAACCTTAGGAATAGATTTGGATACTAGTGACATGTCATTAGGGGATTATTGTGATTATGTGATCCGGTGCTTTGGTCTGTGCACCTCCCTGGTGGTGGCTGAGTATACCGGCATGTGTTGCGGTTACTTGACAGCTTGTGTGAGCAACACCGTGTAGCTATGTCTTGACCCACAGCTTGTGTGAGCAGGCCCGTTGATAGCTCGAGAGTGAGCATTTATGTGATATGTGATTGAGATAGCTTCGGCTATATATATGGCACTTCGGGTGCGAGTTTCCCATGTATCCGATAGTATTCCAAATGGTTCAACAGGGAAATGAAAGACGTGGTTGAGTATGATATTGATACGAGATGGTACAGGTATGTACATAAACCGTATAAACTTTAAATCAAAGAAATTATGAAGTGCACATATAAGCATATGATTAAACATGTGAAAGGTTTGTTAGTTAACATGAATTACATGTTGATATGTTCAAATTGATGATTTGTGTATTTATGATTAGTTTAAGTTTATTTCATACAAGCTTACTAAGCTATAAAGCTTACTTTGTTTATTTTTCTATGTTTTATAGTGATTTCAAAGCTAGCTCGGATTCGGGGATCGTCAGAGACTACGTCACACTATCCTACTATCACTTGTTACTTTTGAACTCTGGTATTTTGGTATATGGCATGTATAGGGACTTTGGTCAATTTGGTTATGTATTAGTAATGAATTTAGCCATTTGAATTGGCTTGTAAATGTATATGTTTAGGTTTGTATATATATATATAGCCATGAGTGATGGCTTATTTTGGGTTATTTTGGTATGTTTGAATCATGTATATATATGTGTCTATGTTTTGTGAAATGTGTTGGATGATGGTTGTGTGATGCTTTATGATAATAGGTATTATGAGTATCAAATGGTTGATTTGTGGTTATTGGTTTGCTTGTGAAATTAGGCTAAATGATGCATATTTGGAAGTGTATAATGAATTGAATTGTATATGTGATTTTGGTCTAAATGGTATGGTATATTTTGTGACTTGTGTGTATTGAGAAAAGTGCTATAGATTATGCATGAATTAAGCTTGAATTGGTTGGTTATAATGTCATATTATGCTATGTTTTGGTGCCATTTGGGTTGATCACCACAGCAAAATAGGGCTTTAGCGGCGTTTTTAGTGGCATTTTAACAAAAAACGCAACAAATATTATAAATTAGCGGCGTTTGTATTAGAACGCCGCAAAAAACTGAGAAATAGCAGCGTTTTTAGGTAAAACGCCGCAAAAAATGAGCAATAACGACGTTTTTTCTTAAACGCCGCTAATAATCTGAGCAATAGCGGCAGTTTTATACAAACGCCGCTAAAAACCTGAGCAATAGCGGCGCTTTTATACAAACACCGCTAAAAACCTGAGAAATAGCGGTGCTTTTATACAAACACCGCTAAAAACCTGAGCAATAGCGGCGCTTTTATACAAATGCCGCTAAAAACCTGAGCAATAGCGGCGCTTTTTCACAAACGCCGCTAAAAGTTTTTCATATTGCTTTGAATTATATTTTGTTTTGATACATTCACTTATAAGCAATGAGAAAGTTTCATTTTAGTTACTTAATTATGAAAAGTTACAAATTGCTAACTAAACAATTTAGAAGTTTTCATTTAAGTTACAAATTAAGCTATTAAAAATGAACTAGGGCTTAATGTTTGGTATGTTAATTTTATGGTTTAGGGTTTGTTATTTTGGTGTATGGATTTAGTGTTTTAAAGTTTGTTGTTTGGGTTTATTGTATAGTGTTTAATATCTTAGTGTTTACCGGTATTAAGGTTTAAATGTTAGTGGTTAGGGGTTAAGGTTTAGGGTTAGGGGTTTAGGGGGAAATGGTTAATGGGTTAGGGTTCTGGGTTTAGAGTTTATGGTTTATGAGTGTATGAGTTTAGGTTTAGGGTTTTGGGGGGAAATGGTTAATGTGTTAGGTTTCTGAGTTTAGGGTTTATTGTTTATGAAACATCCCAAACCCGGCCCACGAGCCTTGACTGGATCTGGTATGTTCCTTGAAGAAAACTAGTTCACATTTCCTTTATTACCTTTGAAAAACTGTGGGTTTCGAAGAAAGTTTGTTTGTGGGTTGGGCTAGTGTTGAAAACCAATTTATCTTATATTGAAATCCATTTATTTAAGGTGACAAAACATGTAGGGTTTATTTTAAATTTAATTAACTTAATCTTTAATAAATAAAATTTAATAACATAATAAATAAAAACAGAAATAAAAGAGTTCACTATGGCCTTATTACATCAAATAAAATCCCTAATAATTTAAAGTGCTTAAAAGTTAATAGTCCATAAAACAAAATATAAACTTCAAAGTGAGCATGGCCACCACAAGTTCTCATAGTCTCGGTCCATCACTTGTTCATCACACGAAACATGTTCCCACAAGCAGGGTGAGTCAAAGCAGACTCAATGTGTACACAAACACTAAATCAAAATAGAATCGGGCATACAAACGTTACGCATTCATATCATAGCATACAAATTATGATGCATTCCCAAACCCAAACCTAATAAGCCATCCGCTACACTCCCCGTACCAACTTTTGTACACAGTGGGGACTACTAAGTCGACCCTCCTTCCGCTACACTCCATATCACGGTCTTAGGTCACCGCATTCGTGGTCTTAGGTCACCACATTCAGATATCGCGGTCTTAGGTTACCGCGTTCGTGGTCTTAGGTCACCACATTCAGATATCGCGGTCTTAGGTCACCGCGTTCGTGGTCTTAGGTCACCACATTCACTTCCCCTTTTCAATAACCCATATGCCCTATATAATAATATGCATAAATATGCGAGTTCACATTCTTATTCTTATTCTCATGTTACAATTAACATAGTTCATAATCCTAGTGGGAGTAGGAAACGTACCTTAGCCACTTTCATATTCTTAATATCACATATATTAATTATACATAGCCACAAAACATATTATGAAGTAGTGTGGGGTACACACCTGATTTGCTTAACAATTTCCTTGAAATCCCGAAATGTGATCTACCGCTTAGATCCTTAATCCCTACATTTGATTAATCACTTACTAATTTAATAAAAAGCCATTCGGCCATAAATCCAAATCCTAGTAGGATTAGTATACTTAAAATTACCTTGTGCCGATTGGATTAAAAATCAAATCCGAAAACTTCTTTGAGTTCCTTCTTGAAATCGGCTAGCCACCAAAACTCCTAACTAGTTAGTTTTGGCTTTTAAAACATATGAGAAATAGATCTAGAATACCAAACATGGCCTTAGCCGATTGTATTTAGGCGATTACCTTGCGATTTCCAAATCTCGAAAGTATCCCTTGGTTATGGAGATGTCGAAACCTATAGGATATCTGTTAGATCCACTTCTAACATTTAAATCACCTTTTCATAGCCCTTGGCCGAATATGTACTTACCTTGGTTGGCTAGATCTCGAACTATCTCCCTTAAAAGTCGACACTAGCAAAGATCCTGAAATCTCTCCTTAATATTTCGGTCAAAGAATACAATAAGAATTAGCCTTTGAGATTTCGACAAGTCCTTAAAGGAAAGAACAGAAATCAAACTTTGATCTTACCTTTATTTGAAGAAGACGATTGCACCTTTGTTCGAAACCCTTCAAAGATTCGGCTATGAATACTTGGAAGCTAGATGGCTATGGTTCAACTGAATTGAAAAGAGAGGATTTGCTCTTAGGGAGAATCGGCAATGGTGGATTTAGGAGAAGAGGATTTCGGCAGCAAACATAAAGAGAAAGAAGAGAGTTTGCTAGGGATTTTAGTGAGAGACTTAGTTGGGAAGAAAAGAAAATAGGTAGAATGGCCTCTCTTTTCCCTAAATGCCGAAATTACTAGGCCTAGTATCCCTTACTTGGCCATCACTCCTCTTATCTTTATCTCTTTATTTAAAATTAATAAGAATAATCCTCTAATTATCTCTTTGAAAATAATCAAAATAAATCACCATTTATCCACCCCTTAGCCAGAAATTTAAAGAGAATAAGACTCTTTTCCAAATGCCTTGGTGCCGTCCAACTCTCTGCTTCTGGAAGCAAAATAAAACTTCTTTTATTTGCTTCCCTTGTGACTCGAACTCAGGCCCAACACCCTTGCATGTGGCGCCATTTTCAGAGGCCCTAAGTGGCATCTTTGAGCCACTTTTCCAAGCCTGCTTTTTGTGTCAAATTTCACATACTTTTTCTCTTAAGGCCACCTTGCCTTAATTTCCTCTTTTAAACTTTAAAACTCGACATTTCTAAGTCATTTCTAAGTTTCCAAAAATTTTCGTTTGGCTATTTAAACTTGACATTTCCTTACATTTCCAAGTTTCCAAAAATTTTCGTTTTCCTCTTTAAACTTGACATTTCCTTTCATTTCCAAGTTTCTAGAAATGTTCGCTTTCCTCTTTTGAATCATTTCTAAATCATTTCCTTACATTTCCTAGTTTCCAGAAATGTTCGCTTTCCTCTTTTGAATCATTTCTAAATCATTTCCTTACATTTCCTAGTTTCCAAAAATATTCAGAATACATTCATAACACATAAGACATGTCATTTCGCACCATTAAACTGAAAATGCATAGGCCCTTTTCAGGATGTTACAGTTTAAGTTTAGGGTTTTAGAGTTTAGGGTTTAGGGTGTTAGCTATATGTCGACCCAAAATCCCAAAACTGAAATCCCTCAAATCAATTTCCCCTAATCCAAATCCCCAAAATCCTTAAATCCCATAACCCCGAAGCTGTTAGATCCGACCATCGTTCACCGATCCTTCATTCTATTGTGAAACTATCTTCCCATAACCCCGAATGGTATATGTATCCATTACCCCAATGATTATTTCTTTAAAATAGGTTCAAATTTTAATCCTTAATTGATATATTAAATAATATATTATATATAATTGAAAAATAGATAATATGAATTTTAATATTAAAATTATCACTATATAGTTTGGGGTTTGGGGGTATGTGTGTTTTACTTTAGGGTTTTGAGTTTGGATTTGGGGTTATGTAATGGAGTTTGGAGTTAAGTTTTTTAATTTATATATTAAATAATTTATTATATAATCGTAAAAAGAGATATTATGAAATTTTTTATATAAAAAAATATCATTAAAGTTTTTTAAACCTTTTTTACTTCATATTTTGGAATTTTTAGTTTTTGTTTTCTTACATAAAAAAATTATACAAAACTTATGGCATGCATGTATCTAATTATTTTAAATTAATATTACTCGAATTAATTTTGAAAAATTATTTATTTAAAATTGATATGAATTATATTATAATTAATTAAATATAAAATTGTAGTAAAAGTCAAGCACTCTTTCATCCTCTGCTTATTATTTAACTAGATTAATTAAAGTTAATGTTTGTAGATTCTATCAATTTAATCTTAATTTTAAAAATTCAACAAAATTAACCCTTAACTTTATACATTACTGTTAATTTGATCTTTATTCTTAAAAACGTAAAAAATAAAAAACCTAAAAACTTAGAAAAATATATCTATATATATTTGAATGTTTAATTTTATAAAATATATACAAAACTATAAAATATTTATAAAAAATAAAAAATAATAATGAGTTAGGAATAGTGGCGTTTTTAATAAAACGCCAGTAATATATGGGAAACTTGGGCGACGCGCGTTTGAAGCTTATGCTCGATGGCGTTTTGTCTAAAACGCTTGAGAAAATGATGCGTTTTATTTGTTTATAGTGGCGTTTTTCATAAAACGCAGCAAAAGCTTGTGTTTTTCTTGGCGTTTTAAGTAAAAACGCCGCTAATATATATTAATTTGTTTACAAAAGCGCGCCGTTATTATTCGCTTAGTTTTTATAGGAGTTTACAAAAGCGACTTCGTTTTGTCATTTGATTTTAGTGGCGTTTTATATAAAAACGCCGCAAAAAGCTGTGTTTTATTGGCGTTTTAAGTAGAAACGCCGCGAATATATTAACCGTTTACAAAACGGCGCCGTTTTTCTGCTTAGTTTTTAGAGGCGTTTATAAAAACAACTTCGTTTTATCATTTGATTTTAGTGGAGTTTTATATAGAAACGCCGCAAAAGCTTGTGTTTTACTGGCGTTTTTAGTAAAAGCGCCGCGAATATATTATTTGTTTACAAAGCGGCGCCGTTATTCTCGCTTAGTTTTTATAGGAGTTCTAGCGACCGTTTTGTCATTTGATTTTAGTGGCGTTTTATATAAAAACGCCGCAAAGGCTTGTGTTTAAAACGCCGCGAATATATTAGCTTGTTTACAAAGCGGCGCGTTATTCTTCTTAGTTTTTAGAGGCGTTTACAAAAAGCGACTTCGTTTTGTCATTTGATTTTAGTGGCGTTTTATAAAAACGCGCGCAAGTGGATTCGATTTTATTTCAAGACGCGTCGCGTTTTGTTCCATCCGCTATACCCCTAAACTTAAACCCGAAAGAATAGAAATTTACCCAAACAAAATCTCTCCCCAAATCCCTTTCCCCTAATCCCTAAAAAATTTCCCCAAATCAGAAACGAACATCCTTCTCCCGCTAAAGTCTCCGAGCCGAGGACTTGCTGCATTGTCGTCTCCTCTCTTTGCATCATCATCCTTTGTCGCTCTCCGCCGCCACAAACAATCGGTAAACTTCAATACTTGTATTTCTAGTTGATTTTGAACTTCGAAATTAACTGTTGATGCTTGTGTAAAAGAAATGTCCTCTGATTATTTGTTGTTTTAATTTCTATTCCTGAATACTTTGTTTATTCAGGTTATTTATTTAAGTAGGCTTCACCTGTTGAAAAAGGTTTTTTATTTAAGAAAACGTTAGGTTAGAATTATTTATGTATCAGGTTATTTGTTTAAATTTGAAGTCTAATTATGTTGGAAAGAGTTTGAATGAAAATATTAAACTTAAAATATGAGTTTTAGAAGAAAAAAAATCCATTTTAAATATGAGCTTAGAAAGGTTTGAGTATTTAAAGTCTAAGTCTGGCTCGTTTTTAATATTGTAATATATTATTTATGTATCATTGTTGGTCAATATTAATTAGTATTGGTGCATATAAATTTGTTTTCTTAAAGAACTTTCAAAAAATATATTCATTAAATTAATTATAATTTACTGTATTTTTAATAACTTAATTAATTATACTTGCTTTGACATATATTTGTATTTACTTGTGAATGTACTCTGGTTTTTTATACGAGATGAAGTAATTTGATTGCTTTTTTATAGTTGAAATGTTTTTTTTTTTTTTGTAAGTTATGCTTACTTTATTTTACATATTTGTCATCCAGTTTTCTGCCTTCAAATCTCTGTTGTCTGCAATCCAGTTTTCTTGTCTTCAATCCATATTGTCTCAGGTAAGAAAGTTGTTACGTTGAATATGGATAATCTCTTTAATATTGTAATATATTATTTATGTATCATTGTTGGTCGATATTAATTAGTATTGGTGCATATAAATTTGTTTTCTTAAAGAACTTTCAAAAATATATTGTCTCAGGTAAGAAAGTTGTTACGTTGAATATGGATAATCTCTGTTATCTGTATGGGATAATTGAGTTTGACTTATTTATGTTATCCGGATTTAAGTGTGAGAGTTAGAAATTTATGTTATTCATTACTGGATTCAAGAAAAACTTCAAAATTAAATTAATCGTCTCATTCTCATTGAAATTAATTAACAAAATAATAATAAATTTACAAATTCATTTTCACCTTCTAAAAACCTTAAAATTAAATTAATCAGCTAATTCTCATTGAGATTTCATGTCTTCCTGTTTGATATTTTCATAGCAGGAAGAAGCGCTTTTATGATCTTGTATTTTTGTTTGTCTTGCATGTAATTTTTCTTATTTACGATCATTTATGTTCTCTTGCTGAGAAAATTAAAGCGTGGACTAGAGAATAAATGGAAGACAAAAGAATAATAGCAAAATTTTAAAATTCTCATATTTATAAGTATATCATTTCTCAACACTGAATTTCATATCAGCAATTAAATTAATTTTTTAATTCTAATTAAATTTGGTTTTCACTAAGAAAAATCTGGGTGTATAAATTTATGGTTTAAATGTATTCACTTTCTAAAATATCTAAATTCTTATCATTTCCACCAATATATGAATAGGATTATCATAATCTTCAAACTTGTAGACATATCTACTAAAATTTAGCACCAGTTATGGTGGCTTTGGTGAATATACTTTTAAAAGATTTATTAGATGTAAGTTATGTTGAAGGTGGAAAAACCGACAACAAAAGCCTGTTGATTCCTTGCTTTTTTATTCAAAACTCAACTTTAGTTTTTAATTACTCTGACAATATATATTGATACACATGATTTCTACTTTCACATTTATATGCTTTTAAAATATAATAAGACTATAGCGAAGACCAAATGAAATTGTAAGATTATTTTCTTAGAAAACAGAAATTTCAA
Source organism: Gossypium sturtianum (assembly GCA_025698515.1). Classification (NCBI taxonomy): domain Eukaryota; kingdom Viridiplantae; phylum Streptophyta; class Magnoliopsida; order Malvales; family Malvaceae; genus Gossypium; species Gossypium sturtianum. Next base: position 45,828,121 of record CM046952.1, read on the forward strand.
TGTTGGCGGTCGCCACATAATCATTTCATCAAATTATTTAACTTACATAATACATAATACATAACTTACATAACTTACATAGCTTTCATCAAATTATTTAACTTACATAATACATAATACATAACTTACATAATACATAACTTACATAGCTTACATAATACATAACTTACATATTACTTGTATAGATAAAAAAAAAGATTCAAAGTATATAGGCTGGAAACCTGACGGGTTGCCTTATATCTCACTGTTAGATATAATGGATTCTCCCTAGGTGTAACGATGCCACGTATGATGAATCTTAAAGAATACATAACTTACTTAATTTTAAGATCAAATTTCATAACTTACATAATTTTAAGATCAAACTTCATAACTTACATAATTTACATAACTTACATAGTACTCAGTTATATATATGATCATATCATTACTTACATAAATTATAAATTAACAATTTAGCCATGTAATTTATTGTCAACTTTAGACTTCAACAACTACGAAATGGATAGGACTTGGATGAATTTGTCAAGGGTAAGCAACAACTATCGAAATGGAGTAGAAACTTTTCTGAATTTCGCATTTCAAAATGCAAGCCAAGAAAATATGATTCTTTGCCCGTGTAAGAAGTGTTGCAATATCAATTGGCATTATCGTGAAGTTGTCTACGAACATCTAGTTGTTGATGGCTTTGTCCGGGGGTACAAAAAATGGATTTTTCATGGAGAGTGTACATCTAGTGGAGCATCTTCACACCGATGAATCAGGTTATCCTCATAGTGCTTACAATCGAATGTTAGAGATGATAAAATGGAAGGCATGTTGCGGGATGCTTTTAATATGCTTGTGATGATGGTTTGGGTCATTTCCACCTGACTTGGGTGCAACCGATGATTATAATTTTGGTGGAAATACTTTCACCGAAGGGGGAAGAAGTGAACCTGATGAACAGCGAAATGAAGAAGCAGCGAGGTTATACACATTACTTGGTGAAATGAATGAAGAACTGTATGAGGGATCAAAATTTTCCAAACTGTCTTTCTCAGATTCGTCTTTTTCACATGAAATGTTTGGGAGGATGGACCGGAAACTCGTTGACAATCTTTGTTAGAGTTTCGCAAGAAATGTTCCGTTTGCGAAAATCCTCGTCTTCCAAAGACATGAAGAAACGAAAAAGGATTTGGGCCTTGGCTACAACAAAATTCATAGTTGCCCAAATGACTGCATGTTGTATTGGGGCGACCGGATATGTAACACCCCAAGCCCGGCCTATGCGTTAAGACCAGACTTGGCATGCTACACAATTCGAACTTACATCTAGTCATCAATGCTTTTAATGAAAACAATTCTTCAAAACGATTTTGAAAATGGAATTTATCATAAATCAAGATTTATTTGAAAACCATGATTTTAAAACATCAGAATTTACAATTTGATTTTCAGAGAAATAATTGGTTGAAATCTTGGATTTATAAAAAGAGTTTTCACGAAATATTTTGGATTAAGTGATATTTAAGAAAAACCCCTTTTTATACGCAAGTTTAAGAAATCATTTATAAAATTTAGACAGCCCCATTTAAGTAACTAAAACATATTAAAAATCCATCTACGAATAAAAATCCATAAAAATAATACCAGAGGCCTTATTACATCGCAATTGAAATAGTACTTAAATAAAAATATTTAAAAGAAGTTCAAGTTTATAAAAAACCCATCATTCGTAGTATGGCCTCCTCACAAAGTCATCCCCAGCCCAAGTCTCCATCAATAATCATTACCTGAGAAGGATAAGAAAAATAGGGTGAGTTACTTAGAACTCAATGTGTAACCCACTTACCGTGTCCACTGGGCCAAATCCATTTAAGCATTAAATTGGGCTTGAGCCCATTTACAAAAATACAATATATAAATCAAATATAAAAAAAATGCATGTGATATGCAATTCCCAACCAAGCCTAATTTCCATCCGCTACACACCACCCGTACCAACCATCACACCTGTGGGGATCAAGTCAACCCACCCCGCCAACACACCAATCACGGGCATTAAGCCAATTAAAATATTTGTGGCGAGCCACCGAACTAGATTGTGACAGAGTCACAGAACTAGAGGCATTAAGCCAATTAAAATATTTGTGGCAGAGCCACCGAACTAGATTGTGACAGAGTCACCGAACTAGAGGCATTAAGCCAATTAAAATATTTATGGCGAGCCACCGAACTAGATTTTGGCAACAGCCTTTCTTTCTCTTCAATTATCCCAACCCATGCATGCATCATGTATATATATATAATGCATAACAATATATTCATAAGGTAAATTTCAACAAAAGCCCATATTACAAGTTATCAACTTGGCCCATTAGTCAAAATAACAATTTAACCCATTTAACGATCTAGCAATTTTGGCCCTTATATCGATCTAGCGGTCTTGGCCCATATATCGATCTAGCAATTTTGGCCCATATATCGATATAGCAATTTTGGCCCATATATACACATGAGGCCCTTTTCACAATTTTCTCACTTGGCCAATTTATCAAAAATAATTCATATGGCCCAAAATATCACTTTTTAACAATATAGCCTATTAAGGGCAAAATCGTAATTTTCACAACTTTAATACCGTTTTCATGCTTTCACACCAAAAGTGCTAATAAATCGTATTTTCAAATTTTACCGACTTTACGATTTTATTCAAATACTTACGGCATAGTATAACCCATGAGATAAGTGTGAATATATACACATGAGGCCGGTGAGTACTATACTTTCCCGCTCGTCGATACCTAAATATTTATCACGCTTGATTAGAACATTAATATTTAATATAAAACTATTCTAATGATAAACGATCTAGATCTTTACCCTCGGAATCTCGAACAACAGCTATTTGTGATTTCTTCTCGATCGATAGTTCATAACCCGATGAAGAACCACGAACAGTCAAAGGCTCAGGAGTACGAATGACTTCAAACAATTGATTTTCGTCGGATGAGGGTCCACAACCCGGTGGAAAATCTAGGATTGCTGAAATAGTCCTTCGTTTGAATTTAGGGGGAATAGCGGATCCACCCCTCTTTCGAACACTATTAACAACCCTTTTCGACCCTATCTTAAAATCCCGAGTGATTTCCAAAGGATTCCTATATAAAAACTTTCGGTTATAACAATCCCAATGATAGTCATTGATAAAAACAAGAGTGATCAAGAATCCTTGAAGAGTTCCTTCTTACCTTGCTAGATATGATCCGAACTTGAATAACTTCAAGATGACTTTGACGAGATGGTGATTCGGCCCTCCACTATTTCACTAAAATATAACGAAAGGGAACGTTTAATAGAATGGACTATTATCGATTTAAAGGCTCTTCCTAGGCCATCCTATAGATTCGGTCAAGGTGACCAAATAACAAAAGAAATCAAAGAAAATGATTCTTACCGATGATCCAAAGTTTGAATAGAAGAAAATGATTGAGAATAAATGTTATGAGGAATGGAAGATTCGGCTATGATTAATGGATAGGGAAAATAATTTCGGCTATGGGGATGGTCACAAGCATTCGGCCATGGAAGGAAAATGAAGGAAGAATGTGTTTGAATGATAAGTAAAATGGAGAAGAAAAGAGAATAGGGAGAAGAGAAAAGAGAGGAGTTTATGGAACAAATATGTATTCGGCAATGGGAAAAAGAAGAAAAAAGAAATGGCTTTTTGTGTTGATAATTTCGGCACTAGGAGAGAAATACAAGATGAAGCACTTGAGGGTTTTTGCAAAAATGACCAAAAGAATCAAAGCAAAGATTGTTTTCTCCTAACACAAGCACATTCGGCCAAGAGAGGAAAAGATGAGAGGAAGAAATGTTTTTGGGAGAGCAAAATGACCAAATGAAAATTCTATCAAGCTACCAAACTTTACCCAAAACTTACCATCAAAATTCGGCTCCCCCCTTTAGTCCACAAAGCCGCCCAAGTTCATGGACAAAAAGGCCATTCAAATGTTTCCAAAACATAGCCCTTAAGATATGCCTTGTGTTCCCCTTCATTCCATAAGTATAGGATTTCCTTTCCCCAAGTTCAAGCTTATCTTATCCAATAGTCACCTTGCCATAAAAGAAATAGTCCAACCTTACCATAAATAAGGCTTGACCGACACATGTAATCTAGGTGCAAAAATAAAAGTCACCTAAATGCTATCCATGGGATTCGAACCTCTCCCCTCAAGCAACACTCATGGCGCCAACTCCACCTTGCTACTAGCTCAACTTATGCTAGTTTTTGACACTTAATTACCTTAAGCATCAGGGTCACTTGATCCACTTCAATAAAGTACTCATTTCTAAAATTTATTCTAATTCTGAATAAATCCCGAGCCTTCTCAAGACTATAATAAGCACATAAATTTAATCATTCACAAGCTAAGCACCAAAAACATGCAACATATCGATACTCATATTTTTTTAGGATGTTACAATTCTACCCTCCTAAAAAAATTTCGTCCTCGAAATTTACCTGGTTAAAAGATATGAGGATATTATTACCGAATTGCGTCCTCAGGATCCCACGTAGCTTCTTCCGCTCCGTGATTATGCCATAGAACCTTAACCAACGGCACAGTCTTCTTTCTTAGAACCTTAACATCGCGGTCTAAGATTTTCACTAGTTCCTCTTCGAAAGACAAATCTGGCCTTAACTCCACTTCTTCTACCGGTACTATGTGAGACGGATCCGATCTATATCGCCTCAGCATAGAAACATGGAAAACACTATGAATCTGACTCAACTCCGGAGGTAATTCAAGCTGATAGGCCACTGGTCCTACACGCTTCAACACACGGTACGGTCCAATGAACCTAGGGCTCAACTTGCCCTTCCTTCCAACTCTGAAAATCTTCTTCCAATGTGAGACTTTCAGAAAGACCTGATCTCCCACCGCAAACTCAATATCTTTACGCTTCAGATCTGCATACGACTTTTGTCTATCCGAAGCTTCCTTTAACTGCGCTCGAATCACCTTTACCTTTTCTTCCGTCTCAGATATCAATTCAGGACCCAACAACTGTCGTTCCCCCAATTCAGTCCAACAAGTAGGGGTACGACACCTACGACCGTATAACGCTTCATAGGGCGCCATTTGGATACTGGATTGGTAATCGTTATTATCTGCGAACTCGATAACGATAGAAAATCCTCCCAACTACTCTCAAGTCGATCACACAACCTCGTAACATGTCTTCCAAAATCTGAATTACTCTTTCTGACTGGCCATCTAACTGAGGATGAAAAGCCGTACTGAAGTTTAACTTTGTTCCCAAAGCCTCATGTAAAGCTTTCCAAAATCGTGATGTAAACCTAAGGTCCCTGTCCGATATGATAGACATCGGTACCCCATGCAACCTCACTATCTCGGATACATACAGCTTTAGCCAACTTTTGCGAGAAATCTGCATTTAACCGGTAGAAAATGAGCAGTCTTCGTCAATCGATCTGCTACCACCCAAACAGAATCTTTCTTAGTAGGTGTTAAGGGTAACCCACTAACAAAATCCATCGTTATCCGCTCTCATTTCCATAGAGGAATCTTTACCGGTTGCAATAAACCCGATGGTAATTGATGTTCCGCCTTCACTTGTTGACAAGTCAAACACTTTCCCACAAAATCAGTAACCTCCCGCTTTAATCTTGGCCACCAATACTGCTCACGGAGATCCCGATACATCTTATTTCCTCCGGGGTACATAGCATAAGGGCTACTATGCGCCTCCCGTAGAATCATTTGTCTCAAATGAATCCATAGGCATACAAACTCTTCCACGAAAAACACAAAGACGCCATCCTTGTTCATTTCAAAGTCTCCTATTATACCACTTTCAACTTGTTGCAATAAAGGACCCAACTTTTCATCTGATAATTGCTTTTCCTTGATTTGCTCCAACCACAGAGGCTTCACCTGAAGTTCCACTAGCAGACTGCCATCCTCATACAAACTAAGATGAGCAAACATTGCTCTCAACTCCGATACAACCTTACGACTCAACGCGTCTGCCACAACGTTAGCCTTTCCAGGATGGTACTCGATTGAGAAGTCATAATCCTTTAACAACTCCACCCATCTCCGTTGTCTCAAGTTCAACTCCTTTTGGGTAATGAGGTACTTAAGACTCTTATGGTCCGTATAAATGATTGACTTCTCACCGTAGAGATCGTGCCTCTAAATCTTTAAAGCAAACACCACCGCAGCTAACTCCAAGTCATGAGTAGGATAGTTAACTTCGTGCGGCCTTAACTGACGAGAAGCATAAGCCACCACTTTTCCACTTTGCATCGTACACATCCTAAACCGTGTGTGACGATCACAATAAACTATAAACTCTTTTTCACCTCGAGTTGAATCAAGATCTTGGCGCTCAGTCAAAATCTTCTTGATTTTCGAAACTTTCTTGTTATTTATCGGTCCACACATACGGTACTCCCTTTTCGCAATAGCTTAGTTAGGGTGCAAAGCAATCAACGAAAACCCCTCAACAAAGCGTCTATAGTAAACCAACCAAACCCAAGAAACTCGGATCTCACCACCGACTTCGCTTGGTTTCCAATCCAATACCGCCTCAACCTTCCGAGGATCAACTCTTATTCCTCTGGTGACACCACATGACCCAAGAAAGTCACTTCCTTCAACCAAAATTCGCATTTACTGAATTTGGCATAAAGTTGCTTATCTCGCAAAATTTGCAACACAATGCGCAAATGTGAGTCATGCTCTTCTTCATTCCTCGAATATACCAAGATATCATCTATGAACACCACTACGAACCGGTCTAGATAAGGTTGAAAGACTCGATTCATCATGTCCATAAATGCAGCTGGTGCATTGGTCAAACCAAACGGCATAACCAAAAACTCATAATGTCCATAACGAGTTCAGAATGCCGTCTTATGAATATCTGCCTCTTTCACCTTGAGTTGATGATAACCCGATCTTAAATCAATCTTGGAGAAAACTGAAGCTCCTCTCAATTGATCAAATAGGTCGTCGATTCTCGGCAATGGATACCTATTCTTGATCGTCAATTTATTCAACTGCCTATAATCAATGCACATACGCATCGACCCATCCTTCTTCTTGACGAACAATACCGGTGCTCCCCACGGAGACACACTCGGTCGGATAAATCCCCGATCTAACAATTCTTGAATTTGGGCTTTAAGCTCCGCTAACTCCTTCGGCGCCATTCTATAAGGAGCAATGGACATCAGAGCCGTTCCGGGCAAAAGCTCAATGCCAAACTCTACTTCCCGATCTGGAGGTAAACTAGGAAGTTCTTCGGGAAAGACATCTGAAAATTCTTTCACCGTTCTCACACCTTCCACCGATAGTTCCTTGACATCTAAAGCACTAATGAAGGCTAGAAATGCTCCATACCCTTTCCGCACCAACTTTTCTTCCTTCAAAGCAGATACCACATTTGCCAAAAAGCTCCTTCGCTCGCCTATCATTACTACCTCCTCATCATCCACGGTCCTTATTGACATTCGCTTTTCGGCACAATCCAATTGTGCCCGGTGCTTCACCAACCAATCCATGCCCAAAATAAGATCAAACTCGCCGAAAGGCAATTCCATCAAGTCCGCCAAAAATATTTCTCTTTGAATTTCCAAGGGCACGTCTCTAAACAATTTATTCATAATTACAGACTGTCCTAAAGGACTAATTACTGTCATCTCCCTATCGGTAATCTCAGATCTAATATTCAGGTTTCCAGATATGGCACTAGCAACATACGAGTGGGTAGACTTGATATCTATCAAAGCAGTAACAGGTACATCAAAGATGAAGAACATACCAGTTATCACATCAGGTGCATCGCCATCTTCCCGACGCCTAACCGCATAGACCAACCCCGGTTGTCTTGCCTCCGCGTTACCTCTGAAGCCATTACCTCGACCCGGTGTAACTGGACCACGTCCGTTACCATTACCACCGCGACCCGATCTACGACCTCTTGGTGGCTGCTGAGTGCCTCTAGCTGGCTGAGCATCAGGGTTACGAGCTTCCTGATTCGTATCAGACCGTCGAGGGCAATTCTTATACTGATGATCCTTGGAACCACATTTATAGCAAGCACCGTTTTCCTCCAAAGATTCCCGGGGTGTCGCTTCCCACGAAAGCCTGAGCCTCGACTTTGATTGGTAACCACGGGCGCTCTAGCTTGAGCTGGCTCATCATTTTGACGCCTCTTCTGAAACCTTTTAGCAGAACCTGAATACTTAAAATCCCTCTTGCCTCTGACTCTTTCCCGGTTCTGGCGTTCTGAGTTCTTAGCCTCTTCAGCTATCTTGGCTTTCTCCACAAGCGAGGCAAAAGTCCTTACTTGTTGTGGGGCTATCAATACCAGCAACTCATCATTCAGCTCATCTTCAAAGCGTACACAACGCTCATAATCAGTCGGCACTATTGTGCGAGCATATCGGCTCAAACGAAGAAATTCTGCCTCGTAAGCTGCCACCGTCTTATTTCCTTGAACCAAATTTAGGAATTCCTTCCTCCGGGCATCTACATAACTTGTCCCGACATACTTCCCTTGAAAAGTAGCTTTGAAGAAATCCCAAGTAACCAATGCAGCCTCGGTGCCTTCTCGAACAGTAAGCCACCATTGATACGCCTCGTCTCTTAACAAGGACACAGCTCCTCTTAGCTTCTACGCGGCGGTGCACTCCAAATCATCCATAATCCGCTCTACAGCCTCAAGCCAATATTCCGCAATATTCGGAGCTACACCGAAGACTCCTCTAAAAACCTCGACACCACTTGATTTAAGTCGCTCCGAAATTGATCCACGAACTGCTGAACCAGTTTTAGTCCCAGCAACCCTCTCTAGGACTCGCAACATTGCTTGAGTCAAAGCATTGTCCTCTCTCGTATGGTCATGTGATCCAGTCTCACTCCCGGGTGATGCAGGTGCATCCATTTTCGGCATATGACCCGGCGCTTCAGTTGCACCCCTAGCACCTCGTCCTCTACCACGGCCACGTCTACCACGTCCACGACCACGGCCACGTCTACCACGTCCACGACCACGTCCTCTAGTGCTCATAATGACTAATTCGATTTAATCTGATTACAAGTTTTATGAATCAGAATACTATTTCAGTGTTTATTAACGATATTTTATTAAATATAAGAGGTAAAGTTATTTTCGCAATCACGTCCTATAGTCCCAATCTCTACCATTTTCAACACCTAAAACTAGAAGTTCTAGAGTGTTCCTATGTTCATATCACAATAATAAACATTTAATATACAAATACTTACTTGGCTTGGTGCCGGATGCTCGTGGTGCCATACTACCTTTAAAACATCAATTCTATATATTCAAAATAGTTTTAAACAAAAGTTATTGTTGAACCCAAACCACAGCCGAGTTTTGAAACTGGCTCTGATACCATAAAATGTAACACCCCAAGCCCGGCCTATGCGTTAAGACCAAACTTGGCATGCTACACAATTCGGACTTACATCTAGTCATCAATGCTTTTAATGAAAACAATTCTTCAAAACGATTTTGAAAATGGAATTTATCATAAATCGAGATTTATTTGAAAACCATGATTTTAAAACATCAGAATTTACAATTTGATTTTCAGAGAAATAATTGGTTGAAGTCTTAGATTTATAAAAAGAGTTTTCACGAAATATTTTGGATTAAGTGATATTTAAGAAAAACCCCTTTTTATACGCAAGTTTAAGAAATCATTTATAAAATTTAAACATGACCCCATTTAAGTAACTAAAACATATTAAAAATCCATCTACGAATAAAAATCCATAAAAATAATAATGAGGCCTTATTACATTGCAATTGAAATAGTACTTAAATAAAAATATTTAAAAGAAGTTCAAGTTTATAAAAACCCATCATTCGTAGTATGGCCTCCTCACAAAGTCATCCCCACCCAAGTCTCCATCAATAATCACACCGAGAAGGGTAAGAAAAAGCAGGTGAGTTACTTAGAACTCAATGTGTAACCCACTTACCGTGTCCTTTGGGCCAAATCCATTTAAGCATTAAATTGGGCTTGAGCCCATTTACAAAAATACAATATATAAATCAAATATAAAAAAAATGCATGTGATATGCAATTCCCAACCAAGCCTAATTTCTATCCGCTACACACCACCCATACCAACCATCACACCTGTGGGGATCAAGTCAACCCACCCCGCCAACACACCAATCACAGGCATTAAGCCATTTAAAATATTTGTGGCAGAGCCACCGAACTAGATTATGACAAAGTCACCGAACTAGAGGCATTAAGCCAATTAAAATATTTGTGGCAGAGCCACCGAACTAGATTGTGACAGAGTCACCGAACTAGAGGCATTAAGCCAATTAAAATATTTGTGGTAGAGCCACCGAACTACATTTTGGCAACAGGCCTTTCTTCTCATCGTCAATTATCCCAACCCATGCGGTCATGTATATATATATAATGCATAACAATATATTCATAAGGTAAATTTCAACAAAAAGCCCATATTACAAGTTATCAACTTGGCCCATTAGTCAAAATAACAATTTAACCCATTTAACAATCTAGTTATTTTGGCCCTTATATCGATCTAGCAGTCTTGGCCCATATATCGATCTAGCAATTTTGGCCCATATATCGGTCTAGCAATTTTGGCCCATATATACACATGAGGCCCTTTTCACAATTTTCTCACTTGGCCAATTTATCAAAAATAATTCATATGTCCCAAAATATCACTTTTTAACAATATAGCCTATTAAGGGCAAATTCGTAATTTTCACAACTTTAATACCGTTTTCATGCTTTCACACCAAAAGTGCTAATAAACCATATTTTTAAATTTTACCGACTTTACGATTTTATTCAAATACTTACGGCATAGTATAACCCATGAGATAAGTGTGAAGTTACACACCTGATTACGGTGAGTACTATACTTTCCCGCTCGTCGATACCTAAATATTTATCACGCTTGATTAGAACATTAATATTTAATATAAAATTATTCTAATGATAAACAATCTAGATCTTACCCTCGGAATCTCGAACAATGACTATTTGTGATTTCTCCTCGATCGATAGTTCATAAACCGATAAAGAACCACGAGCAGTCAAAGGCTCAGAGTACGAATGACTTCAAACAATTGATTTTCACGGATGAGGTCCACAACCCGGTAGAAAATCTCGGATTGTTGAAACAGATCCTTCGTTTGAATTTAGGGGGAATAGCGGATCCACCCCTCTTTCGAACACTATTAACAACCCTTTTCGACCCTATCTTAAAATCCCGAGTGATTTCCAAAGGATTCCTATATAAAAACTTTGGGTTATAACAATCCCAATGGTAGTCATTGATAAAAACGAGAGTGATCAAGAATCCTTGAAGAGTTCCTTCTTACCTTGCTAGATATGATCCGAACTTGAATAACTTCAAGATGACTTTGACGAGATGGTGATTCGGCCCTCCACTATTTCACTAAAATATAACGAAAGGAAACGTTTAATAGAATGGACGATTATCGATTTAAAGGCTCTTCCTAGGCCATCCTATAGATTCGGTCAAGGTGACCAAATAACAAAAGAAATCAAAGAAAATGATTCTTACCGATGATCCAAAGTTTGAATAGAAGAAAATGATTGAGAATAAATGTTATGAGGAATGGAAGATTCGGCTATGATTTAATGGATAGGAAAATAATTTGGCTATGGGGATGGTCACAAGCATTCGGCCATGGAAGGAAAATGAAGGAAGAATGTGTTTGAATGATAAGTAAAATGGAGAAGAAAAGAGAATAGGAGAAGAGAAAAGAGAGGAGTTTAGGAACAAATATGTATTCGGCAATGGGAAAAAGAAGAAAAAGAAATGGCTTTTTGTGTTGATAATTTGGCACTAGGAGAGAAATACAATATGAAGCACTTGAGGGTATTTGCAAAAATGACCAAAAGAATCAAAGCAAAGATTGTTTTCTCCTAACACAAGCACATTCGGCCAAGAGAGGAAAAGATAAGAGGAAGAAATGTTTTTGGGAGAGCAAAATGACCAAATGAAAATTCTATCAAGCTACCAAACTTTACCCAAAACTTACCATCAAAATTCGGCTCCCCCCTTTAGTCCACAAAGCCGTCCAAGTTCATGGACAAAAAGGCCATTCAAATGTTTCCAAAACATAGCCCTTAAGATATGCCTTGTGTTCCCCTTCATTCCATAAGTATAGGATTTCCTTTCCCCAAGTTCAAGCTTATCTTATCCAATAGTCACCTTGCCATAAAAGAAATAGCCCAACCTTACCATAAATAAGGCTTGACCGACACATGTAATCTAGGTGCAAAAATAAAAGTCACCTAAATGCTATCCATGGGATTCGAACCTCTCCCCTCAAGCAACACTCATGGCGCCAACTCCACCTTGCTACTAGCTCAACTTATGCTAGTTTTTGACACTTAATTACCTTAAGCATCAGGGTCACTTGATCCACTTCAATAAAGTACTCATTTCTAAAATTTATTCTAATTCTGAATAAATCCCGAGCCTTTTCAAGACTATAATAAGCACATAAATTTAATCATTCACAAGCTAAGCACCAAAAACATGCAACATATCGATACTCATATTTTTTTAGGATGTTACAGGATAAACCAATAGTGCTGTCATGTATGCGGTCAATCCCGTTAGATTAATAGAAATACAGAGGATGGTAACGAGGATGAACACGATACACAGTCAAGGAAGTAGCCAGTTAAGATTTTACGGTATTTTTCGCTAATACCAAGGCTTCAAAGGCTTTTCATGTCGTCAAAGACAGCCGAGTCAATGACGTGGCACCATGATGGACGAACCGATGATGGATTGTTAAGGCATCCTGCAGATTCTTTAGCTTGGAAATCATTTGACTTTAAATTTCTAAGTTTTGCAAGCGATCCTCGGAGTGTGAGGCTGGGGCTAGCAGCTGATGGATTTAACCCTTACAAAACCATGAGCATTGCGTACAGTACTTGGCCTGTGGTGCTTGTTCCTTATAATTTGCCTCCATGGGTTTGCATGAAACAGTCATCCTTTATCTTGTCTATGATTATCCCCGGAGAGAAAGGGCCCGGGAATGATATTGACATATATTTGCAGCCACTTATTGAAGAGTTAAAACAATTATGGGCTGGTGTTGAGACATACGATGTGCTGAGAAAGGAGAACTTCAATTTACGTGCGACTTTGATGTGGACTATTAATGACTTCCCGGCGTACGCCAATTTATCTGGTTAGAGTACCAAGTGACGTTATGCTTGTCCTTGTTGTGCTGCGCAGACATGTTCGCAATGGTTATATAATGGGAAGAAGTTCTCTTACATGGGGCATCGTCGGTGGTTACCAGAAAATCATAGATTTAGATCTCAGAGTGCTCAGTTTGACGGTACTGAAGAGTTCCGAAAAGCTCTTTCACAGACCAGTGGATCCGAAATATTGTTCATGTTGAAAAATATAAATTTCATTTATGGGAAGATGAATCAACAGGCCAACACGCAAAGAAATAGAAGATCAATGGATGAATCTGATGATGAATCTGATGAAGAGGATGATCCTAATGAGGCGGACTTGTGGAAAAAAAGAAGTATTTTTTTTGAGTTGCCTTATTGGGAGCATCAGATTTTACGCCATAATCTTGATGTCATGCACATTGAGAAAAATGTCTGCGAGAACATCATTGGGACTATTTTGAATGTCGATGGAAAATCGAAAGACAATCTTTAGAGTCGACTTGATTTAGTCCACATGGGAATTCGGCGTGAACTTCATCCCTAAGCACTTTCGAATATGAAATATCGGTTGCCGCCTGCTATTTTTTCAATGTCGAAGACGGAGAAAGAAGTGTTTTGTATGGTGTTGAAGGATATAAAGGTCCCGGATGCGTATGCATCAAATATACCTCGATGTGTGAGTCTTAAAGATCAAAGACTATATGGCTTAAAATCGTATGACTATCACATCTTGATGCAAGACTTACTACCAGTTGCTATGCGGTGTTGTATGTCGAAAAAGGTGACGTCTTGTGTAATTGAACTGTCCAATATAATGAAAGGCATTTGTGGCAAAGTTTGGGATGTTCAAGAACTTGAGACACTACAAGAGCGAGCCGCATTGACTCTATGCAATCTGGAGAAGATCTTCCCGCCTTCCTTCTTCACAATTATGGTGCATTTGTTAATTCATCTCCCTCGTGAAGCAATACTTGGTGGACCCGTTTTCTATCGATGGATGTATCCAATTGAAAGGTCTTAATTTATTTGTAAATTATTCCTTCATTCACCTAAATACCTTTAGTTGTAACTTTTGATAATGTTCTATACCGTGTTTAGGTTCCTATTCAAATTGAAGTCTTACTGCCACAATAAACGTTATCCGAAAGGATCAATTGCCGAAGGCTACTTGGCAGAGGAATGTATGACTTTCTGTTCAAGGTATTTGGAAGATGTTGAAACAAGAATGAACAGACCAAGTAGAAATGCTGGACTCACAGATCATAACTTGGCTGAAACTTATTTATTTCAAAGTTTCGGAGAATCGATCGGGAAAGTCGAAATTGCAGAATTAGACGATAGATCGTGGGTCCAAGCACATCGATACGTTCTTTTTCATCACGATTCAATGGAACCATTACGGAAGTAAGTTCTAGAATTTGATAAATACTCATCAATTATAATTTGTTTGTCTTCTAACAAAGTAACCCTTTTTTTAACATAGTGAGTACAAACAAATTTTGAGAGCTCGTTCGCGGTCCCGAAGATTACATCGACGAGAAATCAATAAGTTGTTCACAGAATCATTTCATGAATGGTTAAGCCAAACAGTATGCAACTGAAGTTTTCATTGACAAGTAATAATGTTTTCGCATAACATTTATAATTACTCGATTTACTTTCGATTCAATAGGTTTGGAGTCGGAACGAAGTAAATGACGAAGTTAAATGGAACCGAATAGTGAAAAGATATAGTGCCTTCCTCATCAGCGGATACAGATTTCATACAAGGTATCGTGAGAGATTGAGGAGAACCCAAAATTGTAGAATTGTTGTTAACTCTTCAATTACGAGTTATTCTAGTGCTAGGGACAGTAATCCTGTCGAGGGGAATGTGGAGTATTACGGACTTCTTACTGACATAATTGAGTTGGATTATTATGGCAAATGGAAAGTTGTCTTATTTCGAGGTGATTGGGCTGATGTGAATACGGCTCGCGGAATTAAAAACGATCAATTTGGTTTTACAATGGTGAATTTCTCTCGATTGATTCACACCGGAGAATAATTGATAGACGAGCCGTATGTATTTTCTTCTCAAGTGAAGCAAGTATTTTACTCGAAAGATCCAACTGATGAGGGTTGGTACGTTGTACTCCGAAACACCCCTAGAGACTTGTTCGATATGGGCAATGGAAGTAGAGATGACATCGTCGAAATATCAGAAACTCTGCCTTTTCCAGAACAAAACTTAAATGAAAATATCCCTAGTACTAGTGCACAATTTCAATGGGTTCGTCAGGACGTGGACGAAGATATTTACGAATTATGATGTAGTAAGATTTTACGATTTTTTATTTATATGTAATATTATAATTTTAATCGTGGTCATTTTATATAATTATTTTAATTTTATATGTACCATTATTGTTGTTATTTGTTACTAAAATTTCAACTATTTTATGTGTATTGTAGGAAAAATGAGTAGAAGAAGATTACGAGATTTAAATATTGTACAGAATACTATAAATTCTGAAGAGGGCAATAGTGAACAGCAAACAATAGTTGGATCCTCTAATGTGCCTGACGTAGATGATGAGACTGCAGAATTACAAAGTAATGTTAAGTTTATTTTACATGCATGTCGACTTTTATTATTGATTCATTTTTCAATTTTAATATAACAATAATATATCATTGTTCAGCTGAGAGTGGTGGGACGCACAGAGGTCGCGGACGTACACTGCTTAAAGATTTGTACGAATTAAATTCCGTCGAGCGTGTGAAAGTAAGGAGAAACAGCCATGGCCAGCCTGTTGGCCCTGAAGCTCGACTTCTAGCAGGCTATTTGGGCATTATTGCACGAAATGCAAATATGTTGCCCATAAATTACGAGTCATGGCATCACATGCCTGATGCAAACAAAAATCAAGCTCTGGAGAACATTAAGGTAACAAAACGTGAATGTAATTTATAATACTTTGGTTGAAGTTTCATTTATATTTACTTTCTAAACTTATGTTTTTTTAGGAGAGGTTTGCTTTGGAGGTCTTCGATGACTATATAAAGAAGACATTGGGAAAAAAATGGAGAGACCACAAAAGTACATTGAAAAAAGAATATTTTAAGAAAGAAATAAGCCTCGAGGATAAATTGCGAAATGTCCCACCGGGAATGTTGAGGTATCAATGAAAAGATGCGGTTAGATTTTGGAACTCAAAGAAAGGAAAGGTTTTACCTAGTTCTAAACTCTTATAAATTTTTCGGTTTATAGTAAATATCTACGTAATAATAATTTCATTATGTAGGACCGTGAGCGTGTCGGAACGAAGCGTGAGCGAAACAAAAATTCACACACAGCGAGGGTCGAGAAGTTTTGCTTCTGTAGCTGAGGCCAAGGTATTATAATTTATTAATTCTGTCAAAAATTAATGACTTTATACTATTAAATTATATTTTTACTACAACACTGTAGGAAGTCTCCACCGGCCAAAAAGTTGGACGCGTTCAGCTTTTTGACATTACGTATAGAAAGAAGGATGGGTCTCTGATGACACCCGAAGCTGGAGAGATTATGGTATATTTACTTAATAAAATTTTGATTTATTAAAAATGGATTTATAATGTTTACTTATAATAGTTTAATTCTTTGTTAGTAGTTTTAAATTAATAATGTTAAGTTATGTTGCATTCTTTTTTATTGTGTATTTCATTTCTGACTTTTTGATTGATTTATTAGGAGAAACTAAAGGAGAAGAAGGCACAGTATGAAGCGGCTGCTTCGAGTGATAGTTCTGTTCATCTTGAGGATATTGATAACAGAATTATTACCGATGTTTTGGGTCCTGAAAGGTATGGTTGGAATTATTATGCTACATTTTTTGTTTTTTGGCTGGAATTATATGCTACATTTGCTGTTTTTTATTACTGCTGTTTTCGGTCCTCAAAGGTATGGTCGGGTCTGATTTCAAGGATCTGGTGTTACCCCGACCCAATATTTTGGGTCCGGCTTCCAGCAATACATGCCTTCCGGGAGTCAATCTCGAGCTGAAGTTGAGAGGTTAAAAGACCAAATATCTCAGATGCAAGCGAGCACCGTTCAACAAATTGCTGAGGTTGAAAGAAAATATGAACAACTTCGAGCGGATGTAGTAGCGAAGGAGGCAGCGGCGGCAGTGAGGGAGGCAGAGCAGGGCAAAAAATATGATGAGCTCCAGCTACAGCTTCAGCAGATGATGCAGATGTTTCAGCAGTCGCAGAAGCCGCCATCTTAGTCCCTTAGTCCCTTATTTTTAACATTGTTACATTTAACATTAATGTTACATTTAACATTGTTACATTTATTAATTTATATCATATATCTTTTATTAAATTTGAAATATCGTTTAGATTTAATGCTTTTGGTGATATTTAAATGTTATATTTGTTGTTTTGGGTTGAAATTATATGCAATCGCCATTGTTTTTGGTTGGTTTTAATGCAGGAAGGGTAGGATATTGGAGAAAATAAGCACTGCAAATCTGTGCAAATTAGCGGCGTTTGTAAGAAAAGCGCCGCTAAAAGTCTTGACTTTTAGCGGCGTTTGTGTGAAAAGCGCCACTAAAAGTCAAGACTATTAGCGGCGTTTGTGTGAAAAGCGCCGCTAAAAGTCAAGACTATTAGCGGCGTTTGTGTGAAAAGCGCCGTTAAAAGTCAAGACTTTTAGCGGCGTTTGTGTGGAAAGCGCCGCTAAAAGTCTGACTTTTAGCGGCGTTTCTGAGAAAAGCGCCCGGCGCTTTCATTAGCGGCATTTTTTGCGGCGCTTTGGAAAGCGCCGCAAATACTATTAGTGGCGCTTATAAGCGCCGCTAAAAGTCTATTTTGGTGTAGTGGATGTAGGTGTGCACAAGCTTGGGTGGCATATTGGCTTGGTAAATAGCCTATTTTTGTCCACACGGACAGAGACACAGGCGTGTGTCTCAGCCGTGCGTGATACACAGTCATGTACACGGCCGTGTGTCCCCTAGTGTTGAAATTAAAAACAAGTCAATATGCTCCACACGGCCTCACACACGGGCATGTGACCTGGCCGTGTGGCTTAAGTCAATATACCCTACAGGTTTGACACAACCTAGCACATGGCCTAGCACACGGGTGTGTATGGCTAATTGTAGGGCATACGGGCTAGCCATACAGGCGTGTGTGTTGACTGTGTGACCCAAGTCAGACAGTTACACGAGGTCGGACACGGGCTGAGACACGGCCATGTGCTTCCATTTCGAACGTCCACACAGCCTATGACACGGGCGTGTCTGTTGGTCGTGTGAGACACACGGCCGAGCCACACGGGCGTGTGCCCCCTATTTTTGAGAAAAATTTCTAAGTGTTCTAAGAATTTCCAAAGTTATCGGTTTAGTCCCGAACCACTCCCAATGCATGTTTAGAGCCTCGTAGGCTTATATTAGGAACGATATGAATGTGTTGATTGATATTTGAATGAAATTTGGAAATGTAGGAGTAAATGTATGTGTAATTGTGTTATAAGTCTAGTAATGCTCCAAAACCCTATTCCAGCATTGAATACGGGTGAGGGGTGTTACATTACAGTAGGCCCACAGTCGATCGGAGTGACCCGTGCGACCCTAGAGGAAATTTTAGAATTATGGACCCACATGCCCGTGTGGGTCCACACACCCGTGTGGCCCACATGGCCTAGCCCAAAATCTACACGCCTGTGTGACATGCCCGTGTGGGCCCACACGGCCACACTCGAGCCACCACACGGCCATGTGTTGCACATGGCCATGCACACGCCCGTGTAGCGTCGACAGATTCATTTTTTGGCTTTTGCAAAAGCCTTGTTTTCTACGTTTCGGGTACACACCTGGTAACTATTTGATGTGAAACCACTCCCGAGTCTTCCAAAACCTAAAAACAGAGTATCCAATACCCTTAGCAACCAAATTACGAGTCTAATATGGTTTAGCGAAAAGAGCAAAAGTCGACTCACCGCTAGCAAACAACCCCAACCTCAAATCAATCCGTAGCCGTTAAACTTCCAGCCTCACAACCTTCACCTAAACCAGATTACAACGATAAATCACCAATTAAAAGTTTCCCAAAACACCGTTAAAATACCAACACCAATTGAAAATGACAACATTCTACTTATCGAATCAAAAAGGAGAACCCGACAACCATAACAGCACGATCGAACAACGAGTTTACAAATCGAATCCAAGAAGAAACAGAGCAGAGATTTTGCAGAGAAGGAAAACAAAAGAAAAATGTCAGATATGGGGAGAACAAAAGAAATTCACGTCAAATTTCTCTTGGAGGAGAGAGAAAATTTGAAAAGAAGGAAAAATCCCTAAAATCTCTACAAATCCCTTATTTTACTCCCCTTTAATCCACTAACATCCAACTTCTCGGAATACAACTCCATCAAGACTCTAACAGGAGACCGAGCAAAAAGAGAAACATTCACGCTCGCGTAGAGATTCGAACACAAGACCTCCAACACACACTAACTCCCTTGCCACTTGAACTAGCAGGCCCATTCTGATATGAATTTACAAGTAATTTAATATAAGCCCACTGAACAAGATAGGGCTTGATTTTAAAAATAACCAAAATTGCTAAAGGTAGGGCTTTAACTTGGAACCTCTCACACACACCCAGAACACTTAACCACTGAAGCAGGTACACAGTTGTGTTAAATATTCACAGAAGCAGAATTAAATTATTTGGGGCATTACAAGGATGGCATCCCAAACAACCTCAATATAGCAAGAGTTACAATCATTTAATGATGGAACACTAATCTAGTAAAACTAGATAATGAAAACTCACAACATAAATTTTATTTAAAATGATAAATTTCTATAATTTATTATATACGTTTCAGTCATTCTAAGACAAAGATGAGCTAAGAAGGTTTAAGAAAACAACTTCTTGATAAAGACTTGTTAATTACCTATTGTGTGACAGTTGGAATATTATGGACATTCTTGTCTTGGTTTAAGTAGTTTGCTTTGGCTTGATACCTATTCTTTTGGGCTTGATTTCTCTGTATAACAATATGTCCTCCTTCAAGTCTGAGGTGAGTTATGAAGTGACTTGGTGAGGACCTATATTAGTCAAACACCAGGACATCAATTGCTTCAAGAGCTTTTCATGATGATACTTGTCACCATGTTTAGTCGTGATGAGGGTTTAGTAAAGGTTGAATGGGCTTGCATTTCTTGTAACTTGAGAAATATTGTTTATTTTTAGAGTATTGAATGGGTTATGTCGATAGGATCGAATTTAGAGTATTGAAATCATGCTATATGTTCCTAGGTCATTTAAAGTGCCTGAGGTATTCAAGAGAGGAGGTAATTGCAAACATATCCTCTAGGGTAATATGTCTTTCTGATATTTTAATTTGGACACATTACATTGAAGTTGGATGGTTCCTAGCTCGCTTGGTCTGTGTATCCAAAATTAATCAAATTATGAACGACTTTTTACAAGCATACGGTGACCAAGTTATAGTATAAAGTTTATAATGAGAACTTTTAGGAAGTATTTCCAAGGATCATACTTTAGAAAAAGTTAATTGTGGATTTAAGTCTTCGATTTATTACAATACTCTAAACTAATGAGTTAACTGCCAATCTAATTGGACTAAAGACTATTAACAAAATCAAATACATTGAATATAAGACTAACCTAATCATTTGAAAGACACTATCTCTAACAAATTGATCTACCTACTAGTTAATGAACAGAATGTTAATCGACTCCTTATGCAACTGTTAAACCTAGGCCCTATCAATCTCTCGATTTGACTCGAAATCTATGGTTGAACCTTAGAGCCACAACTTTCGCTTCTTAATCTTAGCATACACTAGGTTTCTCAACTCAATAGTGCTTAACAAAGTTGATTGATTCTGTTAAAATTGAACGTCGATAATGGCAATGTAGAAATATCGCAAAGAAAAAGAAAGAGAAATAGAACACACAGATTTTATGTAGAAACCCTTTCAGGAGAAAACCACGGGTAGAAGAGAAGAAAATTCACTAATGTCGAATTCAAATAATACAAGAGGAGTTTACCACTACGTCTATTTATATGTTCAAAAATATTATTCTAATCAATGTCTAATAGAAGCAATGCAGTAATATTGAAACACATTATTCTAATCAATAACAAATAGAGGAAATGTACTTCTAAACGGATTCTACTTATACAATATGTACCATACCGTAGGGGCACCCCCAGTCGCAACCATAGTCCAGTTTTATGCTTGATGGGGATCTGCGGCCTTCGCTCCCACAAATCCCATTATCTTGTCACTTGTATTTTATTTCTTTTAATAGAAATTTGGGTCACACAACTCTAACATATTCGATTAACTAGAGTCTGTCTCCATTTCTCCTAGTCTAGGATTTTGCCTGAGCTTGTGAATCTTAGATCTATCAATCAACACAAAAAAATTTAAAGTAATTCATCAAATCAACAGTTGATCCAATTTCACAATAGCTTATAGATCTCAAAATTAACCAATAAGAAACGTTACCCAATCATGGGAACAAAAGTTAAGGCAATTTCATTGAAACCAAACATTGCAGCACATATCGAACTAAGAAATTAAAGCAAAAGTTAGAAATGCTTAACCAAAAGTGTTGATTAGATCTAAAAAAAGCTCCAACTCTTCAAAAGACAAAGATTTCCATGTCTAAGCTCGAACTCTCCAGCATAATTGGGAATCCAATTCAAAATACACAAGAAAAATTAAAAAAAATCTAGATACAAACTAAAATTACGAAGTCTAACTGCAAGAACTAAAGTATATTATGAAAAATAAGCTTAATCCCTTTGAATTTCTAGAAAATTTATATTTATAACATAAGCCCTAAAGTAGCAAAATATCCCAAATGCCCTTGTTAATTAGCTTTTTACAGCACAACGTTGCAATGTCCATTAACGGCATTGCGACATTGAAGTAATTTTCCAAATTTTTCCCTTGTGGTAACTATCACCCAATGGCAGTTATAAGCCTGAATGTCACGACTTTCGACATGATGGCTGCAAAACAGTAACATTATGATGTTGAAAGCTTCAACGTTGCGACGTTGTACTCAATGTTGGGCCGCTTTGAGTGGCTCAATCAACCTATCCTACAATCAAAAGTGCACAAGATCAAATCTAACCAAACCAAGTTTATTTGAATGCTAAAATTCAAACTACAAGTATGTGTAGCTAAAACTCTAACAATTTCACTTTAAAACAAGTTAACACATAAGGGTAAAAGACACGAAAACATATTATACCAATATGAACTTATCAATTGCAAATGTATTTCCTGAAAAGTTACAAGTATGTGTTTTAGGTTTGCATTGTGGCAACGAAGTGAAAGTAGTTATGATTAAGATTGTTGTTAAATTAGGCATAGTCTCTGTGATTAGGCGTGTAGTTTTTAAGGGAGTAAGGATGTATTCTCTAATTGAATGATGATGTACATCTTATGAGAGAGTGAAACGTATTTCTTGGAGGAGTGATAGTGTACCCTATGAGGGTGTAAGAATGTATCCTTTAAGGGAGTTAATATTTAAAAATGTTTTGCCTTCAAACTTATATATATATAACACATGAAGCCAATATTATTCCAACCCCACCTAGGATAAGTTGACGGCTTTGGAGAAGGATAAAATACGCTTCAAGTCTCTGTACTATTCGAACATTTGGAGTTTAGTTCTTCTACTTTTCAAATTTCATAATTGAGGTCCAATTGTTAATATTAGCAAAAATTTCCTGTCAAATGGTTATCTCGTGAGTATTTTGTTATTTCAAAATGTCAAACTAATGAATTTAACCGAAAAATTTTAATGATGTTAATAATTAAATCTAAATTTTAAAATATGAAAGACAAAGAAATTAAATTTTTAAAAATAAAAATAAAATATTTAATTACTTCAAATATATTTTAACCCTTTTGAGAATTAATAGAGGCTTATGCTCTCTAGCTGGCTTGAGTAGAATTCTAAACGGGTCTAAGCATAGTACATGCTTTCTTAAATAAGATTTAGCCTAAGAACTTCAAATCCCATCAAAATTCATTCATTTGTTGATGGGTAATTCAAACTAGTTAAAATCTATCACTATTCCTTTATTTTTCTATATTTTGTAATTTTAATATTTTCTTATATTATTTAAAAACATAAATATAATTTTTTTATTAATATAAATCTAAGATTATTATATATAGAAAAATGACAGAAATCAGGTTTAAACATTTAGGGGTGTTAATGACTTTTGGAAAACTTTTTTTGCATTTTTTTATTTGAGGTTTTTTTGTAAAAAAATAGTTTGGTAGAAAATGATTTACTAGTTGACAAAAAATATTTCAAGTTAAAAATTAACTTGAATTTAGTCAAATACTAGTATATTAATAATATTTTTAATATTTTTAAAAATATTAAACATGTTTTATCACAAATATTGTAATTTACATTCTTATTTTAATAATAAATAAAGAAATATTAATATAATCAATGAAACTTATTATTTTAATAAAATATTATTTAATTTTTTAATATATTATTTTAAAAATAGATTCCAACATTACTAATTATTCTAAATTTTAGAGAACATTCTTAACATTTTATTAAAAATATTTTAATAATAAATATGTAGATTTTAATTTATAAATATTTAGTAATAAATACTTTTATAATATAAAAATATGAGAATTTGAATTGTATAAAATATTAATATGCATAGTATTTAATAACTATTATAACATTTCTAGATTTTAAAATATACTAATTTAATAATTATTTTGTGATATTTGATATTAATATAATGCTTTGAATCTTAAAAATTAATAGCTTAATTATAAATAATTTTTAAACAATTAATATTATAATATTTATGTCAATTTCTATTTAAATATGTAAAAGATATTTTAATCATTATTATTTAATTTAAATAATATATATAAATTAATGTTATTAATTTTTAATAATGAATAATTTTATTTTATGTGTATAATAATTTAATTTAATTTACTTTAAA
This sequence comes from Gossypium sturtianum, assembly GCA_025698515.1. Taxonomy (NCBI): domain Eukaryota; kingdom Viridiplantae; phylum Streptophyta; class Magnoliopsida; order Malvales; family Malvaceae; genus Gossypium; species Gossypium sturtianum. The sequence continues at coordinate 45,852,423 of CM046952.1, forward strand.
AAATTAATATTTTTTGCCAACAATCTCTTGGCCCATGGCAAGAGCATAAAAATATTATATTGTAAGCATGAAAGCTTGAGTTTAATTCCAAACAAACTCATTCCGTTGCCTTGATTATCATAATAGGCCTAACTCTAATTGATACGAATTGCTAAACAAACGAGTAAAAGAAAACTCGTAATCACATATACAATTGCTTCCGAGTTCTTCAATAGACAGATACAAAGGATTTCAGCCATTCTTTTTTGGCTATTTTTTCATTCATTACAACTTGGGAAATTGCCTTTTTGCAATTATGGAAAACAACACAACTTGCTTCTCTGCCCTCACCAATGCAACAGCCTCCTACCCGAAAATGCAGATAACACATTGCTGGTTTAACCCTTGAAACATTCAAGAGAAAGAAAAAAATATCAATTAAAATGGTAGGAAGAAAACTGCAGATAGAAAGCTACTTTCTGACAAGTTTAGTTTGAAATCACATTGAAGAACAAACAGTTCAATACCACCAAACAGTGCTCAACAATACATTATCCAATATCCATACAGGGATGTTTACAGTAAGGAAACTAATTCATGGAAGTTACTCAGACTTAGGTGTAAGTGTCAAACACGGGAACATTCAATATTTTCTAAGATTTTTTCAAATTCAAATGCTTCAAGAAAACAAAGATCTGGAGCAATATAAGTTTGTCAATGTCGTCCAAGAACATTTACTGTCGCTACAGTTCTGTTATTCTTGCACATCTTTATCGTGCAATATCATTATGCAGGAATAGAGGGGCTCCTGTTTTGGTACAAAAGGGGGTTCAATCAAACTAGACTATATGAAAAGCACAAATTGTATAGCATAAAAAGTAAATGCAGGATGAGCCATTTGAACATTACGGTTTAAAAAAGGTAGAAGAAACATATCTGATATTAGCCATGACATCAAAGAAAAAAGAACATATATCAGGAGCTAACCTGTCTCCTCCTTCGGTTTTGTAAGTACCATGTGCGAGCCACCACATACATTGGCAGAAGAAATCCAGCAAATTGGAGAAGCAAAACCTGAAACTGCTGACCGAAATTCTAATTCAGTCTTAGCTAGAAGTAAAAAAGAATAAAGAAAATGTAAAAGTATCCCGAGCAGCCCACAACCTTCATTATCTAGACTTACAAATACCTCTGTACTCTTATCAAGCATCATTTTAAAAGAAAATGTTTCAACTTGTAACAAAGTGCAACAACATATTTAAATTTACATCTGGCACATATGTATGACATTGCTTTGGCATCGTGTCCAATGCTTGTATGCAAAATATAAAGCATTAAGGCACAACATGCAAATGCAGACTGAGGAACTACTATGGTGCAATAGATATTCCAAAGATGTCGATTTGAACTCACGTTAATGAAAGTTGACGCCTCCTGCATCATGCCAAAATCCCTTGTCAACATAAGAAGTTGGCGTACGAGCAGGATGATAAGCAACTGCAACAAACCAACAAAACATTCCAAACATGAGACGAGTTATAATTCTTGAGTAAAGAATGTTGAGAAAATAATTAAGCATTATTTGCTTACAATGAGGGCAACCAAACGAAGACAGGCAAGGCTACTGCTATTTGCAGCAACATAATCTTCATACTCTGATTGGAGTAGTTGGCTTTGAGAAGCAGTTAGCACTAGAAGATGCGAGTCACGGAGATCAATATGCGGGCTCCATGTTTGCCTGATCATGTAGATAATTCAAAGCAAACATAACAGAATAATCAAAATGAAAATTCAGGGACAATACAATACACGAGATCACAAACAAGGATGTCATACTACAGCCTTCCTACTGCTATCAATGAATTGACAAACATTTTCAGTGAGAATCTGTCCGAGAACATACAAGTTGAACCAACCAAAAAACGTAGACATTGTATTTAAGAAGGAATGGGATAAACAAATATCTCCTATGGTCCAACAGGAAAGACACAGAAGTAGAAGCTGTTAACCAAAAAGGGGATTACCTAATGTCAATTGCCAGAACATCTGGATTGCTTCTGGTCGGAGGAAGAGAATAATTTGGTGAAAAAACCTGATAAAAACAGAGCAATATTGTACACATTATCCATCAAACACGTACTTTTTTTATATATGCAAATTAAAAGAAAAGGGCTAAAAACACTCCCAACCTGTTTGCATATTTCGCAAGTTATGTCACCTTTCTTGTTGCACCATCTTTGAATGCACTTCCTGTGAGCAAACTGAAACAAATATATATACACAATAAGTTAAAAAGATACTTCAAACATCTCAATCTACAAACGCATCTTAAACCAGATAACCACATAAACAACCTATCAAGGTTTTCCATATATGTCGGATACAGGAAACTGATACTTTAGGAAAATAAAGTCATGCTAATATATATATAGCTAGGTATTGGCTATATGAGTACCTAGTAGAAGTCATGGAAATGCAAAGAAGAAAAGGAAACAGGTAAGAATATATTCTCTTTTCTTTTAAAATCTTTTACAAAAATAGAAAAGAACACCATTTGAAATTTTCATATTGAAGCTTAGGAAATAACGTATGAAGAAAGAGAATAAGTCAAAAGGAAACTCAAACAAGGCATATGCTAATGCCAAGAAATGCTCGCATTCCAAAACCAATAAAACTACCTAGAAAACATCATAGCATCATTGCTACAAAACTGAAGCCCAACAAAGCCTACCCCTAAAAAAGCCCGGTTTTAGAATTCGCAATAAGTTGTGTATTTTATTACTATTATTAAATTGTATAATGCAATAAGCCAATAACAAAGAACCATCACTAGAGCCACAAAGTCAAAGGACAAGCCCCAAAAGGAAAAGAAAAAAAAGAACCAAAGGATAAATAATTTTTTATATTTTTTTACAACTACTCCTCTCCTAACCACAAAAAAAAAAAAAAAAAAAAAGAGAGAGAGAGCTTGGTAAGACTAATGAAACATACGATCAGAGTCATCTAAAGCATACAATCAAAAAACCCAGAAATATAAACTTAAAAGGGAAAAAGTTTAACTAAAAGAAAAACGATTTACCATCTTCGTTTAAAAAAAAGGACCTCAAAACTTTAAAAACAGAAGGCGAGAAAAACCCAGAAAAGTAAAGACCTTGAGAGTGCCACTGCAAGCACAAGGAGCTTCCAAAGAAAGCAAATCATCTTCCTCTTGACATATCCTACACTCCACAACCTCTTTCACCTTCTTTGAACTATACCCAGTTTTTCCTTCTCCTTCTTTTCCACCATCATCATCACCACTTGCTTTCGTCATAGGAACAACAACATTAGTATTCCCAGCAGCTGTAGTTGAGTTTGGTTGTCCTTCATTCACTGAAGAAGACTCAAAACATGCTGCAGATGCTATAATTTTGTCGACACATACCATGAAATCATCCACCATTGTTTTCTCCCTTCCTTTCACTTTCTCCCTAATGTACTTTTTTGGGGTTTGAATGTACAGTTTTTTCTTTTTTAATAAACGGAAAGAGAGAGAGAAAGTGGGGAAGTGGGGAGGGTTTTAAAAAGGTGGTGTGTTGGCGGAATTTACGAAAGGGACCAACTTATGTTTTGTTTGACGAAAATGACCTTTGGTTGGGTTTTTATTATCGAGTCTGTCCCAACTATAATATCTTGCCGTACCTAAACGGTTGAACTAGCTTTGGTATTGTAGGTGGTGGTCAGCTTGGACCAAACCATTTAACTACGACCAAGTGCAATTTATTGCTATTAGCATGCCGGTTCGGTCCGGGCGTAAACTCAAAGTCAAGTTCCAGTTTGCTCGTTTCCGTGAATAAAATTCAAATATTTAAATGGGTAAATTACATTGTATATCACTCAATTTTAAAAAATTATAAATTAATCCTCCGGGTTTTTTTTTATTACCAACCATTTACTAGGGAATGGAAAGGCATGTGGCAAATATAAAAATTGAGATGATAACAAATTCAACTCTTAGCATTCATATATTTATGTCATTTTGATTTTGATTCTAAAAATTAGTCCTTAATATTTATACATTACATAATTTAATCTAATTATAAAAATTAAAAAAAATAACTTTCAATCTCAAGATTTCAAAACTTATATTTTTATATATTTTTTAAATCACTAGTTTTTCAATAATAAAATCTAAGTTTTGAAATTTCGAGACTTAAAGTTATATCTTATATCTTATTTTTTTATAATTAGACTACATTATGGAAAGTGTAAACAATAAGACTAATTTTTAAGAATCAAGACTAAATTGACACAAATATGTTAATGTAGAAGGCTAAATTTGTTACTATACCAATTTTTATAACTGTCAAGTCATCTTTTAGTTATCTAATTAACGGTTGAGGATCAAAAAAGACAAACTCGATTTATTAATTGACCATTTTGTAACTTTTTACAATTGAGTGATTAAAAAAAGAAACTTATGCATAGTTGAGTGAGTTTACCCTATTTAATTTAAATTCCATTTTTTTAATTAGTAAAATATAATTAGTTCAACTTGAAGCAATTTTGATGTAAACGAAGAATTCAAACAATTTAATCATTATTTAAGATGGCTTTTAAAATCGGAATCCAACTCCAACTTCTTAAACAAATTCAACGTTTAAGATTATCACTATAAAATTAAACAAATACATGAAAGTTTAATAATTCATCTTTGATTAAATTTGAAACTAGATTAATGGACCCTATCCAGTTAACAGCACAAATTATTTTTAAATTCTTTCTTACATGTAATATTGGTTTAATTTCCTACTTAAATGATAATATAGTTGTTCTAAATTACTAATTTTTTACTATCGAATTTTTTATTAATTTTATACATATAAGTCAACGATTTAATGACAAAGTTTAAATTGTAATTCAATTAGATTAATCTCTCGATTTTTATAAAATACAATTTAACAAGGACTAACTTCTGATTTTCTTTTAAAGTAAGAAAAATATAAAAACAGAAACAACTACTTTCACTATGGATGGATGAAATAATTTTGAGTCATGTTAATTTGGATTGAAGTTTTTCAACAAAAATAAGAGAAAATAAATAAAATAAAATATGGGTACTAGGAAAATCAGACGTGGCAAGTTGGGTGGAGATTTGTTAAGATAAGGGAAGCTTGATTAAAATTTACAACAAATCAATGGATTCTTTTTCTTATTTTTATTTGGTTTTGTCAACTCTCTCTAGAGAGAGATAATGCATAACTATAAATATTTAATATTAAAATAAATAAATAATGGCATTGCCATGATTTTTGGGATGCAAATGTTTTTGAATGGTGAGTTGGAAAATTGTTGAAGGATGCTGCAAGTGGGGCTTGAATCACAATTATTATGTTTTTTTTTTTAATGTAAAATTATTGGAATTGAGAGACAAATTGGATAAGGAAGAAAAAAAAAAGTATCTCTTCCCATATGATTGTTATTAGAATAAAAATAATTTAAAATCCGAATATAAGTATTTATCTATATATTTTATATTTTATTATTTATATAAACGTATAACTTTTTGAACTAATCAATATATTATTTCTTTTCTTATGAAACACGATATTATTGAAAAATGAAATAAAACAACAAAATAATGAGGAAAATTTAACCCGAATTATTAGGCTTCCTCAATCCATCGAGATCTAACTCCCTCAAATTCCATGTTGACATCAAATAATTATTCGAAGACAATCACTCAATTTGCGAGACAATGAGCCCCCTTATTTGTATCCTGACATATCCAATGAAAGGATAGAGCTTGAGAGCACAAAGCATCAACAACCACTTTGCAATTCGATTCAATAATATTATCAAGACACAAGCTCTTAAGCCACGAAAGAGCTTCTCTAATAGCCATAACCTCAGCTTGAACAAGTTCAAATGTTGCAAAAATAAAACACATGACTTTTGATAAAATTGCCATGAGAATTTTGAATAATAGCAGCCAAACCTATCTGATTATGGTATTTAGAGGTAGAGGCATCCACATTTCATTTTAGCCAGACAAAAGGCGGAGTTTTCCAATGAGAAGTGTTGAGGCAGTTTTTGAGCAGTGCCTTAATCAATGCCAACTGGTAGTAGCACTATTCGCTCAAAAAACTTGTTATGTTTGAGTTGACAAATCTTCGAAACAAAAATATTTGGATTGTGATTATAGTTGTTACTGTGAACAATTATCGGCCCATCATTGATATCCAAATTACACATAGCAACTTATCTTGAAGATTTGTTTGGATTTGGATCGAAGCAATTATTGGAGTGTAATTGCCTGTTTTTCAGTGGTGTCGAAAATAGTATTTTCGAGACCACAATTTCGACGTGTCAGTTCGTAAATATTAAATAATTAATATTTACAAGGTTATTGGAGTCGTATTTAAATTTGGTTTAAAAACTTTGACATTTGTTTAGGCAATTAAAAAAAAAGGACTAAATCATAAAAAAATGTAAAAGTCAATTTCTATTAATGTTTTGGTGCCCAATTGTAGTATTTAGTAGAATGAGAGGGTTTATTATGGCAAAATTGTCATAATTGAAGATAGTGGGCGGTGATATAATTGATATTTTAGTTTATAATTTTAAATGTTATATTAAATTAAAATTAGGTAATAAAATAATAATAGCAAAATGAATGAAGTTCATCTTCTTCATTTAATACGATGATACATCGAGCCCGGATGAACAAAGGATAGGATACAATTGGCATGCCAATAGGTTTTATTACACGTGGTACGGGTTTTGGTTTGTGATGAGATGGTGATTATTGACTTGTTATTGTCCACTGAATATACCGAAGTCCAGCATTTGTTACGGGCTATCGTGTTATATTTATAGTGATTCTGGTGTATTATTGGGGGTGGATGTAAAGCCTACAGGCTTGTCACTTGGTGCCCATGTGTGTTCTCGGTTGGTTTAGCTCGTTTGAGCGTTCTAGTGTGTTCTAGATGGTTAATCGCGTATCCGAATCCGTTTATACCGTTCATCGAGCAAGTTTCCAATGGTTATATGACTTGTTATTAAATCGTATAAGTGTTTACATGGTCTTCTGAATGTATATCATGACTTGTTATTGAATGATCTCATGCGATTGAATATATTTTGCAACTTGTATATGTATGTGTATAAACTCACATGTTGAGTGATTGTGATTGACAAGATTTATTATTTGTTAATCTTGTTAATGAAATAACTATGTTTATACGATAAGTTTTATTGTTTCAACTGTTGAACTTACTAAGCTCTATTGAAGCTTACTCGTGTCAATTTTAATGTTCCTTGTAGATAACTTTTTATGGAGTCGGGTGATCAGATCGATTTGAAGATCACACTATCCAGATACATTTTGGTAGACTTTGATACGTTTATTTTGGCTTATATGGCATGTAAGAGGTGTGTTTTGTATATGTTTTGGATACTTATTTCATGTGTTATATATGAGATTGATACAAATATTCTTAAGCTTGGTATTAGTTTGCTTGTGTATATGCCTTTAATCTTGGTGTGAATATGTTCATATAAGTTGTTTTGATCATTTGATATAAACCTTAACTAAGTGTTTGAATCATGGTATGAATGAATGTGAATGTATAAGAAGAAATGGTAAGTTTGGTATGAGTTTTATGCATGAACTTATGAACTTGAAAGCAAATTAGTTTGGTGTGATATGTGAATTGAGGTTGATAATTGAATTGTGGTGTCAATTATGACACATTGGTTAGGCACTTAGGTTGAATGTTTTGGCATGTTTTAGGCTTGTTGGAATGTGTTTTTAAAGTATGGAAATGGTTGATTTTGATTTGGCTTGGTACCTAAGTGTTGGATGAAACTTTGCCTTGTTTTGGAAACTTTTTAAGGTGCACACGGCCTGGGACACGGGCTGTCACACGGCCGTATGCCTTATTAATTTTAGGTGCGGGATTTTTCACACGGTCATAGTTAGTTACACGGTCTTAGCACACGGGCGTGTGGGGTAGCCACACAGCCATGTTTGAGGCCACACGGGCTGATCTCTTTCACACAGCCTGGCCATAAAACCGTGTGATCCCTGTTTCCAAAATTTTCAAATTTTTCATGTTTTTCTGTTTTGATTCAAATTTGTATCTGGTTGTTTCCAAACTATTTTTAGGGCACCGTAAACTCGATTTTAGGCCCGTAAATGTATTTATTCTATGAATGAAATTTAGGTTTTAATATTTGATATTTAATTTGTTAAATGATATTAATTGTTGTGTTATGTGTGTAATACTCCGTAACCCTAATCCGGCGACAGAGACAGGTTAGGGGTGTTACATGGAGTATGCCTAAAGACCAATCATATGATGATTGTAATAACATGTTTTTAACTAATATATTAATAAAAGCATTGCCATTATTATTTTAAGTACTTATTTTTGTGTTTTGTAAAAAAATAGAATGTCGGTAATGACAATATATCGCAAAGAAAAGAGAAATAAAAATAAAGAACACACAGATTTTTACATGGAAACCCTTTCGGGAAAAAAACCACGGGCAGAGGAGAAGAAAATTCACTATGTCGAATTCGAATGATTACAAGAAGAGTAGACTATGTCTATTTATAGGCTTGTAAAACTATATTCTAATAAGAGTGTAGTAAGATTGAAACACATTATTCTAATCAATATCAAATAGATGGAGTTTAATAAGGTTTAAAATACCTTATTCTAAAATAAAATAAAAGAAGTGTAGTTCTATATGAATTTTACTTTTATTTTATTTTACCACTGTATTTTATTTAAATAAGGATTCAGGTCACTTAATTCTAATAATCTCCACCTTGACATGAATTCTCAATAAACAAGTTCTTCATCGCGAACTCTCAACGAACAAGTTCTCCACCTCTTCCATAAAACCCCTTAAGAGTTTAACTTCAACAATAAACACCAACCAAGTCTAAGCAATGCTCAAACTTGGTTATAGGAAGTGACTTAGTCATCATATATGCAGGATTTTCATGAGTACTAATTTTGCTTACAACAATATCACCACGAGCAATAATATTTCGAACAAAATGATACCAAACATCAATGTGTTTTGTTCTCTCATGAAACATTTGATCTTTTGTAAGGAAGATGACACTTTGACTGTCACAAAATAATGTACTGATTTGAAGGTCTTCATTTAGTTCACTAAAGAGTCCCTTCAACCAAATAGCTTCTTTACAAGCCTCAATAATCGCCATGTACTCAGCTTCAGTGGTAGACAAAGTGACTGTAGTTTGCAAAGTGGCTTTCCAACTGATTGCACAACCTCTGATTGTAAAGACATAACCTGTGAGAGATCTTCTTCTATCAAGGTCTCCAGCAAAATCAGCATCAACATACCCAATGACTCCATCTCTAGTTCTTCCAAACTGTAAGCAAACACCAGTAGTATCTCGTAAGTATCTTAAAACCACTGAACTGCTTTCCAATGTTCTTTACCAGGATTCGCCATGTATCTGCTAACTGCACTGACTGCATATGATAAATCTGGACGTGAACAAACCATAGCATACATGAGAGATCCGACTTCACTAGAGTATGGAACATGTTACATGTACTTAATCTCATCATCTAATTGTGGAGACAAAGCCGATGAAAGTCTGAAATGGGCTGCTAAAGGAGTACTAACAGGCTTAGCACTCTGCATATTGAACTTACAAAGAACTTTCTCAATGTACCCCTTCTGAAATGGGCTACATTCTATTTGCATTGACATGATTTTGGGGCTTAGGCCCAGACTGATACCGTATGGGCTTGGGCCCAGACTGTGACTGTAATAAGGGGATTACACAATGAGTTTTCATAAACTCACCCCGTTTTTAACTGTGCAGGTAACCCCAGCCTTAGAGGATTTGGAGCTGCGAGGGACTCGGAGGTGGCCATACGTCAGATATACTTTAAAGTTAAACTTAGCGATTTTAGTTTAATTTATTTTATTTTAAAATTGTTGGGTTAATAATTTTGTAATAAGGCCATTGGGTTTTTCTTTTTAACTTTTATTTGGTATTTCTTTTAATTACAAACTGTTGGTTTATTAAACACGGGTTTTTAAAACAATAACTACTATTTTCAAATATCACGTTTCCGCAACTGTTTTAAATTAAGTTTCCGCAACAAGCAAGGTTTTAAAGATAATAATTTTTTACAAGAGAATGACTTTTAATAAACCACGTATTGAAACTAAGCAAACGAAATCTGAGGTGTTAAATGGCAGAAAGTTTTAAATTGTAAGAAGGGTTTCTAATGAAAGCATGGTTTTCGAAAAACTCTTCAATGTGACACGCCAGATTTGGGCCTAACTTCTAGGCCGAGTTTGGGGTGTTACATTTAATGGTATCAGAGCCCGGGTTGTAAAACTCGGCTGTGGATTGGGTTTTCAAAATTGAATTTCTGAAAGTGTCATTTCAAAAAGGCTTGAAAAGATTTGAAGTTCTGAAATGTTGTATTGACCATTTTTCTGAAAGTGTGGTACACCGAGTCTCCGGCGTCGAATCTGTAAGTTTTCTGAATACTTTTGTCTGTTGAGAAATTGAAATACAGTGAGATAGAAATATGGTGGTTTCTTTAGATATTGGACTGTATTTTTGGTAATTATTTTGTGTGTGTTTTGTTTGGATGTGATGTTTGAACATAGAAATTGTATTCATGTGTGATAAATATTTGTTTGTTTCTGTGGTTAGATGTTTGGATGTTTGTAAGAGGTTTCAAGATTAAGTTAAAAGTGTATTAGTGTTATTGAGATGAGAGTGAGCAGCGGCAGCGTAGTAAGGTAGTCTGTGTTAAAAAGACTTTTAGGTAGTTGGAAATTTCGAGGACGAAATTTCTTTAAGGGGGTAGATTTGTAATGCCCCGAATTTTTGGGCCTAGTAGAATTGGGCCTATTGGGCCTTGGGCATGGGAGCGTTTAAATTTTTTAAGAACAAGAGAACGACACTAATGCAAGTTGGATCTATTAGGTGAGTGATTTTGGAAGGTTAGGGGGGCTTCCATGAAGTCCCAGGTTCAAACCTGAGCTTTAGGAAAATTTTGGTTTTAGGTGAATAAAACCCTGGGAGTAAGTAAGTAGGCTTTAAGAATAAATTGTGGGGAAAAAATGACACAAGGAAGTGAGTGGCCAAGTGGCAAGGCGTCATTAAGGTTGCAAGGGAGCATGGGTTCAAGTCTTGGCGCTTGCAATTCATTTTACTTTCCTTTTAAATGAATTTAGGCTTTGGCCCATAGGCTTATATTTAGTTGCACATGCTTTAAGTCACAAAAGGAGCTTGTGTTGTGGTGGCATGTAGCGTCTAGAGTATAGGAGAGGGCAAGGGTTTGAATCCCATTGCAAGTAAAAAGGGATATTTATTTTGCTAAGTTGGGACGGCAGGTGGTTGTAATGGAATTAAACTCTACTGAACGAGGGATCCCACATCGGGAAGCTGGCATTAGAGTAGGCGAGGAGCTGGCTTTAAATAGAGTGATCTATGAGGAGTGTAGGATACCTTGGTTGGCGTTTGGGCATAGGAGTGTTCGGAGCGCGGATTAACTCCAGATTCCTATCAAGTGTGTATTTCGCACTACTCTAGCTGTAGAGCGGCAAATGCCGAAATGCCGGTCACACGGCGATGGTAGCCACACGAGCGCGCAAGCGCACGTGTGGGAGCTTCGAAACGATAGTTGAGGCCATCCTGAGTGTTCTTGTGGGTTTAGGCTGTTTGGGCCACGATGGGCCGAAAGGGTCCATGTGGGCCCAATGGGCCCGTTGGCCCATATGAATAAATTGTATGATTGTGTAGTAGATATTGGACTGGACTATGTGAATCTCATATTTGTGGCAAGATTTGGGCTAAATGGGCCACACGAGCGTATGGGCCCATTTGAGCCGAGAATAGGCCCTAGGCCCATTCACATCGTTATCTCTATTTAGAATACCTTGGTTTACAAACTACCGAAATACCCTTGGTGGGTAAATTACCGAAATACTCCCGAGAGGTGAAATTACCGTTTTACCCCTAAATGACCAAATGACCGTTATACCCTTAGTGGTAGTATCATGGATGTATGAGTATTAATTGTATGATTGATTTTGATTGTGATACACTGCATACATGAGCTAAATACGACATGACATACTGCATTGGGTTGGGTTATGTATTTGGAGGAAGTACTATACTGGTGGCTATGCCACGTTATACTGATTTAGTGGCTCCGCCACGATATACTGATTTTAGTGGCTCACCACGATATCGTTGCATCTTGGCGACTTTTTTGCGTTGATATTAGCACTGATTGCGTTATTGGTGTGTAGGTCTGAGTGGGTCGACTTGGTCCCCACATGGTTTGTAGGGTTGGTACGGGTGGTGTGATGGTTGGACTGGGTTGGGCTGCATTCTGTTTGCATTGACATGATTTTGGGGCTTAGGCCCGGAATGATACCGTATGGGCTTGGGCCCAGACTGTGACTGTAATAAGGGGATTACATACTGAGTTTTCATAAACTCACCCCGTTTTTAACTGTGCAGGTAATCCCCAGCCTTAGAGGATTTGGAGCTGCGAGGGACTCGGAGGTGGCTACACGTCAGATATACTTTAAAGTTAAACTTAGCGATTTTAGTTTAATTTATTTTATTTTAAAATTGTTGGGTTAATAATTTTGTAATAAGGCTATTGGGTTTTTCTTTTTAACTTTTATTTGGTATTTCTTTTAATTACAAACTGTTGGTTTATTAAACACGGGTTTTTAAAACAATAACTACTGTTTTCAAATATCACGTTTCCGCAACTGTTTTAAATTAAGTTTCCACAACAAGCAAGGTTTTAAAGATAATAATGTTTTACAAGAGAATGAGTTTTAATAAACCACGTTTTGAAACTAAGCAAACGAAATCTGAGGTGTTAAATGGCAAAAAGTTTTAAATTGTAAGAAGGGTTTCTAATGAAAGCATGATTTTCGAAAAAATCTTCAATGTGACACGCTAGATTTGGGCCTAACTTCTAGGCCGGGTTTGGGGTGTTACACGGATATTCATTGTTTGAAATGGTAACTTGAGAATGTCAATCGGTTTGAATTCCTATACTAGTGATTGGTACTTAATGGAATTGCTTAAAATATTGCCCTAGTAGTAATCTATATATATGAATGAATATGTAAATGTGGTAGATGTTAAGAATTGTCATAAGTGTAAAATTTTGGCATGTATTTTATGAATCCTAATGCATGAATGATAAGATGTGTTAGAAATGTAGATTTGAGAATGGTGTAATTGAGTTGAAATGGTATGCAATTGAAGTGAACTTGTTTCTAGGTGGAGCTTGTTGGTGTAAAAATGATACCATTTAGAAAAAGTATGTCATGTCGAGACATCGAGCGTTTGTCATCGCGACGAGACCAAGTTGTCATGCCACGACGCGACGTCGAGTATTGATCACTGCGACGAGGCCTAGCCAGTATGTTGTGTCGCGATGAGGAATCCCCTGACATTACGACGTCAACTCGGTATTTTTAATTCTTTACAATTTGGTCCCAACTCGACCTTGGGTTAGCAATAAAGCTTTCGTAAGCTTGTATAAAACCCAAAAACGAATGTTTATTGTATTGTATGCATGTATGGCTTACAATTAATTATTAAATGGAATAAAAAAAAAGTAGTTTGATCGTAGTTACTCCGACAACAGATGTGACACTTTGTAGCTCAAACTTGACGATCGGGTCGGGTAACAGGGTGTTACAACGTTATTTTTAACGCATAGGTAAATACGTGAAGTGAGGATATTTGTCAAGGATTAGTATCTTCACATCCCAAAAGCTAGGAGAAGAGTATGTTATCTCCACTATTTTGTTTTAATTATATGACATATACCTAGGTGAATGTGTATGTAAGTAAATAGGGAACTAATTAATTTCCACACTTGTGTTTGATGTGTTTTGGTGAGTAAATATAAAGTATTATTTGGTATATGAGTTATGGTTTGTGTTTGGAACGATTATGAATGATTTTGGTATGATTTGGATGTGTTTGAAAACATATTTTTTAGGTCCCCTATCCTAGGTCTCGAGACATGTGAAGTGTGTCTCGAGTCATACAAACTTCGAAACTAAAAACCTACAGTAATTGAGCCATGTCTCGAGACCTAAGCCCATTTGTCTTGAGACATGCACTCACTTGTCTCGAGACAGGACAACATTAAAGCTAAACTTTTACTGTGCCATGGTAATGTCTCGAGACATATAGGCCTTGGTCTCGAAACATACAAACCTGCAGTTGAGAATTTTTATTCGAATTAAATAAGGCTTGAAACAAATTTTATATGCAATTAACCTTTATTAACAACCTAATTATATTCCCAAAAATGTAAAAAAGTCTTGAATTCACTATTAAAAGTTCAATTTAAAAGTGTTTGAAATCGTAAATGTATGTTTAGTGTTAAATTAACATTCGTTGCTTGAGTTCACTCGAGTAAGGGGTGTTACATAAGCATAATACAAAAAAGGATGGGGGCTTACAATAAGCTGAGTAAAAGAGAAAAGTAAAAGAAAAGGGAAGACACCATCTTCTTAAAAAAAACCTAGCACGACCACTATTGACAACTCCCGTGGAATAACCACACCATCAAAACCTTCATGAAATACCTTATTATTCTGAGATAAAAATCAAGAAGGAGCCAAGAGCTTAACAAGGAAGGAAAGGGAAGAGATTAAAAAAAAAGAAGGTGGTTTATAGTGAGCTGTCAGCTGCCCAACAAATTAAAAAAAAAATTGTGTTCGAGAGTTTAAGGAAAGAAGCTTACAATGAATGCCAAATATAAATATATCGCTTAAGTTATTTTATTTTTATCTAGTTCAAAGAAGAAGTATAGAGTAATTTAGGGGAAATATGTTTTTTATATTTCTTATATATATGTTATTGAATCATAATAAAAATATAGTTATTATACTTTTGCATGTATTGCATATTTAACATTATTACTAATCTTAATTATTATTTAAGTGTTGAATTGGTGTTGCGAGTGTTGCAAGTCAACTCAACATCAATTCGATTAGAAAATGTACTGCTAATTCAAAATTTAAACAATAATTAAATATTATTATATAATGTTTTATCTTTTTAACATTTATATAAGATATGTAAAAAAAAAACTAAACCTATAATAAATCTAAAAAAAACACATAAATAGTGAGATCTAAATCGAGTATTTTAAATCTTAAACATTAACATTTTAACCAAAGAGTGATTATTATTTTATAAAACCTCTTAATTTGTTTTTTTAACCATATCTTTGGTTTGCCATAGTTATAAATTATATTTTTTATTACTTTTAATATGTATTCGTCACACAGATTTACATATGCCCTAATTACAAATAATGCATAAATTAAAAAAAGGAATTTAGGGTACAAGACACTTTAGATTTTAGTGTAAAATAAGCGTACCCATATATGATTTCAAGAATGCTCACCTACCCTTAAAGTTTGGAAAAAAATTCGTAAACCTCCTTTAAGATTTACTTATTAAACAAATTTTAAATGACAAGACAATTATGCCGTTGTTATTATTTCTCTATGTATTTTCTATTTAATTTATTTATTTCTCTATTTAAAATAATAAAATTTAATTACATATTAAAGTACTATGTAATTAAATATATTTGATTTCAATCAAAATTAAATATTCCAAATTTATATTAACTTTGATATAAATTCATTAAATTATGTGTATATAAAAATTATTTACAATTCACCTGGTTGAGATTGTGGATGACAGGGAGCACATATAGTTGTATTAATATTAAATAATTTGTTGTACTTACTTCGGTAAGATTTATCGTTTTAGCACGTTGAACTTACTAAGCTTCAATGAGCTTACTTGTGTTATTTTCTATTCTTGTAGATACTTTAAAAGTTGGACGGTCGGATCGGCACTCAAGTTACACTATCCACTCATTTTCGATAGTTTTTGGAACGTTCATTTCGGATTATATGGCATGTAATAGGCTTGTATGTCATTATTATTGTTTTGATATGTAAAATGTTAAAGTATGATTTTAAGTACAAGTAGGTAACCTAATATGATATGTGAACTAAGGAAGATGTTTTAGTGCAAATATATGGTATGTGTTAATGGAATGTTGTGATTGAGGTGCCTATGTTTGGCATATTGGTTGAATATTAGATGGTGTGATTTAACATACTTTGAATGATAGTTCTTTTTGTTGTAAAATTGTATATACTTGTGGTATCAATGAGGATACATTGGTTAGGCACTTAGGATTGTTGATTTAACATGTTTTTAGCTTGTTTAATGTCACTTTGTATAGGTCTTTTGGTTGGTAAATGGATTACTTAGAGTCCAAGTAAGCTTGAAATGGTAAACTTGTTGTTTAAGGTTCATTTTGAGTTCACACGGCCTGAGACACGAGCATGTGTCATTTGATGAGTTACACAGCCGTGTGACCCTACTTAGAGAGTTACACGGGTGAGGACACGGGTTGAGACATGACCGTGTGTCCTTAGTTCGATTGTTACATGGCCTAAGACACGAGCATGTGTCTTAGTAGTGTGAGGCATACGGCCTGGCCACACGGCCGTGTGGCCCCTGTTTTGCAAATTTTGCATATTTTTACTAAACTTTCCAAACTATTTCAAATTGGTCCCAAATTGTTCCTAGGTTATTTTTAGAACCTTGAGGGCTCGATTTAGGGGCGGCATGCATGTGTATGAACGATTTATTATGTGTTTATAATATTGAATGGTATAGTGTATAAATGTTGCTGATTGTTTAGTAATACTCTGTAACCCTAATCCTGCGACAGAGACAGGTTAAGGGTGTTACACTAGCACAGACCTGGCATACGGACATGTGACCCTACTCAGTGTGTTACACGGGTGAAGACACGGGCTGAGACACGGTCGTGTGTCCCTTGTTCGAAAGTTACACGGCCTGTGGCTATGTCACACGGCCGTGTGACCCCTGTTTCCAATTTTTGCTACTTTTTCCCTAACTTTTTGTTTTGCTTCAAATTAGTCCTGAATTTTTTTTAAACTATTTTAGGGCCTCGATGGCTCGATTTAAGGACGAAATGTATGTGATTGATTGGTTCATGATATATTTAAGTTATTGAATGTTATGATGTTTAAATGTTTCTGATTGTACAGTAATACTCTGTAACCCTAATCCGACAACGAAGACAGGTTAGGGATGTTACAATAAGTTATATATTAACTTTGACATAAATTCATTAAATTATTTGTATATAAAAATTAATTAGTTAAAAGCTCAATTCGAAAAGAAATTGATTAAAATAAAAAAAATAAAAAGGACTCATTTTAAATTAACTCTATCATTAAATTAAATTTCAAAGATTTAATATGTACTTACATAAAAATGGTAAATTACACCATTAGTTATTAAACTATGAGTAAGTTTTTGTTTTGGTCACTTAACTAAAAAAGTTACAATTTGATCACTGAACTATTCAAAAGTTTTCATTTAAGTCTTGGCTGTTAAAATCGATGCTATATTACTTTCTTTTTCGCATTACCTACACTAATCGAAAGCTCTCTTTTCCCTTTTCTTTTACAATTTCAAGTTTTTTCATGAAACAATTTTAGATGTTATGAATCTACAAATCAAAATCCAATCAACTTTTTTTCCAATATCTGACATTGACTGTCAGATCGATTTGAATCTAAGGTATGTTCTTCTACTTGTCAATGGGTACTGATCAACCGTATCGATTGCCGAAGCATTGCTTAGAGCTCGCTGGTGGAACTTAAAAAAAAAAACTTAACAACTTAGTGACTTAAATAAAAACTTTTGAATAGATCAATGACTTAAATAAAAACTTTCAAATAGTTCAATGATTAAATTGTAACTTTTTTTTAGTTAAGTGACCAAAATGAAAACTTACCTATAATTTAATGACTAATGGTGTAGTTTACCTAAAAATTATTAAAAATTATTAATATATATATAATTATGATTCATAATGGTTTTTAAACAACAATTTTACATCCAAGTACGCTTTATCTTAATGGTATGTTTATTGCTATTCTTAATTTATATTTATTTTAATTTATAATTATAATTGTAGGTGTAACTTAAAAAAAAAAGTACATATATTAGTTAAAGGGCAATTTACTAAAATATACCAAAATTTAAAAAATTTACGGAAATGGGTCGAAAATTTAATTATTTACGGAAAAGGGTCATTTCCCCCCAAAACGCGTCCACGTCAGCGCTTTTTGGGAGGATGTAAAAAAAAAACTATAAAAACCCCCCACCCTTTTATTTTTTTCACAACAAAGTCCTTATTCATTTTTCTCTCAACTATCCCTCAAATTCTTCTCAAATTTCTCTTAAATTCCTTGAAACTTCCTCTTAAATTTCACAATAGTCCTTTAATATTTACAAAAAAGCCCTTTTTTAAATTTTTTGAAATATATATTTTTTGATAAATTTTAAAATATTCGATCGTATTAGCAATGGCCGGGGAATTAATTCGTCTCGACAATAAACACATTTCCGTCGATCAAATGACAATGGTAAGTTTTAATTTTAATTTTAATTTTTCAATACTATTTAATTTATTTTAAGTTTATGTAATTTTAATTAAATTTTATTTTATAATTTTTTAAATAGTCTGTAGATCGGGTGTTGCAATGCTATATTTGCAATATGCCTGGTCCGCCATCGCCGTTGATCGAGAATTACCTGCGAGAAGCGGGATTTTGGTACGTGGCCACGATAGGCCGGGGGTGCAAGTTGGACCCGAAGTTAATCAGTACGTTGATAGAGAGGTGGAGACCCGAGACGCACACTTTCCATCTTCCATGCGGTGAGTGTACTATCACTCTGGAAGACGTGCATTTGCAATTGGGATTACCGGTGGATGGGTACGTAGTCACCGGGTCCGCAACTTCTGGTGATTGGGCAACCGTATGCTACGAGCTTTTAGGTGCTATTCCGGATAACATTTACGGAGGTCGGATCGAGATGGGCTGGTTACGAGACACATTCCTAGAGCCGAATAATGGTTCGACCGAAATAGAAAGAATACGGTATGCTCGGGCATACATTCTTGAGATGATTGGAGGCTATTTGATGCCGGACTTGTCACGAAACCTCGTACATCTGAGGTGGCTGCTGAAACTCATTGATTTTAGAGCAGCCGGTGAATTGAGTTGGGGGTCTGCCGTGCTAGCAAAATTGTATCGGGAGATGTGCGGGGTGACACGGCCGAATAAAGCAAAAATCGAAGGTTGCCTATCACTACTGCAATCATGGGCACGGTTTCGATTTCCATTTTTACGTCCTCGAGTCGACCACCCATATACATTCCCACTCCTAACGAGGTAAATTTAATATTAGATTTTACAATTATTACGTAGATTTAAAATATAATTGTATGCTAAAAATTTATTTAATTAGGTGGAACCATTCGGCGAGTTATGTTGGAATACCTACCGAGCTTGAAGATATACGGCTTCTATTAGAGCAACGGTCGGAATCACAAGTAAGTATTAAATAAAATATATTTTCGTAATAAAATAGTCGTTTCGTATTTCGTATTTAGAATTTAGTATTTCATATTTAGTATTTAGTATTATGTATATAACTAATATTTTTATCATGTTAATATAGTTTCAATGGACACCATACGAGGATCCGGCAATTCGGGCAGTAATTCCGGAGGAGTTCTTTCAAAATCCGAACATTTGGCATGTGAAGGTCCCATTGATCAACTATGCCACCGTGGAGATTGTAACACCCCTAACCCGTAACCGTCACCGGATTAGGGTTAAAGGCGTTACCAGACAGATCGGAAAGCATTTACAAAAATTCATACATTCATTCATCATTCTCAAGCATAGTGACCCTTAATACGGTTAACAAGACCCTAAGCATGCATATAAACCGAGTTGGGACTAAACTGAAAACACATACAGAATCTCATGGAAAAATTTAAACTTTTCTAAAATACAGGAGAGACACGCCCGTGGGAGGAGACCGTGTGCTCTCCACGGCTACTAGACACCCCCGTGTGTCCATCCGTGTCTATATACTGACTATATCAACACGGTCACTAGGCACGCCCGTGTGCCATGGCCGTGTGCTCTTAGCTAGCTACTAACTTGCACACCACGGCCAGCTGACACGCCCATGTCGAGGCCGTGTGCTATTAAGCTACATTCTGGCAATTCACCCACGGTCTATAGGCACGCCCGTTTGCCATGACCGTGTGACATTATAGGCCATTTACAAAGCCAAAATGCCACCCATAAGGTCAAACCTACAAGCAACATGTATTATTCCATCTCATTCACATATAACCACCAAAATATACCAAATAACCATCCCAAATCATGCATATTTGACAACTAAGGAAATCACACCATAATACATTCAATATCCATTCCATCTTTACATTCCAAACCAATTCCAAACATACCAATTTGCATGACCAAATCACAATTATGCCCAACACCATTCATCTATATACTTACCATATCATAACTATTTCATATATCAACTAATCTTACCAAAACAACTTCACATATCACATTCCTTTAAGCATATTACCAAAACATAACTAGCCAAATCACATGGCTAAGTTCACATAACAAATCATATCAAGGACTAGCCTATACATGCCATATCTAGCCATATACATTTTCAAAGTGTACCAAAATAAGTTTAGTAGTGTGATGACGATCTGTGACGGTCCCGAGCCCTCAGTAGCTTTGACGACCTATAAAACAGAGAAAACATACATAGAGTAAGCTTTCCAAAAGCTTAGTAAGTCAATATACAATCAAACTTAACATGGATTGCACATAACTAATTTAATAAGATGATCAATATGGTTCTCATGACAAGAATTACTTCATTCTTTCTCAATCTCATATGCTTATTCATAACTTACCATATATACATATAGTTCATATAGTCAAGACTTTAGACATCGTATTATAAATTCCATATACATAACATCATGATATAATCACACGGATACTTACCTTATATACACGATCAGTGTATAAGCAACGTACCTGAAACGGATGTTCATTCGTTAATTTTTTATCAAAGTTCGGATTTGCAATTCGTATCACCGACTTGCATGTTGATTCGTAAGGAATCTAGTAGGATACTCAGAAATCTCGGAATGGTCGTACAATGCCAACGTCCCAGACGAGGTCTTACATGCACTCAAACATCGATGCCCATCGTCCCGCATGCGGTCTTACACATGTAATCGGATATTGATGCCATCGTCCCATACTGGTCTTACACGTAATCGATATTGATGCCACTATCCCGCATGTGGTCTTACACGTAATCGATATTGATGCCACTTTGTCCCGCATGCGGTCTTACACGCAATCGATATATTGATGCCTTCGTCCCGATGCGGTCTTACACGTAATCATATATTGATGCCATCGCCCCGCATGTGGTCTTACACGCAATCGATATTGATGCCACTTTGTCCCAGAGCGTGGTCTTACACGTAATCGAGATATTAATGCCCTTTGTCTCGAGCATGGTCTTACACGTAATCGAGATATTGATGCTCCGTCCCGGATAGGGTCTTACACGTAATCATATATTGATGCCATCGCCCCGCATGTGGTTTTACACGTAATCGATATTGATGCCACTGTCTCCAGACAGCGGTCTTACACGTAATCGATATTGATGCCATCGTCCGCATGTGGTCTTAC
The DNA here is from genome assembly GCA_025698515.1 of Gossypium sturtianum. Taxonomy (NCBI): domain Eukaryota; kingdom Viridiplantae; phylum Streptophyta; class Magnoliopsida; order Malvales; family Malvaceae; genus Gossypium; species Gossypium sturtianum. Next base: position 45,874,128 of record CM046952.1, read on the forward strand.
ACGTAATCGATATTGATGCCACTGTCCCAGATAGGGTCTTACACGTAATCAGATATTGATGCCAACATCCTAGATGTGGTCTTACATGATAACACATAATAGATACCTTTGTATTCCTAAGTTAAATGCAGGACTTCTCAGAATTATCACTAAATGGACCTTATCCCAAAATTCATATACATAGCATCTCATAAGCATTCATTATCATTTATAGTCATGTAAATAAACTCTATTCAATACAATTACATTTATTTGCAATATAACTTACCTCGGATTCGATTCTACGGAAATGGAAACGGCTACTCGGTTACTTTCGCTTTCCCACGATCTAAGCCCGTTTTCTTCTGTTCTTGATCTAAACATATTCAGAATTAACTCTTTTATTCACTATTTCATTCAATTCAATCCAAAAACACACATTTAGGGTAATTTGTAAATTAACCCTCACATTTGCACAATTTATCAATTTAGTCCATTTTTCTAAAAACATCAAATTCACAAAATCTACCCATACACATGCTTAATCGAATATTCATACATCACATATAAGCCCATATTTTTCATCAAATTCACAAATTAGTCCCTCAATTTGCCGTTTTCTCAATTTAGCCCTATTAAGCTAAATTCATCAAAACTTCAAGAACAAAACATGTTCATCTAGCTCATATCTTTCATTTAACACCAAAAATCATCAAAAAGCTTGACATATCATCAATGGCATCTTACACAAACATCATCAATACATAAAATTGAGACATGGGCTTGATAGTAGACAAAGCAACAATCTCAAAAACATAAAAATCATCAAAATTTAAATCAAAATCATACATTAATTTTAACTTGAAATAGCCGAAACCCTTAAGCTTATTATTTCTTTTTCTTTTGGTATTTTTCGGCAAGAACAATGAAAAAATGAAGCCACTACCCTTGTTTCTTTTATTATATTATAACCTTTTAATATAAATATAAAATATCATATATCATTATTATATAAAGCAAACATATAAAAACATAGTATAAATTTGCATGTTGCCGTCCACTATAAGTAAAAATGGGCTATTTGCCCTTTAAGGACTTCACAATAATAAAGCCACAACAATTTGCCCATAAATCAAATGAAAAGCCACTTTTAAACATTATGCGATTTAGTCCTTTTATCAAATTAAGCATTCAGACGGACAAATTAGCTTACGGAAATTTACCACATGCTCAATCACATTCCAACGACACAGAAAATAATATTAAAATATTATTTGGACACGGATTCGTGGTCCCGAAACCACTGTTCCGGCTAGGGTATAAACCGGACTGTTACAGAGATGCACCAGTCAGATCGGGTTCTGCGTCAATTTAGATTCCGACAACCGATTCCCGTGGCACCTAAGGTGCTCGATGATGAGCACAAAGTCGACTTACGGCAGTTGCACACGGATTGGCCAAAATTTTGGTCAGCATATATCGAAATGTGGGAGAACCGATATGAATATATACCTACTCGGGAACCGATCATCGTTCCTGAGTTAGAGTACGTGTTGGAATACATGCCATGGTTTAGGATCCATGGCAAGCTGTATTTATTGTCGAAAGAGGAGAGGCGACGGCAACTTCGTGAACAAAGGGAACGACGGACCCTTTAAATCTAAGGAGAAGGGGTGATGAGACGGGACCATCAACAGCACCGACACAGTCACCGGGCCCATCAACAGCGCCCACACAGTCATCGGGCCCAACACTTCAGCCGACGACACCGACAACACAACCTTTTCAGATTATGCCAGGTGCGTACCCTAGCCCTTATATGTATCCTAACCCTTATATGTTTCCTTTTCCCAGTCCCACGGCAGGTTGGAATGCATGGCCCGGTTCGAGTCCGTTCCCGACTACTCCGACTGGCCAGCCGATCTTGAGGCCGCCGTCGCACGAGGGACCGCACGAGGCACCGTCAGGGAGCTCTTCTTTTTACCAGTCTCCTTCGCCGTATGGGATTCAGACACCCCCGCCATGGTTTATGCAAACACCTCCCCAGTCTTTATTTTATCAAGGTGGGTCATCCTCCCAACACCCACAACGGCACCCTCTGCGGAGGAACAGAATCCCCTTTGAGGTTCCGGTATCGCGGAAGCTAGAAGAAGGAGGAATCCAGCGTGTAACCGTCGACCAACCCCATGTGGCACTGATTCTGACCGGCACCAACATTGATCCCAACCGCCATTTTTTATTTTTTATTGTAATTTATTTTTTATATATTTAATAAAATAAAAGTTTTTTTTATTTTTTTGTAATCTATTTTTTATTTTTAATAAAGTAAAAGTTGTTTTTTATTTTTTTGTAATTTAATTTTTATATATTTAATAAAATAAAAATTGTTTATTATTTTTATTGTAATTTAATTTTTATATCTTTAATACAATAAAAATTGTTTTTTTATTTTTATTGTAATTTAATTTTTATATCTTTAATAAAATAAAAGTTGTTTTTTATTTTTTTGTAATTTAATTTTTATATATTTAATAAAATAAAAATTGTTTATTATTTTATCGTAATTTAATTTTTATATCTTTAATAAAGTAAAATTTATTTTTATTTTTATTGTAATTTAATTTTTATTTTTAATAAAGTAAAAGTTATTTTTATTTTTATTGTAATTTTATTTTTATTTTTAATAAATTAAAAGTTGTTTTTATTTTTTGTAATTTAATTTTTATATATTTAATAAAATAAAAATTGTTTATTATTTTTATTGTAATTTAATTTTTATATCTTTAATAAAATAAAAGTTATTTTTTATTTTATTTTGTAATTTAATTTTTATATCTTTAATAAAATAAAAGTTGTTTTTTATTTTATTTTGTAATTTAATTTTTATATATTTAATAAAATAAATTTTTTTATTTTTATTGTAATTTACTTTTTATATCTTTAATAAAATAAATGTTGTTTTTTATTTTTATTTTGTACTTTAATTTTTATATATTTAATAAAATAAAAATTGTTTATTATTTTTATTGTAATTTAATTTTTATATCTTTAACAAAATAAATGTTGTTTTTTATTTTTATTGTAATTTAATTTTTATATCTTTAATAAAAGTAAAGTCCAAGATTTTTTTATTGTAATTTTTTTTTTATTTTTTGTTTTGCAACTTAGTCCTTCTACAAAAGTTCACCATTTTCATCAAGAAATAAATAGAATTTACATAGCCACCAAGAGACAAAAATGCTAAGAAGACTATCAACTATTCCGATTTGGACACGAGCGAGATGTATGGCCTGGGTTCCTACACCATCCGCATAACTTCTGTTGGTTGGCCGTTTCTCGGATATCTATATTGTTGCATATTCTAGTCGAGCAAGGTCGATCTTTTGGTTTTCGCCGCGATTGTCTATCCCAGAATGCTGCTTACGGTGGTGCAGCGTCTGACGCCACTTACGTTCATCTAGGACTGGTGGGACTACGTGTCTCCAAACGTTGTACATGTTTTCTATTTTATACACTTTATCGACATAGCTCATGGGATCCAGACGGAGATTCTGATAAGCCGCAAGTACATGAGCGCATGGGTAACGAAGTGCATCAAGTATCCCACAGTCGCAGGTCCTATTTCTCAAGTGTACACGATATTGCCCGCCAACAATACCTTGGTTCGGTCTGTCAAACTCCGTCACACGAAACCATAGGTTGTCGCGATCGTGACACACTGTGTGCATGGTGTTAGCCCGTGCCTTCCCCTTGTTAATTTCTCGCAAGACCTTCGCGCACCATACATGGCCTCCTTGCATTTGGCCTTTATAACTCGCTGCTCGCTTCGAAAATAGTGCCGCTAAACGAAAATATGTCTCGCGACAACCGATGTTATCGCAAATGGCGCGTTTCTTTTAGAATGAATTTATGCATTCGCCGGTTTGAGGTCATATGACCATATCGTAGGCCGCCGTCGTATGCTTGTGTCCACTGTTCGAAAGGAATATTGCATAGGTAGTTTGCGCCTTCTTCGTTAACTGATCGTAAACTCGCCAACATCTCGTGAAAACGGTCCTTATTGATCTCGTACCCTACCAATATAAGTTGATAGCGAATATTACATACCACTCTTCAATTAAGAATAAATTGAATATTACAAACGAAATTATATTAATAGATATTACATACCCATATTGGTCACTTGCCGCCGTTGACTTGTAGATCGATGTTGCCCGTTGTAGTTGGATGCAACATGCCTTAGGCAATATCGATGGTGTGTGCGATGCCACAGGCTTCCCTGTCACTCTATTGCGGCTAGTATTCCAGGGCCCCGATCCGATATAACGCATATATCAGGTTGGGGGCAGACATGCCTCCTTAACCTATATAGGAAGAAATCCCAGTCATCAGCTGACTCCCCCGGTGTTATTGCAAACGCAATTGGAAGGATTCTCCCACTGCCGTCCTGTGCCACAGCTAGCAATAGTCGATGCGTATATCTACCATACATAAAGGTACCGTCAATTTGTACCAATGGCTTGCAGTATATAAATGCGTCTCGGTATTGTTTAAATGTCCAGAACAGATGCTTGAACACTTGGCATCCACGGAGCAATCGATCGTTGTAGTACGTCGGTTCCGTTTCAAGGTCTGTTATACTGCCTAGGGCATATCTCTCCAGCACCTGACACCACTTCCACACTTCATTACATGAAGCGTCCCACCGACCATGCAACTTTTCCAATGCCTTCTGCTTGGCTATCCAAGTCTTCCGGTAAAAGGGCGTGTACCCCAATTGGCTACGAATATTGCCAATTAAGGTCAGCACTGTAGTCTTGGGATCGGCCTTCACCGTCGGTATTATTAAGTCAGCCAACATCTCTGAATCCATCTTCGGATGATCTTGTGAAACACCTGTCAACGAAGTACGTTAAATAATGCAACATTATGTAATATTAGTATTATTCAAAACCTTGAACACCTAGTGATTTGCATCGGCAAGAGATATATGTGGACCTTTGTATTTTTGATCTCCCACAAGCTGTCCTTTTCCTCAACGAGGCCATGATTTTCCATGAACATGTACCGTCTTGCACTGCACACTTCGCCTCGTACTTATCGAGCTTGGATTTAACCACGTTGTAGTTAACCCCGTTCTTGATGCTATATTATTTCAATGCACTAAGAAAAGTATCCTTGTTGGAAAACTCTTTACCAACTTCTAATTCGCCCGAATCCAATGACGAACTTGTACGGTCACGTGTTCTGTGTGGTAGTTCAGGAAACTCCAATGCATCGTCTTGAGATAGATCGACATTATGCATGTGGGTTGGAGGCGAGTACACCCTGAATAGCGGATCTTCTTCTTCTTCATCCGAACCGCCTTCAACATCTTCGTGCATGCGGTTGGAGCAGAGCTCGGTCGAGAAAATAATGCAACTTCGCACCATCGGCCCGGGCTCGAGGTGGATCAACATCAGACTCATCATCCGACCCACCATCATCTGCAACGAACGAGGGCCCCTCGCCGGTGGATGTCGTGGGGAGTACATTATCCCTTCTTAAATAACTTTCGTAGCATTCCCAATCATATGTGGATTGTCAACCACTAGAAGTTGATGACGTTCCCCAATACGTATTTCTAGCATCGAACGTCGAAGGAAAGATATGCATGTCCCATCCACCAACCGAGTGTCGTGCAGGAGTTGTGTTTTCCATACTACCACCAAACACGGGCACTTTCGTATTCTGCCTCCCACTAATAGAGTGTCGGCTTGGGGTCGTGTATTCCCCTCGAACAGCAGTAGATGTTGAAGTCGAAGGAAGATCACTTGGCGATGAAAATTGTACATATACCTCAAGATAGGGTGATCCACTGGCAAGATGAGTCTCCACCATTGCCTCAAAGCTTCGAGGACCTTTGATGTCGAATGAGTCATATCTCATCAGATCAACCGAAGCGCAAAATCTATACTTAATAGACTGAACTTTCATTGGCGTTGTTCCGAAGATTTTACGCCTAATTCTTTTACGAAGTTCTGTCAAATCTATGTTCCGATTAAAACCCAGTCGCGCTGTGTTCTCCGATAAAAAACAACACCATTTTCGGTGTCACAAACCTCACCATCGTAGTAAATAACAATATTAATACGTTCACTCATTTTCAGTTTCTATTTTTCTTTTGCCTCAATTTCTGTTATGCAACCTGAGAATGAAATTTGACTGATTTATAGTCTAATGATTGCCAGAGACTACTGTAGCAAAAGAGCGTCCACGTGGGAGCTTTTTTCAGTACTCTTGCTGATAGTGCATCTTGCTTGAAGCGTTTTGGGCACTATTTGTTCAGAAACATCTTCTCAAAATTATCTTGCCAGATACAACTGTAAAAAAAATTCAAATAATTTTTATTTTGTTGATATATTTTTCCCAAAACCCTAAACTTAAAATTATTCTAATTAATTAATCCTATAATCTAGTCTATTAATTTTCCCCTAAAAATCTTAAACCCTACGACCCTAAAAATCCCTAAACCGTAGCCCTAAAACCCTAAAAACTCATACCCTAACACTAAAAACAGCTGAAAAGCCTATCGCGGGGGTGGAGGGCAAAAGCGCTCCCTCAAGGGAGCGCTTTCCTGCTGCATCCCCCCAAAACGCGCTGACGTGGACGCGTTTTGGGGGGAAATGGCCCTTTTCCGTAAATAATTAAATTTTCAACCTATTTCCGTAATTTTTTTTTAATTTTGGTATATTTTAGTAAATTGCCCTTAGTTAAAAATATATTATGCATAATGTAATTTATAATTATATTTAATAATAATTAAAATATTTCTATAACTAATTATAAATTTATTATGTTAATTTTTTTAATTTATATTTACTTCCTCTCATACGAGTGTAGCATCACATTTCCTAGTATTTGTTTTTTAATAAAATGCTTAGAACTATCAATAAACCCTCACCAACCCGATAACGTGCTTCAGCGCACTCGAACTCATGTCCTCATGCATTGGCAATAATATCGATGTCAATTGAGTTAAGACTCAATCAACTTTAAGAAGAAATTATTAAATATAAATATTGAAGATAAATTGTTTTTTTAACTTGCAAATTTTCTTTTAGAAAAGTTGGGCTTTGATCCGACACGTTAAAATCAAGTCGATTTAAACCCTAAATAAGCCCATATATAAGTTAAAACAAAGCTAGAGTTTTGTCTCCCTCTTGTTCGCATTTTCTTAAGAAGAACAACTTTCAGCGGAAACAGCCGCTTCCTCCAACATGGTTAGCTTCTTCCTCTTTTTTTGAACCTCACTTCGCTCACTTGGACTTGTTCCCACTCTTTACTTATTACTTCAGTTCTCATATTTCCTGCTGTTTGCTTTAAATTTTCTTTTAAGATTTGTTTGATGAGTTTGTTGAATCACTGTATACTTGTACATCTTTCTATAAAAAATTGAAAAAAAAATGTTTCTTTTGTTTTTATAGCGCTGATTTTGGCTTCTGGGTATTTTTGGGGTTATTTACAAAATTATATTTGATTTTTTTGTCTGGTTAATATCTTATTACTGTTGTATGGCAATAGCAGCTTTATACTTCTAAATATTGTTTTACATGTGATGGAGAAATAAGAAGTTTAGTTGCTGAAATTGGAATGTTAGATCAAATGTTTGTTGTTGATTTCGTGTTATGGTAGTTTTAAGATGGTTTGGGTTTCTTTGATAATTGGTTTATAATTGAGTTTTTTGAATGTGTTAACTCTCCTTTGTTTTAAATTTGGGTCCATATATTGTTTTTAATGTGAAAATTCTTGTGCTTTAAACAATATAAATTTTGGCTTTATTTAAAGTTTTCTTCTTACAGGCTAGAGGGTTGAAGAAACACTTGAAGAGGCTCAATGCCCCCAGGCATTGGATGCTCGACAAGCTTGGTGGTGCATTCGTATGTTGTTTTCCCGAGCTTTCTTTTGGCTTCCTTACCAGTCTGATGCTGCTTCATTTTAATTTTGTGTTCATTGTATTTGTTAATGCAGGCACCAAAGCCATCGTCTGGACCCCACAAGTCGAGGGAATGTTTGCCACTTATTCTCATTCTGCGAAACAGACTGAAGTATGCTTTGACATACAGAGAAGTGATTGCTATTCTTATGCAAAGGCATGTTATGGTAGATGGGAAGGTTAGGACTGATAAGACCTACCCTGCAGGTTTTATGGGTATGTGGGACTTGCCATTGTGAATCAATTAAAGTACTTGTATATTTATTCATATTATAAAGTCATATAAAGAAGGCTCTAGTATCTCAGATCTCTGCATGTCTTAGTAAAAGCCATTGTTGCTCTTCCTCTGTATTTTTCTTGAAATACCTGTATTGATGCATATATCCGGGCATGGGTTTGGGGATAAGACCTCCCAAATACATGTAAAATTTGGAAATATTGAACATACTTGTGTCAGAGGCATACTCGTACCTAACACTCATATTTGAGTCTGACTAAGTAGCTAAAAGTATTTTGCACTGGTCCAGGGTTCACTATTTTATCCTAGGTTTTGAAATTCATGGGTTATTACTGGTACCATGTACTTCACTCACTGAATCTTTTGGCTGAAATTCATGGCTCTTAACTGTCCCTTGTTTCTTACTACCAGATGTTGTGTCAATTCCCAAGACAAATGAGGACTTCCGTCTCCTTTATGACACTAAAGGTCGTTTCCGCCTTCATGCCATCACTGGTGATGAGACTAAGGTTTGTATTAATGGACATTAGTTTGTTATGTTTCATGTTACTGTTCGATCTTCAGTATCTACTTTTACCCTGTTGTTGTCTTATAATGATTTGACATAGTTTTGTTGAATTCATAATCCGCAGTTTAAGCTCTGCAAAGTTAGGTCTGTCCAATTTGGCCAGAAGGGTATTCCATACCTGAATACCTACGATGGACGCACAATACGCTACCCAGACCCTTTGATCAAAGCCAACGACACCATCAAGCTTGACTTAGAGAGCAACAAAATTGTTGATTTCATTAAGTTTGATGTTGGGAATGTTGTCATGGTCACTGGTGGAAGGAACAGGGGACGTGTTGGAGTGATTAAGAACAGGGAGAAGCATAAGGGTAGCTTCGAGACAATCCATGTACAAGATGCTGCTGGACACGAGTTTGCAACTCGTCTAGGCAATGTCTTCACAATCGGTAAAGGAACAAAGCCATGGGTTTCGCTTCCCAAGGGCAAGGGTATCAAGTTGTCGATCATTGAGGAAGCGAGGAAGAGGCTTGCTGCTCAGGCTGCTGCTTAAACCTATCATATCTGGAGTTTTTTTTTTTTTTTGTCGAAAGACTTGTTGGATGAATGCTGGCTGGTCCTGTCCTAGCTTTTGTAGGGTTTATGGATTTGCTTTTTATTAATGTTTTTTTTTTTCTATGAATTTAGTTTAGTTACTCATTTGGTTTATGTTATATTTTAACTATCATTTATCACATTACAGTTCTTTCTGAAATCTATTGTTTTACTTGGATTCGTCCTTGTCTTTTATGATAAGTTCCTTTATGCTAAGGCTAAGGCATGGTTTTTGAAACTGGACCAGTTGGTCGGACTGAAAACTGGCCTGCACACTGGTCTGCAATGAGAGAGGAATGGGTTCATCCGTGAACTGGTAAAAAATTGACCTGGTATTTTTATTTTCTGGTCCAAGTATATCCTAGCCCGAAACCAAAAAACATTTTTCAGCCCAAATAACTTGAAACCAGCCCAAAGTATTTAGCCCAAAAATCTAAAATTATAAAACAAGAGAAAAAAATAAAAAGTAAAATAAAATTAAAGGCAGGGGGTCGGGTTCTCTGCTCTGCCCTGCTCTACTGGTTGCTCTCCTTTTCTCAAATGAAAATCTGAAATAAAAGAACTGAAAATTCCGGACTTAAAAAGTAAAGGAGGGGAGGGAATGGGATCTTACTTCGTAAATGAGAGTGAGGAAGAGAGAGCTTCTTTTCCATTAGGATAGACTAAATTTTGAAAACAAATTCCACTTTCTCCGCCTCTTTGGTAATTCTCTACCTCTTTTCTTCCTCTTTCCCTACTGCCAAACATAGTGTTAAAAGTTTTTCTTTCGGTCTCTTCTACCTTAACCAGTGGTTGAGGAATTGATTCACATTCTGGGTATAGAGCAACTTTAAAATTTGTAATCAACATCTACCTTTTAATGGGCCTATGGAATGCAGAATATTAGTTACTGAGATCGCTCCGATAGATTCTTTGAGGAAAAAAAAAAAAAAAACTTCCAGCTTCAGATTAATTTTTGTCAAACAAGGATGCATAAGCATTAAACAATCACTTCTATGAGTAAATTAGTGGAGCAGAAAAAAAATCAAAGTAAAAAAATTATTAAATATTTGGGTCCAATCATCTATTACGACATCATTAGGCTTTGTCCATTACACAACAGTTTCATTTACCTCCAACGAGGGAATGTTTCGGCAAAGTTGCCTTCATGGCTAAATAGAACAACAAAGAAACATACTGACAAAATTTTGAACAACTTGTACTAATGTGTCTCAAAATTTCACATCAGTTGTCCATGTACCTTGCACACTGGGGTGTTTGGTTACATGCCTTGTCTTCAATTTCACCACCTTTCTTCCCAATGCGTTTCTTAGTCTGGTTGCATAAAGAAGGATATCTTCAGGAGTCATATTCTTCACGCATACCACGCGCTCGTTTTTGTTCTCTTGAGAAATTGGCAAGATATATGTTTTAAACGGCTGAAGTGATTTTGGGAGAAAAACATGCATGTTCACATAGATATGGCTAAAAACCAATGCATGCGTGTATGCATTGTCTGAAACTCATCCAAGAATAACTTACTGTAAAAGCCCTTCAAATGTGGATGCTGCCCACGAATGAGCTCAGTAACCACCTCGAGCTGAGGGTTTTTCTCTTTAAAAGTCGGTAACTCCGACTCCATAAATGCCCTGGCATACCAATGTCAAAATTACCATGAAATTGAGAGTGATTTTGAAGAATTCAGCATCCATTTAAAGGAGAGGAACCATATTTGTACATGCTTCTCGTTATTATTAATTATAACAGTTGAACTTGAGACTACCATGGCATGAGTTGAAACCAAATGTTAACAAACCATCCTATGGCCTTGTTATTTACCTTACTTGAAAGGCATCTCAGTATTGTAGTCATTAAAAAACTTATTCATGTAATAACGACTAGCAAAAGCAGTCCATTAGATCTTACCATCCCTGCAACATATTATTTTCAAGAATTCCTAAAGTCAATTCCCTCTCCAGCAAGGCCCAGAATAGCCTCAGTCACAAGACAAAAGAAAAGGGTGGGAAAAGTGCTTCTCTCTTTCTTTTTATTTTGGTCCCAAAATACTTCAATGGACGATTAACAGCAAAGTTCAAATTTTTACTACTCTTTCATCAGGTAGCAGTGACTATCGGTGCATACACATGTAGAGATGACTTGAGTACCCTAATGTAACCCGAAGTGCTAAGCATTCAAATGTAGTTGTACAAATATTAAAGAAAGCAGCCTGTCTCAAGATGAAATCCATCATCATCCATGATATCCTGCTTAATCTATGAAATCCCACAACTTTGGTGATCATATATTTAATCACCTAAAACTAGATTCAGATCATCCATAATATCATCAACTATCAAACCATCACATAATATGCAGATGAAAGTGACACGAAGCTTAATACTAGCTTGATATAACGGTGTAGAAGCAAATTCATTCATTATTAGCAAATTAGCCAGCCTAAGTATACTCAGAAGTGGTTTGATAGTTTTATTTATGTATAGATACGAGTCTCCACAGTGTAAACAAGGATGAGACCTAAAATTGAAATGCAAATCTTAGCAAAAACTCTAGGCCAAAAATCAAGAAAACATTTAACAAAAAGGGACCTGCTTTATTAGGCAAACAAAGTCAAGAAAAACACATTGCAATGTTCAGAAAAGAGAAATGCAACAAACATTGAAATTCAGAAAAATACTTCACTCAAGAGGTGCCAAGCAAATTTACAAAACTAAATATTAGCCAGAAAGTTAAGAAGATAATACTCGATGGGTTTATATAAAATTTAACAAGTGGAAAACAAGAAAGGTTGAATCATACCTGATGCCCCTGCTACTCCCTCCCCAATCACAATAGCTTACTATCAGTTTTTTAAGTTGCCAAACTCCTCGCAATGCCATCTGAATTTTCGAAACATAAATTATTAATTGATTATATGTTTAACCCATTTTTGTTTCTTTCTAAATAGCAATACAGCCAAAAACAAATGAATTACACCCTTTGTTTTTTGCCAAAATTTTCCATAAAATTTAGAATATAATCCTAAGTAAACGAAAAAAAGAAATGAATCCATAATAATTCAAGCCACACTTCTGTTCCTGTTTCAGATTGCAATTAAGAAATGAAGTTTCTGTATTTAATCAAAAGGTCTAGCTACATATTTACTCACAAGTGAACAAAGACAACAACTCAGTCGAATCCTAAAACATGAAAATATTGAAATTTTATAAAAGATAAAAGATCCTTGGAAACCATACAAGTTTGAAGAAAAGAGGAAGAGGATAAAAAAAAAATACAACCTTTGAGAGGGATTTGAAATTTCACTACAAAGAGCTGAAAGTTCTAAAAAAGGAAAACCAAAACTCAACTAATTCAATTTATTCAACCCAAACAGATATAATAGCCAAAAAAAATCAAGGAAAAAGGGATAACACCGGTAGCAACGAAGCGGCAATGGCTGAACCAATGGTCTACAAATGAATAAAGAGTAGAGTAATTAATGGTCTAGAGATGTATGAGTGACTCACCAATGATGCCGCGAAGTTACCCTCAGTTGTGAGTCTCCACAGTGAAAGATACGGCGAAATTGGAAGAGACAATAGAAAAAAGAAAAACTAACTCCATAGGCCCAATAAACTAGGGTTGAGACATTGGGTCTAATAAGATTTTAAGCTTATTAGGCCATTTCATTCTAATATTAACCAAATTTCGATTTGTTAGCATTGGATTGATTTGGATAATAATTAATTTTTTTATTTATAATTTAAAAAATAATTATATTTTTTTAAGTTTCACTAGCAGAAGATAATATAAGACAAGTTTCAACCGTAAAAAATAAATGAAGAATTGGACAAAACCATAAGGTGAGAGGGAGACCATACATTACTATTGTATATGATGAAACTCAAACTCGAACCTTAAAAATTTGGAGGCTAGCTTTTGCTAAGACTTCATTAATAAAATGAAAAAAAAAAGCTATACAAATTAACTTTTTTAAGTTTTAAAACAATGAACCAAATCTATGGAATAAATTCAGATGGGTTCAATTATTTTTGGTTTAATTTTAATTAAGATTATATTTGATAAACTGAAAAATTAAGTACGATTAGATTTAATTATCAAAATATTCTACCTTAATCATATTTTTTATATTTACTCAAACAAATCTTTACCTTTTTTTTACCTAAGTTAATCGGTGTTCCACATTCATTCAAATTTGGGTTATAAATATAATTACTGGTATAAAATATTTTTGTGGGTATAAACTAGACAGACAAAATTGCAGGAGTCATATATATGATTAACAATTACACTGTACGTTAGTGGGAACCCAACCAAATGATTTAAACTCCCTCATCTAACTCAAAATAATCATTTTTTACAAATCCTCCACTGCCACTTTTTGTACGACTTACACGCCACACCTTGAGGACTCCATCAAGGCTCCCGGTGCAGATGGTGCAACCATCTTCAACCTCCTCCCCTGCATGTCCCAAAAATGCTGTCACACATCTGATGGGTCCCCTGTGCCCAACCAAAACGGCTAGACATACATGTTGACCATCATGTTCCCTGCTCCACACCCTGCTAGATGAGTCTGCTGACCCACTGATTACATAGTTAGACACACTGGCTAAACACATGACTGCATGAGTGTGACCTTGGAGCGCACCACCGTATTGCAGTTGGCCCGTTGCCCAGCCTTTCAGCCAGTAATGTACATACCCGTCGGTGCAGCCACCGTATAAGACTCCCCCGTCTGCGGTTAGTGTTAGAGTTTTGACGGGTGAGCATTTGGCTGGTAAGGTTACCATGAGTGAATGTGGCCATTCACCTCGGCAAAAATTGCGCCGCCAAACTCTGACGGTGGCGTCATCGGAGGCTGTGTAGAGTATTCCATCGTCGGCCACCACGATGGCGTTGATGGGTTCGGAATGTGCAGGGATGTTCTCAATGCATTTGAAGTCTGATATTCTCCAAACTTTCACGGTTTTATCAACAGATGCTGAGTATAGGATGTTATCTGATATATTGATTGCCAGTGATGTTATTGGCCCCATATGCCTCGTCTGCAAACCAATTGATCAATGTCTGTCAAATTTGTAATAAAATCATATACAAAGTATACCTAAATAATGTAAAAATCACAAATGCTATAAACAGTAAAGGGAGGGAGCAAAATATCAATTTCTGGAACCGTTCATACATTAATTACTCATGCAACTCTAATTTCCTTATTTAAGAACTCACCATATCCATCTTTGAACATTAGTGTCAAACACGAATAATTAAAAAGAAAATAAGAAATCCAAGTAAGCATAGATTGAAACTTGAAAGCTAGCTGATTTTCATTTCAATCTTCCCAACCATATCTCTCTGTCAACATTTATATAGTGAGAGAATTGACAACGATGTCTGTTTCTGCAGTATAAATTAGAAGTTGGTGACTACATTTTCATCAGTGAAATGCCCTAGCCTAATATTACTTGCTATAATAACTTAACCAAATTTTCAGAAAGTTAGTGCAATTTAAGGTCATAAAGAAGATAACCAATATCTATAGACAATTAAATTGTGTGTCAAAGGTGTGAACTGTGACATGATATCCCCTCTCCCCTCGCCCTTCTTTTTTCATATCATTCTTCCTTTTCTCGGTCAATCAAAGTTCCTAACAACGTTCACATATAAGATCAATGAACACTCTTTTCCAATCCATTATTCAGTTTTATGCAGTATGCCCATCACATTACATGTTTATAGCTAGAAAAGAAACTTTAGATTGGAAATTTCAGTGCATTACATTTAATGCAGAAAGCTTGATATTTCTAAAATCAACTTAGGCAGATAGCAGTTGAGTGTTGAATTTAAAGGGACCCCATTTACTTTCTCTGCTCCCCCATATGCTTGCTAAGCATTCACTCTCCCTATCATAAAGAAACCTTCATGTTCATTATTAGCCATGTTCCTCATTTTCAACCAAAACTCACCTGTCAGTTACCCCCACAACAATTCTACTTTAGTAGAACTCGAATGCATCTTGGACACGGGTTTGACTCTTACACGAATATATTCGAATTTTATAAGATTTCTATGTGCTTGGAGGGTCTCTGAAGGCTCAAATCCCATTCCCAAAGTATTACACAAACGTGTTCGACGTCAGAGTAAAAGCAACTTAGCTTAAAATTGCTAAAACAAATAAATATCATAAATGCATAGAGCAAGATGAACAGCTAGCTATATGGCATTACCATTTTATCTTTACTGGAAATGTAGCTCCGGACATAGCCGCTGGTCCGGGGGATTGTTGCCAACTTGATATGCTTCAGTGTACCATCCCATGTTCTTCGCCACACCCGAATCTTGGTATCACCATAGGCTGCAAAAACCCTTTCATGGGATACCGCAAGAGCAACAACCGTGGATGATTTAGTCTTTAACACTCCACACTCTGAAAACTCAGGCAACTTCCAAATACGTATCAAGTTTGTATCGGAGCCAGTGTAAATGATCCCATTCGAGATAGCTATGGATAAAATCTGGCCATCTTTTTTAAGGACCGAAGATAGGCATTTATAGGAAGCATCAAGGCTGATGGTGTGGTTTGACGGATTGGGGTTGAAAGTGCGGAGAGGTGAGGATAAAGGAGAAGTGTGCAGAGAAGGAGTGCTGTAACGAGGTGGGGAGTAATGGAAACCATTGAAAGAGGCTTCTTTGGTGGAGAGGCTTCTCAAGAAGCATTGACCTGTGGCGTCTCTTAATGCAAAAGAGTGGTTTGGGGGAGAGTTTGAAGGGTCTAATGAGGCCATCTTTTTGTGATGAGTTGTTTCTCTTATTGCAAAAGATGAGCAGTTCGGAGGTGAGTTGGGGGAGTCCATTGAGGCCATCTCTCTCTCTCCAGTGCAAAGCAATTGAAAGAGCTTTGTAAATGATTTCTGTTGTGTGGACCTTATGGCTGTCTAAATGCAAGGAAAATACATTTAGTAGCAGTGATTTCATGATGTGAAAGAATGGTCATCAAATCTGTCGCAAAAACAAATGCTGGTACTGTCACGAACATGTAGGCAATGTTACATATTATATTGTATTAATGACATTTCCAACTAAACTTCTGCAAAACATAAATCATAGAGATTTTTCCTTAAATAATATAATACTTACTTCTATTCAAATTCTACAAATCCTTATATTCGAAAATATACTTACTTAAACACACTTAAATTCATAATTTTTCTTTTAATTACAATAACATTTATGCTGTTTAATAAAACTCAATAAATTATTTCCTAGAGTTTCTTAAAAGAAACTAATATATGAGTTTCATCTACAATATGTTGAGTTTTGATGAACATGGTAGAGTCGGATGATCTTGATACTAAAATTGTGATTTATAAATGTAATATTGGTCATAAAACTTGGAAGAGAATCGGTCCAAAAAATTTTAGGAGTAAGTTTAGGGTTGATCTTAGTATCAGAGGCGGATATAGGGGGCTGGTAGGGGCCTGGCCCCTCTAAAATGGAAAATTTCTATTTAGGTCTTTGAAATTTTTTAAAAATTTTAAATTAGTAAAAGTAAAATTGTACTTTGGCCCCCCTAAAATTATTAAAATTCGATTTAATCCTTTAGAAATTATAAACATATAAACTATAAAAAATTAAAAATTCATTCGTCCCCCTAAAAATTTGTTCTGCCTTCGCCCCTGCTTAAGATCCCATGGCATGATATTTAGAATCATTGTTAAATTGTCAGATCTGATGTTTATCCGTTGACAGTGGCAAATTCAAATTTTTTGAGAAGTCAAATATAAATTTGATCATGTATTAATTTATTATTTTTGAAGGAGCTAAATAAAATATTTTATTTTTGGGAGCCAAAGTATAATTTCTCCTATATTAATTTATAATTTGATCATTTAAAGAGACTAAAATTACTATTATTCAAAAAATTTTAGGGGAGGTGGGGGCGGCTTTGTATCCGCCCCTGTTGGCTGACTAATCTTTGATCTTAATTAGTTCGAGGTCCCGAACTGCTCGGATCTCCCTGTCTAAAGGTCTTCATTGCTTTTATGGTGGTTGGCTATTTTGTTATGGAATAGTTTGCCACCAACTCCTACAATTCCCTTGGTTTTGTCTCCATATCGGATTCCAGTCAATTTTTTCTGGTAGATAAAGGACAAGTCATTGGGATAATAAATTTATGCTGGCCTTAGATTTGAGTCAATCAGGGATTTAAATTGCGGTTGCGGCCGCGTTTTCAGTCTTATAGCGTTTATCGCGGTTGCGAACATAACGGATATTATTGCGGTCATTGCGGGTATCGCGGTCGTGAATTTTTTTTAAATTCGCACAACTTATTGTAAAACATAATAATTATAATTATAATTATAAAAAGTCTCTTTTAATGATTTTTAGAGTGTTTTCTAACACTTACTGAACTTTTATTAATATGATATGAGAACACAACTTTTATAATCATTAATTATTCTTATATTTATTTACGAATTTTCTAAGAATGTTATATTAACTAATAAGAAAGTAAAAAAATAGGAAATATTAAACATTTATCATATTTAATAAGTTTGAAAGTTTTTATAGATAAAATAATTGAAAATTCATACCTGAGAGATGTCTTTAATATTTCTTGACAGCTTTGAAGATGGTGAAGATATAAACATTCTATGCTGCAAAAGAAAAAAAAGGAATAGATAAATGTATAGATTCTCATTAATTATTCCTATTTCCTATCACTTATTCTCACTCTCATTCTACTTTCATATATAGTTTAACATGCTTCCATTCTTAATTATCTTTTCATAAAATATACTTCATTCATTTATATAAAGATATATTTTAAATGTTTTAATATCATCAAAATTAAGAACATTAACAAAAGTTTTCTTTAAAAAAAAAAACATACCTTACAAATAATGGTAGTCGACCAGTGGTACGATTTAGTTTTCACCAATTAGTGGAATGACGAGGAGGATCAGATCTTTTACCTTCACTTTGAGAGCGTTCTTGACTTGATTCTCTTGGCCTTTGTCCAAAAATATATCCAAAAAAAGTAACATTTTCACCTTGGTTTTCATATAATTGATATGGAGGATATATTTGAGGAGGAGGATACATGAGAGGTGGAGGTGGGTGATACATTGGTGGTGGAGGATGCATTTGAGGCTGGTATGACACACCATAATTAGGAAATGGTGGATAATAACCATATGTTTGTGGATAACCATGTGAAGGTTGAAAATATGAAGGTTGTTCTGGTGGATAAAAACCTTGAGTGCTAGTAGATGAATCACTATACCCAAGGTTACTAGAACTCGATCTCCTACCAGATGAAGAGCCTATAGAAGTATGCTTCTTGCCTTTTCCTTTTGATGGAGCTCTAGGTTCACTTCTATCTCTCCTAGGTTCAGGAAACATATTTCCATCAAACTCTGATCTATCACGGAAATGTCCACTAGTGGTACCAACCCCATATTCTCCTCCATATTGACTAGAAGACCTAATTTCACCTCCATCACCACTATATCTATCATCCTCATCAATTGGACTTAAACCACCACCATCGGGTCCATCGCCACTCTGACTTGGCGTTGAACTAGAACTTGAATGAGATAAATTTTATTGTTGAGATTGATCAACATCTATTTCATCATCAGAGGTATCCACAGGCAACACACCGGCATTTTCACCATCTAACAATGGATTCTCTTTCTCATGAAGCCATTCTGATAGTGGATCAACATCTTCAAAGATATGATCAAGGTGATAGGATTAAAACTAGCGTTTATATCATCAGTTCTCATTCTTTTTTTGATGCCTTAATCTGAAGCCTCATATTATAATAGGTAAACACTAGTTTCTCAAGTTTTTTATACTTTAACCTATTTCTTGCCTTGGTGTGAATATAACTAAATGTTCTCCAATTTCGTTCGCAATTTGATACTGAAGTTGTTTGACTAAGCACTTTAATTGCTAATTTTTGTAATTCGGGAACACATGTGCCGTATATTGTCCACCACTCAGCTGCATAATATTATTTAAATTTCAAAATAACTTCAAAATGTACAATATAATTAAATAATATAAATTAAATTAAATAATTTAATTAACTGTTTACCCGGATTCATTTGCTTCCAAGCTCTTTGTGCTTGTGGAGTACCGAATGTGTCATGTTTATCTCTAAATAGTAACAACTGCATAAATAAAAGATAGAGTAAAAATAAAAAAAATTCTATTTCAAATTATGTAACTAAGTTACAAATAATAGTACTTGAATCTAACCTGATTAACCATTCTGACTTGATTATCAAGAGAATGTTCTAATCTTT
This sequence comes from Gossypium sturtianum, assembly GCA_025698515.1. NCBI lineage: Eukaryota > Viridiplantae > Streptophyta > Magnoliopsida > Malvales > Malvaceae > Gossypium > Gossypium sturtianum. The sequence goes on from CM046952.1 coordinate 45,893,735, forward strand.
CAATTACTGATCGTGTACCTTCTAATGTTTCTATTAGTACATTCTCAGAATGCTTCTCCCCAAATTGAAATTGAGGATTGAGAAAATAACCTAAGTATAATTTGTAAGAATATCATCAAATAATAATAATCTAAAGCTTAATATAATAAAATATAAAAATAGTTCTTAATTATATGAAACATTTTATCTTACCAGCTGAATGCAAGTCGGAATGCATAAAATTCCATCTATTGTCAATAATCTTTTCGTACTCGGTGAAATATCAACAATCTTGTTGAATTGCTCGTTTAGCTCTATCAACAGCCTCATAAATAAAGCCCATTGTTGGTTTTCCATCGCTATCCACAAGTCTTAATACTTTTACTAGGGGCTCGTAAACTTTTATGAGGTCATTGGCTTTTTTCCAAAAATCTTTTCCCAAAACAATTTTTTTTGGCTTCATAAGCAGGCCCTGACTTTTGTTATCCCCATTTTGATTCTTTAAATTCCTATATATTCATAAGAAAAAATTTAAAATAATATAATTTAAATTATTTGGAACTAATAAAATCATTAAAGGTTGCTATATTTAAGTAATTATATTAACTAATTATAAAATACTGACCTTTGAATTAAACATTTCTCTCAGACCTTGCTTTTGTTTTGTTATCTCTTCAAGTTGAATGAAATGAGTTGCAAATCGATTAAGAGTAGGCCGAAGTATTTGCTTTCCTTGTGTATACTTCTTCATCAAATCAACAGTTCAAATGTGATTGTATATAAAGCAAGTCACTTTCTTTGCCTCATCTAACACTTTTGCTACACTGGGCTTTTTCCCAATATCTTCAAGGCATAAATCTAAACAGTGAGCTGCACATGAGGTCCAATATAGATGTTTTCTTTTCAACATTAATTTTTTTCCAGCAGCTTTCATTACTGCCTTATTATCAGTCACTATTTGGACAATGTAATTTTCTCCAATTTCTTCTACAACTGAATCTAACAAATTGTTGTAGAATTCAGCATCTCTACTACAGACACTTGAGACATCTACCGATTTCTAAAAAATGGTTCCTTTACTGCAATAAACAAGGAAATAAATGATGTGCATTTGATTCAAACTGTTGGTCCAACCATCACACATTAGAGTTGCACCCAATTCTTTCCAATGAGTCTTTAGTCAATTTACCCAATCACGAACTCGTTGATACTCTGACTCCAAATACACATCTGAAACCTCATAAGGTGTTGGGAGCTTTACACATTGTCCAACTTCTGTTGATAATTGAATTAAGTTATACAACCATGGAGAGCTTGCTAATTGAAAAGGAAGTCTTTCATATATTAAAAATTTAGATATCGCTTCACCTATCTTCCTTCGAAAACTCTTTAAAAAAGAGTCATTGACCTTTGGTTGCTTTGAACTTTTGCTTCTAACCAATTCGGGTATAGCTCCTTAAGGTAAACTCGGACTCACTTGGGATGGATTTACTTGTTCTTTCTCTATTATATTCTCTAGTTGATCCATGAGAAGATCGCCCTTCTTCATAAATGTTATTCCAACCACAGTGCTTAAATGCAGAATTCTTCCCTTCTATGCCACTCGTGTTGTGATTGGATACTTTCTCGAGTTGCTTGCCTTATAGCAGAAACCTCATCAATGAATTCCTCGTGTTCATCCTCCTCTTCTCTTAATTGAGATAGGAATTCATCTTTTCTCCTCTTTTTGTCTATTTTCTTTGTGTTGCTTTCTTTCAGTATATTCATCATACTTTCTCTAATGACACATGTTAATAAAATAAAAATAATTCACACTTTATATTATTATCAATTATATATAATCTTTATTGATAAATTTACAATAACATTTAAAAATAATAATAAAGTATCACATACCAGTAACATTAGGGCATGGTGCAACATTGCCGGTTTTATGAGCAATGTGCTCTTTAAATCGTGTTATTCCTCCTTTCACAACTTTACCACAAAGTTTACATCGACATTTCCTTTTCGTATTTGCACTGGAGTTCCAAAGTGCCAACCTATATCATTACAGTGCACCCTCCAATCATTTAGTCGGGAACTCTTCACGTGGTGGCATGCTTTATTTTTATTTATATATAAAAAATATAAAATTATATTTAGAAATATAAGCAACTCATTACTTATATTATCAACAATATAATACAAAAAAAAGTAAACATCATTAACATGGAAAAATTAAAATTATTGCATAATCCATAATTTATTATTATTTTTTAAAACAACAATACCATAACCCATTATTACTTGGTTCCAAAGTTTTTGGTATAAATAGTTTGTTTTGTTCCATCTTAATAAAATTTAAATTCAAATTGGATCAAATTTAAAAATTCAAGTTTTTCATATTATGCAAACTAAAATCAATAGAGATTTATCTAATGTTGAATTGAAGTCATCTATCGAATTTGATGAAGAAAAAACACGATGAATTAATTTATCTTGATTTTTTACCTTTTATAATACAAGTCATAAGTGATGGAGGCTATAATTTTTTCATTAAAAGCATAATAAAATAAATTATGAAATTTAAATATATTAAAATTGAATTAAATATTAACATTAAAAAATTTAAATCTTATTATTTAAAATAAAATTATTTAAAAACAAAAATATCATTATGTATTCAATAAATTTTAATTAGAAAATTTTAGACCATGCATTAAATAATGTTTTTTTTTTTGAAGATTTAATGCGTTAAACTATCCACTATCCAGCACATCAATGCCTGTGCCAGGAGCAGGAGCTAATAAATGATATTTAATGCTTTACAATAATAAAAAATCTACCTTACTATAATAAAATCTGACCTTTAGAAAAACCAAACGTCAAAACTGAAAAGTAAACAGAAAGGAGAAATTAAAAACGAAAAAAGAGAGAAAAAAAACTATTCAAAATCTCTGGCATCCTTCATCATTTTTCTCTACATCCATCTTCAAACCCATTCGAGTCATCTAATCCCTTCTCCCTTCATCCCTAACCTAAAGTCTAAAGAACATATTTGCACTGCAGATTCAAGACTTGTTTGTAACTTACAACAATATTTGCATTTTATGGCAAAAACAAGCAAGAATCAAGACAAAAAAAATCAGGTACTTACTTACTTGAAAATTATGAATCTCCGAATGTGCAAGACTGCAAGTGATCAGGGTTTGCTTCTCGGGTTCAATGGTAGCTGTGTTGTGATTTTGTTTGTCGTTTGGTTTGGAGTTTAGAGTCTAAACCGAAATATGAGAATTTCATATTTTCTATTGATTTTGATTGCTTTTTTCTGTTTATTTGGACTTCTTTTTACTTTTTTTGATTGAAAACTCTCTGATTTTGCAGGTAAGAGAATATATTCCCTTTTGTCTTATTGTATTTCTGTTGATTTTTGTTTAGAGGAGATGGAATTTTTTTTTAATTTTACAGTAACGGAAAATAATGGGAATAGTGGCCCGTTATTGCCGCAATTGTCCGTTACCCGTTAAATTGCGGCCGCGATTCACCGCTATCGGTGTGACTCCGCTTCACACCGCTATTTAAAGCAGTAGCGGTTTTGGACGGCGCCGCTACCGCTATATAGCGGCCGCTATTTCGATATTGGACCGCTATTTAAATCCCTGGAGTCAATGTGTCATGTGGTGATTGTTATGACACTTGAGTCACATGGTGACTTGTCTTCTCTAAGTCCTTAGTGATTTACTATCGAGTTCCTACGAGAACTTGGTTTTGTTTGGGATTCATCGTTTCAGGTCAGAGACTCACCGCATCAAGATTCTTTTTTTCTTTTTATGGCTAAGGGTGCCGTTGGTTGAGAAGGTAGTGTGAACGTGTCAAGATCTTTTTTTTTTGCTCCTAATTCATGTGGGGAAGACTAGTTCAAGCAATGAAAACTCTTTTTCTTCGTCATAAAAATTAGGTTTACTAGCTTCTCAAGGCTTGGTCTGGTATGAGATCGTGGTCCTCAACCGCTTTTTTTTATTTCGGGTAACTGCATTTAAGGTTTTGTTGGCCTTTATTTCTATGAGACTTATCCCTTTACTTTTATGAAAAGAAATAAACTTATAAATTTATAAAATTATAAATTATTAATATAATAATATTTTAATATACTAAATTAAAATATAAAAAGCTTTAATACAATGGACATGGTTGTTGATTTAGAAGGATTATGGATAAAATTAGATATTATATTAAAAAAATTACAATATAAAATTATATTTATATTTTATGAGTTTTATATTTAATTTATCTTATCTATCCACATAATTTTCAATATTATATTATATTTTAAATTAAATTAAAATATTAAGTTTGCTAAAAAAGAGCTTATCTTAAAATGTTAAAAATTAAAATCTCACACACACACACAAATATTCCTTCCTCTTTTTTTGCATGATTTTATCATTTTTCAGTAGCTATTTTTTTTTATCTCCAACAACTGTAAACGGGCATGATCTGTCTATCCTCTTCATATAAATAAATTTCAACAACAATACACATCCAAGTAAAAAAATTAAAGAAATATCACTTTAGTTCTTCATTTTCTAATATATCACAACTGTCGAAACCATTTTTAAAGTTTTATAAAAAACGGGGATCAACTTTAAAAACAAAAACGGGAGTCGCCATCAATCCCTTTTTACTTAGGTGTGATTGGATCACCTTATAAAGCGTTTTCAAAATATTGATTTTGGCCTACGAAACTCAACAAGAAAATGGGTTCGGGAGTCGGTTACGTACGAGGAAGGATTAGCACCCTCGTAACGCCCAAAATTGGTACCGAATTGATTAATTTTTGTCCTAATGTCGAAAATTCGAAAAGATTAGAAAACATGATTTCTTTAAAAACTTAAACAATTTGAGTTGGAATTGGAGATTCCTTTGTTCCGAAAGCATACAAACATCACATCCAGCACGTCAGGACATGATGTTTTAAACCCTCGTAACCAAAATCATCTCATGATTTACAAAATTCATTAAAAGGATATTTAGTTATTTGAATGATCGAAAAACCGAAACCCAGCACGTTAGGGCACAATTTCTCGAACTTCCAAATACGAAACATTGCCTTGTTTTCTGAAATCCTTATTCTGAAATAGCAAAACATCACATCCAGTGAGTTAGGACACGATAATTTTGAATTCTCGAGAATAAATTTTTTTATTTAATTTTTTAAAAGAAAAGTAATAGATTCTTTGGACTCGAAGAGGAAAATCGAAACCCAGTAAGTTAGGGTACGATTTCTTTCGAACTCTAGAATGCAGAGTGTTTTCTTATTTGAAAATCGGATAAAATGCAGTAATTATAATAAAATGGAAAATGAATTTAAAACAAAAGGTAAATCGATTTACAATGATAGCTTATGTAACAACATGATGATGATAAAATATAATAACAATAAAAGTAGAAATAAAATACAGTAAAGCAAAAGCAAGATAGTCAAATAAAATAGAAGAGAATAGTAACAAAGATGAAAAAATATAGAATAATGATAATAGTAACAAAAATGCAACAATTAATAAACGAAAAATAAAAAAATAATATTAGTAATTATAAAAATAACAATAATAACGAAAATATAAGATAATAAATATAATAATAATAGAGTTAGTTATAAATAAAATAATAGTAGTAATATCAAAATAATAATTATAATAGTAAAATAGTAATAATAATAGTAGTAATAATAATATAAATAGTAATAATAACAAAAGTAATATTAAAAATAAAAATAGTATTAATAATAAAATTATAGTAATGATATTTAATAATAATAAAAATAAATAATAGTAATAGTAAAAATAAAGATAATATTAGTAATAAAATAATAGTAATAACATTGAAATTAATAATGTTTTTAAAAAAATAATAGTAGTAAAAAATAAAACAATATAAACAATACTAAAAATAATACTAATAATAATATTAATAATCATAAAAATAATAATAACAGTAACAATGTCAAAATAAAAATAAATGCAATAAAAATAAATAATGTTAATAATAAGAAGAAAAAAATAAAATTAATAATGAAATAACAAAAATCGCAAAAGAAATAAAAAAGGGATGGAATTGAACTTAAAATAAGAATTTGGGGCGGATTTTGAAGAAAATAAGAAAAACGAGGGACCTATTTGAACACGTGGATAATATGGAGGGACTAAAGAGGAAAATATTCCCTCCCTCCAAAACGCACAACAGCATAGGGGACCCAATTGAAAACCAAAGTAAATTATCAAGCAAAATTGAAAATAAAATAAACTTAATTATAAAATCATAAAAAAGCGGAAGGGCTAAAAGCGCAATTAGCCCTTCCAATAAAAAAATGCGCAGATCCTAGGCCGGAGCGGGTCAGGTAATCGGGTTGGCCTCCCCAAAACGACGCCGTTTTGGCGTCTGGGGAGGCCCATGAAACGACGTCGTTTCTAATGTGTATATAAGGCCCAAAAATTTAAAAAAAAAAACATTCTCCTTTCAGTTAAAAAAAAAAAACAAAACTTTGCCTCTGAATTCTCTGCTTGGTCAGAATACAGGCAAGCCTTAGCGAGCTCGTCATCATCATCGCTGTAAAGTAAGTCCACCGTACAGTGGCGAATAAAAATGTAAGTTTTTTCCTTTTTTTTTTAATAAATGTATTATATATATATTATATATATGGTTTCCAGAAAAATAAAAAAAAAGTATTCGAAAATAGAAAAGGAAAAAGAAAAAAGAAATAAAAAAAAACATTTGCTTCTTTTTTTTATTAATCTTTGTATACTCTCAATGTATTTGCCTGTATCTTTTCTCTCTGTGTATATTCTGTATTCTCTCTGTGTGTATTCTGTATTCTCTCTGTGTGTATTCGTCCCCCTTACAAGTTTTATTCTAGGGTTTTTATACCCGAAAAAAAAAACAAAGAGAAAAAAAGGAAATATTCGATTTGTTGCTGCGTTTTCCTTTTTTGCAGGTGAGGAGCGGAGATCCCGCGATGTTGGTATTTGTCAGTGCACCGGTGCGCGCGCTGGCGGCGGCGGAGGAGGTCGCTTGCTTGCTGCTTTGCGGCACCTAGGGTTGTCGAAACCCTAGGTTTCTAAAAATTGTTTAGTCATTGGGCCTTTTGGGCCACGAGTGTTTAGGTAAGTTAGGCCTGGGTAGTGGGTTATTAGCGTTTTGGGTCTGGGGTGTAATGGGCTTCGGGTTGTAATTTTGGGCCAAGGGTCTGGTCTGGGTTTTAGTTTGGTTTGTAACTGGACTGTAAAAAAACATTGGTTTTATTATTATTTTTCTATTAAGCCCGGGCAATAATGGGCTATTACAGCTGCCCCTCTTTGCTCATTATCGTGTAACGAGAATAGAGCAAAGACGATAAAAGGACCCATTTTGCCCGGTCTTTACCAAGCCTTGATCCTCGTCTTCTCCAAATAGCTTCCAATCCCAACTGCATCTTCAGGGGCATTGGAACTGTAACTTGGAAGTATTGAACTATAAACCTGATGGCTTCAATCTGCTTTACTGCAATTTCAGGAAGGCAATATCAACTATCTTTAATCTGCTCCGCTTTGATCTGCTTCCTGCAACTTCAGGAATGCCAAATCTGCTGTCTTAATCTGCTCCTTGCAAACTCAGGGATGCCAGATTGGTATCTTCGATCTGCTTCCTGCAACTTTAGGAATGCCAAATCTACTATTTTAATCTGCTCCCTGCAAACTCAGGGATGCCGGATTGGTATCTTCGATCTGCTTCACTGCAATCTCAGGAATGCCGGATCTACAATCTTCGATCGCCCACTACTACTATCTCGAGAGGACAAAATCTGAACTTTTCAGCCTGCTTCCTTACTATCTTAGGAAGACTTCAATCTTCAGTCTGTTCCACTACCATCTCTAGGGAACAAAATCTGAACTTTTCAATTTGCTTTCTTACCATCTCAGGAAGACTTCAATCTTCAGTCTGCTCCACTATCATCTATAGGGAACAAAATCTGAACTTTTTCAATTTGCTTCCCTACTATCTTGAGAAGACTTCAATCTTGACTGCTCCACTATCATCTCTAGGGAACAAAATCTGAACTTTTCAATTTGCTTCCTTACTATCTTGAGAAGACTTCAATCTTCATCTGCTCCACTATCATCTCTAGGAATAAAATCTGAACTTTTCAATTTGCTTCCTTACTATCTTGAGGAAGACTTCAATCTTGACTGCTCCACTATCATCTCTAGGGAACAAAAATCGAACTTTTTCAATTTGCTTCCCTACTATCTTCAGGAAGACTTCAATCTTCAGCCTGCTCCACTATCATCTCTAGGGAACAAAATCTGAACTTTTCAATTTGCTTCCTTACTATCTTCAGGAAGACTTCAATCTTCAGCCTGCTCCACTATCATCTCTAGGGAACAAAATCTGAACTTTTCAATTTGCTACACCGTCCTCTGAGGGACATGTCCTGTAGACTTGAATGTATTATGGATGACATTTGCATGAATGCAGAATGTCATGAGAATGATGATTAGGATGCATGAATCTAATGCTCCTAACTAAATGATATTAGGGATGACATTTGCATGAATGCAGAATGTCATGAGAATGATTTCCTCTCTTTTTTTTTAAAAAAATAATTATACAACGATTAGGATACAATGATCGGAATGAATCAAATACTCCTAATTGAAAATGTGAGAATGATCCCTATGGGTTGTCATTGCTCATAGTTCATCAAGGTTCTATCACTGATGCGCTACCATGCTTTCTCGTTCAGCTGGTATCTTTGACAGAAAACCCAAAGAAATAATCATATTCTGCTCAGCAAGCTTACCCCGTTGTAATTTCAGAGTCCCTTCCACTGTACCTTTTGGGACATAAAGTTTGTACCTCCCACTACAACCTCAGGGGAATAACATTTGATTTCTTCCCTCCATCCTGTTACCCCTCAGAGGTATGGAATTTGTATCATCCTCAATCAATTTGATCTGTTACACCATTTCCCGGGTGTAATGACCAGATGTATAAATGTAGGGTGTCATTTTTCCTTTCCTGAGAATGATCCCCTTTTCCACTTGGGTTGACATTGCCCGTCATTTTTCGAAATGGTATCACTGACAAAATGTCTTATCTAATAAGAATCTAAAGAGATAATCATCTTTCAATATTCCCAACCCTTAGACTTGGTAAGTTTTAAACAATAGTCCTGTTTCAAGTTCCTATGCTACTTTAAAGCTTCCAGAGTAATATGCGAAACTCCTTTTATGAAAGTATTATTAGTCCATTAGTCTTTATTTCAATATAAAATGCTTGAAAAAGATCACAATAATGGACGAGAAAGAAATTAATCAAGAGCATAGCTCAAAATAAATAGGTTAATCAAAGATAGCCAAAATAAAAGAAAATTGATTAGGGTGTATCTTTGGAAAGAATAAAGCAAATTCAAAAATGGGTAAGATAGAAGCTAGGTGCCCCAGATATCGCAGCCTGAGCTTCTCTGTTCTAACTTCTTGAGGACCATTTTGAGCTCAATACGTATTTAAGGGATCCGGAGTACTTTGTCAATGCCCAAAGACGTAGCATACTTCCTCATTGTTAATTCAGGCATAGAAAGACTACCACATGCCCTATCTTTGATCAAAATTTGAGCCGCCCTTTTCGGGTTTTCGACTCAAAACCCCTTTTGGTCTCAAAGGGTCCTTTGCGGGTTTTCGCCTTGGCCTCTCCTTCTTTTTTCTCTTTTTTTTTTTGAACTTAAGGCGCCCTTTGCTGATTTTCACCTTGGCCTTTTCTCCTTTCAGGTAAAATACTTCTTGACTGAACCTGAATTCACTGGATTGGCAAGTCTTTGGCATCTATCCCGGTCAATATCAATGCTCCTCCAGAATAAGCCTTCTTTTCAACATAAGGTCTTTCCCAGTTTAGGCATATGCTTTCTTCTGAAATCGTTTTGTAGACGAAAGATTTTTTTCAACATCAGGTTCCCCTTGTGGAATTTTTAGGATGAACCTCTTTGTCGTAAGCTCGCATTATCTGACCGTGATGGATAGCTTTTAACCTTTTCTTCGATTAGGTTCTATTGGCAAAAACGCTTCCATTCCATGAACCAATGATGTTGCCCTAGCGAAGGTTCTGGTCGACGTTCGATAAGACAGAGGGTAAATGGTAGCTTGTTATGCCAATCTTTACAAGTCTTGGTCACCTTTCATTTTTTTTGACAACCTTTGCTGCAGTGAGATATGCTGCCTGATCTTTAAACAAACTATAAACTTTGACTTTGTACAGTTATGTGTTATTAAACATGGTCCTTTCTGGTATTCTTTGCCGGCACTTGATCTCCTTTTTTTTTCTTTTTTTCTTTTTGAATTTGATGACTTTGACCTTGTAACATTGGCATATGAAGCTACTTCCACCCTCTTAGTGAAGTAAACGACGACTATGCCGATGAATCAATATTGGCTAAAAGCTTTTGACGAGATTGGCCCCATCACATCCATGCCCCACATATGGAAAATTTGTGAAGAACTGGAGTAGGCACATGAATCTTGTCTCCTTAAATACGGCATAACTGATACCATCCCTTTCTATGTAGATCAACAGTGCCCGATCCTCATGTTTAGCCCGCATCTTAGTAACCCAGGCATTCTTAATATGATCGTGCAAAAACATCTTTGAATTCTTGAAAATAACTCAATGATGTCTCGCATTATTTCTATGGTGAACTGGGCTTCGATCTTCACCCCATTTTCTAGGCTCATAATATCGCTAACCCTTTGTGGAGTAATGTTTGCTTTTCATCTTGTTCTACCATTCTTAATAAATCAGAAGATATGTTACAATCTCTATCGTCTTCAAAGTCCTGAGATCCCCTAAACCCATATCTTACTCGAAAAGGGAGTCAGTAACAACGTCGCTCATGTCGTTGATATCTGGGTACCTAAGTACGAAGGCAAAAGAAATCCAAAGAATAAATGATTTTAAGGATGATTATTTATATGATATGATCATGAATGAATAAAAGAATATTTGAAAGAAAGTCCAAAAATAAAAGAATCTGTATATGGAAAGAATAAAAGATGCATTTTATTGAAATAAGAATTTAGGACACAAGTCTATTTCACAAAAGGGTTCTTATTGCCTCTAGGCTTAAGGCAAAAAGCGTGTTTTGAATATTACTCTTGATTAACTCTAAAAATAAAGGGATTTCTTCCACAGTCCCATTATTCAAAACATTCCCAAGTATGTAAGGGCTTGGAAACTTTTATTTCCCGATTCTCTCTTCGGATATGTCATTAATGCTTAGATTCCCCACATTCCCATCGGGTCCTTGATCTCCTTAATCAAGCTTTGCACAAGGACCCTGAGCTCGATGCATTTTTGAATCCCCTGCCCCTATCTATCGTGGAACTCACAATGTTTACCCCTTTAATAGAAAGATTGGGTAACGGATTTTCTGCACCAAAGGGATCATCGAATTTGACAATACACATTTTGACAAGTCTTTCGATCATCTTTTTGAAAGCGGTGTAGTTCTCGATTGAGTGTCCTGTGATTCCTGCATGGTATTTGCATTGAACGTTCGTGTCGTACCATTTAGGGTATGGAGGTTGTATGGATTTTAGGTAGAAAGGAGATACTACATGTGCATCAAACAAAGTTTGGTACAGCTCCCTATACGTGATTGGGATGGGCGAGAATTGGGATTTTTCTGAGTTCAGTCTTGAATTGGGTTCTTGCCTTGGGGAGACCTGATGGCTAGTAGTTGACTGGCCTGTGGTATTTTCTTTTTTTTCGGGGCCCTTAAAGTATTAACTTGGGAGTTCCAGTCTCGGTCTTCACATTGTTTCGGGATCTCCACACTAGCCTTCCTTGTTTCTTCCATACTATCCAAATCAATGACAATGGGATTGCTTGGATTGCCCCCCGGATTGGGACCTGAGCCTATCGAATAGTTTATTGGTGCCGACATGCTGGCCTGATGCTGTTGGGGTCTGATAGTAACGGGTACCCCTTTCAGATGTACGTCTGGATGAGTCGGGACACCTATTGGGGAATTAACGATGTCTTCATCATCATCCACACTGTTGACCAATGGGCCACTCCTTTTTTCAGGTCCTCCAGCTAGTAACTGGGTTAGCTGGCCTATCATATTCTTTTGGAATTCTAACATTTGTTCCCGCTTTTCTTGTTGAATCTTGGTCAACTGCCCCTGCATCTGTATTTGCATTAGCTCTATTCTCTCCAACCTTTGTTCCATTTTTCCAAGTTAACTGAAATATTTTTTCTTAATTAGGGTCCTTTTGTAAAAGTCTAATGCAAATGATGCAATGTAATGCAAATGCATAAATGCAAAAAGGTATCGGTTCAGATTCAACTTCATTTTAGAAAACCTTATTAGAAAACAAAATCCTTTACATAAAACGGACTACAAATATGCTTTCGCCCTAAGGCCTAAAGTCTTGATTTTCCCAAACAACAAGGCTAACTCTTGACCACGATCTGATTGTAGCTCATACTTCGTGCTCAATGTATCAGCCTGTACTGCCAAAGTCTGTAAGTGATCAGCTACCTCCCGAATCTGAACTATTGCTTCACCCATGAGATAATCCCGATTTCTAACTTGATTATGAGAATGATAGAGCTCTTCCTTCTAATGCCCTTCTCTTGCTTCAAGATGCTTGATCCGGAGTTCTCAATTCTGCAATACCGATTCTGATTTTTTGATCTTGCCCTTCATTTCCTCAATTTTATTCAGACTTGACTTCAACTCAACCGCAGAATTACGGCTTCGATGGTGATGAAGAGGCCGTCCCAATTCAGCCACTCTAGCTTTTAACCACTCTTTTCCTTTTGGCTTTCTGCTAAACTCTTTTCTAGGGCCTCGTTTCGCATCTGCATCTCTAAAAACTTCCTCTCCCAATGGTCAGCTTTGGCCTTTTCCTCTTGAACCTCCTGTTGCCACTGTTCACTCATCCCCGTGATATTCATTAGCTTCTTCACAAAAGTTGGGACATTAGAAGCCTTAGAATAAGCTTTGTCGACTTGGATCCTTAAACAGCGAAGCAAGGTTGTATATTCCTCCACCGTGAGTACTAAATCTACTTTCCCGAAAGTGGAACAGCTATAAGCAGAGTTCCAAAACTAAGTCATAGCCTGGAGCAGATGTTTATCTGCCTTGATGTCGAGCAAGTAGGGTAGATCACCATAATTACGATAGAATGACTGCTTTGCCTCATCATCCCACTGGGTCCATATTTCTTTCAACTCCTGGAAATCATTTTGCGTTATACTAATACGAGCGAAATCCCATAATTCCGACACATGCCCCTCAGCTACGCTATCCTCTTTCTCTAATTGCCTTTGCTCTGACCATATACGAACGACTGCATTGTCTTTCACTTTATCAAGGAATTCGTTCTCCATAACCAGCTTTTTAACTTTAGAAACTGACCGTGAATCGATACCTCTTTAAATATGAAATGACATGCACAAAAGAATAAAACACAAGTTAGTACCGCAAAATATAAAGAAAGCAAAGTAAACAAACGTCTAATTGGGTAACTACTAAGGTTTGACGTAGTTCTACCTAAGGTAAGTCCTTAGGTTTTCTACGTGTGGTTCAACTCTAAGGTTGAGGTACCCGAACCAGCAGATTCCTCGATCCTCACCCATTATAGGCTCATGCGGACCGAGTTCAGTTCAGGGGAATACATTTCCCTATGGCCATGCAAAACTTCACGAAGACATAGGTACAGATGTATCCCGGAAGCAATCCACTAGCCCATGCGGAGGTGAAAACCTCACGAAGGCATAGCTTCTCGCTCCCACTTAAGGGTGCGACCACAACGGTCATGCAATATGATGCAGAGATATTAAAACCACATGCAGTAAAAACGACGATGATTTTTCAAATTAGAAGATATAGTTTGGACAAAAGGACATGAAATTATCGATTTTGCGGCTTGACTCTCTTATTGTCCCCAACGGAGTTGCCAAGCTGTCGAAACCATTTTTAAAGTTTTATAAAAAACGGGGATCGACTTTAAAAACAAAAACGGGAGTCGCCACCAATCCCTTTTTACTTAGGTGTGATTGGATCACCTTATAAAGCGTTTTCAAAACATTGATTTTGGCCTACGAAACTCAACAAGAAAACGGGTTCGAGAGTCGGTTACGTACGAGGAAGGATTAGCACCCTCGTAACGCCCAAAATTGGTACCGGATTGATTAATTTTTGTCCTAATGTCGAAAATTCGAAAAGATTAGAAAACATGATTTCTTTAAAAACTTAAACAACTTGAGTTGGAATTGGAGATTCCTTTGTTCCGAAAGCATACAAACATCACATCCAGCATGTTAGGACATGATGTTTTAAACCCTCGTAACCAAAATCATCTCATGATTTACAAAATTCATTAAAAGGATATTTAGTTATTTGAATGAACGAAAAACCGAAACCCAGCACGTTAGGGCACAATTTCTCGAACTTCCAAATACGAAACATTGCCTTGTTTTCTGAAATCCTTATTTCGAAATAGCAAAACATCACATCCAGTGAGTTAGGACACGATAATTTTGAATTCTCGAGAATAAGTTTTTTTATTTAAATTTTTAAAAGAAAAGTAATAGATTCTTTGGACTCGAAGAGGAAAATCGAAACCCAGTAAGTTAGAGTACGATTTCTTTCGAACCCTAGAATGCAGAGTGTTTTCTTATTTGAAAATCGGATAAAATGCAGTAATTATAATAAAATGGAAAATGAATTTAAAACAAAAGGTAAATCGATTTACAATGATAGCTTATGTAACAACATGATGATGATAAAATATAATAACAATAAAAGTAGAAATAAAATACAGTAAAGCAAAAGCAAGATAGTCAAATAAAATAGAAGAGAATAGTAACAAAGATGAAAAAATATAGAATAATGATAATAGTAACAAAAATGCAACAATTAATAAACGAAAAAAAAATATTAGTAATTATAAAAATAACAATAATAACGAAAATATAAGATAATAAATATAATAATAATAGAGTTAGTTATAAATAAAATAATAGTAGTAATATCAAAATAATAATTATAATAGTAATAATAATAGTAGTAATAATAATATAAATAGTAATAATAACAAAAGTAATATTAAAAATAAAAATAGTATTAATAATAAAATTATAGTAATGATATTTAATAATAATAAAAATAAATAATAGTAATAGTAAAAATAAAGGTAATATTAGTAATAAAATAATAGTAATAACATTGAAATTAATAATGATTTTAAAAAAATAATAGTAGTAAAAAATAAAATAATATAAACAATACTGAAAATAATACTAATAATAATATTAATAATCATAAAATAATAATAACAGTAACAATATCAAAATAAAAATAAATGCAATAATAATAAATAATGTTAATAATAAGAAGAAAAAAATAAAATTAATAATGAAATAACAAAAATCGCAAAAGAAATAAAAAGGGATGGAATTGAACTTAAAATAAGAATTTGGGGCGGATTTTGAAGAAAATAAGAAAAACGAGGGACCTATTTGAACACGCGGATAATATAGAGGCACTAAAGAGGAAAATATTCCCTCCCTCCAAAACGCACAACAGCATAGGGGACCCAATTGAAAACCAAAGTAAATTATCAAGCAAAATTGAAAATAAAATAAACTTAATTATAAAACCATAAAAAAGCGGAAGGGCTAAAAGCGCAATTAGCCCTTCCAATAAAAAAACGCGCGGATCCTAGGCCGGAGCGAGTCGGGTAATCGGGTTGGCCTCCCCAAAACGACGTCGTTTTGGCGTCTGGGGAGGCCCATGAAACGACGTCGTTTCTAATGTGTATATAAGGCCCAAAAATTAAAAAAAAAAAAAACATTCTCCTTTCAGTTAAAAAAAAAAACAAAACTTTGCCTCTGAATTCTCTCTGCTGGTCCGAATACCGGCAAGCCTTCCGGCGAGGCTCGTCATCATCATCGCGCGCGACTGCCACGTGTCTGGTGGCTAGGAATAAAAATGTAAGTTTTTTCCCTTTTTTTATAAATGTATTATATATATTATATATATGGTTTCCAGAAAAATAAAATAAAAAAAATGTATTCGAAAATAGAAAAGGAAAAAGAAAAAATAAATAAAAAAAACCTTTGCTTCTTTTTTTTATTAATCTCTGTATACTCTCAATGTATTTGCCTGTATCTTTTCTCTCTGTGTATATTCTGTATTCTCTCTGTGTGTATTCTGTATTCTCTCTGTGTGTATTCGTCCCCCTTACAAGTTTTATTCTAGGGTTTTATACCCCAAAAAAAAACAAAGAGAAAAAATGAAATATTTGATTTGCTGCTGCGTTTTCCTTTTTTGCAGGTGAGGAGCGGAGATCCCGACGACGACTGGGCACTGTCCGTGCGCCGATTGCGGCGCGACTAGCAGCGTGAGGAGGGGCTGCTTGCTTGCTGCGGCGCCTAGGGTTAATCAGAAACCCTAGGTTTCTGAAAATTGTTTAGTCATTGGGCCTTTTGGGCCACGAGTGTTTGGGTAAGTTAGGCCTGGGTAGTGGGTTATTAGTGTTTTGGGTTTGGGGTGTAATGGGCTTCGGGTTGTAATTTTGGGCCAAGGGTCTGGTCTGGGTTTTAGTTTGGTTTGTAACTGGACTGTAAAAAAACATTGGCTTTATTTTTTTTTTCTATTAAGCCCGGGCAATAATGGGCTATTACAACAACCACTATAGAAATGAAATTAATTGAAAAAACCTCTAAAAGTTTTCTGAAAAATCACATATAATTTATAAGAAGAACGAAATAAATAGGAATGGGTGGTTACCATTAAACACTCTTTTAGGGTTTGAATGGGCAGTTCGCATTTACCTGCGGTTAGTATAAAAATAACGGTAACGGTGAGATTAGATAATATAACGATAGTGTAGTGTGAGACAAAAAGTAAACTAAACGTACAACACTCCACTCCTCCACCCATCTAAACTCACCCTTAATCTCCCACTAGTCAAAAGTTCTAATACTAAATATATTAGATTATTTAATTTTGTATTATGAAATTAAGAACCACGAATATATGTAACATATTTGTTTAATAAAAAAAATTCTAATAAAGATGTAATTGTGTATTTTTTAAACTACAAGGGCTAGGTGTAACACCCCTAACCCGTATCCGTCGCCGGATTAGGGTTAAAGGCGTTACCGAACAGATCGGAAACATTTTCAGAAGTTCATACATTCATCCATCAATCTCAAACATAATGTCCCTTAATACGATCAACGAGACCTAAAATATGCTTATAAACCGGGTCGGGACTAAACCAGAACACATACAAAATTTCACGGAAATTTAAAACTTTTCTAAGTTTCAGGGGTTACACGCCCGTGTAGGCAAGCCATGTGCCTCCCACGGCTGCTGGACACCCCCGTGTGTCCTCCCCATGGTCGAATCTGACCTCACATCCACGGCCACCTAGCACGCCCGTGTGCCTTGGCCGTGGTCGAATCTGACCTTACACCCACGGCCACCCAGCACCCCGTGTGCTAAGGCCGTGTACTCTTAGGCCATATACTGACTTTATCACACGGCTACTAGACACGCCCGTGTGTCTTGGCCGTGTGCTATTAGGCTAGCTGCTGACTTAGCCCCACGGTCACTAGGCACACCCGTGTGCCACAACCGTGTGACATTATAGGCCATTTGCAAGGCCAAAATGTCACCCATTGGGCATACGTACAAGTAAAATCATCAAGACATCTCATGCCTATTTGACAACCAAAATCATACCAAAATAACCATCCAAATTACAAGGCTAAAACTCATCTCATCACAAGCATGATTCATTCCTTTGCTTAATCAAAACTTGACCATTTCATGCATCAACTAACCATGTCAAAAACATACTTCATATATCACATACATTCAAGAAAATTCTCAACCCATAGTTAGCCAAATCAAATGGCTAAGTTCATATAACAAACTCATATCAAATACTAGCCTATACATGCCATATCAAGCTATATACATATTCAAAGTGTACCAAAATGAGTTTAGTAGTGTGATGACGATCCTTGACGGTCCCGAGCCTTCGAAGAGCTTTGACGACCTATAAAGCAGAGAAAATACACACGCAGTAAGCTTTCCAAAAGCTTAGTAAGTCATAATACAAACAAACTTAGCATGATAGGCATATATACTCATAAGTACATTGGCACATCTTAATAACTTAGCAACTATCACATATATGCTTTGATCTATGTACTTGACCATATTTGTCAATTTCATCATTTCCAAACGTCTTATATAAACATAGCTCATTCATGCTCACTTTCATATATCATATTGTTATTCCAATATATATAATCATTATAGTGAGATCACATAGGTACTTACCTTATATACACACTTAGTGTATAAATCAACGTACCTGAAACGGATATACAATTCACTTAACCATTCGTATCACAGACTTGCCCGTTGAACCGATAGGAACCTAATAGGATACTTAGAAAGCTCGGAATAGTTGTACAATGCCAACGTCCCAGACGAGGTCTTACGTGTACTCAGATATTGATGCCACTGTCCCAGACAGGGTCTTACACAAATCAATACGATGCCGATGTCCCAGACATGGTCTTACACGTAAAGATAATATCGATGCCAACGTCCTAGACGTGGTCTTATTCGTATAGATAATATCGATGCCAACGTCCCAGACATGGTCTTACACGTAGAGATCATATCGATGCCAACGTCCCAGACGTGGTCTTACACGAAATCTCAAATCAATGCCGACGTCCCAGACGTGGTCTTATATGATAAAAACAGAACAGATACCTATGTATTCCTAGGTTCGTACAAGACTTCTCGGACATTGTCGCTAAGTCGATCTTATCTCGAAAATCATTTGCATTACAGCTCATAAGCATTCAATATCGACAATAGGCATATGAATTTGCTCAACTCAAAACAATTACATTTATTTGCAATATGACTTACCTTGGATTCGATTTATCGGAAATGGAAATGGCTACTCGGTTACTTTCGCTTTCCCGCGATCTAAGTCCGTTTTCCTCGGTTCTTGATCTATACATGTTCAGAATTAACTCTTTTATTCACTAATTCATTCAATTCAGTCCAAGGACACACATTTAGGGCTATTTGCAAATTAACCCCCGCATTTGCACAATTTATCAATTTAATCTATTTTTCTCAAAACATCAAATTCACAAAATCATCACATACACAAGCTTAGCCGAATATTCATACATCCCATACAAGCCCATATTTTCCATCAAATTTGCAATTTAGTCCTTCAAGTTACCATTTCCTCAATTTAGTCCTAATTAGCTAAATTCATCAAAATTCTAAGAACAAAACATGTTCATCTAACTCAAATCTTTCATTTAACACCTTAAATCATCACAAAACTTAACATAACATCAATGGAATTTCTCATGAACAACACCAATTCATCAAATTGAGACATGGGCTTGATAGTAAACTAAGCCACAATCTCAAAAACATAAAAATCATCAAAAATCCAACTCAAAATCATACCTTAATTTGCAATAGAAAGGCCGAATATCCTAGCTTCTTCTTTCTTTTTCTTTTGTTTGATTTTCGGCACCCCCCAAAGATGATAACATTCATCTTTTCACTTGTTTATTTTATTATAAACATATTATTATGCATTTTACTATTTTATCCATTCATTAAACATATAAGACAAATAACAATAAGGTTATTTTGTCATTTAATTACCCACTATCTTATAATTGGCTAAATTGCCACATAAGGCTTCCTTATTTAAAAAGCCGCAACACAAAGGTACTTTAACAAATAGCATGCTAGTTTTACATTTAATGCAATTCAATCCTTTTCATCAAATTAAACACACAAACGAGCAATTTAACTTACGGAAATTTAGCACATGCTTAATCACTTATCAACGGCATAGAAAATAATATTAAAATATTATACGGATTCGGATTTATGGTCCCGAAACCACTGTTCCGACTAGGATATAAACCGGACTGTTACACTAGGTGTATTTTATTTATACCTTAGGGGTAACTGTTTTTTACCCAGACTTTTATTTATTTTTATTTTTAAAATTTTATATCTACTTTTAAAGAGTAAATATAAATGTAAGGATTAAATTAACGAAAATTATTTTTTTTTTTATAAATTTGTTCTACTTTTTTTATTTTTTATTTTTATAAATGGTGTGTTAGCAACACTAATGACAAAACTTTGGTCTTGTATACTTGGCAACCACCTAGTAAAGGTTAGTTCAAACCAAATATAGATAAGGCGTCCAAGGGTAATTCAAAAAAAGCGAGTGCAGGTGCTCTTATTCAAGACCACAACAAGGATTGGGTAATTGGAACTTTTCACCACATTCCAAGAGCGACGAGTGTGGAAGCTAAGTTATGGACTCTTACGAATGGACTTGTGATGGCAAGAGACTTGAACTTAGAAAACTTAGAGATAGAAGTTGGTGCTACTACTATCATATATTTTATGTCTAATGAAAATACTTATAATATCATTTTATCTCATTTGATGGATGGATGCAAGATGATCCTCCATACTATAAATTCTAAATCCTTAAGATATGTATTTCGAGAAAGAAACATGTACGTCAATGTCGTAGCTCGGATGGGGAGTGATTTCCAACCTCTACCTCTTTGGATGTTTTTACTTTTATCACTTACTTTGTCACTCTTTCTCTTTTTGTTTAGTATTTTTCTTTAGGTGTTGTTCCTACTCTCTCTCTTTTTTTTTGTAAGTAGCTGAAATATCCATAAGGAAGACGTCGAAGACGCTTCAAACATAACTTTTATATTTTTCTATTTTTGCTTAAAACCATTTTTGGAGGCCCTAATAGGATTCCAATGCTTCCTGTCGCAAGCATCCTCAATACTAAGAGTGAGGTATTGCATACAAAGGATAAAGATGTAGGAAAACAATGGGTTCCCTGGACAGATTCCCCTAGTCTGCTCAAAGCCTTGTAACCGTTAACCATTGACCACAATAGACATTGTAGAGGCAATGCAGTCCATGATCAAAGTAATCCAATTCTTAAGAAATTTGAATAAAGTAAGGTCTTTGTGTATAATACCCCTTTTCAGTTCTTAGCACCATTAAACATCAATTTAGTTGTACATTCAACTTTGAGAAGCGGGTGCAAAATCTTAAACCTCAACTTAAGGAGCTAATAGATGCAAGAAATGATGTGCAAGGATCCGTTGGTTATGCTCAAAGGAATGGAGAAATGATCAAGGAGGACGTTTAAGAGTGGCTGTATAGGAAGTGACTATTTTGTGGGTCTCTGCATATTTATTTTTTTCAAAGCTAATAATAATATTTTAGTGTTAGATAGAAAAACCATGAAATACTCTCATTCAACATTAAAAGTATAATTAGTGAAATTAAGTTAAACGTTTCATGAAGGTGGTTTTTTTCTTCTCTTGATCTATTCCTAATGGAGAATGAGAAGGAAAAAATACAAGGGTTTGGGTTGATGAGAATTTTGAGTTCATCTTTTCTATGAGAAATTGTAGAGATAGGGGATTTATAATCAAATGGGATAAAAACAAGTTTATAATTGATTTAATATTGTTAAGTGTGGTTGATTGTTATTAAAGGGCGGTGGATGCAAGAAAATTCCAACTTGTGATGGCCTATTTGCATGCATTTTGTGAGATTGGTAAGCAAAATCACTGTTGGATGAGATATTAGAGATTAAAAACCCTTTTCAAAAGCAATGGTGATGGCCAATGCTTTTAGTACAAATCTCCGGTGATAAAAATCTAGAACACACGAATGAAACTCGAACAGAAGAAGAAATAGGACAAGGCTCCAAGGCGTGTATCAAACCACTATCTTTAAGGTTATATTCGCCCCCACCTATCTTTGGTGTGCAAACGAGTTCCAAGCAAATTAACCTCGAGGATACAATGAAGCCAATGGCTATTTGCGTTTTGCACTGACGAGAATAGCCCACTACACACTGAGCAATGTATGACAAGAAACTCAATTTCTATAAAGGATTTCTGCAGTAATACTTTATAGAACAATCTAACAATTTTAGAAAATGAAGGAAGAAAGAAAGAATATTAGAATTTTTTGGTATCTCTCCAAATGAAAACTGATTCCTATTTATAGGAATTTTCATGTCTCTTCATAGAGACATCTTTCATCAATAGGTGTGTTTCTGAATAATAATGTTTTTAAAATAAAAACATTATTCATTTGATTATAACTATTCAAATAATATTATTTAAATAGTTATAATTCTTTTTCAAAAAATCAAAAAATATAATCTTTTGATTAATTACACCCATTCATTTATAGTTATTGGAACACTATAAATATTTGAAAATGTTCCAACAATCTCCCCCCATTTTCAAAATATTTTAGATTTTGATATTTTTGGAAATCAATTTGCATAAATGAAGGTATCTTACGATTGAACCTTCACTTAGTGAAAACATGTTAAAGTTAATCGAAATTGCATGGTAGACTAAGCTTTGAACCAACTATTTCATTTGATTAACCGAACGCATCTCACACAATGATTTCAACATCGATCAATGCATAGTATCTAGGGACACTATTATGGCCATGTGTCTGTGTCCTCTTTTCATGAGTGCTGTCAGAGCCAAGCCCTTGAGCTCCTAGAAGCGGCCACACTTCCACTCACATAGGTAGATCCCATCAAGAGTGTTCCCGTAATTATAACACTCTAACATATTTATGTTATGGGTCTATTAAGAGTACATTACTCATCTTTCCCTTATCATTACGGGTACCTAGCACTTTAATCTTAGGATGGATTTATTTATAGTGCTAACAGTCACATACTAATGATGTACTTTGTCTCATTGAACTCAAGACTTGACATTATACCAAGCGTTGAGTTGAGTTTCCATCATGGATGACTCTAATTAATGGGCTTGAGTCCCATCCCTTTTGAGGTCCTTTTTATTACATCTCTAGCAAGACTTTTTGTCAAAGGATCCGCCAAATTTTCACTTGACCTCACATAATTAATAGTGATCACTCCATCAGAGGTTAATTGTCGGACATAACTATGTCTTAATCCAATGTGTCTAGACTTTCCATTATATACTTGGCTATATGCCTTTACTAGAGTAGCCTCATTATCACAATGGATAGAAATAGGTGAAATTGGCTTAGGCCATAAAGGTACATCATAAAGCAAATTTCTTAGCCATTCTGCTTCTTTAGATGCAGTGGCTAATGCAATAAATTCTACTGCCATGGTGGAATCAGTAATACATGTTTGTTTCTTGGAACCCCAAGAAATGGCTCCTCCACCAAGAATAAAGATCCATCCACTAGTAGATGCATGATCTTCCAAACTTGTAATCTAACTAGCATCCGAATACCCTTCTAAAACTGGAGGATATCCATTATAACACAATCCATAGTTAATAGTTTTCTTTAAGTACCTAAGTACTCTATTCAATGCTTGCCAATGCAAACTACTTGGATTACTTGTGTACCTACTCAATTTCCAAACATCATATGCAATATCTGGTCTTGTACAAGTCATTATGTACATAAGACAACCAATTAGACTTGCATATTTTAATTGATCAATTTTCCTACCAGCATTAGATACTAATTTTATTTAAGGATCCATGGGTGTAGATGCTGGTATACAGTTGAAAAGATCAAACTTTTTAAGCACATTTTCAATGTAATGTGATTGTGATAAAGCTATAGTGCTTTCATCTCGGGTTATTTTAATCCCAAGAATAACATCTGCTACACCCTTATCCTTTATAGCAAAGTTGTTTGACAAGAATTTCTTTGTGTTTTCTATTTGTTCCAAATCCGTGCCAAAAATGAGCATGTCATCTACATATAAGCAAATTATGACACCTTTTCCATTTTCAAATTTGCTATATATGCACTTATCGGATTCATTTATTTTGTAGCCATTAGCTAAAACAACATTGTCAAACTTTTGGTGCCATTGTTTTGGTACTTGTTTAAGCCCATATAAAGATTTAACAAGTTTACATACCTTGTGCTCTTGTCCTGGAACAACAAATCCTTCCGGTTGTTCCATGTACACTTCCTCTTCCAATTCACCATTTAAAAGTGCAGTTTTAACATCCATTTGGTGAACAACCAGATTATATATAGAGGTAAGTGATATTAAGAGTCTAATTGTAGCAATTCTTGCTACTGGAGCATAGGTATCAAAGTAATCAATACCTTGTTTTTGTGTAAAACCTTTGGCTACCAACCTTGATTTAAACTTATCAATGGTTCCATCGACCTTCATTTTCTTTTTTAAGATCCATTTACAACCTATTGGTTTGGAACCTGGTGGAAGATCAACTAAGATCCAAGTTTGATTTCCCATTATTGAATCCATCTCATCATTTATTGCTTCTTCCAAAAAGCGAGTCTTGAGATTTCATTGCCTCTTCAAATGTAATAGGATCAGATTCGTATTATAACAATAAGGTATCTTATTGCATATACTTTCACCTTTTCCTTCTACAAGAAACATAATGAAATCTGGTCCAAAATCTTTGACCTTTTTAATCCTCTTACTTCTTCTTAATTCTTGACAAGATTCATCATTATTATCAATTTGTTCCAATGGGATCTCATTCTTATTTGAAGAATGAATCAATTGTTGTGGTTGTAATTGTCTTAATATAGATATAAATCTATTTTCATCAAAAATAGCATCTCTTGATTCAATAACAGTATTAATTGAAATTGAATCATTTGGTTCAATAACCATGAACCGATATGCCTTGCTATTATGTGCATATCCTATAAATATGCATTCAATTCCTCTTTCACCTAACTTTTTACGTTTAGGTGTTGGAACTTTGACAATAGCTCTACAACCCCAAACCTTCAAATAATTAAGGTTTGGTTTCCTTTTCTTCCATTGTTCATAAGGGGTTATTTTAGTTTCCTTATTAGGAACTCTATTCAATATATGACAAGCTGTTAGAATAGCTTCTCCCCAAAAACCTTGTCCAAGACCTGAATATGATAACATTGAATTTACCATTTTAGTCAATACTCTATTTTTTTCCTTTCAGCTACACCATTTTGTTGTGTGTGTGTAAGGGCTGAAACTTGATGGACAATTCCAGTGGATTCAAAATAACTTGGATTATAATATTCTCCACCTCTATCCGATCTTAAGCACTTGATAAATGATTCACACTGAAGTTCAACTTTAGATTTATAAACTTTAAATTTATCAAGCGCTTCATCTTTTGAATGCAATAAATATACATAACAATATCTAGAACAATCATCAATAAAAGTAACAAAATATTTCTTTCCACCTAATGTAGGAGTATTATGCATGTCACATAAATCACTATGTATCAAATCAAGCAATTTTGTTTTTCTTTTAACCTTAGGGAAAGGGTTTCTTGTAATTTTAGTCAACATACATGTATTGCATTTTTCAATATTATTATTAAAAACAGGAATTAAATCTAACTTATACATGTTATTCAATTTTCTATAATTCAAATGACCTAATCTATAATGCCATAAACAAAAAGATTCAACCATATAAGCAGAAATAGTATTTTTATTCTTATTAATAATATTCAGTTTGAACATACTCTCATACATATACCCTTTCCCTATAAAAATTCCTCCTTTAGACAAAATAAACTTATCTGCCTCAAAAACAAGTTTGAAACCAAACTTATTTAACAGACTTCCAGACACTAAATTCTTTCTAACTTCTGGTACATAATATACATCATTTAAAGTTAAAACCTTTCCAGAAGTGAATTGCAGTTCAACAGACCCTTTGCCTTTGATTGCTGCAG
Organism: Gossypium sturtianum; assembly: GCA_025698515.1. NCBI lineage: Eukaryota > Viridiplantae > Streptophyta > Magnoliopsida > Malvales > Malvaceae > Gossypium > Gossypium sturtianum. The sequence continues at coordinate 45,919,562 of CM046952.1, forward strand.
TGGAAGAATTTCCCATGTACAAGACATTGTCATTTTCACTTTGTGTGAACTTTGTGAACATGCTTTTATCTTTGCACACATGTTTGGTTGCTCCGGTATCAATCCACCATGTATTATCATCTTGTGCCATATTAATTTCAGATATCATTGCAACGAACTTTTCGTTATTATCAGCCTTAAAAGATGATTTCTTCTTTAAAAATCGACATTCATTCTTGAAATGTCCTGGCTTACCACAATGATAGCATGAGCCCTTTTGTTTCTTTTTAAACTTAGGTGCTCTATCAGTCTGTTTGAACTTTCTCTTGAATGGTTTAGTAGTCTGTACTTCCTCCGTAACATGCACTTTGGCATTTTTGAATTTAGATTCGATCTTGCTTTCGATATTCTTCTTCAATACGAAGATGATTTGCCAAAGCCTCAAGAGATATTTCCTCTTTCTTATGTTTTAGACTTCTTTTAAAGTCTTTCCAAGATGGAGGAAGTTTGTCTATTATGGAGGATACAACAATCATTTCATCCATTTTCATATCATATTGCTTGAATTGATTCAAAGATCTTTTCAATATCACGGAATTGTTCCATAATGAGCGACCATCAATCATTTGATAATTATTGAAACGACTGACAAGAAATTTCTTACTTGTAACATCTTCGGTCATGTATCTTGTCTCCAATTTGTCCCATAATTCTTTAGCGGTGACCTCGTTTTGGTAGGTGTCGAACAAACCATCAGATAAACCATTCAATATGTGGCCCATGCACATGTAATCAGCATTGTCCCATTTTTGTCTTTCTCGGGTTGCAGCAACAGATTCGTTTTCAGTCTCCTCAGGTCTTGGAGTATCCAAAACATAAGTAATCTTCAAAGTTGATAATAAGAAGTGCATCTTTTTCTGCCATCGTCGAAAATTGCCACCATCAAACCGATCAAGTTTGACAAAATTGGAAGCCAACTCCCTTAGTGTTCCACTTTCATGAGTTGTTGTAGCCATCATGAATTATAACCTTAAAATTGTTAGTACAAATCTCCGGTGATGAAAATCTCGAACACACGAACGAAACTCGAACAGAAGAAGAAATAGGACAAGGCTCCAAGGCGTGTATCAAACCACTATCTTTAAGGTTATATTCGCCCCCACCTATCTTTGGTGTGCAAAGCGAGTTCCAAGCAAATTAACCTCGAGGATACAATGAAGCCAATGGCTATTTGCGTTTTTTGCATCGATGAGAATAGCCCACTACAGATCGAGCAATGTATGACAAGAAACTCAATTTCTATAAAAGGATTTCAGCAGTAATACTTTATAGAACAATCCAACAATTTTAGAAAATGAAGGAAGAAAGAAAGAATATTAGAATTTTTTGGTATCTCTCCAAATGAAATCTGATTCCTATTTATAGGAATTTTCATGTCTCTTCATAGAGACATCTTTCATCAATAGATGTCTTTCTGAATAATAATGTTTTTAAAATAAAAACATAATTATTCATTTGATTATAACTATTCAAATAATATTATTTAAATAGTTATAATTCTTTTTCAAAAAAATAAAAAAATATAATCTTTTGATTAATTACACCCATTCATTTATAGTTATTGGAACACTATAAATATTTGAAAATGTTCCAACAAATGCATATGCATTGTATGAGATTGATAACCAGAAAAATATGTGGTGAGATATTAAAGACTTTAATTGTTGTTTGATAGAAGATGTAAAGAAAATGATCTAGTAGAGGCTCTTCAATTTATCCTAATTTTAATGCATTTATTTATGAATTAGAGTTCGTGAACTATTAATGAAAGATTGTTGTTTGTCATGGTATATAATTTTATGTTACGATGATTAGAAATAATTATAAAAAATTACAATGTTTATATAATCAATCCAAACATAAAATTTTATAAAAGAGAAGTGATAGCTAAAAGTAGAGTATTTAGTTATAGTATATTAGTAATATAATACTAATGAAAAGTATTATTTAATATGTAATAAAAATTGAAAAGGTAGAATCTTGTGGATATGATATTTGAATTCCAACATTTGCAATGCTTTCTATATTCTTGATCTAAAGTTTTTTTTTTTTTTAATATTAATAATTTATTTATATTTCAATATGAAAATGATGGTTCATTATAATTATATCTATAATTAACTTAGTGGTTTTTGTAGGAAAATTGTCTATTTTTTTGTTACTTATTATGAAATTATATATTTTATAATCAAGTAATTTACACATTATTTATTTGTACTTAATTATTTTAATTGGTTAATAAATTATAAATAAATCTTATATATCATAAACATTAATTTAATTTTTATATTTTCATGCATCATTATTATATATCAGCTTTTTTTTTTTTAAATTTCAATTAACTATTTGAATATAGATCTTTTAATCTTTGAAATGATAGCATTGTTATTGTTTTACATAAGGCTTAAATAAATAAATAAAATTGGCCCCCAAATTATATTATTTTCTCATTTAACTACTTAAACTTTTTTCTTTTGTCAACCAGGAGAGATTGTTTAATTGTAATAATAAAAAGGAGAAGAAATATGATATAATATCTGTTAAGCGATTATTAGAAAAATCAATGATTTCACTTGAAACTTGTAATTAAATTTGTCAACATTTATTATTTTTTTCTAGCAAGCCATTATAAGCATCTATTTTCTTCATCTTTTTAATTTTTTGGACGGGAAGCCGAACAAATATTATTTTTTTGAGAAACTTTTATTTTTATATATCTAGTTAGCAGTGATTAGCTACTGTGAAACAACTGATACTATTGCATAAATATGTTTCCCTAAACTGCTTGCTATTTATGTGATGGAGAGGAAGCCATATTTCATGTTAGAATTTAATAGTTGAGTGTTATTTATATTATGAAAAAAATTATTTGAAAGAGTTTAATAATATTAAGGTGTCTAATAATGACATTATTAAATTAAAACTTTAATAGATAAATTGTATTTATTATATTTTAATATTTTAATAAAATTACATGTTTTAATTTAAAAATATTTTAATCAATTATTTTTATTAGTTTTGGAGTTGAGGCTTATATAATAGAAGATATTTTAAACCTTTGTAGCTATTTTTTTTTTCATTTTACAAAAATTACGGAAATGGGCCGAATTCTGGAATATTTACAGAAAAGGGCCATTTCCCCCCAAAACGCGTCCACGTCAGCGCGTTTTGGGGGGATGCAGCAGGAAAGCGCGCCCTCAAGGGCTCGCTTTCGCCCTCCTTCCCCCGACTGTCTTTTCAGCTGTTTTTAGTGTTAGGGTATGAGATTTTAGGGTTTTAGGGCTAGGGTTTAAGATTTTTTAAGCTCGTTGGGTTTAGGGTTTTTAGGGAAAAATTAACGGACTACATTATAGGATTAATTAGGGCTTAGTAAAAATATGTTTAGGGTTTTGGGGAAAATATATTAGCAAAATAAAAATTATTTGAATATTTTTGACAGTTGTATATGGCAAAATAATTTTGAGAAGACTTTTCTGAACAAATAGTGCCAAAAACGCTTCAAGCAGGATGCACTGTCAACAAGAGTACGAAAAGAGCTCCCACGTGGACGCTCTTTTGCTCTGATGAGTCTCCGTAAAATAATTTTGAGAAGACGTTTACGAACAAATAGTGCCAAAACGCTTCAAGCGGGATGCACTATCGGCAAGATCTTGAAAAGAGCTCCTACGTGGACGCTCTTTTGCTACAGTAGTCTCCGGTAAAATAATTTTGAGAAGATGTTTCTAAACAAATAGTGCCGAAAACGCTTCAAGCAGGATGCACTGTCAGCAAGAGTACTGAAAAGAGCTCCCACGTGGACGCTCTTTTGCTACAGTAGTCTCTGGTAAAATAATTTTGAGAAGACGTTTCTAAACAAATAGTGCCGAAAACACTTCAAGCAGGATGCACTGTCAGCAAGAGTACTGAAAAGAGCTCCCACGTGGACGCTCTTTTGCTACAGTAGTATCTGACAATCCTTAGACTATAAATCAACCAAATTTCATTCTCAGGTTGCATAACAGAAATTGAGGCAAAAGAAAAATAGAAACTGAAAATGAGTGAACGTATTAATGCTATTATTTACTACGATGGTGAGGTTTGTGACACCGAAAATGGTGTTGTTTTTTTATCGGAGAACACAGCGCGACTGGGTTTTAATCGGAACATAGATTTGATAGAACTTCACAAAAGAATTAGGCGTAAAATCTTCGGAACAACGCCAATGAAAGTTCAGTCTATTAAGTATAGATTTTGCGCTTCGGTTGATCCGGTGAGATATGACTCATTCGACATCAAAGATCCTCGGAGCTTGGAGGAAATGGTGGAGACTCATCTTGCCAGTGGATCACCCTATCTTGAGGTATATGTACAATTTTCATCGCCAAGTGATCTTCCTTCGACCTCAACATCTACTGCTGTTCGAGGGGAATACACGACCCCAAGCCGACACTCTGTTAGTGGGAGGCAGACTATGGAAGTGCCCGTGTTTGGTGGTAGTATGGAAAACACAACCCCTGCACGACACTTGGTTGGTGGATGGGACATGTATATCCTTCATTCGACGTTCGATGCTAGTAATACGTATTGGGAAACATCATCAACTTCTAGTGGTTGGCAATCCACATATGATTGGGAACGTTACGAAAGTTGTTTAAGAAGGGATAATGTACTCCCCACGACATCCACCAGCGAGGGGCCCTCGTTCATTGCAGATGATGGTGGGTCGGATGATGAGTCCGATGTGGATCCACCTCGAGAGCCCGGGCTTGATGGTGCAGAAGTTGCATTATTTTTCTCGAATGAGCTCTGTTCCAACTGTACTTGAAGATGTTGAGGCGGTTCGGATGAAGAAGAAGAAGATCCGCTATTCAGGTGTACTCGCCTCAGCCCCACATGCATAATGTCGATCTATCTCAAGACGATGCATTGGAGTTTTTCTGAACTACCACACGGACGCGTGACCGTACAAGTTCATCGTTGGATTGAGGCGAATTAGAAGTTGGTAAAGAGTTTTCCAACAAGGATGCTTTTCTTGGTGCATTGAAACAATACAGCATCAAGAACGGGGTTAACTACAACGTGGTTAAATCCAAGCTCGATAAGTACAAGACGAAGTGTGCAGTGCAAGACGGTACATGTTCATGAAAAATCATGGCCTCGTTGAGGAAAAGGACAGGCTTGTGGGAGATCAAAAGTACAAAGGCCCACATACATGTCTTGCCGGTACAATATCACTATGTGTTCAATGTTTTTGAATAATACTAATATTACGTAATGTTGCATTATTTAACGTACTTCGTTGACAGGTGTTTCACAAGATCATCCGAAGATGGATTCAGAGATGTTGGCTGACTTAATAATACCAAAGGTGAAGGCCGATCCCAAAACTACAGTGCCAGCCTTAATTGGCAATATTCGTGGCCAATTAAATTACACGCCCTCTTACCGGAAGACTTGGATAGCCAAGCAGAAGGCGTTGGAAAATTTGCATGGTCGGTGGGACGCTTCATATAATAAAGTGTGGCAGTGATGTCAGGTGCTGGAGAGATATGTCTCAGGCAGCATAACAGACCTTGAAATGGAACCGGCGTACTACAACGATCGATTGCTCCGTGGATGCGCAGTGTTCAAACGTCTTTTCTGGACATTTAAGCAATGCCGAGGCGCATTTATATACTGTAAGCTATTGGTACAAATTGACGGTACCTTTATGTATGGCAGATATACGCATCGGCTATTGCTAGCTGTGGCGCAGGACGGCAGTGGGAGAATCCTTCCAATTGCGTTTGCAATAACACCGGGGGAGTCAGCTGATGACTGGGATTTCTTCCTATCTAGGTTAAGGAAGCATGTCTGCCCCCAACCTGATATATGCATTATATCCGATCGGGGCCCTGGAATACTAACCGCAATAGAGCGACAGGGAAGCATGTGGCATCGTACACACCATCGATATTGCCTAAGGCATGTTGCGTCCAACTACCATGGGCAACATCGATCTACAGGTCAAAAACGGCAAGTGACCAACATGGGTATGTAATATTTATTAATATAATTTCGTTTGTAATATTCAATTTATTCTTAATTGAAGAGTGTTATGTAATATTCGCTATCAACTTATATTGGCAGGGTACGAGATCAATAAGGACCGTTTTCACGAGATGTTGGCGAATTTGCGCTCAGTTAACGAAGAATGTGCAAACTACCTATGCAATATTCCTTTCGAACAGTGGACACAAGCATACGACGGTGGCCTACGATATGGTCATATGACCTCAAACCTGGCTGAATGCATAAATTCTGTTCTAAAAGGAACGCGTCATTTACCGATAACATCGGTTGTGCGAGAGACATATTTTCGTTTAGCGGCACTATATTCAAAGCGAGCAGCGAGTTATAAAGGCCAAATGCAAGGAGGCCATGTATGGTGCGCGAAGGCCTTGTGAGAAATTAACAAGGGGAAGGCACAGGCTAACACCATGCACACAGTGTGTCACGATCGCGACAACCTATGGTTTCGTGTGACGGAGTTTGACAGACCGAACCAATGTATTGTTGGCGGTCAATATCGTATACACTTGAGAAATAGGACCTGCGACTGTGGGGTATTTGATGCACTTCGTTACCCATGCGCTCATGTACTTACGGCTTGTCAGAATCTCCGTCTTGATCCCATGAGCTATGTCGACGAAGTGTATAAAATAGAAAACATGTACAACGTGTGGAGACACGTATTCCCACTAGTCCCAGATGAACGTAAGTCGCCGTCTGTATCGCTTGCACCGTATAAGTTGTTGCCGGATAGACAACTGAGGCGCAAACCAAAAGGTCGACTTTGCTCGACTAGAATACGCAACAATATGGATATCCGAGAAATGGCCAACCAACGTAGGTTGTGCGGATGGTGTAGGAACCCAGGCCATACATCTCGCTTGTGTCCAAATCGGAATAGTTGACAGTCTTCTTAGCTTTTTTGTCTCTTGGTGGCTATGTAAATTCTATTTATTTCTTGATGAAAACGGTGAACTTTTGTAGAAGGACTAATTTGCAAAAAAATAAAAATTAAATTACAATAAAAAAACAAATCTTGGACTTTTATTTTTATTAAAGATATTAAAATTAAATTACAAATAAAAAACAACTTTTATTTTATTAAAGATATTAAAATTAAATTACAAATAAAAATAAACAACTTTTATTTTATTAAAGATATTAAAACTAAATAAAAAAATTGTATTTTATTAAAGATATTAAAATTAAATTACAAATAAAAATAAACAACTTTTATTTTATTAAATATATTAAAACTAAATTAAAAAAATAAAAACAAATTGTATTTTATTAAAGATATTAAAATTAAATTACAAATAAAAATAAACAACTTTTATTTTATTAAAGATATTAAAACTAAATTACAAAAAAATAAAAAAACAAATTGTATTTTATTAAAGATATTAAAATTAAATTACAAATAAAAATAAACAACTTTTATTTTATTAAAGATATTAAAACTAAATTACAAAAAAAAAATAAAAACAAATTGTATTTTATTAAAGATATTAAAATTAAATTACAAATAAAAATAAACAACTTTTATTTTATTAAATATATTAAAATTAAATTACAAAAAATAAAACAACTTTTATTTTATTAAAGATATTAAAGTTAAATTACAAACAAAAATAAAAAAAAACTTTTATTTTATTAAAAAAATAAAAAAAATTATATTACAATTAAAAAATAAAAAAAGGCGGTCAGAATCAATGTTGGTGCCAGTCGAAATCAGTGCCAAATGGGGGTGGTCGGCGGTTACGCGCTGGATTCCTCCTTCTTCTAGCTTCCGGCGGGGGTTGTGGAACCTCATGCGGGGATTCTGGTTCCTCCGGCAGTGGGTCTGGTTGTGGGTGTGGGGAGGATGACCCACCTTGATAAAATAACGACTGCGGAGGTGTTTGCATAAACCATGGCGGGGGTGTCTGAATCCCATAAGGCGAAGGAGACTGGTAAAATGAAGAGCTCCCCGATGACGCCTCGTCTGATCCCTCATGCGACGGTGACCTCAAGATCGGCTGGCCAGTCGAAGTAGTCGGGAACGAACTCGAACCGGGCCATGCATTCCAACCTGCAGTGGGACTGGGAAAAGGAAATATATATAGGTTAGGATACATATAAAGGCTAGGGTACGCACCTGGCATAAAGGCTGAAGGTTGTGATGTCGGTATCGTCGGCTGAAGTGTCGGGCCCGATGACTGTGTGGGCGCTGTTGATAGGCCCGGTGACTGTGTCGGCGCTGTTGATGGTCCAGTCTCATCACCCCTTCTCCTTGGATTTAAAGGACCTCGTCGTTCCCTTTGTTCATGAAGTTGCCGTCTCCTCTCCTCTTCCGACAATAAATACGGCTTGCCATGGATCCGAAACCATGGCATGTATTCCGGCACGCACGCTAACTCAAGAACGACAATAGGTTCCCGAATAGGTAGATAATCATACCGGTTCTCCCACATTTTGATGTATGCTGACCAAAATCTTGGCCAATCCGTGTGCAACTACCGTAAGTCGACTTTGTGCTCATCATCGAGCACCTCAGGTGGCACGGGAATCGGTTGTCGGAATCCAAATTATCGCAGAACCCGATCCGACTGGTGCATCTCCACGGTGGCATAGTTGATCAATGGGACCTTCACGTGCCAAATGTTCGGATTTTGAAAGAACTCCTCCGGAATTACTGCCCGAATTGCCGGATCCTCGTACGGTGTCCATTGAAACTATATTAACATGATAAAAATATTAGTTATATACATAATAGTAAATACTAAATACGAAATACTAAATTCTAAATACGAAATACGAAACGACTATTTTATTACGAAAATATATTTTATTTAATACTTACTTGTGATTCCGACCGTTGCTCTAATAGAAGTTGTATATCTTCAAGCTCGGTAGGTATTCCAACATAACTCGCCGAATGGTTCCACCTAATTAAAAAAAAAATTAGCATACAATTATACTTTAAATCTACGTAATAATTGTAAAATATAATATTAAATTTACCTCGTTATGAGTGGGAATGTATATGGGTGGTCGACTCGAGGACGTAAAAATGGAAATCAAACCGTGCCCATGATCGCAGTAGTGATAGGCAACCTCGATTTTCGCTTTACTCGCCGCGCGTCGCCACACATCTCCCGATATAATTTTGATAGCACGGCGGACTTCAACTCATTTCACCATTTGCTCTAAAATCAACGAGTTTCAGCAGCCGTCTCGTGTGTGTACGAGGTTTCGAGACAGTCCGCATCGATAGCCTCCAATCATCTCAAGAATGTATGCCCGAGCATACCGTATGTAACAGCCCAATTACGACTCTAATCGGAACGGTGGTTTCAGGACCACGAATCCGAATTAGAAAAATATTTTTATTATTAATTTGATGTCTATGTTATGTGGTCAAGCATATGTTAAAATATTATTTACTAATTTGTGTGTTTGGGTGATTAATTTAAATGAAAGGATTAAATAGTTAAAGTAGTAAAAGTAGCCTTTATTAAGTTGGATGGTTTAATTGAATTGTTTATTGCATGAATGGACTTGCATGTCAAATAGCCCATTTCTTATAGTAGTGGACGGCATGATGATTGATTCATATATTAAATTCATTTGTTTTAGTTAGTGGTATTATATTAGTATTATAATTTGATTAAAATAAAGAAACATAAAACAACTAGTGGATGTTCATCTTTTATCTGGTTCTTCATTGCCAAAAATTAGAAAGGAGAAGAGGAGCTTAAGCTTTCATTGTCGGCCCTTGCATGTCATCCTAAGGTTAGCATTTGAACATGATTTTTTAAAATTCTTACATTTTTGAGTTCATTGTCTTGAGCATTGTTGAACCCATGTTGAAATTTTTGAGTTTGGAGCATGCTATGAATTCGGCCATTGATGAATGTTCTTGATTTGTTATGCTTGATGGAAAAGTAGTATATATATGGGTGAAATTAACATGTTTTGATTAGGGAATTTTAAATGAAATGGGGTATGATGGCTCAAATTATGAAAAATAATTAGTGAAGGGTCTAAAATGCATAATAATTGGGTTGTATGGATTCGTATAGGGGTGAATAATATTCGGCCATTAGGGATTGAATTCAAATTTTGAATACTTTGTGAGTTTTGTAATTGGGACTAATTTGTAAAAAATTTCAAATGCTAGGGGTAAAATGGTAAATAGTGTAACTATATGTTTTTGGATCAAATTGAATGAATATATATTTGAATGACTTTAAATTTGATATATTTAGATCAAGAACAAAAGGAGATAGGATTGGATCGGGGAAAAACCAAATTGAACGACTAACCGGGAAGTTGAACTCGTTGATATCCGAGGTAAGATTTTAAAGCAATCGAGTTTAATAAAATTTTTATTTATAATAAGTCTATGTGAAAGAATGGTAAATTCATTGAATTTTTAAAGTTGCCGAATGGTGTCCTTGAAAATGATAAAAGTTAATATGAGGTAATGTTGCTTGGAGGTTAATTTGGAGTGTATGAATTGTAAAATTTAAATGTCTTTGATACAAGTAATGTATGAGGTACTAAATGATAATATGAATATGTTCAAGTGAAAGTTAGCAAATGATAGTGTTATAGCCGAATATGAGAGATTTTATTGAGTATGAGATAATAATGTTATACTTGCATATATGTGCGTATACATGATTGTTAAGGATGAGAGTTTTGAATATGTGTATATGTGTGCATATTAAAATGAATTATAGGTCTATGAAAGGTACTATGTGTACGAAATTATGACCGGGCACTAAGTGAGCGAAACCGGTTCCATAGCACTAAGTGTGCGGATATGTTAAGTAACGGCTCTATGTGAGCGATACGTTACAAGAAATGTTAAGTAACGGCTCTATGTGAGCGATACGTTACGAGAAATGTTAAGTAACGGCTCTATGTGAGCGATACGTTACGAGAAATGTTAAGTAACGGCACTAAGTGTGCGATACGTTACTAAATCTTATTAACAAGTGTGTAAGTACGAGATTCATTAAAAGATTCCTATTGTCAACGATATTAAGTATACGGAAATGTACGAGTATATTATCACAGGTCATGTACGAATGGTTAAGTTAGGAGAGGTAAGTAAACTAGAGGTATGTATTATACCTATTAACTTGAGATTTTTTTTTTGGTAGCTTGAAATGTAAGTAAAGGATTTGGTAAGTATATGACATCTATGTTAGTTAATTATTATGTGATGATGGTATACGGAAGTTAGTATAAGCATGTGATGTGGGTATGAATTCAACTTTTAAATTGTTTGGGATATTCGGTATGGATGTTATTAATAAATTAGGTTTCGAAATTTCGAACAAGTTTATGCTTATATATATATATGAGTGTGGATTGCTTAAATCTTACTAAGCTAGGGAAGCTTACTTTATTCTCGGTTGTTTGAATTTGTAGATTTCTTGTTTTTGGAGGTTGGCTGCGCTTGGGGATCATCTCGGAAGTTCATTCATACTATCACCTATTTTGGTATTTTATAATATGTTTCTCTTTTGAAACTTATGGCATGTATAGATCAAGACTTTTGGGTTGTGTTTGAAAGTCATGTAAATATGTATATAAACATATGCCATGCGAAAATGGCTTTGTTTCTTATTTGAGTTTAGTTTTGAGTTTTCTAGAAATGGTTGAACATGGTACATATCTGGCATTGGAAAGATGAAGTATATCGGCATGCTTATGTGAATGAATCTATGTGATTAGATATGAGTGAAATAGGTTGTATGTTGTGCATTTAATTGTGGACATTTGGCTATGGTATGTTTTAGTTTGGAGCTTAAATATTCTATGGAGTAATATCATGTTCGGCCATGTGAGATAAATAGTTAAATCAATGATGTAATAACTAGATAAGGTGTACTCATGATGATAAAGTATATGTAAGTTCGGTTATAAGGAAAATTTACTTGGAAGTTCTATCATTATATTATATATATGGCTTGTATGAAGGCATAAATATGGTTTGAGTGAAGTTCATAATATGTTCGAATGTTGGATGAACTCATGTGTAATATATATATGTACATATATATTTTTAGGATATGCTAAGTTATGAGATAATTATGTGACCATTTATTTATGTGACTATTGGCGCGAAGTATTAATAATCAAATTATGGTTTATTCATTTCATAGATCCGGTCATGATTCCCATGAGTTTTTGAATATGTGTAATTTATAAGATTTGAATTATATTAACATTGAAACGTTTAGTTTTTGGTATATACAAGTGCGCATTCGATTATACTAAATTGTAGTTTTTATTGTTATGTTAAAATGTTTTAAACATATATGCTGTTTTGGGTTAGTTTTGTAATATCTCTTAACCCTAATCCGGCGACAGATAGGGGTTAGGGGTGTTACACCGTATTCTTTCTATTTCGGTCGAACTATTATTCGGCTCCGGGATTGTGTCTCGTAACCAACCCATCTCGATCCGACCTCCATGAATGTTATCAGGAATGGCACCCGTAAGCTCGTAGCATACCGCGGTCCAATCGCTAGAAGTTGCGGACCGGTGACTATGGACCCATCCACGGCAATCCCAATCGCGAATCGCACGCCTTCCGAGTGATAGTACACTCTCCGCATGGAAGATGAAAAGTGTGCGCCTCGGTCTCCACCTCTCTATCAACGCACCGATTAACTTCGCCCAACTTGCACCCCGCCTATCATCGCCATCGTGCAAAACCCCGCTTCCCGCAGATAATTCTCGATAAGCGGCGATGGCGGACTGGGTATATTGCGAATATAGCATTGCAACACTCGATCTACAGACTGTTTAAAAAATTATAAAATAAAAATTAATTAAAATTGCATAAACCTAAAAAATATTAAATAGTATTGAAAAATTAAAATTAAAACTTACCATTTGCATTTGATCGCCGGAGATGTGTTTATCGTCGAGACGAATTAATTCCCCGGCCATTGGAAATGCGATTGAATATTTTAAAATTTATCAAAAAAATATATTTCAAAAAATTTAAAAAAGGGTTTTTTTGTAAATATTAAAGGACTATTGTGAAATTTGAGAGGAAGTTTCAAGGAATTTAAAAGAAATTTGAGAAGAATTTGAGAGAAAAATGAATAAGGACTTTGTTGTGAAAAAAAATAAAAGGGTGGGGGGTTTTTATAGGTTTTTGCCTCCAACGGTCAAAAAAAAATTTGACCGTTACGGCAGGAAAGCGCGCCCTTGAGTAAATTACCCAATTCAATTGGTGTTCATGGATTTGTGCTTCATACATCCATAAAGGCGTAATATAGCAATATATACTAAGATAAACTAGTAAACGGTATAAGCTTAAATGCTTAGTCCTGCAAATTATTCCTTTATCTTGTTGAACATGCACAATAACTTCCTCTGCAAATTGCTCTCTCTCATGCACAATAGATCATATTTTCCTAATTGGGGAAAAAAAATGTATATGCATCTTGATGAGTCAAATTTTACTCTCTTTCTTCTAAGATCTCTGGACTACCTTTCTAATTTTTGGAGATTCATGGATATCCCCTTCTTGTTGAACAATGGGAGATGTTGAAGAAGAAAAGAAAAAAAGAGAGGATAATATTAAATTATATTTCAATTAAAATTTTATTCAATATTTAGAATTTTTTTAATGAGAGGTAACGGTTGGATAATTTTGTGGGAGGAATTCATGGTTTGGTATCACTTTTGACAAAAAAAAAAAACTAGTTTAGGTAGTCAAGTGGGAAAAATATTATAGCTTAGTGCTAATTTTTCATTTAAGCGTTACTTAAAAGATAAAACTGTTTTAACATGAGGTGATTAAAATTTTATAAACTATATAAATTATTTTATTTTATTAAATAATATTAACATTAATTACATTTTTTTAATATTTCTATTGATTCTTTAATTATTAAATCATATATTATAATATCTTCCCATACAATGCATGTGAGTTTAAACTAGATTTGGATTGAAGAAGCTATGCGCATGCTGGACAAAACGACTATGGCCGACCTCATTACTGTCCTCTGGAATATCTGGAATAGCAGGAATAATCGAGTTTTTCAGGGTGTTGAGGAAGATGCTAGAGTCATTCGGGAAAGAGCTTCTTGTCTTAGTCACGATTTTCGGATTTTCAATCTGGTGGAGAAGCCAATGCTGCCGAAGTCGAGCGAGAACAGTGGGTGGAAGAAATCCGAGATCGGTGTTATTAAAGTCAACTTTGATGCCGCGGTTCAGGGCAACCAAGCGTGTTTTGGACTGGTCGCGAGAGACAATGACGGTTTTGTGCTTGGTGGTCGCATGGGTACGTCACATAAAGTCACGAGTGCCGAGTGGGCGGAGATGAAAGCCATGGAAGAGAGTATCAAATATGCGCGTATGAAGGGCTGGAACAAAGTGGTTATTGAGACTGACTGTGCCAGTATCGTCAACAGGTTCAACAAAAGAAACGTTGACTTGACTGTTATGGGCCATTGTATGCGGGACTTGTCTAAGCAGGCCGAATCCTTCATTTTTTTCATTTTTAAATGGGTTCCTAGATCATGTAATAAAGCAGCAGACAGTTTATGTAAGTTGACTATGAAAAAGCGTTGTAATATTGATTTTGACGTGGACTATCTTAGGGAAGTTCATGATATTATTTTGAAGGATGCAATAAATTGATGTAACCTTTTGGTCGTTTTTATAAAAAAAGAAAGTTTAAACTAGATTTTAAAACAATTGCATACTGGATATCTATTTTTTTAACTTGAGTTGTCTTTCTAAATCATAACATTTTTCTTATAAAACCAACTTGCTATTCACAAGGTTATCTCACCAGTCCCCAGTATAAAAAGCTATTATTATTATTATTATTAAATCTCAATTTCATACATACATAAGCTTTGATCAAACTATGTATTATTTTTATATTTATCATTGATTATGATTTTTTATTAGTTTTATGTTTGTAAGGATTAGGTTATAAAACAGGTTGTGTACGTGCAGGTTCTGTTCCCCTGCTTGGAAGACATGAATTTGTATAATATAGGAAAATATATGGCACTATCATCAACTTGCAACCTGATGTTGGTGCGGTCAGAATTTGGGAAGCTTGATTATTGAACGTTGTGATCATTTAAATGATTTTATAATCACACTCTGCGGTTGTTTGTCTTGAAATAATTGATTGTAAGAGCATGGCAGAAATTATGGAAGCACAGAAAAAGCACGGAAAGATTTTATTCCCTCAATTACGCTCCTTAAGGATGGAAAATCTTCCACAGCTCCGAGGATTCTACGTTGGCGACACCATTATTGATCTCCCAAATCTGGAAGAAGTAATAGTGAATCAATGCCCCAAATTTGAGATCTTCAGTCGCCTTGTCTCTGCTCCCAAATTGCAGTATGTAAAGACATCCAAACAAGGTACAACTGCTAGGATATGGAGCCAAGATCTTAATGCCACGGTTTCACAGTTGCACAAAGGACAGGTAAGTAAAACAATGATTTATAAAGAACAACAAAAGAGAATGTGTGTGTTTTAAATGTTAATTGATTAGAGATTAATCAAATCATAATGAATAAGCTCATTGGTCATTTTTGTCATCTGTTAAAAAATACATATTGATTGTGCCTCTCTTTTTCACTTTGAAGTTCACAATTTGGACGGATGAAACTGAAAGCAAAGGTAAGCCACAAGTAGAAGCTACCGGAGCATCAGGCACGCAACGAGAAGACGCTGTAGATGAGAAAGCAATACCAAGTGAAAAAACTGAGGTGATTTCGGGAGTTACGTTAGAATTGGACATGCCATATCCCATATCTGATGCTGAAAGTCAAGGGACATCGTCAAGTCATGAAATAGAACATGAGGCTGCTCAAAAAGAAGTTGAGGTTCTTGAATTGACAGACCATGCTCGTCTGTCAAGAGAGGCTGCTTCCACGTCTGCATTATCCACCCCTAGTAATATAGATGTAGTGGAACCGGTTGCTATAATTCCTTCTTCCAAACATGATGAAACAGAAGTAGCCGCAGCCACAATGACAACCATTGAATTGTCAGACCATGTCCTTCTGTCAAGAGAGGCTGCTTCAACATCTGCATTATTAATGCCAAGTGATGAAGATGTGAATCCGGTTGCTATAATTCCTTTCGCCAAAGATAATGATACAGGAGTATCCTCTGCCACAATGACAACCATTGAATCGACAGATCATGTCCATCTGTCAAGAGAGGCTGCTTCAATGTCTGCATTATCCACACCAAGTGATATAGATACTGTGGAACCGGTTGCTATAGTTCCTTCCTCCGAAGATGATGAAACAGGAATAGCTGCAGCCAGAATGAAAACCATCAAATCAACAGGCCATGTCCATCTGTCAAGAGAGGCTGCTTCAACGTCTGCATTACCTTCCACCGAAGCCACAATGACAACCATTGAGCAGAGTGTGTCAAAGATCTTGGAATGCATGGCCACTCACGCAAGAATTGCTCTTCATGGAGTTTGTGGGACGGGCAAGTCCAGCGTGCTGAGAGCATTGGTCAATAATCCCAAAATCAAAGGGGAGTTTGATTTCATCATTTCCGTAACAGTCTCAAAGTTCTGGACCCCAAACAAGATACAAGATCAAATCAAGCAACAGCTTCCTGCCTCTTCCGATGCTATACCATTCCAAATTTTGGAAGGCAAAAGGCTTTTGCTTTTACTGGATGATGTTTGGGAAATGATTGATCTACCGAACTTGGGCATTCCTAATCTTAGCCTGGAAAATGGTGGCATGATGGTACTTGCAACTAGAGAATTGAAGGTTTGTTATGATAT
Source organism: Gossypium sturtianum (assembly GCA_025698515.1). Lineage (NCBI taxonomy): Eukaryota > Viridiplantae > Streptophyta > Magnoliopsida > Malvales > Malvaceae > Gossypium > Gossypium sturtianum. The sequence continues at coordinate 45,936,433 of CM046952.1, forward strand.
GGAGGTGACTAAAGTGGTCGAGACTGAACCTGTCTCCAGAGAAGAGGCCTGGAAACTGTTCCATGATCAGGTGGGAGGCATAGATGACTTGCCAAATATCCACCACTTTGCTCGAGGTATAGTAGAAGGCTGTTGCGGTCTGCCTTTGTTGATTATTGCTACTGGGAGAGCCCTTTCTGATGAAGAAAATGTTGCTGTATGGGAGGATGCATTCAATGAATTTTCGGTGCCTGGTAGAGATATCACATCTTGTATGGAGGACCTAATTCAGCTATTAAAATTCAGTTTCGACCGCCTCAAGTCTCGTAGCCTAAAGAGCTGCTTCCTTCATTGTGCCTTGTTCTCAGAAGATCAAGAGATCGATACTAGAAAATTTATTGAATACTGCATCAGAGAAGATTTAATTGCTGGAACTTGGTCAAAGCCATATGATAGGGGGCATGGTATTGTTGAAGCTCTTCAACATGCTTTATTGTTGGAAACAGCTGAAGATGGTCTCTCCATCAGAATGCCTTATGTGATGAGAGACTTAGCATTGGGGATCTTGTCATCAGACAACAGTGGCCGCCAGTTTCTGCTGCCAGCTTATTCAAAGCAATTGAAGCAAGAAGAAAGATCATTATCCACTAGATTGTTTATTGATCATCATCATCAATTCTTGTGGAGAGTTGCTGCACGCCTAACTGAGCTGCCGACCGAGGAAGCATGGAAAAAAGCCAAGATGATGTTTCTGATTGATAATGAGCTGTCCATTCTACCTGAAAAACCAAATTTTCCTGCGCTCGAGATGTTGTTTCTACAAAGGAACAATCAGCTTAGAGTGTTACCAGATCTTTTCTTTGACAACATGCCTTGCCTTGCAGTTCTGAACCTATCCAAGACCGGTATCAAATACTTGCCAAAGTCGATTTCAAGACTTTCCAAGCTAGAAACACTTATTCTCCGTGATTGTGAACACCTAGTCAAGCTCCCCTCTGAAGTCGGATCCCTTAAACCTCTTCAGGTACTAGATCTCAGGGGCACAGAGATCATTGAATTACCTGCAAAGTTTGCGGAGCTAGACTCTCTAAGCCACTTGGAAGTATCCTTGTATGGATCTAGCACCTATAGTGAGCATGATAAGCGGCCAACCCCATTCCTTTCTAGACTTGAAGAATTGGAAACACTCCGCATAAGTGTGTACCCAGGAGATATTTGGTGGCAAAAGAGTGTTGAGTTTATCATCAAGGAAGTGAGCAAATTGAAAAACTTGATTTCTCTTTCCTTCTATTTCCCAGGAGTGAAGTTTCTTGAGCTGTTCCTCCAAGAAAGCATATCATGGAAGGAAGAAAGACTAACAGAGTTTAAACTTATTGTTGGCCATGATGTCAAGTTTAATGCACCACGAGTCCCACCAACCGTAAAGCTGAATTATAGTTCAGTATTGGGTCAGTGCTTGAGATTTGTCAACAGTGAGGAGATACCAGACGCTGTTCTTCAAGTGTTGGCTCGATGCACTGCTTTCTATTTAGATCATCAACTCAACATCACCAGTCTATCAGAGTTTGGGAATGGCACGATTAACAAGTTGAAATATTGTATAATAAGTGAATGCCCACGGCTTGGAACTGTTGTAGAAAGCGAGGAGGGAACAGAGGCTGTATTTCCATGCCTGGAGCACCTGAGTATTCATTATTGCTGGAGATTGGCATGCATTTGGGAGGGTGTTGTCCCCAAAGGAAGCTTTGCAGCTCTAAGAAGTCTGTCCTTGTGTACATGCCCAGAGTTGACATATGTTTTCACAAGCTCAATGCTGCTGTTCTTTTCTAAATTGGAAGAGTTGAAGGTTGAAGATTGTGAAGCAATTGAAAAAATAATTTCTGATGCTGATGAGATTAGTGAAGCTCGTTGCATTTCACTCAAGAGTTTAAAACTTCACTATCTTCCTGAATTGGTTCACATTGGGGAAGGTCCTCAGGCTAAGGTCTTGTTTGAATACATTGAGGCCTATGATTGCCCTCAGTTGAAGCAGATTTTTGAAGATTCGGAATTGAAACAGACTTCGAAAAAAATCAGAGCTGATAAGGATTGGTGGAATGGATTAGAATGGGAAGAACCTGCAGTAGGCTCGTATTTCGAAGCCATCTTCAAGGAAGGGAAAGAGTGATTGGTTCTGTTGTGCCAAACCATCATTGGGTCAGTCCATGTTGGCCACAAGTTATAAGACAAGGAACAATGTGACACTAGCCAGCCGTTAGTTTCCATTATTTTTACCAAACTTTATAGCAAAATCAATGGGAACAATTCTGTGTCAGTTCTCATGATCAACTGTGATGATGTTCATTTTGCTATTTCATTGCTGTCCGCGTCAACTCTACTTATTTCGGAACATACTAATGGGATGAGAAAGGATTGCAATTTACTAAAATTTCGTTTCCTGAATTTGAAGTATCCATTGCGGGATCCCACAACATTGAAATCAATTTTTCGTTTTATCTTAGTGCTTGTGGTTTCCGAAATAAAATATCAAATTAGAATTAGAATTGCACCAAATCAAAGTTTGTATATCCAATTGCATATTGAAACAAAGTTCATCATATATAGTTTTGATATTTATCTCAAATATATATATATATATATAATAATAATAAAATATGAAACATATGGTTTGAAACTAATTAATCATAATAACACGATATTAAAATAAAAAATTAGATAAATAAAGAGTAAAATGATATTTAAAAACATAAATACATCATATAAACAAATGCAGCTCGAAGAGAAACATCCCTTTTTCAGGAGCAAGGGATTAGGATTAGTTAATATTGTTGTTAAGTGATTGTAATAGTACAGGATGGAGCTCGAAGGGAAACATCCATTTTTTAGGGGCAAAGATTTAGTGTTAGTTAATGGAAATCAATAAGTTGGAACAACTTCGTAAGTCTATTTGTGATATAGAAATCGAAAGGATCCGATTCAAACTATTTTCAAATCAAAAAGAAAAGTTTTTGGAATTGGTAAAATTCTTTCGATCAAAAGTGTATCATGCGGGAATTAATCGTTCATATAATTCTTAAAGAGAGAGAAAATGGCATGTTGTTGCCATTTTTGAAAAGATTAAATATCGCCGAAGTAATGTCTAAACCCAATGATTCAAGGCAAAGATAAAAGATCCTAGAACAAGGAAATACCCTTTTCAATTTTCTCAACAACTAGATTAAAATGAAGAATCGAAATAGATTTTAAGCGAGACAAACAAAAAAGGGGTTAGAGACCACTCAATAAAAGAATGGCTAAGGATTTTTTTTTTAAAGCATTTTGAGAGTTATTTGACTTGAGTTATAGAGTAAGAATATTTTTTTTCTTCTTCTTCTTTTCGAAAAAAAAAAAAGACGGGGTTAAATGTCTAATTGATTTGTTGGTTTATGGATGTTAGAATTAAGTGACCCGAATCCTTATTTAAATAAAATACAATGGTAAAATAAAATAAAAGAAGAATCCCTATAGAACTACACTTCTTTTATTTTATTTTAAATAAGGTTTTTTAAACCTTATTAAACTCCATCTATTGGATATTGATTAGAATAAGGAGTTTCAATCTTACTACACTCCTATTAGAATATGGCTTTACAAGCCTATAAATAGACATAGTCTATTCCTCTTGTAAATGATTCGAATTCGACATAGTGAATTTTCTTCTCCTCTCGCCCGTGGTTTTTTCCCGAAAAGGGTTTCCACGTAAAATCTGTGTGTTCTTTATTTTTTTGTTTCTCTTTTCTTTTGCGATATATTTGTCATTACCGATGTTATATTTTTCACAAATTGGTATCCGAGCTTCCGGGTTTTTTCATCTCGATCACGGTAATGGCATCTTTAAAGTATGAAATTCCGCTGTTGGATCGCAACACTAGATTTGTGTTGTGGCAAATAAAGATGCAGGCAGTTCTTGCACAAATGGATTTAGAGGAAGCCCTGCTAGGGGTAGATAAGATGCCTTCGACAATGACGGAGGAAGAGAAAAAGCGCAAGGATCGAAAGGCGTTAACACAGTTACATCTGCATTTGTCTAACGAAATTTTGCAAGATGTGATGAAGCAGAAGATCGCCGCGGCATTATGGAAGAGGCTAGAACAAATATGTATGTCGAAAACTCTAACCAGTAAGTTGCATATGAAGCAACGTCTTTATGCTCATCGTTTGGAGGAAGGTGCGTCAGGCACGAACACTTAATGAGTGTTTAAAGAAATTCTCTCAAACTTGGAGGCCATGGAGGTTCGAGATGATAAGGAAGATCTAGGGTTGATTCTACTTTGTTCGTTGTTCCCGCCTTATTCAACCTTCAGAGACACGATTTTATATAGCCGTGAGTCTCTCACGGTTGATGAGGTTTATGATTCTTTGACCTCGTATGATAAGATGAAGCATCTTGTGGTTAAACCCGACGACTCGGGAGAGGGTCTCATTGTTCGTGGGAGACAAGATCGAATATCGATGATGATCGTGGAAGGACACAAGAACGGAATCCTCATGTAAATCTAAGGGTAGATCGAGTCTTCAAACAGAGGTAAAACTTGTAACTTCGCAAGAAGAAAGGGCACATTAAATCTGAGTGTTATAAACTACAGAACAAGATTAAAAGGGAGGTGCGAATCAAAAGGGAAAATAACCGAGAAAAATTGGTGAAGTCGATGTTGTAGAAGACTACAGCGATGGTGAACTTCTAGTCGCTCACAACAATTCTAAAGTGAGCGATGAGTGGATACTTGATTCAGCCGCACCTTCCACATGAGTCCCAATCGGGATTGGTTTACAAATTACGAAATAGTGTATCAAGGTGTTGTTTTGATGGGAAATAATGCTTCGTGTAAAATCGCAGTGTTGGAACAATTAAAGTTAAGATGTTTGTGAGTTGTCGTAACACTTAGTGACGCACGACATGTTCCGAATTGAAGAGAAATTTAATTTCGTTAAGTACTCTTGATTCAAAAGGGTACAAATATACATTTGAAAGTGGGGTTTTGAAGATTTCAAAGGTTCCTCGTTGTGATGAAAGGGCAGAGAAAGACCGCCAAGTTATATGTTTTTGCGTGGTTCTATTGTTATTGGTGATGCAATTGCCGCTTCCTCTTCATTGTCGATGATGATATTACTAAACTTTGGCATATGCGCCTAGGGCATATGAGTGAGAATGGCATGGCGTAATTGAGCAAAAGAGGACTTCTTGATGGGCAAGGAATTTGCAAACCGAAGTTACGTGAGAGCACTGCGTTTTTGGGAAGCAAAAGAGAGTTCGATTCACCAGAGGAATCCATAACACGAAGGAACATTGGAGTATATTCATTACGATCCGTGGGGCCATCAAGAGTGCCTTCAAGAGGTGGAGCTAATTATATGCTAACTTTTATTGATGATTTTTCCGTAAAAGTTTGGGCATTCTTTCCGAAGCGAGAAAAGTGATGTGTTTTTCGCATTTAAGTCTTGGAAAACTATGATTGAAAAACAGACGGGAAAACAAATAAAACACCTCCGCACATGACAATGGCTTAGAGTTTTGTTCGATGAGTTTAATAAAGCGTGCAAGTCGAAGGGATCGTGAGACACTTGACAGTTCGTCATACTCCACAACAAAACGGTGTTGCAGAACGAATGAACAGAACAATCATGGAGAAAGTTCGATGTATGTTGTCAAATGCCAACTTACCAAAGTCATTTTGGGCAAAGCGGCCTCATCGCATGTTTTTTAATCAACCGATCTCCATCTATTGCCATTGAAAAAAAGACTCCACAAGAGGTATGGTCCGTAATCCCGCTAATTATTCTAATTTAAAGATCTTTGGGTGTCTGCGTGATGCTCATGTTGATAATGGAAAATTGGAACCGAGATCCATTAAATGTGTTTTTCTTGGTTATAAAGTGGTGTAAAAGGGTATAAGTTATGGTGTCCTCAAAATAGAAAAGTTGTGATTAGCAGAGATGTTGTTTTTGATGAAACCGCTATGCTACCTAACTTATCTCTTAAAGACTCTTCCAATAAAGAAAATCAAAAGCGTGTAGAGCATCGATTAATATAGAGTCGACTCCTCAAGTCAAGACAAAAATTGAGAATAGAGTTGCTTCTTCACCACAATACTCTATCGCCAAAAACAGAACTAGAAGAGAAATTAAACCTCCAAAGAAGTATCTTCGAGGGTGATCTAGTTGCTTATGCTTTAAATGTGGTCAAGATATAGATGCAAACCAAGAGCCGTCTAATTATTCTCGAGGCGGTTAGTGTGAAGACTCGAGAAAAGTGGATGTTTGCTATGCAAGAGGAGATGGAATCACTCCATAAAAACAGAACATGGGATCTTGTGAAACTTCCTAAAGGTAAAAAGGTTGTTCGCTGTAAATGGGTGTTTAAAAAGAAAGAAGGGACTCCAGAAGTTGAAGAACCCAGATATAAAGCAAGGCTTGTTGCAAAAGGTTACAGTCAAATTTCAGGAGTGGACTTCACAGATGTGTTCTCCCCAGTTGTGAAGCATAGTTCGATTCGAGCTTTGCTTGGTATTGTGGCCATGCATGATTTGGAGCTTGAGCAGCTTAGATGTAAAAAGCGCATTTTTGCATGGAGAACTTGAGGAAGATATTTACATGCAACAACTGAGAGGGTTTTACTGATTCTCGTAAAAAGAGGACTATGTTTGCTTTTTGAAAAAGTCCCTTTACTGGGTTTGAAACAATCACCAAAGACAGTGGTACAAGAGGTTTGATTCTTTTATGACTTCTCATGATTTTAAAAGTAGTTTTGATAAGTTGTGTTTAATTTAAGAAAAACAGATGATGGTTCTTTTGTGTATCTACTTCTTTATGTTGATGACATGTTGATAGCAAAGAAAAGATAAAGGAGAGATAAGAAAGGTCAAAGCCCAACTAAGTGAAGAATTTGAGATGAAAGATTTGGGACCAAAGCAAAGAAGATACTTGGTATGGAGATTCTCGAGAGAGATAGAAAAGTAAGTAAATTGTACCTAAGTCGGAAGGGTATATTGAGAAAGTTCTTTGCGAGTTCAATATGCAGAGTGCTAAGCTCTGTTAGTACTCCTTTTAGCACCCATTTCGCACTTTCATCGGCTTTGTCTCCACAATCGATGGTGAGATTGAGTACATGTCACATGTTCCATACTCTAGTGCAATGGGATCTCTCATGTATGCTATGGCTTGTTCACGCCCGCATTTATCATATGCAACATCGGCAGCTTAGCAAATACATGGCGAATCCGGTAAAGAACATTGGAAAGCGATTCGTTGGATTTTAAGATACTTACGAGGTACTACCGATGTTTGCTTATAGTTTGGAAGAACTAGAGATGGAGTCATTGGGTATGTTGATGTTGATTTTCCGGAGACCTTGATAGAAGAAGATCTCTCACTAGTTATGTCTTTACATCGGAGGTTGTGCAATCAGTTGGAAAGCTACTTTGCAAACTACGATCGCTTTGTCTACCATTGAAGCCGAGTACATGGCGACATCGAGGCTTGTAAAGAAGCTATTTGGTTGAAGTGACTCTTTAGTGAGCTCAATGAAGACCTTCAAATCAAGATAGTATTTTATGCATACAGTGAGTGCCATCTTCCTTACAAAAGATCAAATGTTTCATGAGAGAATAAAACACATTGATGTTCGGTATCATTTTGTTCGTGATATTATTGCTCGTGGTGATATTATTGTGAGCAAAATTAGTACTCATGAAAATCCCGCAGATATGATGACTAAGTCATTTCCTATAACCAAGTTTGAGCATTGCTTAGACTTGGTTGGTGTTCATTGTTGAAGTTAAACCCTTAAGGGGTTTTATGGAAGAGGTGAAGAACTTGTTCGTTGAGAGTTCGCGATGAAGAACTTGTTTATTTAGAATTCGTGTCAAGGTGGAGATTATTAGAATTAAGTGACCCGAATCCTTATTTAAATAAAATACAATGGTAAAATAAAATAAAAGAAGAATCCCTATAGAACTACACTTCTTTTATTTTATTTTAAATAAGGTTTTTTAAACCTTATTAAACTCCATCTATTGGATATTGATTAGAATAAGGAGTTTCAATCTTACTACACTCCTATTAGAATATGGCTTTACAAGCCTATAAATAGACATAGTCTATTCCTCTTGTAAATGATTCGAATTCGACATAGTGAATTTTCTTTCTCCTCTGCCTCGTGGTTTTTTCCGAAAGGGTTTCCACGTAAAATCTGTGTGTTCTTTATTTTTGTTTCTCTTTTCTTTGCGATATATTTGTCATTACCGACGTTATATTTTTCACAATGGATCTTTTTGATATTCTAATTCCATACAGTATAATTCCATACATAGACATAACTTTTAATTGATCATTTTTTTCTCTAGCCGTACAAGGAGAAAACTTCTTATACGTTTCTAGGGGGCATTATTTAACTATATCTATCCTAATGAGCCATTTATCGAATCGTTGCAATTGATGTTCGATCCCGAAGAGAGGGAAGAGATCTTCGAAAAGTAAATTTTTATGATCCGATAAATAATCAAACCTATTTAAATGTTCCTGTCATTCTCTATTTCCTTGAAAAAGGAGCTCAACCCATAACAATTGTTCATGATATTTTAAAGAAGGCGGGGACTTTTACAGAACTTAATCTTAATCAAAACAAAATTCAATTAATGAAATACAAAAAAGAGGGTGTGATGATTTATATCTAACTTTATATAAGTTTTTTCTTTATTATTTTCTCCCTCTCTTTTGATCTATTCAGAATCTTATTTTAAATAAATTTATTATTCGTATTTCTTATTTCTTTGCTACTATAGAATATCGCTACTATAAAATATAGAATACCGTGTTCTATAACAACAAAACTTGATTTTATTGAGCCGATTTTATTGATAGAAAATAGAGAGAGAAAAGATCAAGTGAATAAATGAAGTAATTGCATTTAAACATTTACAAAACAACATAAAATAAGATAAAATAACAAACAAAATAACATATAACATAAAAAAAGAGAGAAAATATTAATAATAATTAATAAAAAATGAATTTTTTTTCATTGTATTTTTTTAGTCTTTTTTATATTCTTTATTCTTTTCTCAACTCTCAACATTTATATTCAAAATTTACAATCATATTAACAAAAGTGTATCGGACAAATATAATTTGATCATAGATTAATAAATCCATTTATCCTCGCCCACAAGTTTAGCACTTCACTTCATTCAAATAATGGGTTCTTTCTTTGAATTTGTTGTGATACAATAAAATTTTTTTTATTGTAATTGTATTGAAACAAAATAAAAAAAAAGGATAACAATGGAATGAATAAGACAAGAGGCGAATCGCAAATTTTCACTTATTCTATTTCTATGGTTTTATCATGTGACTTTGTTTATTCCAATTTGTGCTAATTTCATGTTTTGATTGCCTAGTACAATTCCATTTTTTTATTCCAATTGGATCAACATATTCTAATTTTTTTCGAGTTGCTAACTCAACAGTAGAGTATTCGGCTTTTAAGTGCAACTAGTATCTTTTACACATTTGTATGAAGAAAGGGATTCGTTCAGACTATTGGTGGAGTTTGTAAAACCATAACTGATCCTGAAAGGAGTAGATGGAAAAAAGAGCATGTTGTAGCAATGGAGAATTCTAAGAATCCCTTTTTTTTTCCCGAATCATTCAAAAAAAAAACTGTTTTTGAATTTTTGGTGTGGAACAAAAAAAATGAATTGAATTCAAAGTTGGGTTGAGTGAATAAATGGATAGAGCTCTAAGGCCCCAATTATAGGGAAACAAAATGTAACGAGCTTCTTTTCTCAATTTAAATGATTACCTGATTTAATTAAATGTTAAAAAGAATTAGTGTCTAATGTGGTAAAGGTTTTTCTCATGAGTAAAATATTGATTTTTTATGAGTCCTAATTATTATTATCAGGCATTCCCTTTGTGGGTTAGCCATGAATGTGTAGAAGAAGCAGTATATTGATAATAAAAAAAGATATCTTTTTCCAAAAATTAATTGGGTTGAAAAAATAAAGGATTTCTAACCGTCTTCTTATCCTATGACGAACATAAATCAATTAGATGGCAAAAGATAGGATAGAGAATCCGTTGATGAAAAATGCCACTACAATTATTTATCATTGTTTTGTCATCAATTAAGTTAGTGTAGAGTTGACTTGTGACGCTAATTCAATTAACAATATTACTAATATATACAATTGGAGAAGATAGTAAATTGTGCATATTAAAATAAAATTGTATAAAAAATATTAAAAATATTAGTTGAGTAATAAATTAAAAATTTTGTTAATATAATTTGCACGGGTTCAAATCCCACTGTATGCATATTTGAAAAGATTTAAATAACTTTGAATCCTTCGAATTTTTAATTAATATGATTTATTTACCCGATTAACTCTTGGTTGATTGGTAAATTAAAGATTCAAAGGTTTTATTAATAGTAAGTATAGATATATAATTGGTGGGGATAGTAAATTGTGCATATTAAAATAATAAAAAATATCAAAATGAAGCTTGATTGAGTGATAAATTAAAGATCTTACTAATCCAATTTGTGTGAATTCAAATCTTACCAAATCTATATTTTTTCTTGTTTTTTGTTAAAATAAAAAGTCTAAAATATTCTCGAATAATATGACTTATTTTAATTACGAAATGAGTCAACTTAATACCAATTTAATTGTGAAATTACTTAAATACCCTTATATCAAAGGGTAATTAATATTATTATGAGGATATTTTCATCTTTTCATAGTTTTTTATATATATATATATATATATAATCTTCAAAATAATACAATTGAAAAACATCATTTAGAAATCAAAGACAAGATGAATAAATTCATATAAAAATCATTTATTGATAAAATCTAGTAATAATCAAGAAAGAAGTAAATATATATATATATATATATATTTTTATAATATTGTAAAAATAGGGGATATTAAGGTAATTTCAAAGTCATTCTCGTTGGACAGCACAGCAGCGAAATAAGGGGTTAAAATTATAAAAAGAAAATTCCAATTTCACAAAAGTAGTTACAACTAAGCGAAAGCCTTCATATTCTGTTTCTAAGATTGGTTTTGATTTGGATTAAGACGTTTGAAAAACAATGGATAGACGTGAGAATTTAAAATTTTAACCCTCATTACTTGATGGAAGTATGATTAAAAATTCATCCTTACATTCTTCTTTTCTTTAAATTCAATGGCGGACTACATAATTCTCTATCTCCCTAAAATCATATTATTCTAAATATTAGGTTTTGAACTTACTTTGTATCCATGTCATTGCCGTCAGTTTCTGGTGCCACCTTATTCAAAGCAATCGAAGCAAGAAGATATATCATCATCCCCTAGATATTTCACTCATGATCGTCATCAATTCTTCTCGGGACTTGCTGCAGCTCTAATTGAGTAGCCTACAGAGGAACTCTCAGCTTAGATGATGTTTTCGATGGATAATGAGCTGTCCATTCTACCTGAAAATCCAAATTGCCCTGACCCAAAGGAACTCTCAGCTTAGAGTGGTACCTGAACTTTTCTTTCACAATATGCTTTGCGTTGAAGTTCTGAACCTAACCGAGATCTGAATCAAATACTTGCCAGAGTCTATTTCAAAACTTCCAAGACTAGAAACACTTATTCTTCGTGACTGCGAACGCCTAGTCAAGCTCCCCTCTGAAGTTGGATCCCTTAAATCTCTTCTCTTCTCTTCTCTTCTCTTCTTTTCTCTTCAAGTACTGGATGTTGGAGGCACGGAGATCATTGAATTACCTGCAAAGATTGCAGAGCTAGACTCTCTAAGACACTTGGAAGTATCCTTTTATGGATCTAGCGCCGATCGTAAGCATGCTAAGCTGCCAAGCCAAGTGTTTTCCACACTTGAAGCATTGGAAACACTCGGCATCAGTGTGTGCCCAGGAGATATTTGGTGGCACAAGAGTGTTGAGTCTTTAATCAAGGAAGTGAGCAACTTGAAAAACTTGACTTCTCTTCGATTTTCCACAAGTGAAGTTTCTTGAGCTGTTCCTCCAAGAAAGTGCATCATGGAAGAAAGGAAGATTAACAGAGTTAAAACTTATTGTTGGCCGTGACGTTAAGTTTATTACGCCACAAGTCCCACCGTCCGTAGACCTGAATTATGGCTCAGTATCGGGTCAAAGCTTAAGGTTTGTCAACAGAGAGATTCCAGATGCTGTTCTTGAAGTGTTGGCTTGATGTACTGCTTTCTATTTAGATCATCACCTCAACATCATCAGGCTATCAGAGTAGGTGATTGGCAACCTTAGCAAGTTGAAATATTGTATAATAAGTGAAAGCCAATACCTTCAAACTATTATAGACGACAGCAAGGAGGGAATTGAGGTTGTATTTCCATGCCTGGAGCACTTGAGCATTCATTATTTCTGGTGTTTGACATGCATTTGGGAGGATGTTCTCCCCGAAGGAAGCTTTGCAGCTCTAAGAACTGTCTTTGCATGCATGCCCCAAGTTGACATCTCAATGCTGCAGTTCGTTCCTAGCTTGGAAGAGTTGCTGGTTGATGACTGCAAAGCTGCAGATGAGTAAATCACCGAATCTTGTTGCATTTCACTACACTTGGTTGTTTTCCTGAATTGGTTCATATTGTGGAAGGTGCGCAGACTAAGGTCTTGTTTGAATACATTACCGTCTATGACTGCCCTCAGTTGAAGCAGATTGAAAGTGCAATAGGCTCAGATTTTGAAGCCATCTTCAAGGAAGTGGAAGAGTGAGGTGGTTCTGTTCTGAAAAACCATCAATGAATCCTGCTAGTAGTAGGTTTGCCATCAATGAATCCTGCTAGTAGCAGGTTTGTCTCATAAAGCATAATTTTTTATAATTTTATGTTGATGAAGGATTTCATTTTTCTTAGCCTGCAAAGAGATAGAATCTCATTCAACCACAAGTGACAGAAGGTTGAGATGCCATTTTAAGATTTGTGATGCTGTGCCTCGAAAAAGCTTCATCTAAAACCAGTTTGTAGGGCAGAACTGCAGTAAAAAAGAGCAGGAACTAAGAAGAGAGGCTTCAAAACTTCTCTTGTAAGCTGCCATGAAAATGTGATTGACGTTATATATGGCGTTCTCAGCAAGAACCCTTTCCAATGGATGTTTTTCTAACATGTCAGTTAAAAGAACAGCTGCTCGAGCTTGTATTGCAAAGCAAAACCAACCCACTTCTCTTTGCACGGTGTTTTTTAGGTGAAAGCTGTGAGCGAATGAAAGCTGGGATTTGAGGTTTCTTCTATGGCTGAAAGTATATAAAACTTGAGCCGCCGCCGACAATAGCAGTGACATGCATGCAATTGCAGCTAAAGAAAAAGAACATTGTGTGACTGGCAGTTCGGTTTCATTCATTTTTACACCAACTTTAGCTCCATGTAAGCAAAATCAGAGGGAAAGAAAATCTGTCGTTTATCTGAGATGATATTCTTTTTGCTATTTCATTGCTGTCCAGATCAACCCTTATTATTTCGAACCATGCTAAGAGGAATATATGCAGTTTAAATTTCGTTTCAAGTCATGGCCCTGAAAATGAGTGCATCAATTGTGGGATCCGATATATGTAATTTAATTCTAAAACTTTAAGTAAAATAACTAAAGTTTAATTAAAATTAAATTTTATATAATAAATAGATCCAAACAATTAATTTATGAATGCGAAAAACCTAAATAAAATTCGATACTCGAAAAGTAGGATATCATGTTATTAACATCACATCTATAACACCTCATAACATGCCGTGCTACCATTAAAAAAGTAACTAAAATCTATACTAAGAATAAGCCTCAATTCATTTTCAAAATAATAATAAACCTCAAGTCACTACAGGGAAATATTAAAAACAAATTTTTAAAACATTGTAAATGATTATAAAATAGGGGAGATTAAGTTCTTTTCACTGTTCTTTTAAAATACTCAATTCTCTTCCTTCTCGTTAGACAGCAAAACATGCGTAATAGCCAAATAAAATTCTAAAAAGAAATTTCCATTTTAAATCACATCCCAATAGCAGAAAATAGTTGTTGCCATTTAACTAAGAAAAATGCCTGACTACACCTCCACACAATTCTGAATTCAATTTTGGTTCCATTCCACATGAGACATGACTATATTATATTCAGTTAAGGTAATCATAAACAATGGATGGAGGTGACGTGACGTGACTTCTAGCGTGTATGATAAAACACCTATCTATACTAGCAAATACATAAGAGGGTTGATTGTCAACTGCAATATTTCTTTCAAGACAAAATCGACGCCAAAAACTTGACAGATCTCACCACTGGTTTACAGTAAACATAGATCAAGGCGATGAGTCAGATTTCGGCAGGTTCAACTCCCTAAGTTGCTGGAGCTGCTAAAACAATCAAACTATCACGTGTTATGCTAGAAATTCAATAAAACGTGAAAAATAATCAGACTCAGACAAAGCAAAAGATATAGGAGCCAGCTTTGTAGATATTGCATGTGCACTACTAGTAGAATACTGTATGCCGCTGGTCAAGCCAAACATGAAACTCAAACAATATTTCAAGATTCAAACTCGGGCTTCAAAAAGAATCAAAAAATGAGGGGAAATGGAAGGTGTGAAATGGAAGTAATTAACCTTTAGTGGATGGTTCATCCTGAGGTTTCATGGCTGGGAAGAGAAGAACCTCCTGTTCAAAGAGCACACGAGATTATGAGTCACCAGAGTCAAACTACAGAATCACATGGATGACTGATGCAAAAAAAACATACACAAACATATGTGAGTGAGAGAGAGAGAGAGAGAGAGAGTGAACCTTGATATTCTGTGAATCTGTTAATAGCATAGCTAGCCGATCGATACCCAATCCCCAACCACCAGTTGGAGGCAATCCATACTCAAGTGCAGTACAGAATGTTTCATCTAAAGCCATAGCTTCATCATCACCAGATTGTCGATCCTGATATTCCAACATCTCTATGAGAAAAAGTCCCTACACAATCTAAATTAACCACAGCACAACTGCACGACAGTCATAACAGTGTTTCATACCTTCAGTTGTTCAGCAAATCGTTGACGTTGTACGACAGGATCATTCAACTCAGTGTATGCATTGCAAAGCTGAACAGTTAGAAAATAACAAAAACTGTAAGCCTAAATAAATTGGAGAAGAATTTTTTTTTTTAAAAAAAAAAGGAAGAAAAAACTAGATTTATGAAGTTGAGTAAACATACTTCATGTTTGTTGATAAACAGCTCAAATCGTTCAGTCAGCCCTGGTTTTGACCTATGCCATTTTGCCAAAGGACTCATTATTTCAGGATGGTTGATGATGAAAGTAGGATTCACACACGTCTCTTCTAGAAAATGCCCAACAAGCTGCAATTAAGAAAATAAAAATGATTAAAACTTTTATCAGAAACACATGCATTCATGCATAGGCCCCGCTCCCCATGTGTTCCCGGCCAATGGTGAGCAAAGACACATTCTACCCTGTTGGGATGGTTCACAACCTCAGAAACATATCTCCTAACATCACCACACAATCCCATTACAAGTGCATATACACAAGAAGCAAAAAACAGGTTCACATTTACAAGAATCAAATTATACATGAAAACAATAATAATGCCAAAAAAATAAAGGGGAGTGGCGGGGAACAAAGTCTTGGACCATGGAACTCCCTCAAAGGGGCATTTGATGGTGTGTACCCCTCCAGATTGCATAAAGTTTATTACTAAATAAAAAGTTCCAGTAGTACCTTGATTCACACAAATATGCAAAGAAAGGAAAGTCAGAAGACATACTTTATCCAACAAACGTGCTGTAGTTTGAGGAGGAGGGCATTTAATCTCGAGCTTTGCACATGCATCTGCCAAATACTTGTTAGTTTCATCACTGGAAAAGTCCTTGGGTATGTTGAGGTTAGCCATCTTCTCTAACTCCTCTACCATGTCAAGCCTCCTGTAAAAATTAGTTTCAAAATTTATTACCAAAAGACAATTCCAACGCTGTTTTCTGTTTTGTTTCATGAGTAAATATGATTCCTAAACCTGAAAGGCGGAGTGAAATCAATCTCAATTGGAGCACTGTCAAGGCCATTTGCATGGTATTTAATTTTATAGCTGCCTGTAAGTTCCTTGACCATCCCTGTTGGAGATTGATCAAGTAAGAAAATTCCACAAATTTGGAAATGAGAATGAGAAGAAAATCAACAAACTGGATGGTATCTTCCAATGTCAAGCCATTTTTTGTTACTTACCACTCAACATTTTTTCAGTAAGCTCCATCAAGTCATTATAGTCAGCAAAAGCCATATAGAACTCACAGGTAGTGAATTCAGGATTGTGAGTCAAATCAATGCCCTCATTTCTAAACTGTTTTCCAATCTCATACACACGATCCAGTCCACCAACTACTAACTCCTTAAGATATAACTCAGGTGCAATACGCATATAGAGCTTCATATTTAATTCATTGTGATGGGTTACAAATGGACGGGCAGCTGCACCTCCAGCAATCATGTTCATCATGGGAGTTTCAACCTAAAGATAAAATACTCACATTAATAAAACCGCAGCAAAAGAAGAAATATAAAGAAAACCGATGATTTGATACAATGAACAGATGACTAACCTCCAAGAAATCAAGATTGTCAAGAAAGCTCCTCACATAAGAAATGATCTTTGACCGAGTCTTGAATATTTGACGAACCTCAAGGTTTAACATCAAATCAAGATAACGTTGGCGATATCGAGTTTCCTAGCATGGAAAACAAAAGCCAATGTGAACCAATTCAATTCAGAGCATCAAGGATTGACGATATAAAACATTTAGAATGACTACCACACACTTGGATCATACAGTTTTTGAGTAATATTAGCCAATAAGATGAACAAAAAAAAAAAAAAAAGGCAGGAGAAAAAATATAACAACAGGTATGTATGAAAAGATCAGTTCCTAAATAACCATCCCACCCTTTATTTAACATGAACAAGTCAGTAAGTAAATAATACCTGATCCTTCAAAATATATGTTTCGGGATTCCTAGTACTTCCTGGGATCCATACATCAGTTTTCTGCAAAGAAATGAGGAAACATTGTTACCATCAAAAGATCTTAACAAAAATTAAACAATCACACCACACATTGGTTTACCTTCACGCTGGCATCAGGGCCTGCATTTTGCCTTGGCATCATATGGAGACAATGGGATAAAACTAAAAATGACTTTGGAAAGATGCTCAACTCTCCTCTCTTAGTTTTGCCTAAAAGAAGCAAAGAACAAAATTTTAAACGCGAAAAACAGAGCTATGAGAAGTGGGGGATTCTAGAAAATAGTTCATTTTAACCCAAAAAAGGGGGAAAGAGGATTGTCTATGATGAATGTATATAATTTCCCCAACCTGGAAACCCAGTGACACCAACTATATCACCACGCTTCACAGTTGAATGGAATTTTGCAAATTCAGCTTCATCCAAGCCTGACTTGCTGCAATAACAGAAGAACAAAAAGTACAAAAGAAGAGGGATGAGAATGAAGCTGCACAGTGGAAAGAAAGGAAACAGGATGCCAAGGGAATGCCTCCAAAATACTTGTATGTATTTATATTAATGACTTTCAATTAATCTATCTATTTACAAACATGTGATTAATAAATATAGTTTTGCAACAGATTAAATAAATCTGAACATTTAGAAAAAGGAGATTATGCGGCTAATATAGGAGAGCAAATAAAACATTGAATCATAATGAAATTTCAACCATTGTCCCTATGGTTGGCAAGAGAGGCAGGTAAAATATCAGGTATAGCACTTTCAGTGATTAATACAAGTTTATTTTAGGTTAGCAAGAAAGCTTTTCAAACGCTAGCCATAGCTTTTTTGGAGTTAAATATATATATCCAAGCTTTTCTAGTTGTTTCATGGATTCTCAAAAATAAAAAGTCACCACAAAGCAAGGAAAATCTTCTTCACAAGATGTAGATAGCAAAAGATATAGCAAACCTACTGTTAAATATAATAATAATCTAAAATAGCCTTCATTTAAGGGGGTATCAACTACCACAAGAAGACTCAAAAACAGTAACAACAACAGACATGATAAAATAAAGGTATGCACCACAAACTCAATTATTTAGAAGGATACCAACCTAAAAACGTAGCTTTTTGTAGCTATGAAAAAAAATGTATAAAATATCTATGGCATGTTCAATTATTTAGCTGGATGATGCACCAAAAAGTGCGGCGTCTTTTGTTGCCATTGAGTGTGAAATGCAGAGAAGATCTAGCATCAAGGATAAAGTAATTGGCTTTACCTTGAATTTCCCATTAACCTTCACATAACAAGAGGAAATTTGGAGAATAAATAAGAAAACACAAGTCTTATGATAAAAATGGTTATGTACCTCGCATCAGCCATAACCTGGACTTTGGCACCACCACCATGCAAGTCATAGAAGAACAGCTTTGAACTGGATGCTCTTTTGCTCATAATTCGCCCTAGTATGAAATAAACATGATAGAGCCATTCCAAAGTTAATAAATGAAAAACATGATCAATTGGAGGGTATATGATGGGAGTAGGAGTGCCTCGTTTGAATACCGGCTAAAGATACTGTGGCATCCTCAATATGCTCCCCATTGCCTAGGCTTCCATATTTATCTATATATTCAACAATAGACATTGATGTGAAGAATTTATGAGGATATGGATTTTTCCCCTCTGCCTTTTGGGCTGCAAGAAATTTCAGCCTGTTCTCGTGGAATTGCTGACAAGAAAAGGTTAATCTTAAGATTATATCCAAGAGCTCACTGAAATCTTGATGAATTTTGCATTGTGAAAAAGCATCACTATAGCAACCAGTAAACTATACCGTGGGATCCATATCTTCGTCATCAGCGGCTGCATGTTTCTGACTTTGTGTGCTTGCCTTGGCTGCAGCCTGAAGAAAAACATATTTTGGCTATCAAAGATACCATAATGAAATTGTAAGGTTGGAGCAATCACAAATAACACAATGAAGAAGATAATACCGTTTGTCCATATCCAATATTTAATATTAATTAAAACCAAAATTTCATTACCGGTTCCGTTCTACATGTAGCAATTTAATGATCAGTAAGACCATGGATGTTAGCTTTGTGTCTAAACCACTGCATTCGAATGCATTAGCATATATATCTAACACTCTACACTGAACAGATTCATTTCTCACTGACCCCAACTTGTGTTTGCTATGCTTTATAGCCATAACAGAACAAATTAGTAAAAGTTAAGGCTTCATTCAGCTGTTACTTTTACTGTTTGTACTTTGAACTTTTTACCTTTTACTTCCTAAAGTTCGGAGGTAAAAACCTAAAACATAACTTTTGAGAACAACTAATCAGCTTTTTAACGAATGTATGTTTATTTTTTTACAGTTTTTCTATTATTAAGAAAACAAAACTATAGTACGCATTCCATAAAAAATGAACGTGCTATATGTTTTGAGGAGAAACTATGATTCTGCTTATCATTATTTTACTACATATGAATGGCACATTATTGTTCCCGAAAGCAAATAGCTAAAAGTAACACGAAATAAAATGCTTGATCATTCCATATAAAACTAAAACCATTCAAAAAGAAGAAAATTTTTAAATTCTAGCATTTAAAATTCTACTTCGCTTTTGTATCAGAATTCACAGTTTGCATAATGAATGAGATAAAATAATATTTAAAAAATACAATGCAGTACCTGTTTGGCTGCTTTCTCCTCCTCCTTACGGCGACGCTCCTCTTCCCTCTGCTTATTTTTAAGTTCCTTCTTACGAGCACTGGCAACACATTAATGTAATTGGATAAAACAAAAGTCAGATTAATAATCAAAGAATCCTATCCTTTTTATTTTCTTCGGATTTCTATGTTGATTTTGTCATCAACCAAACAAGTAGAGACGGAGAGAGGAAAGAAAAAGTACTTTTTGCTCTGAGTTTCACCGGCAGCAGACGAATCCAATGCTAAATCGGAAACTGCTTTCGCCGTTTCTTCGACTGAGCCTTCCATTTCGACAGAGAGACAATGAGAGAGTGTGGCGTCAAGATGAAGCGAAAAATGTTAAAGAAA
Source organism: Gossypium sturtianum (assembly GCA_025698515.1). NCBI lineage: Eukaryota > Viridiplantae > Streptophyta > Magnoliopsida > Malvales > Malvaceae > Gossypium > Gossypium sturtianum. The sequence continues at coordinate 45,956,543 of CM046952.1, forward strand.
CGGCGCGACTTGAGCTAGGGTTTTAAAACAAGCAGTGTTTTTTTTTTTAAGGCTGGCCTCAAAGTTAAAACTAAAACACTCTCCTCATTTAATCAAGTCATTTTAGTAAGGTAATGATTAGATTTGTGTTTAATTACTCGTAATTACTTATAATTATATAAAGATTGCATGTCAGATAATTATTGTAATTGGTTTGTATCACTAAATTGGATTATATTTTTCAATGGTTAGGTGTCTCGTTGAAATGGAAGTGTAATTATTAGTATAGTAATTATAAAAAATTGTAATTTCAAATAATTGTAATTTTCTAGACATATTTAACGATATGGTGTGATTCTATAGTAATTCTTTATATCATGTTTGGTAGTATACATTATAATTATATAGTTACATAATTTATAATTTTAAAAATATTAATTATTATAAAAATTATTAGCATCATAAAAATAATTTCTTGTTTTTAAAGGTAAATTTTAATTCATTTAATGAATGAAACCATACAATCCAAGCGGAAAAATAGCAAACACTCGTTGTAGATGATAAAGGACAAGCTCCATCAACACAACAAAGGTTTTAGCCTCAACATCAATAGAACATTATAACACGTTGACAATTGTCTTTGTCACAACTCAAGCACGACATATCTGGAGCGATTGCAATCATTTAACACAATAATGAAATCACCCCTAGATGGTCTAAAGCGGTGAGCAAAAATCGAAAAAAGAATCAAGCATTCACCAAACTATAAAGGATGACAACAAAATCATCCCTAAAACCATTTATAAAACTAAGATTACATGCATAAGCAAGACTAAAATCGTGCTACAAAAGCAGACAAAAACTTCTAAAACTGAAAATTTATTAAACAGTTGAAAAACAAACAAAAAAAAAACCATATAAAACTTAAGACAACACGGGTCCAAATCGACTCGTGAAATCATTTATTACTCTAAAATATTTTCAAAATAGAAACAGATTAAAAAGATGACGAAGAGCCACCCACTTTCTAAGAAAAACTACTAGTGGCTAGTGGAGTTTTGGTGAACGACAGGCATCGTCTTCTATTCATCACAACTTATGAAGACAACAAATATATCTACAAAATAGATTTGTAAACTGAAAAAGAGAGAGGACATGTGGAGTGAATGTGAAGAAGAAAGAAAGAAAAAGTTGGTGGGAGGGAGAAAAAAGCGAGCGATAACCAACCCGGAGGCTGGCACCGCTGCTGAGCAAAACAACAGATAAGAAGCAAAAGGCTTGGAGAAAAAAGAGAAAAGTTTTTAAGGTTCAGTAGAACATATTTGAATCTTGGTAAAAATAATTTCTAAATAAGTAACAAAAATTAAAATCAAATCATCATATATATTATGTTAGTCTGAAAAAGGTTGATAATACAATTACTAATAAAAATAGAAAGAAAAATAAACATCATATGCAATTTTTATCTAATTGTTCTAGTGCATATTTGTTGAGTTATTCCCTATTTAATATTTAACATATGCTTCTTATCATTATTTGTTGGTCTTTGCCTAAGTTTATCATCATCTGAATTTGAATTTGCATAATTAAGATTATCAAGATCTATTTCTTCCATATACTCTTCAAAGTATAAATCATCTCAATTCCACATTTTCTATTTGCCTAATTAGTATCGACCTTATAACAATTGGGTTCACTGTTCAAAAAGTATGTAGTTTTAATTATAGAAATTTATACAAATTTAATTTGGAGAAAGACTTATGCTAGTTTATATCACATGTTCATTACATGTTCTGATTATATCTATTTTTTTTACACAATGCCTAGAACTACCCATAACCCTTCCCAAGCCCATAAATAGGAGGACAATGTATTTCAGCGCACTAGAACTCACGTCCTCCTACATTGACAACAATACCCGTGCCAATTGAGCTAAGACTCAATCGGCATAAAAGTGTTATAATATATTTACTTATAAAAAGTTATGGTTAAAAAGTATGAAAATAACTTATTTACATGTCCATACTATATATTATAAAAACAATATATTTATTCATAAAAATGTGTTTGCTTTTTATCATAACTTATTATTTATAAAAATAATATATAATTTTTAAAAATATATATAACTAGTTATTTTTACATTTTCTTTATGGGACAATTCCTTAATGTGGCTTCGTCCATGTTGGTGTGGCAACTTGCGTGACAGTTTATGTACACTCTATGCTAACATGACACTATTTATTTTATGTCACATCAATAAATATTTTAAAAATTATAAAAATATTAAAAAATCAAAAAATCAAATTTTAATCTATGTATATATATAAAATTCATAAAAATTATACAAAATATCATGAAGTACACGTGAATTGTCATGCAAAATTCTATTCGACTCTTTTTTAAATGATAATGGTCAAATTCAACTATTTGTTAAAGGTCGAGGGCCAAAATTATCCATAAAGAAAACAATGGCCAAATTAACAAAAGATGTAAATATTAAGGGATAAATTTATCATTATGTCTATTTTATTTTTTGATGCAATGCCTAAAACTATCTATACCCCCTCCCCAACTCTCTTTTAAATAGAGTATAAACACGATTCAACACGCTCGAACCCATATCCTCCTATACTAGCAATAATGGCAATTCCAATCAAGCTAAGACTTAGTTAGCCATTGTGCCTATTTTCTTTGATAAAATAAGACAAAATTAATAGTTTACGCATTACTTTGCCCCCTCCCCCCCCCAAAAAAAAGAATTATCTAAGTAAGAAAAGCAATATAGTTTGAAGGTCAATTTTGTATTTACGCCTTTGAAGGTCAATTTTGTATTTACGCCTCTTTAGTAGATTATGACACATAGGCCTGTTCATGGGTCAGGCTATCAATCTAAGTCTAGGCTCACTCGAAATTTGGGATGGTTTAAACAAAAATATTAGGCCCAAAAAATGGGCTTTGACAAATAAAAGTAGGCCCATTTAAATTATGGACTTGACTCAAGCTTGAACATTCAAGGCTCAAGTCCAACTCGGCTTATTTTAAAGTTTGTAATTTTTATATTACGTTATTTTTATATATTATGTAATTTATAACATGTAAAAAAATATAATAATATATATTGCTACTATATTGCAAACATTAAAAAAATTAAGATAACTATGCATAAAATTACATAAAGGTTGTACATGCATTGATTTACTATATGTTCCTTATATTATGTTAATTTGTTATTATGTTATAAATTAAATGCTTTATTTTTTGAATTATTGTATATAATGGTTTAAAAATTAGACTCACATTGAGCTGTCAAAAGCTTACTCCCCCTTTCTTTACCTCTTAGGTAGTGCAGAGAACTAAGACTCGGAATGGCATCGGAGGAACCTTGGAAAAGTAGCCTATTTTGCTTTTATTTAAAAGTTTCCATTAAACTTTTCTATAATCGTTTTATTCTTTCTCGGTTGTAATTATTAATTATTTCCCGCTTTTTACATGTTAAGTTTGGAATTGTTTAGTTTATTTATGCTAAGCATGATACTTAATTAATACTCTGATAAATGCATGCTATGTGGTTTAGAAAGCTAATATTCATAAGTGTTTTCCGTTGCTTTACAAAATACTTATGGCACGTTTTGTTGGGTTGAATGGCTATTCCATTCAGGCCCGATTCTGATTTCTACAGTCAAACTCTCCAAAACAATTGTTTGGTTGGGTTGAATTCAATTACGGGCGAGGCTATTTAAGTTGTCTATTACTGCTAGGCACGGAATAGCCATTCCTTAGTCCCCCTTTAAAATCCCAATTCAATAGCTCTGATGAATAGAGAAATCCATCTATGCCCTTATTTTTCACGAGCTTCTTCCCTAACCAGCAAATCTCAAATCTACCAACCTCACAATTCCAATCTTGATTTCTTTCTCAAACCCAGCGAGATTCTTCCCTAACGAGTTTCTTCTCTTATTTTGGAGGCTGTAATTATCATTCAACTTCAAAGGTTTGTGTATGCCTTTTCTCTTTGTTTAATTTACTTGCTTATTATGTAGTTTCTTTCTCTTTATTGTTAGAAAATTTTGCTTTTCTTTTTATTGTTGTTAAAAGTACATCAATTATCACTACATTTCTCTTTCCCCTTTTTTTTTCTACCCAAAGAAGAAGCCCTAGATTTTCTTACTCTTTCCTCACTTTCTCGAGAAAAAATTGGTAAAAAATTAGTAAAATCTTTTCTTGCTCTTTCTCTTTATCGTTCGAGTATAGTGCTGCTCCTAAGACAGACAACTATTGTAACACCTCTAACTCATCTCTATTTCCAGATTAGGATTACGGAGCATTACTATACAATTCTGAACAATTAATTTCAAAATATATCAATAATGTCACTCAACATTAATTAAATGAAACTCATTAAAAACCTATCAAACATACGAATTTGGGCCTTAAATCGGGCTTTTGAGGCCCTAAAAATAGTTTAGAAACAATCTGAGACTAAATCGAAGTAAATCAAAAATTTTGGGAAAAAGATGAAAATTTGAAAACAAGGGTCACACAACCGTGTGGCCAGGCCGTGTGACATAGCCCAGGCCGTGTAACAATTGAACAAAGGGACACATGATCATGTCCCAGCCAGTGTCTCAAACTGTGTAACTCATTGAGTTGGGTCACACAGTCGTATCGTAGGCCGTGTTCCAGACCGTGCAACTCTCTGACTTGTAACACACGGCCGTGTGCTAGGCCATGTAACACACTGACTTGATACACCAAAATTTATCAAGTGACACACGGCCGTGTGACAGCCCGTGCCCTAGGCCATGTGCTCCATAATTTGACCCTAAAATCAAGCCATTTCAAGGTCAAAACATACCTATTCAATCACTCCATTTGTATATACATTCAAAAGACCTAAACACTTTTCAAACACTTATAGACATACCATTTTAAACATTCTATCTCATCTAACCAATATGTCACTCAAAGGCACCACATTTATACCAAAACATCATTGATCAAAACAAAGCAACACATCCACATTTCAAGCACAAAATCTAGTTCCTTTAACTAGTAAATGACATAACATATAACCATTTACATATCATCACAAACATACCAAAAAGACAATATAATACAAGTACTTAAAAGTGGCCAAAATGACCTAATTTGTCAAGGCATTAAAGTCCTTCAAACAAAACATAAACTCCAAAAGTACACATACCAAATTGCCCATTAACACATTTAAGGACTATCATTATAAAAGGTCCTATACATGCCATGTAACATCCCTAACCCGTATCTGTAACGCCCTGAATAATTTAAATCTGATTCTGTAAATATCTGACACAAGTGTGTATTTGCTTTAGTGGTTAAGTGTTATGGGTGTGTGTGAGAGGTCTTGGGTTCAAGTCCCATATTTGCAAATTTTCTTATTTTTGATCCAAGCCTTACCCTTGTGGAGTAGGCTTACATAAAATTGTATGTTAATTCATATCAGAATGAGCTTGCTGGTTCAAGTGGTAAAGGAGTTGGTGTGTTAGTGGTAAAGCCTTATCCTGCATTGGCGAGAATATTAATTTTTGCTCGGTTGTTTGATAGAGTTTTGGTGGAGCTGGGATTCTGAGAAAGTTGTTTGTTAGTAGGTTAGTGGGGAGTAAATTGAAGAATTTAGTGGATATTTCTATTTTTATTTTTATTTTTTTCAAATTATTCTCTCTCTTTTCCCCAAATTTTCCCTCTGACATTTTCTTCAATTTTTCTTTGTGGTTTCTAACATTTTTTCCTTTTCGGTAAAATCTTTAATTCGTTCTCCTTCATCTATTCTATTGGTGGTCCTATCGTGTAATCGTGCCTTTAGTTTGTGGGGTTCTCTAACTGATTGGTAAGTGAGCGTTGTGTGTCTAGGACTTTTGTTTGGGATTTTGGCGATGGTAATCTGTAATGATTGATTAGTGGTAATTCGTGTTTAAGAGCAGATTGTGGAGCAGGGAATTACACTTCAGCGGTTTAGTGCGCGTTAGAGGTGATTTGTCATCGGTGGTAAGTCAGTTCCTTGTTGGTTATTATGTCGAATTTGTTAAATCGATGTTGGTACTCTATTTTTAGGCTTTGGAAGGCTCGGGATAGTTTTCGCATCAAATCGATACCAGGTGTGTTTCCTAAAACACGAAAAACAAAGTTTCGGCGAAAGCTAAAAAATTGTTCTGTCGATGCCACACGGGCATGTGGTTGCCCGCGTGGTTGGCCGTATGATTGACACGGCCGTGTGGTCAAGAAGGCATGGCCGTGCGCAAGACACGGTCATATGGTGGTGTGAGTGTGGCCGTGTGGGCCACACGAGCCAGGCCAAGTCGACTGTGTGGGCCCACACGAGCATGCCACACCGGCATGTGGGTTTTGGGCCAGGCCGTGTAGGCCCACATGCCTAATTCTAAAATTTTCCCTAGGGTCGCACGGGTTGTTCCGATCGACTGTGGGTCTATCGTAGGGTCGATAAGGGCTAACCCAACCATAATGTTATGTGATCTGATTATTGATATTCTACTCTGAGTAGGACACTGTTATGCTTGTCTGATTATTCTGTTAAGTATATATATATATATAAATATATAAATAGGACATCTGTATCTGAGCATGTTATGCATGATTATACTGTATCTGTATATGTGACTTGGGTGGGTTTTGTATATGTGGAGGAAGTGGTCTGTACGGTGACACTTCGCCTATACTCTGGTAGCTTAGCTGCATATCATCTGTAACGTGTCGCATTGACACTATATGGTGTGTAGGGATGGGTGGGTGTTTTTAACCCCACATGGTGTGATGGGATAGTCGGAGATGGTGTGTAGAGGATGGGGGTAGGATTTTGCATACATGTACTATTTATCTATATCTAAAATAGACATGTGTCCGAATCTGTATTTGACTATATTTGGACTGTATGTATGTATTGCATGCCTATTTCTGTTGGGTTACACACTGAGTTTTGGAAAGCTCACATCTGTATGTCTGTTCTGTTTAGGTAATTCAAAAACTTAGGCAGATCGGTGCGACGGAGCATCTTGGTGACCACGAGTTTATAAACGGTTTATGATTATGATTTTATTTTGATTTCAAGGATTATTTCTAGAGTTTTGGAATAATTGGACTCTCTGGACTATTTTGTTAAATTTTGGAATTTGGGTTTTTAGTTTAACATTTTAGTTGCAACGGATATCTAAAACCATGGTTTTTACGAAATCAAGGGTTTTCCAAAATTACGAATGGGGTTTTCAAAAATATCGTTTTCTATAACTTCCGTAATAAATCACGTTTTGGCAAATTAATTAATTAAATAACATTTTTTACAATTGATATAAGTGAATATGAGATATAAAGTTGAGATGATTTATCGTATTGACTTTGTTTTCGAAACCCTTTTTTATGACATCTCCAGATTCAGTCATAACGTCTAGGCCGAGTTTAGGGGTTACAGTATCTGTCATCAGATTAGGGTTACAGAGAATTACCGAACAACTAAAAACAATTAAACTAAATATCAATCAATAATATAAACACATTATAAAACAATCAAATACATACATCCCGTCCCAAAATTGAGCCCTCAAGGCCCTAAAATTATCTTAGAAGTAAATCGGGACCAATTTGAAACAACTTGAAATGTCTAGGAAAAATTCTCAAAAATTTGGAAACAGGGGTCACACGCCCGTGTGGCCAGGCCGTGTGCCTCACACGCTCGTGTCTTAGGCCGTGTAACCTTCGAACTAGGGACACACGATCATGTCCAAGCCCATGTCCTCACTCGTGTAACTCTCTGAGTAGGGTCACATGGTCGTGTCACACGCCCGTATGCCAGGATATGTAACTCCTTGAGTTTCCCCACACGCCCGTGTGCCAGGCTGTGTAACTCACTGACTTGCAACCTAAGGATACCATCAGATGACACACGGCCATGTAGACCCAAAATTTACCTAAAATCAAGTCATTCTAAGATCATTTCATGCAAAACCTTACAACATATTTAAGCACACTTAATGGGACCTAACATCTCTCAAACATACATCAAAATACCATTTCAAGAGTCCTAATTCAACTAACAAATATGCCATTCAAAGGCACCACAATTAAAATCCAAACATAACATATCAAAAGAAGCTAAAAACACTTTAGTTCATGTATATAATCTAATTCAAAACTCTTACCAAAACCCATCTCAATTAACCATTTTCATAACACCATAAAACACCAACATGAAACCTTATACACAAGCATTTGGAAATGCCCAAAATGACAATACTTGGTGAAACATTAAAGTACACCAATCCAACTATAACTTTTAAAGCATAAGCATACCTAAATGCTAGTACAAAACATCTTATGCCCTTCAACCCCATATTCATCTATATATATACATGCCACTACCTTAAGAGTTACAAAAACTACCAACATGAATGGATAGTGTGAGCCGTTTGAATGATCCTTCCAAAGTGTTAGCGACGGTTACCTACAAAACAATCCACAAAAAAAAAAAAAGCTTACAAAGCTTAGTAAGAACATAGTATAACTCTTAATCTAACTACCATTAAGCACAGCTCATATCATATTTGATCTAGGTTACCAGAGTATAACTAGGGCATAAAAGTGCAACCAGGGGTACCGAAGTACAAATAAGGGCACGTATGTGCAATCAGGGGTATCGAAGTACTAATAGGGGCAAGTATGTGCAAACAGGGGTACCGAAGTACAAACAGGGGCACATATGTGCAATCAGGGGTACCGAAGTACAAACAGGGGCACGCATGTGCAATTAGGGGTACCGAAGTACAAATAGGGGCATGTATGTACATTCATTCAATAATCATCTATGAACATTTAATTAAAGAACTATATTATAAGAATGCAAATAGGAATTTATTTATGTATTGAAACACTATGAACTTACTTACTATTCAATTCCGACCAACACGCAAGGACTAATCCACTATTTTCCCTTTTCTTCGATTATTGTCTTTTTGATCCAAGTTTTGATCTATATGATAATTAAATACAATATATTAATCTCATACATATTTCACATTTCATTCAATGTACACAACCCTTAACTTCTTATTAATTACACATTTTCCCTAAACTTTTATAATTTTTGCAATTTAATCCTCTAACCTGAAAATCATCAAATGGATTTTTTTTAGAATCAAGTTATAGACGAATATTTTAGGCCCTTTAACAGCCCCTATTGTACATCAAAATTCATTATTAAACCTTGAGATTTTGACATTTTAACAATTTAAACCTTAAATCAAATCTAACAAAAATCACATCACAATTTAACCAAATACCATAATCAAAGCTTCAAACACAAGGTTAGCATAACAAAATTCAAGATTCATCAATGGAAACTTCCAAAATTTTTAATAGATTAAAAAAAAAAGGTACGGGTTAGCTGGACCTAGTTGCAACGATCTCAAAAACATAAAGATCATTAAAAATGGGCTTGAATACATGCAATGAAATGAACTTGACCGAATACCCTAGCTCCTTTCCATGGTGATTTTCGATGGGGATAAGATGAAATGAAAAAGATGAACATGATTTCTTAGGTTATTTTTATTTTTATTTACTAATTTACCTTTTTGCCCTTTAAAAATTATCAAAATTTCAATAATACCAAATCCATGTACATCCACTATCAACATTGTAACATCCTGAATTTTTGGGCCTATGCATTTAATGGGTGAATATGTGTAATGAGTTAATTTGAGCATTAGGGGTCCAAATTGGGCTCAGGATTGGGCTGAAGCCTTAATTAAATTTTTTATTTAGGCACTATAGGGTTTAAAAGGTGGTATCTGAGTTTAAAATATCAAAATGGGCTTGTGGCGGTGGTGGTCGATGGCGCCACTTAGGGAGCAAGGAGGTGACGCCACACAAGGGAGTAAGGGCCCAAATTTAAGTTACATGGAGCCCAACTCTTTTAATTTAAGTTAGCTAAATTTCGGCATTAGGGTTAGGTAGAGTGGACGGCAACAAGGCTCAAAAATAGGAGGATTTATGTGAATGGGATAATGTAGATAATATAGTTGATAATATGGAAGAAAAAAAAAAAAAAGGAGAAAAGATAGGAGATATCTACAAGGCTAGGAGTTGGCGAAATTCCATCACCTAGAGAAGTGAAGAAATCGGTTTCTTTATGGAAAAGGGGGTGCCGAATTTTCCCTTTTTATTTGATTAATTTTTAGTTATCAGGAAGGGCACTTTCGGTTTTTCTTAGGTAAGTGCCGAAATTTCTATAAATAGGGAGGGTTCTCTTCTTTATTTTTCGGCATTTAGGGTTTCTACCTTTTCTTTCTCTTTTTTCTTCTAAAAGCCGAAAACCCCATTATTCTTTTCTCTTCTTTCTCCTAAAAGCCGAAAACTCCATTATTCTCTTCTTTCTTCTAAAAGCCGAAAACTCCATTATTCTCTTCTCTTCTTTCTTCTAAAAAGCCGAAAGCCGGAAACTCTATTATTCTTTTCTCTTCTTTATTCTAAAAGTCGAATCTCTATAGATTTCTTCGAATCATCTTCTCTTCTGATCTTCTCAAAAAGCCGAAATCTCTAAGGGGTAGTCGAATTCTCTGCGTTAAGGTGAGTGCCGATTTTCCTATCTCTTCAATCTCTCTTTCGGTTTTTAAGAGACAAGGCCGAATGGCCACTTGGTTGTTAAGGCTGTCGAATGAAGCTAATATTTCCTCTCTTTTGCGTTTGGGCGGCATTAGGGATTTGAAGGAAACCGATCATCTAGATTTAAAAGCCGAAAATCGCTAGTCTCCAATTTCGGGATTTTAAGGTAAGGTGATTTTCCCTAGATTTTCACTAGATTCGTTCATCGCATGCGAGATCTTAACTTTATGATGTGGATTAACGATCATATGTTGTGATAGTAGTTCTGACAATGACTTGTGATGGAATTAAATATGGATCGGGCAAAGGAGAGAATCCTAAGTTTAAGAAACGAGAGGCGTGTCGTGATGCGGGATTGGCCACCAGGTTGTGGATCGACTTCTGAACAACACCTTAGGCAAGTAGCAGTTGTATCGACTTACGATAGTGTCGACATAGAGAGTGTCATTCTAACGGTGAATCGGTGTGTAGATCTCTAACACACGATGTCTGTACTAAATATATGTTATGGGCTAAAAGTCGAAAAAAGGTGTATAGTAATCTGTACTAAATATATGTTATGGGCTAAAAGTCGGAAAAAAGGTGTATAGTAATCTGTACTAAATATATGCTATGGGATAAAAGCAGGGAAAAAGGTCTGTATAGGCAGTCGGATTCCAAAAAAGGGTAGGCAAGGGATGCAGTGCGTAATCATAGAAACTTCTCTATGTGTATCGATGTATGTGATAGACTGTGAACTTTTAGGTAGTATATTGTTTTGATTCTGCGCATGTATGTATGCATGGGATGGGATTGATATGATGAAGGGGAAGAAGGTCGCATAGCGATCGGTGGCTTTGCCACATAAGTCACATAGTTATCGGTCTTTATGATGAGTGACTCGGTGTCGAAATACTACGATGTATTATTAAGGTCGCATGGCGATCGGTGGCTTTGCCACATAGGTCACACTGATGATCGGTCTTTAAGGCAAAGCGACAATTTGTCGATATGGTGTGTAGCGGTTGGAGGGTTGATTGTAGAAATCCCAAGGTGTGATGGTTGGTACGGGTTGGTGTGTAGAGGATGGATTTCTAGGGTGGGATGGGCCATGATGCATATATAGTTACCCTTGTATACGGGCCAAGGCCATAATGTGTTTGTGGGCCAAGCCTTTGATGTGTTTTCGGGATTTATACACTGAGTCTTGGTGATCACCCTATTATTTTTTTCTAACCTTTCAGATGAGCAGTAGATCGTGGACAAGGGAGCCGAGGCGGACTCGAGGGGCCATCAAGTTTTTATTCCTATAGATTATTTCAGTTTTTCCTTAAGTTTTTAATTTTGGAAACATTTATGTAATAAGGCCCCATAGTTTATACTCACTACTTAGTTTTTAATATTTGCAACTTATTGAACTTTGTCAAAGGTTTTATTATTCAAAATAATAATAATACAAGGTTTTTTTTTCAAAAGTCACTTGTTTATTCGAATTTTGCCTAATAACTTATGATTTACTAAAACCAACTTAGCAAAAGTTTTCAACGTACAACCCGTAGCATACCAGATCTGGTAGTAACTTATGGGTCGGGTTTGGGGTGTTACAAACATATATGGTATAATTACCATTCAAGTCCATTAACTTTCACTTATAAAGCCATTTGACCCTCTTAACTATTAGAACTCAACTTTTTCACATTGTACGATAGTCCTTTTCACTTAATTAAGCATTTAAACATTAAAATTTCTTAACGAAATTTTAATTAATATGACCTTAATAAAATCTTGAAGACACTAAATAAATGATAAAATAAAAATTTACTCATCGAAATTATGGTCCCGAAACCACTGTTCCGATATCACTGAAAATGGGCTGTTACATGCCATATATAACCTTGGCCAAATTAACTTAAAAACTACCAAAATGGTTGCTGGATAGTGTGATAGATCTCCGACAAGCTTCCAACCGATTGAGTAATCGATAATCTACGAAACAAAGGAAAGTAACTACGTAAGCAACTAGTGCTTAGTAAGCTCGTATAAACTCGAACATAACTTACCATTTCCTTAGCACAATTTATAGAATAAACTTAATATCATTACCAAGACCATAAGCTTAGTAAAATCCTATACAAGCACCATCAAACTCACAAGTTAGTAAGTTCATACATGATACATATGAGTTTAATCATATCATAAGTAGATTTCATATACACGTCATTTAACTCATCAACCTTTTCATAAAATCATGAACCATTTCAATTGTATACATACCATGTCATTTCCTTTACTTACCTGTTGAACCATCTAGAATTGCATTGGATACTCGGGAATGCTCACACATAGTGTGCCTTTTCATATAACCATAGCCTTTCATTTTCAATAGTGCTCACACGAGCTGTAAGGTTAGAAACTAATTTGAAGCTTTCGCCTTTCCTCGATTTAAATATGATTGTTGTTTATCTTGATCTAAATATATAATTTCATTCAATTAAGTAATTCAAATAACTTCAAGTATTCAATTTAATCAATAATTCATATTAATGTAAAATTACAAAATTACCCCTACTATTTTATCTTTTCACAATTTAGTCTTTAACCTCATAACTTGAAATTTAACCATTTTAACCTAAACCCATGTTAACCGATTTTACTTGGGACCTTGGAACAACCCATAATTACCAAAATTTCACAATGAAACCCATGGATTTACACTTTCAACAATTTAATCCCTAATCCCTTATTCATCAAAAACCACTTAACAAAACAAGTTTGTTTAACAACTAAGATAAATAATCTATCAACTAAAATCAAAACAAATTCAAACTCAACTATGGAAAGTTCTTAAACCTTTAACAGTTTTGCAAATTAACCCTTGGGCTAGCTAGATTAAGCTAAAAAGAGCTTGAATGCATAAAAATCACTAAAAATGGGTCACAAAATCTTACCATGCAAGCTCTTGAATTGGCCAAACCTAAAAGCTTTAGAAATGGTGTTTTATTTCGTTCAATTTCGGGGGAGAACACAACGAGAGAAGATGATATTAATTTTGTTTTATTTTATTTTAAGTTTTATTTATTTAATTACTACTTTACCCTTAGTTATTAACTTATAATCATGTCCATATTTGTCCACTTTCAACATATATGATATAATTACCATCTAAGTCCATTAATTTACCTTTCTATAGCCATTTAACCCTTTTAACTAATAGAATTAAACTTTTAAACCTTTTATGATTTAGTCTTTTTTACCTAATTAACCATTTAAACTTCAAAATTTCTTAACGAAACTTTAATACAACCCTAACATAATCCCATAGACTTTAAATAAATATTAAAATATTTATTATCTCATTGGAAAAATGGTTTTGAAACTACAGTTTTTGACACCACTGAAAATGGGTTGTTACAACCTTCTTTTCTTCTCTCTTCATCACCCAATTATTTGTTTTCATAAACTATTAAATATAGTGGTGATGGGTAAAAAATTTTCAAAAGTAGTTTTCATAATCAAAATTGTTTAATTTTAGGACTTTCCATTTTGAAGTGGGATTACTCCTTCCCCGTTCAAGAATAACGTTGCTCATAACCTCTGTAGTTCTTTTGTGAGATCCCAAACCCGATCGAGACAGACTGACCCGAATTCGAAGCATTACATTAGCCACCTAAGTGACTCTCTGACTAACGACCACCAAGACACACTCCGACCTTATAACACCCCAATCTTATCTAATTATTAGTTATTTATTAATGCGAAAGCAAATTATGAGCCAATTTTAAACTTTTCCTAGGTAATTTAACCTAAGGGCATTTTCGTCATTTTATCACATATGGTAAAACTAACCCAATTTTAGTTCTAAGTGTTTACCAACATTCTTTTAGTTAAATTATGCAAGCATAAAAATTTCAACTTAATTTGAGTTTGTTTACTATGTCTAGTTCAAGTTTTATTATTAGGGATTAAATTGTAACAAATACAAACTATCAGGACCTATTCCAAATTATAAATTAAGTGTGTTCCTATCAAATTTTACCCGTTACGAGACTAATCCTAAAATTTTACCAAGTTTCTTTATCATCTAAGGCTCTAATTAGACTAATCAATTTTCAAGATTAAAATGTAACTTAAACAAACTAGAATACCAATTTAAAGAGACAAAAATTCAAACCCCAAAACCCACACGGTCGTTTCCCCTAGATCGTGTGTCATTAAACGGTTGCGTTCGCATCGTGAAAAAATTTTAGACCGATTGCACATGCCCATGTGGAAATCCCACACGCCCGTGTGTGATAGCTCTAATCTCCACACGCCCGTGTCACTTACCTACACGCCCGTGTGCAACCCCTGACATGCCCGTGTGGACAGGCACACACCCGTGTGAAAACCATTGCACCTATTTTTGCAAAAAAGTTATTTTAAAACCCGATTTTACATATTTTAATGGCCAATTAAACCCGATTTAACTACAATTAATTAACATACATATACATATACATACACTTTCAATTGAGTTTATTGATATCAATCAAGCCTTAATTATATAGAATTAGGCAATCAATTTCATGCATAACAAACACCGAATAAATCAAACAAGTGGCGTACCTTAGTCGCTAGTAAACCACTCCATGGAAGCTTCATTTAAACAATAGTTAATACAAATTTCATGCCTCACACACCGTGTTATCAAGTAACAGTACACCATAAATCATTCAATAATTAAACTCAAACATGCCTCCAAATTATTATAAACCATCCAAAATAAAATGTCCAATGTCCAAAGTCCAATTACAACCAAAATTAAACTAATTCTTGGGAGTTCCACAATGTCGGTTACAGTCTCTAAAGCATGTAATCAAGTCTCTACCAAGCCTAAATCTCTTGGAACTCTCTTGCTCAGCTTCTCAGCTCCTCAAGCCCGATGATTTTCTTCATGAGTTGTGAGGGTGTGAGCTTTAAAAAGCTCAGTGAATGTTAATAAAAATTACTAGTAAATCAACATCCAAATCATGTTTAAATTACATCCAATCAATCACCAAATATCAACCATAATAATGAAACATGTCAATTTAATTTCCATATGCTTTATCAATATCAAGAATCAATTATTCATGGCTTACAAACATTGAATGATATAACAATAATCACACATAAATATATTGGCATACACTTCTCATGGCTTAATCAGATGATCATACATTGAATAAATGAATATATAAACTCTTACAAATGCCAAATACATTCCATCGAGTTGCGCGGGCCGAAGCACACGCTCCCTTATAGCGCCTTAAATAACCTATTGAGTGAAGACTCATGCTCAACATACCCTTATCTACTCCAAACAAATCAGTCCACCTAGATCCATATGTTCACAATGTCACAAATAAAGGTAAGTACTCACGAGTCCTATGGCATACCAACTATATCCAATGGATCCACCATGCATGTTGCCAATATATTCAGTCAAACATAGCATATAAATCAATCATTATTGTGCTTAATTTAATGTGACAAAATGCTTATGTGTAACATGTCACATAGCCATTTAACATCCAGTTAAATCAAGCATTTCATTTGCCATTTTCCAATGTTCAATTACCAATTTTAATGCCAATATATCATGATAAAAAAAAACTCCAGTAACCATGCTCTAATCACCATATAATTAGCCTAATTAAATTGTACAAAATCACCTAAATGCTTACTTACTATTATTCAATAAAAATTCAACTCTTGTACATTTAATATCAATCTTGCAAAAAAATAAGCCATTCAACCATAATTAATCAATTGAAATCATCAATTAAGCTACTAATTAAACATAAATGAGGGTCAATTTACCAAATCGCCCTTAGAAACACTCACCACACAATTTATTCTACCACAAACAAGTGATCAACCAAGCAAATTCAAGCTTCAATTCTAGTTAGCTCGGTCCCTTTCAAGATTCGGAGCTTCAACAGAGATAAAGTAGACATTACTACCAATGCTATAATAAACACGAATTTTAATTAACTATACTAATCAAAATCCTCTCACAAAGATACCTTATCGGATTTGTAACATCAAGTCGAAAACTCGATTCCTCATAAAATTGATCTCTCCAGCCCTCCTAAACACTTCCAATCATCAACACTAGACCAAATATACTTATACTAAGCATCAATTTCATCTTTAAATCAATTTCACAAAATTCCGGAAAATCGGTTCATGAAGATGATGAAATTTAGATTTCTTTAAATTGCCTCACAAATCATGTTTAATCTTGATAAATAAGATCAAAAACCTTTTAATAGATCCATTTTGAGTTGGAACATCCATTGATTTGTGGATTTCCTCCCAAAATTTAAGATCCACCATTAAAGAACTATGTGTTCTTAGAAAAAGATAACATTGATAAAAATCCTTTAATTAACTCTCAAATCATGTAAAAATGTTTCTAATCATCATAAAAACAAGTTTAGGATTGAATATTACATTTGATTCGCTCTAAATTCGTTGATTGAAAATCTTGATTCAAGAAACTTGAGAAATTTCAGAATATTTTTGGCTACTTTTGAGAATAATTTTGGGTGAATTGACAAAGTATTTTGAGAAGAAAATTGATTGGATCTATTCTGTAATGACAGATCTTTAAAATCATGCAAAGAAAATGAATTTTAAAGCTCTCTAATCTGATGTAAATTGTGTGAAAAGTGGGCTAGATATATTAGTTTTAAAACTAAAACCACCCACCAAAAATTTAAAAAATTGAGAGATTTGCTTAATGGCGACTCTCACATTTCCCTTACTTTACCATTTAATCATTTCCCTCCAAACCGAATTTTAAGGTTTATTTGCCATATAAATACTCTAAATTTTCCCTTGTTTTACAATTAAATCCTATTTAATTAATATTTAAATTTTACTCAAATTACCCCCAATAAAAATTATTTTAAAATTAATTTTCAACCCAAATTGATTATTTTTACTAATAATTATTTAAAATATTTAAAATTAATTTTTCAAAAATATTTTTTTATTTTTTTGGATTATTGTTTAATCGATTTTAGATGAAATTAACCTCCTAAATTAAATAAAAAATGACTAGAAACCCTATAAATTCCTAATTTCACAGTCGAAACCAGAAAAATATACCTAAAAATACTAGACCTGGTTTAGGGATGTTACATATTTTCTTTTTTCAATTTATTTTTCATTTTTATTTGATGCATTTAATTTTTTTTTCTTATGTTGAATTTGGTATCATTTTCATAAAATTAGGCATAATATTTCTTCAATTTAGGGTTTGTTTAGGCTTTTTGTTAGTTCCACCTTTTTTGTTTCAATTTCATATTTTTGCCTCTTCTTTAACGAGACTATTGCATGTTTATCATGTTGGATTGATTTCACTGTCTTTCTAGCTTGCTACTGTTTTGGCTACAAATGATAATTCACTTGGTGTGATTCTTAGTGGAATTTTGTAAGTTTTACTGCCATTAGATATCTATACATATTAATTGAAGCACTGCTATTTCCTCAATATTTTGAAATGACTCTGTATGTATATAGTGTTGTTTCCATTTCATATGTTTATATATCTTCACTTTGTATATGTTGATTAGTAATTAGTAAGGTTTCTTCAATTTTTTTTCTTTTTCTCAGAGGACAAGTGCTATGCACCACTGCTGCTGTACTTGGAGGAAAAAGGCCGACATCTCAGATATCTGAGAAAATTGTAATCCATATCCATAGTTTTCCTTTTTTTCCTTATGTGACAGGAATGTTTTGCATTTAATTTGGTGAGCAACTAGTAAAACCAAGTTTATATCTATTTTGATGCAGATTGCACTCTTGGGTGGAGTTCTTTTCAAGTAAATACTCTTAAAATAATCTTTATTGCGTTCCCCTTGCTCACCTAGCTTTTCTCTTCAAGTGCAAGTTTAGTTTACCTTGGTGCATGGTTTCAATTTACCCTTGTGCAAGATTTTTGGGTTGTCATGATTGGAAGTTTCAATTTGACAATGATTTTGGGCGGACATAATTTAAACCAGAGTTTGCCTTGTTGCAATGGAAATTGATGTTGTATATAAACTTTATATCATGTGCTTTTTATTTTCCTAGCTTGTAGTACAAGGCTCTATTATTCACAAGCAAATATGCCTTGTATAAGTCATGTCTCCGTTGATGAAGCTTGTTACATATCCTGTAATTTTAGATACCAACTGATTCGTATAGAAATATGTTAAGATAAGGAAATAACTTGAAACTCTGACAATAAGGGCATAAGTAAATTACAGGTGCTTTTATTGCTCACCAGGTGTGCCCTTTATTGTGCTTCTCTCACTATCAAAAGTGATGTAGCATACTAGTATACTACAAGTTGTTCTATATGTCATATTGATAGAATTATCATTGATTTTGCTGATGATGTTTATTACAAATATGAAAGAAGTGTATATTTGAACATGTTATTGGTTTAGGAACAATTTTGTAAATTATTGTGTTTCTTCTTTAATAACTCCAATGCTTGTATCAAGAGTTACTTGTAAAGGAAGTAGAGTATGGATAACTTAAGCCATTTTATTAAACTCGTGTTTCCCATTTATATTATTTTAGATTTATTGTTACCAAGCTTTATTGTTTTAGATTTATATTCAATGTATATAAATTTATAAACTACCAATAAAATAAATAAATAATACCATGGTATTAAAGATAAAATTATTTAAACATATTAAAAATAAGAGGATTTTTAAAGTTATTTTGGAGAGTTGTTAGAGCCATTTTCTTCAACAAATCATCATCCCATATTTTTTAAAGTTCTATTTGGTTAACTTTTCCAGATAAAATGGTTGAAAAATAATTTCTTCTTTTCTATTTTTTTATCTTTTGAGAGCTCATTCTTCCTTTTGTTCATGTCCAGCCTTTGTAAAAAACATCACTTTACTCACTCTCCCATGAAGCACTTGAGCATTATGATTAATCAACTACCAAAAATATGTTATAATTAGAACAATATTTCGCATCCAGAAAAAAAGAGAGATTACATCCCATAAATAACATTCTTTTTGCTTGTAATTTGTTTGTTTGCATATTGACTCTGCTACTTGAATTTGCTGCTTCAATGTTGACTCTGCTGCTTGTGAGAATTTGTTATTGCTATCAATGTGTTTGCTATTTAAGCATGTTTTAGGATGAAAATTTTTATTTTTGTTTCGCTTGTGAGAATTTTTTTGTTTGCATATTGACTCTGCTGCTTGAAATTACTGCTTGGACTAAGAAAAAGGGATCAATCATCTATGGGATGCTCACAAAGGTTATCTATAGCATTCTTAGACAACTATCTCTTTAGACACTTTTGCAGTTTAAGCAACAACATGTCAGTGTATAGAGCAAGTTCAAGAAACACTCATGAAAGTGAGACCAATTAGGCCATTTAATCTTTTCTTTTTTAACTGAACTAACCTATTTGAGTTATGACTAATCATTACGTATCATTTTATTTGGTTGACAAGTCTTCTTCTCTAAAATCTCTTGTTACTTAATTTTCATCAAATTTCAACTACTATATAAAGGGACATTATTCCTTTTCATTTTACAATTTTTATTCTTGTATTCTAAAATTTTTAATCTGAATTATATATAGAAAATAAATTCAAATTTTAATGGTTGAGATGTATAAAATTATAAGATATATGATTTACTTTCCAATGAATTTTTTTATTAACTTTTGATATTTTTAATCGAATTACAAGTTATATATGACAAGTTTGATCCATCATTTTCTTTTATTTTAAAGAAAAAAGTTTATGGATTGTAGATTGGGTTTTGGACCCAGGAAAACAATACTGCTTAAGTCATTTCTAGCTAAAAAGAAAAACTTATTAATCTGAACTAGTAGAGATTTGTGGGGTCATTTTCTTGAAGAAAAAAAAAACAATGTCATGTATAAAAAAAATTCCAGCTATATAATGAGATAAAAAGAAAATATAATACCCAATTTTATTCAATCATTTTAATAATATACTATTCATCAATTAATAAAGAAAAGTAGAGATTAAATTAAAGAAATAATGATGTAATAAATTTGAATTTAATAAAATAATTTTAATAGTAATAACAGTTGGATTGATAGAGTGAATAAATTGTTAGAAATAAAAGTATGGTGATTAAATAGGTGGAATGTGTTAAGCTTATCTAATACATTTTAAATTGGTCAAATATAATTTCAGTCCATATACTACCTCAAATTTGACAATATAGTCACTTTGATCAATAATACAAGTACTAAACTGAAAAGAATCCATACATTTAACTACAACAATAAATGGAAGTAAATGATTAAAGAGCCTATAGCCCTGTTAAAATTTTAAAATGCAACATGTAAATATAACGTGTCAAATTTTGTTCTGGAAATTATTATTTGCTAAACAAAGAGCCGGTTGTGTTGAATGAAATTTGGTAAAGAAATAAATTTTAGGTTTTTTACTTGCAAAGATATTTGTAATTTCTATTTTGTGCCTTATAAAGATTCTTAATATGTATTGTTTATTTTTCTTTAGTAGTGTGTTATTGCTTCCTCTTCTTCTTTGGCTTGTTGATTACTTCCTCCACCCACAACTAAGTCTCTTATATTCACTAAATCACTATAAGTTCTTTTGCAATTAAATTATTTGATTTTGTTTTATTGTTATTGAGATTAGTATTGAAGAAATGTGACCATTTTACTATGGTTTGAAGATATGTAACATTTTAATATATTGCAGTAATAGCTCATTTGCCTTTAATAGTACAAAGTGAGAGGCATAAAAGAATTGGTCTTGCATTGACAATATGGTTGGAAATGTGTACAGTTGTGAGTTGGTTCTTAGTTACATTAGGTGACGTTCCTAGCCTACATACTTTTCTACCAAGGATTAAATCATATATTTTAGATTTTTATGCACAACGAGATTGTGTGAAAAGACTGGTATATGCTAGTGACGAGACCTGAATTGAACAAGTTATGATGAGTAGAATTACTTTTTTTAAACTATGTGAGATGTTACAAACTGTAACATCCCAAAAACGGGGTTATTTGAAATTTCATTATGTTCTTATGTATGAACTGCTGAGTCATTATTTATGGAATAATAATGGTCAATTTAAGGCTTAGTGTTGGCTCGATTTGGTAGGAAATTTTAATTTTTAACTTTTAAAAGAAGGGGGCCTTGGTAAGTGGTGTTATAAGAATAAATTGGGTATTTTTAACACAAAATAGGCCTTGGAAAAGTGGCAAAGCAAGCCCACTTAAGAGCTAGCATGTGACGCCACAAGGGATGGGGAGAGCCTTGGTTCGAGTCATGATTCCCCCTCTTATTTTGCATTATTGTTGGACGGCACATAGGGAGAGTTTTGCTCCTTTAAATTCTTTTTTTTTTTAGAGATAATTAAGGATTTTATTAAAAAGGGATATTAGGGATATTATTAGATTAAGTGGATTATTGATTATTAATTGATTAATAGAGATTAATTCAAATTAATTTTTGAATTAATGCAAATAAGTGGCCAGGAGAAGTTTTAGGCATTGAGCCGAATTTGAACTCCTTGAACAAGGAGGTATGGGACGGCAAGGTCTGCTAGGTGATGGCCGAATACACGGGACTCCTTGGTGAAGAGGAGTTGGGTGGGAGTTGGGCTCCTAGTTGCCAAAGTTGGACGGCAAGTCAAGAGGGGGTGCCGAATGCTTATAAATACCCCAACCCACCACCTTGTTTTCTTTTTTTTCCCATCTCTGCTTAGCCGAAAAACATAACCCTTTTTCCCTTCTAATTTTCTTTATTTTCTCTCAAACACTTTTAGCCGAAAACTCTTACCACCTTTTCCTCTCAATTGATTTTCCTTCCATTGTCCTCTTCATAATAGCCGAATATACCCAATCGTAAGTGCCGAATCTCTTTCTCCTTTTAAAGCACCTTGGCCGAATATTGTGCAAGAAAAGGGGTGGCTTTCCTTTAGTCGATTCCAAAAGGTAAGGGTCTTAGGCCGAATGCTTATGTTTTTCTTCCCATCATGTCGACTTTGATAAAGGTAGGTAAATGGTTTTTGACAATCTGTTAATTAAGGGTGCTAACTACTGATTCAACCGAATTGGTTGTAGGATCTTGGATTGGAAACAAGCAAGTAGGTTCGCCCACGTTTGACAATTAATTTTCGGTAAGGACCTACACATATATTTGGTATTCGTTTTAACCGAAGGCTACTAACTTATTGATTGACGATTGTTTGAAGCAGAGGCACTTTGAGGGTGGTGTTTAGTACTCGAAGCGATTGGGTAAGGATTGGGTACAAAGTATGACCCTTTAAATTGTTTGGTTTGGCCGAATGGGCCATATCACTAACCTTGAGAGTTGGCCGAATATAGGGGCAAAGACTTGAGTGTGGCCGACTTCTCTTCTCGGATTTAGACTCCTTGTTGGTGACGGTGTGTACATACACACCATTTAACTTGTTAATTATGCTAAGTAATGTGATTGCTAGCTTGATGTATGTAGCAATGGCTTGAATACCATAACGGTATATGGGGTAATCTGGTAAGTACTGCGTGCATATGATTGCTATTTTATGCTTTTGGGAAGCATGTTGTGATAATACATATGATAAATCTATATGTGACTGATGACTATGTGGGTTGATTGAGTGGAGGCGGTGTATTCGTCTTGACGAGCACCGGTGCTTTGGTAGCACACTTCGTGACTATACGTCACCAGAGGTTTGGTACCTCCAGAGGTTTGGTACCTCATAGCGACTTGTCCCCGTGGTTAACACCACCGTGGGTTGGCCCCACTTGAGATATGGGATCGTGCGCCGGTGATTTGGTATCACACACGATGGGTTGGCCCCATCACCCGATTTGTGTCTACGGACACCGGTGCTTTGGTAGCACATCGTGACTATATGTCACCGGTGGTTTGGCACCACCGGTGTTTTGGTAACACATCGTGATCGCGGTCACCAAAGTGGTTTGGTACCACGTGGGGTAGACAAAGGTGTTTGGTTGGCTAGGTTGGGTACTCGATACTTTGCTTAATTGATCGTTATATGTGGTGTATGAAATGTTGTATTAACTGGGAAGGGTTACATATCGAGTCTTGGTGACTCACCTTCTCCTTTAATATTTTTCAGGTGACTCGTAGATGGCGGTTGAGGAGCCGGTGGGACTCGAGGCGGCCATGCAAAGGATTTTTACAGAACTTTAAAGTTGTTAAATTTTTATTTTGGGTTGTAATAAGGCCTCCATAAACTATAGTTGCGGTTTTTTTTTTATATGTTGGATGTCGACTTAAACTATATCATTAAATTAAATTAAATCACATGTTCTCTTTTGGTAAACACGAAAAAGTTTAATCGTGCCATCGGGTACACTTGAAACTGATAAAATAATTGGGCTTAATTAAAATCCCAAATTTGATCTAAGGTTAGCTTAACAAGACAACCGAAACGAGGAGGTTTCAATAGAAAATTAAATGTTTTTCGAAAAAGCGATCACAAGGTTTTACCTCGTAATAACTCAGATTTGGTCGTAGTGTTTGGGGCGGGTTTGGGTTGTTACTGAGAACTGGTATCGAGCCAGTTCAAAGCTCTTGTGGGGCCCAAGGCCCAAAAATGTTTTTGGTAGGCCTTATGGTATGATTTCAGGTTTTTAAGCAAAGATGGCCCGAGTCTCAAAGACCGATCCGCCCAGGTAAGTACATCTAAACCTTTGTGTGAAATATATTCTGTAGAAGGGTAGGAAGCATGGAACGTAGATAGACTTATAGGACTTGGACCCTAGGGTTAGATTACTCAAACACAACGAAGCATAAGACTTAAAGAACTAAACCAACCTATGACTTAGTCAATGAGGTAGGGTGTGGTAACCCCTGTACGCATGTCTAGGATTGGATCCGGAAGAGCTTGGTATTTAAGCAGTCCTCGTGACTCACCTCCTCTTCGCAGGTATCCTACCTGGTGCGTAGCTTCGGTTCACCCTAACTCAGAAGGCTCAGTGGTGTGGTAACCTCTGTGCGCATGTCTAGAAAGGTTCAGTGAGAGCTTGGTATTTAAGCGGTCCGCGTGACCCACCTCCTCTTCACTTGAATTCTGCACAGTGCGTAGCTATGGTTCACCCTGACCAGGAGGGCTCGGTCATAGGCTAAACACAATGATTAAAACCCGAAAAAAAAGGGAATCAGCCATATTTTCGAAAAAGAAGGGAATAATAAGCCCTAATGTTTTAAAAACGTATCCAATAACCCTCTTAAACCCTAGAACACTAGGTATACCATGTTTTCTCGGAAAACTTGACTTGTGAAAAATTACCGAAATACCCCTAGGAGTAAAATTACCAAAATGCCCCTGACCCCTAAAATATTGATTCAATGATTTTGCCTAAAAATTTCAACTATTTTATAAAACATTCAATAATTAGCTTTGGGAATCATCAGTAAAATATCTTGCCCCGAAAAGTACGAAAAAATACCCTGTAGGAAAAAGACGAAAATATACCCGGGTTAGAAATGGCGTAAATGTCCGATGAGTGAATAGGTATGGAAAGTATTAAGGAATGGATGCATGGACTTCTTTGTGTGAACTAGGATAGGAAATCTGAAACATTGGTTGCTCGAAAGAATCTCTCTCGATTAAACCTCATCCATAAAACTTCTTCATGAGTAATAAAGTGAAACAAATGCTAACGCATAAAATTTTTCTTAATCAGATTAAAAGCGCGGTAGATAGAATGAGTTCTAGAGGACGTGGACGCCGTGGACGTGGTAGGGGTAGGATGGCGTGTGTCTGAACCCCCGTCAGTCGGGACAAGGCTCGAGAAAATGAGGTACCACCGCCACCACCACCTCCTACTTTTAGAGCCGAGAGCGGAGCGGGCACCGGTGGCGAATCGGTATCGCAAGTCGTGTTGCGAGTCTTGGAGATGGTGGTGAAGCTGGTGGAAATGTTGGAGCTCGAAATCGTCTCCCGGCGACTCCGATCTAACGGAGCGGAGGTATTCCGAGGTGTGTCGAGTGGCACCCAGTGCGCGTGGAATCATCGGCTAGAGTCAACCGAGAGGATCATGGATGACCTTGACCGACCAAGAAGAGAAGTGAAAGGGGCGTGTCGCTTCTAAAGGATGAAGCGATCGGTGGTGGCTTACGGTTCGAGATGGGGCTACACCGATGATTTGACTTGGGAGTATTTGAACCGCCATCGAGAAAAAGTATGTGGGCACTAGCTACACCGACGCCTGCAGAGAAAGGCTTTTCTCGGGATTAGTTCAAGGAACTAAGTCCGTGTCGGAATATGAGGCGGAATTTTTAAGGCTAATGTAGTAGCCGACGCATTGAGCCGGAAGGTGGTGTGCGGACTTAAGAGCGATGTTCGCTCCGGTTAAGTCTATATGACGATGGGAGTCTTTTGGCGAACTTCAAGTTAAGCCGACATGGATTGAGGAGATTAAGGGAAAGCAAGTTAGTGGATGAAGGCTTGAGTTCAAGAGGGTACAAGTTCAAGACGGTGGTTTGGAAGGATACTGATCGACTAGTGAAGGAGCGCTTTGTTTTCAAGGACGAGTGCGTATGCCAAAGGATCCAGATTTAAGCGCGTAAAATTCTTCAAGATGCACATAGCGGCTCATACGCTATGCACCCTGGAGGAAGCAAAATGTATGGAGATTTGCGAAAGCAGATTTGGTGGCTGTGGTTGAAGCGTGAGATAACGGAATTGGTAGGAAAGTGTCCGTGTCGGCAGGTTAAGGCTGAACATCGGTCACCATCGGGACTACTTCAACCGATAAAGATCCTCAATGGAAATGGGAGAGGATCACCATGGATTTTGTTAGTGGGCTACCCTTACGCCCACTAAGAAGGATGCGATTTGGGTAATTGTGGATCGCCTAACTAAGTCACTCACTTCATGCCGGTGAGAATGGATTACTCTCTCCGTAAGCTAGCAAAGTCGTATGTGGGTGAAATAGTAAGGTTGCATGGCGTGCGATGTCGATTATCTCGGATAGGGATCCCGATTCACGTCAAGGTTTTGGAAAGCGTTGCATCAAGCTTTGGGTACACGGTTAGATTTGAAGACGGCTTTCCATCCACAAATGACGGACGATCGGAAAGGGTGATACTGATTTTAGAAGACATGTTAAGGGGTCGTGTCTTGGATTTTAGTGGTAGTTGGGAGGAGTACCTACCATTAGCGGAATTCGCTTATAACAATAGTTATCAGCGAGTATTCAAATGGCTCCACACGAGGCCCTATATGGACGAAAGTGCCGTACTCCTACATGTTGGGCGGAGTTGGGAGAACGACAAGTTATGGGTCCAGAATCGTAGCCGAGACGGAAGACAAAGTCAAGGTGATTCGGTCTCGTCTCAAGGAAGCATCGGATAGGCGTAAGTCTTATGCCGATCTCAAACGCAAGGAAGTGGAGTATCTTTGGGGAGACAAGGTCTTTACGAAAGTGTCGCCTTGGAAAAAGGTGTTGAGATTTGGACGGAAAGGGAAGTTAAGCCCAAGGTTTATTGGGCCATATATCGTTGTGAAGCGAATAGGACCAGTGGCTTATCGGCTAGAGTTGCTTGGCGAATCGAGTCGATTCATGACGTCTTTCACGTGTCAATCTTTGAGCGGTATCGGTCAGATCCTTCGCGACGTTGTGCGATGAGCGTAAATCGAAGTGAATCCAGATTTATCTTTTGAAGAGGAGCCAGTTCGGATCTTAGACCGAGATGAGAAAGTTCTACGTAGGAAGTCGTGCCCTTGGTGAAGTCTTTGTGGCGGAACCATGGTATAGAGGAAGCTACGTGGGAACCCGAGGATGTAATGAGGCGCAACAATACCCCACCTTTTCTAGTTAAGAAATTTCGAGGACTAAATTTATTTTAAGGGGTAGAATCTGTAACATCCCAAAAATGGGGTTATTTGAAATTTCATTATGTTCTTATGTATGAGCTCTTTGAGTCATTATTTATGGAATAATAATGGTCAATTTAAGGCTTAGTGTTGGCTCGATTTGGTAGGAAATTTTAATTTTTAACTTTTAAAAGAAGGGGGCCTTGGTAAGTGGTGTTATAAGAATAAATTGGGTATTTTTAACACAAAATAGGCCTTGGAAAAGTGGCAAAGCAAGCCCACTTAAGAGCTAGCATGTGACGCCACAAGGGATGGGGAGAGCCTTGGTTGAGTCATGGATTCCCCCTCTTATTTTGCATTATTGTTGGACGGCACATATAGGGAGAGTTTTGCTCCCTTTAAATTCTTTTTTTTTTTTAGAGATAATTAAGGATTTTATTAAAAGGGATATTAGGGATATTATTAGATTAAGTGGATTATTGATTATTAATTGATTAATAGAGATTAATTCAAATTAATTTTTGAATTAATGCAAATAAGTGGCCAGGAGAAGTTTTAGGCATTGAGTCGAATTTGAACTCCTTGAACAAGGAGGTATGGACGGCAAGGTCTGCTAGGTGATGGCCGAATCACGGGACTCCTTGGTGAAGAGGAGTTGGGTGGGAGTTGGGCTCCTAGTTGCCAAAGTTGGATGGCAAGTCAAGAGGGGGTGCCGAATGCTTATAAATACCCCAACCCACCACCTTGTTTTCTTTTTTTCCCATCTCTGCTTAAAGAAAAACATAACCCTTTTTCCTTCTAATTTTCTTTATTTTCTCTCAAACACTTTTAGCCAGAAACTCTTACCACCTTTTCCTCTCAATTGATTTTCCTTCCATTGTCCTCTTCATAATAGCCGAATATACCCAATCGTAAGTGCCGAATCTCTTTCTCCTTTTAAAGCACCTTGGCCGAATATTGTGCAAGAAAAGGGGTGGCTTTCCTTTAGTCGATTCCAAAAGGTAAGGGTCTTAGGCCGAATGCTTATGTTTTTCTTCCCATCATGTCGACTTTGATAAAGGTAGGTAATTGGTTTTGCAGCTGTTAATTAAGGGTGCTAACTACTGATTCAACCGAATTGGTTGTAGGATCTTCGGGATTGGAAACAAGCAAGTAGGTTCGCCCACGTTTGACAATTAATTTTCGGTAAGGACCTACACATATATTTGGTATTCGTTTTAACCGAAGGCTACTAACTTATTGATTGACGATTGTTGGAAGCAGAGGCACTTTGAGGGTGGTGTTTAGTACTCGGCGATTGGGTAAGGATTCGGGTACAAAGTATGACCCCTTTAAATTGTTTGGTTTGGCCGAATGGGCCATATCACTAACCTTGAGAGTTGGCCGAATATAGGGGCAAAGACTTGAGTGTGGCCGACTTCTCTTCTCTGGTTTAGACTCCTTGTTGGTGACAGTGTGTACATACACACCATTTAACTTGTTAATTATGCTAAGTAATGTGATTGCTAGCTTGATGTATGTAGCAATGGCTTGAATACCATAACGGTATATGGGGTAATCTGGTAAGTACTGTGCATATGATTGCTATTTTATGCTTTTGGGAAGCATCTTTGTGATAATACATATGATAAATCTATATGTGACCGATGACTATGTGGGTTGATTGAGTGAGGGGCGGTGTATTCGTGGCCGACGAGCACCGGTGCTTTGGTAGCACTGCTCGTGACTATACGTCACCGAGGTTTGGTACCTCAGAGGTTTGGTACCTCATAGCGACTTGTCCCCGTGGTTAACACCACCGTGGGTTGGCCCCACTTGAGATATGGGATCGTCGCGGTGATTTGGTATCACACGATGGGTTGGCCCCATCACCCGATTTGTGTCTACACGGACACCGGTGCTTTGGTAGCACATCGTGACTATATGTCACCGGTGGTTTGGCACCACCGGTGTTTTGGTAAACACATCGCGGATCTGCGGTCACCCGGTGGTTTGGTACCACGTGGGGTAGACAAAGGTGTTTGGTTGGCTAGGTTGGGTACTCGATACTTTGCTTAATTGGATCGTTATATGTGGTGTATGAAATGTTGTATTAACCAGGGAAGGGTTACATATCGAGTCTTGGTGACTCACCTTCTCCTTTAATATTTTTGGGTGACTCGTAGATGGCGGTTGAGGAGTAGGTGGGACTCGGCGGCCATGCAAAGGATTTTTTACAGAACTTTAAAGTTGTTAAATTTTTATTTTGGGTTGTAATAAGGCCTCCATAAACTATAGTTGCGGTTTTTTTTTTATATGTTGGATGTCGACTTAAACTATATCATTAAATTAAATTAAATCACATGTTCTCTTTTGGTAAACACGAAAAAGTTTAATCGTGCCATCGGGTACACTTGAAACTGATAAAATAATTGGGCTTAATTAAAATCCCAAATTTGATCTAAGGTTAGCTTAACAAGACAACCGAAACGAGGAGGTTTCAATAGAAAATTAAATGTTTTTCGAAAAAGCGATCACAAGGTTTTACCTCGTAATAACTCAGATTTGGTCGTAGTGTTTGGGCCGGGTTTGGGTTGTTACACAAACTTTAGAAGGGTTGAAGTCATCACAGAACATACTTGTTGATGAGCAAGTGACAATGTTTTACATATCATTTCTAATCACCTTAAGAACTGAGTTATCATGCATCACTTTAATAGGTTCAGGGAAACTGTTAGTAGATCATTTCACAATGTTTTAAAAGTTGTCATATGCTTACAAAATGTGCTATTTAAAAAGGCAGAGCCAATTACAACTAATTCTATAGACCCAAGGTGGAAATGGTTCAAGGTATTAGAATGAGTTCCATATATAGCTCGTACATAATTAGTTGATTTAGATTTAAATATAGTATCCTAACTCAAGGTTTTATACATGTGATGTAGAATTGCTTAGGTGCTTTAGATGGATCCCACATCAAGATGAGGGTTCTAAAAGTTGATAAACCTAGATATTGAATGAGAAAATGTGACATAACAACAAATATGTTAGGTGTTTGTACACCTAATATGCATTTTGTTTATGTTCTTCTTGGTTAGGAATGTTCTATTGCTGATGGATGGGTTCTTCGAGATGTCATTTGTAGGAGACATGGACTAAAAGTTCATCATGGTAAAGTGCAGAATTGGAGGAATTTGAATTAATTTTTAAGATCAAACTTTTTTGAGAAAGTTAACCATGATAAATAGTTTTTTTCTTTTTTTTTATAGGTTGTTATTATCTAGTTGATGCTGGTTACACAAACTGTGAGGGGTTTCTTGCACCTTTTAGAGGACAAAGATATCATTTTAATGAGTGGCATTAGGGTTACCAGCCAAGTACTCTAGAAGAATTTTTTAATATGAAATATGCTTCAGTGTGCAATGTTATTGAAAGATGCTTTGGTTATTAAAACTTAGATGGGGAATACTTAGAAGTCTATCATTCTATCTTGTGAAGGTGCATAATAGAATCATTATTGCATTTTGTTTGCTCCATAATTTTATTCAAACCTATATGAGTCTAGATCCTATTGAAGCGGAGTTGGGAGAAAGATTACCTAGTAATGTGATAGATGACGATGAATCAAATATCGTAGATATTCATTCATCGCATACATGGGTTACTTGGAGGATGGAACTAGCCAATCAATTCTATGAATGGCAAACATCTAGAAATTAGTTAGGTTTATCAAAACATGGTAGAAGGTTAATTTGTTTATGTTATTTCATGTATCTAGTTTACGAAACTTTGGTGTTATTTGAATTGTCTTTATGTATTGTACTGGACTTGTTGAATTACAACTTTAATTTATTTTCTTTTGATTTGTCATGTGTTATAATTTTATAAAGTGTCAACCTTTTAATTTTAATTTGCGTTTTTTCTTAAGATAGTTATGTCAGGCTTTTCACAATCAAGTGTTTCTTCCCAAAATTCTCGAGAAACCAAAAGGAATAGGTTCCAAAATAAGATGCTACGTTGTTTGCTTGTATGGTCAACTTGTACAATATTGGAACCTCTAACACATATACGAGATTCAAGGCCGGCTATTTAAATGACTTGGAAAGAATGTTAGAAAAAGTTTTACCTCATGATATGTTGAAGGATAAACCTAATCTTGAATCGAGGATTAGGACATTGAAAAAGATTGAGCAATCATTTACGACATGCTCAGTGGAAAAGAAAATAACGACTTTGGTTGGGACGAGCATAGGCAGATGATTGTTGCTGAAGATGCTGCATGGAACTCATATATAAGTGTAAAAATTATTTCTTGTCTTTATTATCTTATTTTGACCAAACTTATATCTAATGTGGATTCCTTCTTTTTTTATAAAGTCATAAAGCAGCCGGTCAATTCAGACATTGCAGTTTCCCTTATTATAAACAACTTACTTCCATATATGTAAAAGATCGAGCCACTAGAAAAGATGCTCAAACAACTGTAGATATTGTTGAAAAAAGAGATGTTGAGGATGTTGCTACTGCAAATAATCTTGAAGACGAAACTAATTACCATGGATGCGAAGATGATGTTTTCTTGGATGAGATGGATGTCTCGGCTACACAATTGCAAACGTGGAAGCCAAACCAAGATGGTTTCATATCTTCAAAGAAGAGAAAAAAAAAAGATTTCTGATGGAAGTGAACAAGTTTCTACTTCAATTACTAATGCTGTCATGTTATTGGGGGAAAACATACGGACTGTTGGTCTTGAATTAAGTAGGAGCATTGCCTCCGAGAAAGTGATTCAAGAAAGTGTTCAAAAATTATATCCGATCTTATACGAAGTAGAAGGATTAACTGAGGATGAACGCTATCGTGTGTTGAGCAAAATTCCTGACCATCCAATACAAATGCTCATTTTCTTTAGTCTACCTTTTTTAGTGCGATTGGAATGGGTGGGAAGATTTCTTTCTAACCATTAAAAATCATGGTTGTGTTAGTGAGTTTTGGTAACTTTTTGTATATGTAATATTTGGATGGTAAGATGCCATTAGTAGAATGCCACAGACCATTGTAACTTTTTGGTGCTATAGAATTTAACTTATAGATTATGACATATAAGTTAATGACATCATGTAACTTTTTGTTAATGTATGAACATTATGTTTGGATGTAAAATATAATTCTCAAGCTATTTATTAGTTCTAATGTTTTGCTCTTTAGTTTAAAAGATAATTAAATAATTTGTTTCGCTAATGATATTTTAGCACATTAAATATGCATTTCAGTTTAAAAATAATAAAGTAGGTTAAATATTATTTTTATAATATTATATATTACGATTTTTATTAATTCATATTTTAATAATAATTATATTAAGAATGTTATTAAATTATATATTATTTTATTAAATTTTATTTAATAAAAATTATGTTAAAATATAGTTAAATTATTTATTTTTATTTTTATGAAATTATATTTCATAATAATCTTACTAACATTTGATAATAATCTTATTAACATTTAATAACAATAAGAAAAATCATCTACCTAAATTTTGTTTGTTAATGGTACTTTATTCATTTAAACTTTTTTCCTTATGCTATTACAACATCTATCCTATTCAACCAAACACAAGTACACTATTACAACTCTATTCCGTTCCATTGAACCAAACAATTGGATTACTAATTACAACTCTACTCCATTACAACTCTACTCCATTACATCTCTATTCCATTACAACCCTATTCCATTCACCCCAACCAAACGTAATGTTAAAGTTTCGATAAGTCGTTTTTCAAATCTTCACAATAATAATATTGTAATTGGATTGCTAAATATAGCCGATTTAATTGATGAATGTTTTTCCTAAAAAAAAAAAAGATTTTCATACAAATCAACTCAAGTAAAAAGAATGGCTTTACAATGTAACTTCGATGATCAATGTAATCCCTTCGAGTTAGCCAAAACTCCTAGGTTGGGTCGGGGGTGTTACATCTAGTACCATGATATCCATGGTAGTTTCAAAATGGGGAGTTCCTTTGTATGTTAGGTATCGTGATTCCATTATAAGTGGTCTCCATTCTCTTCATTTTAGCACATTCAGGGATATCATGACTTTCACGTGTTGATATTGCAATACCCCATTCTCGGTGATGTTCTCGCTCACGTTCGGACCGTTTTTGACTCTCTACAACACTCAACCAACCTTTAAAGTCCCAATGGTGCAATTGGCCAACTTGGGTCTAAAAAATGGGATAAAAGCACGTTAAACATTTATTAAAAAATGAAATTAAGGCTGCGTTTGTTTGTCAGTAAAACATTTTTCGTAAAATATTTTCCTTATTTTACGGTGTTTGTTTGGTGGAAAATGAATTCCTATAGGAAAAAATTCTCCAAAACACGGGTAAACCAATTGCGTTTTTATGGAAAACGTTTTACCGATTTTATTCATGTAAAACATTTTCCATTCTCTTCACTCTCATCACAGTGGTTCTCCCTTCCTCTCTGTCCATCAGCCTCCTGTAACAGCCCGATTTAGGGGCTAGTTGGAACAGTGATCTCAGAATCACTAATTCGAGGTTAGAGAAAATTATTTTCATGTTATGTTATGTGCCATAACATGTTTATAAGGATGTAGGGAAATTTTGGTGTTTTAATTTTAGCGATTTCATGCTAAATCACGAAAAAGGACTAAATCGCATAAAGTGCGAAAGTTCCATTCTATAGGCTAAAGGTACCAAATAGCCATGAAATATTAATTGAAGGTCTTTAAAGTAAAATTAGACCATCTAGGATGTGTTGGCCGGCCATGTAGACAAGGGGGACAAGAGCATTTAATTTTGGTCAAAGTTGGTGGGTTGAATTGATGTTTTATAATAAAATAAAGAAAGGAAAAAGATATCATCTTTCCTCTCTT
The DNA here is from genome assembly GCA_025698515.1 of Gossypium sturtianum. Lineage (NCBI taxonomy): Eukaryota > Viridiplantae > Streptophyta > Magnoliopsida > Malvales > Malvaceae > Gossypium > Gossypium sturtianum. The sequence continues at coordinate 45,990,888 of CM046952.1, forward strand.
CTTCTCCACCGAAAGTTTCAGCAAACAAGGGGTGTTTGAAAGCTCAAAATTTCATCAAGCTTTACTCCACTCAAGTAAGTGATTTTGATGGTATTTCTTGAAGAAAATTGTACTTTTGAGATCACTAAAGCTTAAGCTTTCTAAAGAGGGGACTATTTTGCATTATGGTAAAAAGTTTAGAGATTTTCCATGTGAGATTTTAAGTTGTTAGCTGAGTTTTTATGGAAGAAAATGAATGTTAAAGTGATGAGAAACAACTTTTTTGAAAGGTGTTGCCATGAAAACACCTAATTGGGACTAAAATGCAAAAGTTGTAATTTGTTCATTAAGGCATGAAATAGATGAAATTGTGGATAGTTGTAAGAGGATTAAATGTTTATCTAGGCTTGTTTAATAATAAAATATGACGAAAATTTATTTACGAGCCTAGGGGCAAAATCGTAATTTTGCCAAAGTGTAGGGGAAAAATAGTCATTTTTGCCTAAAGTGTAGATTATGGTGTATTATGATTTATAAGTGATTAAATCAGTAAATTCCATTGTTCTAGATCAAAGAAAACGAGATTCGGACCTAGAACGGGTGAAAAGAGAAATGTGGGCAAAAAGTCCCTTTCGGCCCTTTCGACATCGAGGTAAGTTCATGTGCAAATGTTGCAATTACGTATGAGTTAATTTAATGTTCCAATGTTGTATGGAATGTATATTTACTCTATGAATGTATGAAATATCTTTTGATGAGAGGTCAAGAGAATTGAATCTAAGAGTAATGAGAAATGTATATAGCACGATATGATAATAATTATGGTCCCGTGTAAGACCATATTGGAATATGGCTTCGGTATAAGAATTTGTATAAGACCATGTCGGGGACATGGCATCGATATGTTAATACATGTAAGACCTTATCGGGTTATGATGTCAGTGTGACATTAGGTATATGAAACTCAAAAGTGTTATTTAACAATTTGAGTGATTTAACGGGTATGTCGAAAATGAGAAAGTATGTGGTTGTACCACGAGAAGCACAAGTTTATGTTAGAATTGAATTGAAATGAATTCAGTATATGATGAACCCTTAGTGGGTTATGTGTAATCAATACACCTTAGTTACATGAGATAGATTTATTAATACATTGTGTGAATGCGAACGAGTATCATAGAAAGTTAAGTAAGAATAGTAGTGGGTGAGGGTGTTCTCGAATGAACATTTGAAATAGAGAAATACGTGTGGATAATCATCCATGAATGTAAAATAATTGTGAGCTATGTGCGATATCGCCTTATTGATGGTAGTGATGGGCTGTGTGTGATACCATCAATTATATTATCATCGGTGGGCTGTATGCGTTACCACCTGATTAATTAGTAATCAATGGGCTGTGTGCAATACCATCACTTATAAATGATTGGTGGGCTAAATGCGAAACCACTGTAAGTATAAATGATTGGTGAGCTAAGTGTGGATTCACCTTAAGTATAAATGATTGGTGGGCTATGTGCGATACCACCCTATTAGAGATCGATGGTGGGCTAAGTGCGAAACCACTGAGAGATTAGTAGTATGAGTGGCTTATTAAAAATGCTTGATGTATTGTTTTATGTGATCATGTGGTGATCAGTGCAGGAATGTATGCTACTTAAAACGAGCAGTTGGCTTGTGGCATGGTAAGAATGTGGTAAGAGATAAAATGAATAAGCTTCAAGAATGGTTGAGTAAGTAACCATGAGTTTATGAGAAAAACCCTTTATAATACTTTGTGGTTGTGTATATTCAATGAATATCAGTATTTGTCAGTTATATGCAGATGAACTTACTAAGCATTATTGCTTACTCATTTTCTTTTCCCATCTTTTATAGGATATTTTAACTAGCTCAGATTGGAGGCTGCCGGAGATGTTTTCACACTATCGAATAAACGCTTGGTATGATGTTTCAAGTTCTTATGAGTCATGGCATGTATAGGGATTCTTTTAAAGTTGATTAAGTTCTAATTGATGTAGCCAAATTGTGTTGGCCTAAGAGAACTTAGAGTTTGGTTGTGTATAGCCATAGATGATGGCTTAAGTTGTTTGTAATTGTATTGGGAATAGTTCTCCCTAGTGTATGGGATGAAGACTTTATCTCTTAAATGATTAAATGTCTTTAATTCATGTGTTTTAACTGATGATTTGAGAATGTTTTGAAATAGCATATGAATGTATGCAATGTAGGGTGGAAAAAGGGCTTGGTAGATAGCCTGATAATTGTCCACATGGGTAGACACAAGGGCGTGTGTCTAGACCATGTGGGATGCACGTCTAGCACATGGGCGTGTGTCCAGGCCGTGTGAAGTCTGCACTTTGCACTTGGAATTTAATGCACCCCACGGCTGAAGCACATGGGCGTGTGTATATGCCGTGTGGATAAGTCAGAATGCTAAGTTTTAGCACATGGGTTATGGCCACGGGCGTGTCAAGGCCGTGTGAAATTGGTCAGTGTCGACCACGGGTGGAAGACACGGGCATGTCTTAGAGACACACGGGCGTGTCCCTAAACCCACACGGGCGTGTGACCCATGTGTTGTTAAAAAGTTTCTTGAACTCGTAAAAGTTCCCGGAATAGTTTCCAAACTTCTCGGAAGTATTGTTTAGGGCCTTTTAGGCTAAGTTTGTTCAAATGATGGGTTTAAACGAAATTTTTATAACCCTATTTGAGATGTTTAAGTAAGACCAGTTAGGTAATGCCTCAAACCCTGTTTCGACTCGAATACGGGTAAGGGGTGTTACACCTCCGCCTCACCTCTTCATATCTGTTCTTTGGCCTCACCTCCTCATGTCTGCCTCGTCATCTCTGTCGATTGACCGTCGTCTTTACCAAGTCTATATTTTAAAGAAACCCTAAAAATTTGGCTTTCCACTCTTATCAAAGTATATCATTATCTTCTTTTTATTAAGGTTGCTTCATTCGAAATGGGTCTGTTTAATTTTTAAGTGAATTTACTAAATTTTAGAAAAACCGTAAAAATCAGTCCATTTTTTTTTTGGTTGAAGAGGTCTGATCTGGATATTTAAGCAGATGAGAAAATTTTCGTTCACGTTGACTGGATTTTCAGTCTTGGTTCTATAGTGATTGAAAATTTTCTTAGTTGTCAGTAATATGATGTATTTTTCTTTCTTATTTTTTGTCTTAAATTTTTAAGTTTCTACTTGAGTATTGAGTAACGAGTTTTTTTAGTTATGGTTGATTTAAGTTGTCTACTTTCTACCTCTGCATCACTCTGCTGTATTTGATTTTTTGTTTTCCATCTTGCGGCTTGTTAATGTGTTTCATATCATAAAAGATATTGGTTTAGTGGAAATAGTGGACTGGTATCGCTACTATTTTTATGTTATACTGTTATTTGCAACCACAATCGGTTGTTAAATTTTTCACATCACTAATGAGGGCTTTAGCAATGGTAATGTCAATACTGTTACCGTAACACCCCGGATTTTGGGGGTTAGAAGTTTTGACGTTAGTGGTCAGGGTTTGAGAGAAAGGTGTGCTTTTGTGATTAGTCTTGCAGGTAAGTGACAGAATAGGTCTGCTGGTCTGGTGGTTGTGTGTGTGTGTTAGTTTGTCTCTGGGTTTTGTGTCTGCGTTTGGAATAACGTTTTATTTTGGTTTTATTTTAAGTTAAAATTTTATTTTTATTTTTGTTTTTATTTTTTATTTTATTTCATTTTATTTTTATTCTACTTTATTTTTTTATTTTTGTACGTTCTTTCTTTTCTCTTCTTTTGGGGTTTTATTTTCTCGCTGATAGCCTTCTTTAATTTTTTGTTGAAAACGAGATTGCTCGTGGATTTCAAAGAATCTCGCTCCTCAGTCGTTGAATCAGGTGTGGGTTTCATATCTTCTTCCATTTTATTTGCGAAATTTATCTCGACTTTGTGGAAAGTCGACAACGTGTGTGTGAGTGTTCGTAACTTGTTAATTTCGTTGTTATATCACTGTGTAATGCGTAGAATTAGCATGATTTAGCGTGTTTTTGAACTATCAAGGGTTGGAGAGTGCTTCGTGGCTGAAAGCAAATTTTTAGGGCTATTTTTAGGGTGGTTTCATGGCCATTGGTGTTTCCACACGGGCGTGTGCCAGTTCACACGGCCGTGTGCTTTTTGGAATTAGGGTTTTCGGGCCAATTTTAGTGCCACATGGCCGTTGGTCGACTTAGGGATTTTATCGTTTCTCACACGGTTGTGTCCCTCAGGCATACAGGCGTGTGAGTTTGGGGATTAGGGTCTGAGAGATTTGGTGTTACACGGCCTGGCCACACAGCCGTGTGGCTAATTTGGGGATTTAAGGATTCTACAAGGGCGTGTGTTTTGGACACACGGTCGTGTCCGGTGGGCACACGGGCGTGTGAGGCCCTCACACGGTCGTGTCAGCCCTATACTCGAAATTAGTGCAAATGGACAGAGAGTTACACGGCTTGTTCCCACGGCCATGTCCCTAGTCCACGCGGATGTGTGCATTAGTCACACGACCATGTGCCTCTCTTCACACGGGCGTGTGTCACGGTCACAGGACCGTGTGGCCCTTTTTACACAGGCTTGTGACTTACCACACGGCCTAGACATGTCCACACGGCCAGAGTACACGGGCATGTGGTCCTAAGACATTTATATTGGTTCTGTGTATGTTTCTGATCTGACAATGTGTTTGCGTGCTTTAATCCTTTGCTAAGCGTAAACAAGGGTAGTTAAGACTCTGTTTGGGCTGCGACTTAAATGTTAATTGTGGTTGATGTGTGTAATGTCTGAATCTGAACCCGATTAACCAGGGTGGATGTTCGCATTTCTGTTCTGTCTGAATGTCTGATATTGTGTCACTGTTCTGTGAGATTGAATGCATACATGCACATGCGTAAACTGTTTTGGGTTGGATTGTGAGGAGAAGGGAGACTGATTCTGATCTGATCTGGCAGTTCTACTGTGACTTATACGTACAACGATTTATCATATTGTACAGCACATGCGTCAGCTTTGCTATGTACTACTATCTCGATCCGTAGTTTAAGCGCAACATGTCAGTGCAATGGATTACCGCATTGTCTGCATCTTGTCACGACGCTTAGCTCTACTACGTACCGTTATCTGATCTGGTAGTTTAAATTGTGACTTACCTGTACAGCGGTCTACTGCATTGCACATTACAGCATATACGCTAGCTTTGCTGCATATTATATTCTGAGTGGCTTAGTCCACATATGTGGTGTGTAGGGTTGGATGGGCCTTCCGAGGTCCTAATTGGTGTGATTGGTTGGATGAGCTTTAACAGCTCTTAAGAGGTGTGATTGGGGGACGGAGAGGTGTGTTGGCTGAATGGGTGGGTTATATTTTCTAACTGCATCTCATATGCATATTTTTGTGTGTGTTCTGGGTGTATGAATATCTGTCTGTGTTCTATTGTCTGAACAACCGTGTGTAAGTGTTCTGTGTACTTGGTGTGCTTTGTTTCGATTGCGTTTGGTATCTATTTCTGTTCATGTCTGTAAGTCTGTTACACCGTTGAATTAAGTTATGTGATTCTGCTTTTAGTCTTGATTCAGACTCACACTTAGCTCGAGTAGCTCACCCCCTCTTACTGTTATCCCTTCAGGTACTCTTCTGAATTCTAACGCTGGGCTCGGTGTGCGGAGGTCTCGGATAGTCTTGGAGAAAATTTAGTAAACGTTATATGTTCAGTTACTATTTTATCATTTAAAGTTTTGAAATGTAAGGTTTTATAATACTGTGCTACAAATTTCGAGTTAAGTTTTAAATCGTTTTAAATCCATTTATTATATACTAAACTTAATTGTATTTTAACTGTCTATGTTTTAAATGATTAAATGTTTCGATTCGTCATTATAACTTACTGATAAACCATAAAGAGTCGACCATGTGCGTGTCACACGGGCGTGTCCCTGCCGTAGCCAAGATGAGTTTCATTCAAATTAGGATACTTTTGGGCCAAGTAAGGCATCTCAAAGCCTATATAAACACCCCAGGGGGAAACCTAAGAAAGGAGGTTGACAGGACGTCGAATAGACTCCGAGTAGAAGAAGAAAATATTCCAAGACAGCCGTTAGGAACAGCTTAGGAGAAGGATCTCCATCAAGACTGAGGATCTCCCACCAAGTCCTTTATGATTTTTTGGGTTTTCTTATGTTTTGTTGTTTTTCCTCTTTTATGATGTTTCCCTCTTCTAGTATGAACTAAACCTCTTAAATACCCGAGGGGATGAAACCTATGACAGATCTTATTATTATTTGATTTATGAGATAAATACTTGTGCTTATTCTTAATTGTGAGTTTTAATTCTTGTTTTGATAATTCAGGTTATTGATTCAAGTCGAATGTGCTTATTCAGTGGAGCAAAAATCCCTATTTAAGAGTAGATCAACACAATTAAGCGGAGTTGATTGCAACCCTAGAAATAGGGCGACAAAAATCTACCGGATTAGGGTCAAACCTAATATGGGAATCCATAGATCGAGTTAATGCGACAATAGGGGTTTTAATTAGAAAGAAATTTCAATTAATCAACCTAGAGTCAGTTGTTAGTAGCCTCGAAAGAGGTATTAATATAATATAGGGATTTCTACGGATTAAGCCAAGTGAATAAATCGCATGAATCAAAAGTAATAAGTGAAGTCTAGGTGGATTCTTCCTTAGGTATTGCCTATCTCATATAAAGTTGTCCAAAAGTATTTTCCCAATTTACTCCCTGTCGAGTTCACAGTTAGTTAAATTTTAGATTAAAAGCAAATCCCCTTAATTACTAGGCTAGATAATAAAAAGAAAGTTAGTACTAAGTACTCTTGGTCCTTGAGGATACGATATTCCGGACTCACCACAGCTATACTACTGTTCGATAGGTGCGCTTGCCTTTGTCGAAATAATACTTAGTTTCATGCTCAATCAAGTTTTTGGCGCCGTTGCCGGGGACTAAGATATTAGGAAAACTAATTTTTTATTACTTTAGCCATTTTTATTTTTATTTGCAATTTATTTTTAGTTTTTAACTTTACTAAGTTTTCTTTGCTTCTAGCAGGTAATCCTAGTTTATGACTAGGAGGAACCCGTCAGGCCCCTTGATTTTTGACAGTGATATAGAAGCCACCGTTCGCAGAAATCGTAGAGAAATAAGGCGAAGCCTACAGTACACAGAAGAAGAGCAAGAAGATGAAACCAATACTACCGAAGAGATGGCTGATAACAATCCGCTACCTCATGTGGTGGCAGCAAACCTGGTGAATCAAAATCCTGCTCCTCGTACTATGTATGATTTAAACCTAATTTAACAGGAACTGAATCAAGTATTGTTAGACTTGCTATTGCTGCAAGTAATTTTGAACTGAAACCTAACACTATTCAGATGATTTAGCAATTTGTTCAGTTTGATTGTTTGCAGGATGAGAACCCTAACAATCATTTGGCAAACTTTCTGGAATTCTGCGACACTTTCAAAATAAATGGCATTTCTGATGATGCCATTCATCTTCGGTTGTTTCCCTTTTCGTTGAGGAACAAAGCCAAATAGTGGTTGAACTCATTACCACGAGGATCAATCACTACATGGGAACAAATGACCGAAAATTTTTTACTTAAATATTTTCCGCCAGCTAAAACGGCTAAGTTGAGGATTGATATCTCTTCTTTTGTGTAGATGGATTTAGAAACACTTTACGATGCATGAGAGAGATACAAGGATCTACTGAGAAGGTGCCCTCACCATGGGTTACCCTTGTGGCTATAGGTTCAAACCTTTTACAACGGTGTGAACCCCTTGACTAGGCAGTTGATTGATGCATCTGCCGGCGGTACACTAAACAATAAAACACCTGAGGCTGCTTACAAATTCATTGAATAAATGTCACTGAATAACTATCAGTGGCAAGTTATGAGGACAAAGCCAACAAAAGCAGCCAGAGTTTTTAACCTCGACGCAGTAACCATGCTATCAAACCAGGTAGAACTGTTAAATAAAAAGATTGATAATTTGTGTGGTTCACAGGTACATCCAGTGATGCAGTGCAATACAAATGGAGGAGGGATGAACAACACAGAATATCCACCCTACAATCCTGGCATAGAAAACGAACAAATGAACTATATGGGTAACAATTCTACACCTCAAAATAACCCTTATAGTAACACTTACAATCCAGGTTGGAGGAACCACCCAAATTTTTCATGGGGTGGTCAAGGAAATCAGAGTCAGCAACCCCCTCTAGGCTTCCAACAGTAACCCTACCCACAAGAGAAGAACCTGAACCTCAAAGAGATGCTAGCAAAATTCATCGCGGTGTCAGAAACTCGTTTCCAAAACACCGAAACAACGCTAAAAAATCAACAAGTATCAATTCAAGGGATCGAGAACCAATTAGAACAACTTGCTAAGGTCATATCTGAACGACCACAAGGTAGCTTGCCGAGCAACACTGAAACTAACCCAAAGGAGCAAATTCATGCCATTTCTGTTCACGATAGTGAGGAGTTAAATGAACCATAATTGAGGCAAGAGAATGTAGTAGAGGAAGGTAAGGTTGAGGTAAACCATGATAAACCAAAACCGGTAATTACAGAGTACCAACCTCGAGTGCCATACCCCAATGCGATGAAGAAAGACAACACAGATGAACAATTCGGTAAGTTTTTTAAACTTCTAAAGAAATTACATATTAACTTATCATTTCTTGAAGCTCTTTTGCAGATGCCAGATTCAAGGAAATTTTTAAAAGAGCTGTTGACGAACAAACGGAGATTAGACGAGGCGTCACATGTGGAGCTAAACGCAGTGTGCTCAGCAATTTTGCAAAATAAACTACCACGAAAATTAAAAGATCCAAGAAGTTTTACTATTCTCTGTTTAATTGGTAGTTTAAATATCGAGAAAGCATTAGCTGATTTAGGTGCCAGCATCAATTTAATGCCTTATAAAATGTTCAAGCAGCTTGGTCTTGGGGAACCAATACCCACTAGGATGAGTATTCAATTAGCTGACAGATCTATTAAATATTATAGGGGAATTATTGAATATATTCTGGTGAAAGTTGACAAATTTATATTCCCTGTTGACTTTGTTGTGCTTGACATGGATGAGGACGTTGAGGTACCTTTAATTTTAGGACGCCCTTTTTTAGCTACTGCTAGGGCTGTTATTGATGTAGGTGATGGTAAACTTGCACTACGGGTAGGGGACGAGGAAATTATTTTTAAAATTTACAATGCTATGCGATATTCTAGAGAGCAAGATGATTCCTGTTATTTCATTGATGCCATTGACAATTTTATTCAAGATTCTTTTCAGGAAATCATACATGACGACACGTTGGAACTGTGCCTTACTCAAGGTGAGGGGGAAGATGACAATACCAATGAGTTAAGGGAGGTAAAAAGTGAGTTAAATTCTAATACTTCTTCCTCAAGACAAAAGAAAGACGAGGACATTGAAATAAACAGCGAATTAAAATAAAAACTCTCTACTGAAGAACCACCCAAATTGGAATTGAAGCAGTTACCAAATCACTTAGAATATGCATTCCTCAGAGATAACTCTACACTACCAATAATCATCTCTTCAGAACTGGGACCCAAAGAGAAAGACGAGTTGCTACAGGTACTAAAGGAGCATAAAAGAGCCATAGCTTGGAAAATTTCTGACATTAAAGGGATAAGTCCATCGTTTTGCACCCACAAAATTTTAATGGAAGATGAATATAAACCATGTGTGCAACCTCAAAGACGATTGAATCCCAACATGAAGGAAGTTGTTAAAGCTAAGATAATTAAACTTCTAGATGCTGGAGTTATTTATCCTATTTACAGCGATACTTGGGTAAGTAAGCATGTGCAAAGTTGTTCCAAAGAAAGGAGGCATGATCATTTGTAGCCAACGAAAAGAATGAATTGATTCCTACAAGAATAGTTACAAGTTGGAGAGTCTGCATTGACTATAGGAAGTTGAACGATGCCACGAGAAAAGATCACTTCCCTCTACCATTTATTGATCAGATGTTAGAAAGATTATCTGGGCATATGTACTACTGCTTTCTAGATGGGCTCTCTGGCTACTTCCAAATCCCAATAGCTCCTGAGGATCAAGAAAATACAACATTTACATGCCCATACGGTACGTTTGCTTATCGTAGAATGCCTTTTGGATTATGTAATGCTCCTGCTACTTTTCAGTGCTGCATGCTGGTCATCTTTGATGAACTCGTGGAAGATATTATGGAGGTATTTATGGACGAATTTTTGGTATTTGGTAATTATTTCCATCTCTGCCTTAAAAAATTAAAACGAGTTCTAATAAGATGTGAGGAAACAAACCTTGTGCTTAATTGGGAAAAGTGTCACTTTATGGTTCGAGAAGGGATTGTGTTAGGCCATAAAATTTCTAGTAAATGGATTGAGGTAGATAAAGCAAAAATTGAAACCATAGAAAAATTACCTCCTCCTAGTTCAGTTAAGGCTATTAGAAGCTTTTAAGGACATGCTAGATTTTATAAAAGATTTATTAAGGATTTTTCTAAAATAGCTAAGCCTTTAACAAACTACTAGAAAAAGATGTGCCTTTCGATTTTGATCAGGAATGTTTAGAAGCATTTAATACCCTTAAAAATAAATCAATAAATGCTCCAATTATAATTGCACCTGATTGGAATTTACCCTTTGAACTAATGTGTGATGTGAGTGACTTTGCAGTAGGTGCAGTTTTGGGACAACGAAGAGACAAACATTTTTAGCCGATCTATTATGCTAGCAAAACATTGACAGCCGCACAAGAAAATTACACTACCACAGAAAAAGAATTGCTAGCTGTGGTTTTTGCATTTGATAAATTTAGACAGTATTTGATATTATCTAAAGTTGTCGTTTACACTGACCATTCAGCTCTTCGTTATCTTTTAGCAAAATCTGACGCAAAACCTCGACTCATAAGATGGATTTTACTCTTACAGGAATTCGATTTGGAAATTCATGATAAGAAAGGAGCTGAAAATCTCGCGGCAGACCATCTTTTTAGGCTTGAAAATCCACATATCAAAGAACTCGATGAGAGTGAGATAAATGACTCATTTCCCGAAGAACAACTCTTTTCTATTTCCGATGTCGAGGTACCTTGGTTTGTAGATATTGCGAATTATTTACCTGCTAACATCCTACCAAAAAGGTTAACCCATCATCAAAAGAAGCGATTCTTTGCTGATGCGAAAAACTAATTTTGGGAGGACCCTTTTCTTTTTCGTATATGTGCAGATCAAGTAATTCGGAGATGCGTTACAAAGGCAGAAGCAAGCAAACTCCTAGAACATTGCCATTCAGGACCTTCAGGAGGACATTACAGCAGGATTAGGACAGCACATAAAACACTCAAATCAGGTTTTTATTGGCCGACTCTATTCAAAGACGCTAACAGGTATATTGCTTCGTGTGATAGATGTCAGAGAACAGGTAATATCTCTAAACGCGATGAAATGCCTCAAACGTATATGCTATCATGTGAAATATTCGATGTATGGGGTATTGATTTTATGGGTCCATTTCCTAGCTCATTTGGGAATAAATACATCTTAGTAGCAGTGGATTATATGTCAAAATGGGTGGAAGCTCAAGCTTTACCTACTAATGATGCTAGAGTAGTAGTGAAATTTTGTAAGAAACTCTTCTCTCGATTTGGAACACCCAGAGCAATTATCAGTGATAGGGGTACTCATTTTTGTAATACTCAATTTGATAAAGTCTTAAAGAAATATGGAGTACACCACGTAATGTACCCACCCTTATCACCCTCAAACCAATGGACAGTGGAAGTAGCAAATCGAGAACTTAAGCGTATTCTAGAGAAAACAGTAGAATCAAACAGGAAAGATTGGGCATTAAAAGTAGACGATACTTTATGGGCCTATAGAACAGCTTTTAAAACTCCCATAGGAACATCCCCATACAGACTCGTCTACGGAAAAAAGTTGTCATCTACCATTTGAACTAGAGTACAAAGCTTTTTGGGCTATAAAATTCTTAAATTACGATATTAAACTTGCAGGTGAAAAAAGAATGATGCATTTGAACAAGCTAGATGAGTGGCGAGCTAATGCCTACGAGAACTCACATTTATATAAGGAGGCAACAAAGCGATGCCATGATGCTCGCCTAAAGCAACCCAAGCAATTCGAAGTAGGAGATCTAGTTCTACTATACAATTCAAGGCTCAAATTGTTACCTGGAAAGTTGAAATCAAGATGGTCAGGTCCATTCGTAATCAAAACTATTTTTCCCTATGGCACAGTCGAGGTAACTCATCCGACTTATGGCACATTCAAGGTAAACGGACAGCGATTGAAAATCTATAATGGTGAAGGTTTTAGGGATGTGAGAGAGGAGCTTCAGCTCTGTGAACCTTCATTTAGGAATGAAAACAGGGAAAGTCTAGCTTAAGACTTTAAACGAGCGCTTCTCGGGAGGCAACCTGAGCACTAACCTCATTAACATTCATATTTTTTATTTTAGCAATCTAACTAAGAACTAACTAATTTCATAAGCGCATGATTCCTTTCCTACACGGCCTAGCACACGGGCGTGGCCGTGATCGTGTGGACACCACGGGAAGAGGCATAGGCGTGGCGGGGCCCGTGCGAGACAAGAAAGAAAATTTTTTCCCAACACGGGCTGAGATAAAAGGGCCATGGCCGTGCGATGCAGCCGTGGTCGATACTGAGTAAGTAACACGAGCGTGCGACACGTCCGTGCCTCAAAACCGTGTTTGATATTAAGTAAATGACACGGGCGTGTGACACACCCGTGCCTCAAGGCTGTGGTCGACACTGATTAACGAACACGGGCGTACGACCCTCTACACGGGCGTGGGAGAAGTGAACGAGATAGTACACGGTCGTGCGATACGGCCGTGTGACCCAACACGCCCAGGTAACACGGGCGTGGGACACAACTCAGACGCGTTTAAATTCAAAATTTTCGAAACACACAGGCTAAATAAAGGGAACACGGGCGTGACCCTTGACCGTGTTCCCTACCCCCTATTTAAAGCAACCCACGGCTCATCTCCCCCAAAATTTTCCCCAAACCCTAGCCGTTTCCCTTAAACAAACCATCTCCCTTCCCCATTCCGGCCACCGGCACCCCTTCACCCTCATCCCTTCACTTCTCTTCCTTCATTTTCCCCTCACTTTTTAACCTTTCCCCTTCTTCTCCCACGCTAGCAAGCACGCAGTCCAAGCCCGTGTCTGACACCACACCCGTACGCCACCACCACGCCCGTGCAACTGCCTCACACACCCCAATCAGTTCACCTTGCTCCACCATTGTTGTTTATTTCATTGATTCTTAAGCATTTATTTCCTTATTGATCTGATTTCTTTTTCCTGTTCTTAATATTATTCTTATTATCTTTCTTTTTCATATATTATTTAGTTTACTTTGATTTTAGTTTGATAATTATTATTATTAAAATGTAGTTTATTGCATTTTATTTATCTAATTTCATCATCTAAATGCCAACTCTAAAGTAATATTAGGATTATACTATTGATTAGAATAACTAGAATAGGTACATTTTTGGCTGGCAATGATTCTTTATTCATTGAAAATATTTGACTTTTTTAGGTACGGAATGACTCCCCAACGCAGCAAAAAGACTCCCGTCCCCGGGTCGAAAAAATAAAAAGGATCCGGTGTAACATCGTCGAGCGCCTCCGCCGAAATTCGACACCCCTTTCTACAGTTTCCTCCAGAAACCCAAGAGGAGCTTTTTCAGATACTACGGGCGCGACCCCTCGCGTGGGGAGATGCATCGATTGGACCGCCCTGGAGCAGGTCTAACTAGCCGACGACGTCAGGGCCCTTCTGACCACCAACCCATGGGAGCAATTCTTCGAGATAGTCGAGCCCACATACCTAGAGCTCACTTTGGAGCTCTGTTCCACATTTCACCTCCAGACGGTGATGACATACCACGATGACCTTGGCACAATCCAATTCCGTCTCGGAGGCATTGTACGTGAGCTGAGTGTCCCACAGTTCGGGGCCGCCTTGGGACTCTACACCGACGAATTCATGAAAGCCAATGATCTCGAGGACCTTCACCGCCACATCCATAACTCCCCCTCCGCTTGTTGGAGAGCCTTAGTCCCCGTCTCGGCCACCTATGACCCCAGTCGCTCTAAGGCGATAGCTCTCGCCCCATCCCTGAGGTACTTACACGTCATCTTAGCTCATACATTGATAGGTAGGCGAGAGAGCACCGGCGTCGTCAACACTCACGACGCCTACTTCCTATGGTGCATGGAAAACGGGCACGTCTTCGACTTAGCCTACTTCATAGCTCGCGCCATTCAACATCAGACGGAGCAGCATAGGAGAGGGGTCATCTCCATGGGTCCCTACATCACACGTCTGGCTCGGTATTATGGGCTCCTCAACACTGCCGCTCAGTCCTCCTCACTCACACTGATGGGACAGATGTCCCCACATAGCATCCAGACGATGTTCCACATGAGGATGATTGAGCGCCGCCGTGGGTTCGATCCTCCACGGTATAGGCTATCACAGACTACCGACGACTCAGAGGACATTACTGATGATGTCCCTCCACAGCACGAGGAGCCACTTTCGGCACCACACCCCCTCACCGACCAGTTCATGTGGCTGCTTCACTTTAAGACATCTCTGAACGCCTCACTCGGTTCGAGCATTACTGTACTCAACAATTCAATGACACCGCTGGACGATTCGACGGCATTGAGATGACTCTTCAGCAGATTTGTCATCACTTTCACATATCGCCACCTCCACCACCTCGCGATCCAGCCGATGATGAGGACTTTTGAGTCCTTTTTATTTTTTTTATTTTTATTTTTGCTTTTATTTTGTTTTTATTTTTATTTTCACCTTTATTTTAATTTGTTTGTTCACATCTTTACTTTTCTTGTTTAAAACTTTTATTGGTATAGTTCGATTTCTTTTATCTCCTCATTGTCTAATTTTTGAGTAAATATAATAACAAAACTCCCTAAAAAAATTTACTGATGACTCCGCAGTTTCAAAAGGTTCAAGGTTCTACTAAGTAACTGGAATATTCTCACACACCTTCACCTCTGCCTAGTTCATCATGCTTTTCATTGACTCCATCCAAAATTTAGGAATTTTTACTTCTCTCCCTATCTTATGATTTTATTATTGTTTTGCTATTATCTATCTTTGTACATTGAGGACAATGTACATCTTAAGTGTGGGGGGTTAACTATAGTATTATTTGAAAATCCCTGAATTATGCCTTGTTCTTAAGTAATTTTCTCATATTACTAATTAGAATGAATCTTCTTTTTATTTATGATTTTCATTGATATGTTTTGGATTAAGTTATAGGCAATTGTGCATTGATGATTTAAACCTTAAGATATTATAGAATCAAGCATGATAAGTCTATTTTCAGAATTAAAAAAACTTTGAAGTTTGAAATTTACAAGGTTGACATCAAAAACCATATTTTTTGTGTGACTTTGAGCCTTTTAGAGCATACATTTTTTCTTGCTCACTTTGTTGATTATGAGTGTGTCAATATTGATTTGTTATTCTAGAACTTGCTTCGATCATACATGTCGAGACCACACCTTTGATTTGATATACAGAGATGATAAAGGCACTTAGGATTTAACCCACTTACTCCATAAAAAGCCTACCTTCGTAATTAACCCCTAGTGAACCTCTTTTTAGCCTAATCAATCGCTTCTTGATTTACCACTAATATTAACCCAAAACCAATTATTAACTTATTTGTCCCATTTTCTTGACTCCTCTTTTGTCGAGATTTGATTTGATCGGTTGCCTAATTATTTTATTTATTTCAGTAGTTAAATTCATCTTTCATTATGTACTTATTCTTAAAAAAATGTTGGAAAGTATATTCATCATTAGTTCTTTGTTCTATGATCTTAAACAGTTAAATTCACATCTTTAGAAGAAGCTTGTGTTTTTAATTATTCATTATCAGTTCATTGTTTCTAGTTAGGTAAATTGTCAATTCAATCTCAATTCTAACCCTCTAATTCAGCTTTTATCCACACCTTTAACCCAAGCCCCATTACAACCCTTTTTAAAGACCTTTTGATTTGTGTATCATCTCATTTTACAAGTGGTGGAGATTTGATTTTCATGCAAGCCTATGGGATTAACTTTTCATATTTGACTTATGAGTGCTTATCTTGAACCTTAAACACTTTGAGTGATTTGAGTGAATCCTTAGTGAGGATGTCAATCCTTGTCAGTTTTGAATCAAAGGTAATTATTTAGATAAGGGGAAACACCTATGTTTTCATGCTACAAAAATTTGTGACTTAGATTGCTTGAATATTTAGGACTCTTTTAGTTAAATTATCCATGTATGAATTATCTATGAATTATGATAAGACATTGTTGATGAGAATTATGAATTGAGGGAAGTTAATTCTAATTGTGAGTTGAGAATTTTGCTTGAGGACAAGCAAAAGCTTAAGTGTGGGGGTATTTGATAAACCATAATTTACACATATTTTAACCCTATGCTTGGCTTAATTTTGGATGAATATTCATTAGATTTGATGAATTCGATGCTCCTAATCTCTTAATTTCATGTTTTATACTCGTGAGAGCTTAGAAAGTCGAAAGGAATGAGAAACGGGCCGAAAAGGGATAAAATGGGCCTACCTTAGAGACTCACACGGCCTGGGCTATCACCCACGGCCGTGTGTTTCGAGCAACAACTGAGACACGGCCTGGACCAACGTACACGGCCAGATCACACGGCCGTGTGTGGCGAGCAGGATCGACCACGACCAAAAGAGTCGACCATGTGCGTGTCACACGGGCGTGTCCCTGCCGTGGCCAAGATGAGTTTCATTCAAATTAGGATACTTTTGGGCCAAGTAAGGCATCTCAAAGCCTATATAAACACCCCAGGGGGCAACCTAAGGGAGGAGGTTGACAGGACGTCGAATAGACGCTGAGTAGAAGAAGAAAATATTCCAAGACAGCCGTTAGGAACAGCTTAGGAGAAGGATCTCCATCAAGACTGAGGATCTCCCATCAAGTCCTTTAGGAGTTTTTGGGTTTTCTTATGTTTTGTTGTTTTTCCTCTTTTATGATGTTTCCCTCTTCTAGTATGAACTAAACCTCTCAAATACCCAAGGGGATGAAACCTATGACAGATCTTATTATTATTTGATTTATGAGATAAATACTTGTGCTTATTCTTAATTGTGAGTTTTAATTCTTGTTTTGATAATTCAGGTTATTGATTCAAGTAGAATGTGCTTATTCTGTAGAGCAAAAGTCCCTGTTTAAGAGTAGATCAACACAATTAAGAGGAGTTGATTGCAACCCTAGAAATAGGGCGACGAAAATCTATCGGATTAGGGTCAAACCTAATATGGGAATCCATAGATCGAGTTAATGCGACAATAGGGGTTTTAATTAGAAAGAAATTTCAATTAATCAACCTAGAGTCAGTTGTTAGTAGCCTCGAAAGAGGTATTAATATAATTTAGGGATTTCTATGGATTAAGCCAAGTGAATAAATCGCATGAATCAAAAGTAATAAGTGAAGTCTAGGTGAATTCTTCCTTAGGTATTGCCTATCTCATATAAAGTTGTCCAAAAGTATTTTTCCAATTTACTCCCTGTCGAGTTCACAGTTAGTTAAATTTTAGATTAAAAGCAAATCCCCTTAATTACTAGGCTAGATAATAAAAAGATAGTTAGTACTAAGTACTCTTGGTTCTTGAGGATACGATATTCCGGACTCACCACAGCTATACTACTGTTCGATAGGTGCACTTGCCTTTGTCGAAATAATAGTTAGTTTCGAGTTCCATCACTTACTTTGTAAAAATTTACCTACGATCACTTCGGTGGTCAATGTAGCATTCGAAATTTGGTCTAAACTTCTAGGCCGGGTTTAAGGTGTTACAGTTACACCACTTCCAGAGTGATAAAGCTTGATTGAAAAAAATCCTAGTTGTCATTAATCCAATGAACATTTCTTTCTTATTTATGCTCATAAAGTTTTAAGGTTTGCTTGAATTGTGGCATGATTGGATTGTTGAATGGAAGTTTATTCTGCACTTACAGTAAAATGCATATTAGCTTTTATGGCTTAGTACAACATTTCTGAACATTGTTTCACTGACATAAGCATACTTGTAGTATTACATGTTTAGTGCAGTGCTATAAGGAATTTATGGGCTGTTCTCTTGGCAAGTTGTTACATTCCCTTGCATGCATATTTTCTTAGAAGTCATTACCCAAAATAAATAACACCATTCTAGTTCACATGGATAGTAGGATTTGCTAGTCCAACATCTTGAAAAGATTTATTTGCTTCTAATCCATATTTGGTATCATCATTAAAAGACCACTTTTTGGTTATTCCAAATATCATGGTTGCATTTTGGATTTTTTACCAGTCTCATTGATTCCTGTCACTGTAAAGTTTGCTCTGCTCATATTCCTTGACTCAGCTAATTTTGTTTGCTGGATTGGTGCCCTCTTCCATGTCCTCTACTGCAAGCAGTTAATGTTTATAATCAGAACAACTATTTCAACATTAGTTTAAGTTCACTCTAATATCACTTTGATGCACTGCTGTAGAGATATTAAAATGAAAATGAAATAGTGAAACAATCATAAGAGGAAAGATGCAGGAATGCTAATTGTATGGGATAAAGGAGAGTTCTTAATTAATAAAAGTAGGACTAATAAGAATTTTTTTTGTGGTTGAGGTGAAGTAAAGAAAACTTTAATACTGCTATATGTAATGTATAAGATACACAAGCAACCTGCTGCCCCTAAAATTCCATTAAAGGCTGGATTATCTTTTAGTCAAATGTTATGGTTGTGCAATTTTTGTTTGTAGGTTAGTTCATCATAATATTTTGAGCCTTTTATATATACAATATATCATTGGCGTGTTTTTTTTAGCTTTATAAAGACAATAAAACATATTTTCTTGGACCTAATTGTCATGTTCTATCTTTTGTAGGTTACTAGTGTTGAAGAAATGCTTTTTCCAAAAGCATACATTTTGCTCTATACTACACAACTATAGTTTTCAATTGTAATAGAGTTGTTGTCTTGTAAACAAACTCTGTGATTGGAAAGTATTTTCTTATGTGCAATTGAAGCATTATTGCTAAGTTCAAATATCCAAATGTTGTATATTTGGTTAAAGCATCAAATATAGCTTCTTTAGATGTAGGTGAGCCTATCTTTCTTCACCTTTCAAAATTTGATAAAAGAAATAGAAATTAGAATTGGAATTTAGCCAAGAAATAGAAATTGCACGAAGATAACCTTTATAAAAAAAATAAAACATTGTAATATGTATACACAAAAACATTGCAAAATGTAATTTTATAGCAGTAAAATAAACTCAATAAAAAAAGATAAAAAAAAGTCAAGAAAATCTCACATGTATGTTTGTTTTATTGAAAATAACTTTTGTGAAATATTTTCAGGAAATATGCCAAATAACAGAAAATATTTTACACGGATTCATCCAAAACTAGAAAATATTAGTTTTTCTAGAAAAGTAAGTTATTTTTCAGAAACTTTTTTCGGTGAAACAAACGGAGCCTAAAATTAAGTAAAAATTACGGAAAAGACATTCAAATTACTCGAGAACAAGCTCATTAAGTATAAAGAGAAGTCTAATTTGACGTATCAAATTACGAAAAATAAAAAAGTACAAAAAAAACTATAAGGGAATACCGAAAAAAATATGTGAAAGTACAAAAAGATGAAAATGTATCAAAAGTTATGAGGAAATATAAAAAATTATGAGAGAGAGAGGATACAAAAAATTGTAAGAGAATGAGTGATACATTGGGTGAATGATCTTCGTTGCCAACATAATGAATTAGTGGATTCCGTGAACAAAAATATGATTACTGTCCGACAAATATGGAAACACAGAAATCAAGCATGTTTTTCAGGTACCAAACTAAATCCTACTAAAGTCTTAAAATGTTTGAGCTATTATTGGTTGTCTGTAACTATGGCATATCAATTCGCTAACATTTAAAAATAAGTTAACACCAAGGCATCGCTCGATAGTAAGTTGGTAACTGATGTCAGTCACACTCCCGCGATGAATCCCTCCATGAATGTTAGGAATAGTTGTAGCATTGGACTTTGCTTTATAGCTAACCAAGATGGGAAGTCCCTAGTTGGGTTGCATTTTATCTCATCTATTTAATTAAAGATAAATTAATCCTTATACATTAGATTAAAAAGTAAATTGATAATTTTATTAAAAATTCCATATATTTATATTGTTAAATAATTTTTGAAAATCGGATAACTAAAACACAAGTTTGAATAAAGTTTAGGGACTATTGATATAGTTTATGCTTTTTTTTCTTTACCAAAAGGGCTACTACTAGCTAAAATAAAACCAAATTACAGGACACCATTTTGCATATGAGAAACGCACAAAATGTCATCCAGTAGCTTGTTCCATGTTCCAGTTGAGGGTATGGCAACCTCCATCAGTCCAACATCCAAGAGCGATAATAACTCTACCATAAAATCAGCTACAACGTTTGCTTCATGGTACACACGGGATATACAAACTTCCCATTGTCTGCTACCCTAATACTGCGTAAAAGTGCCAAATCTTCATGTTATTTAATTTCAAATTTTCTAATTTGCCAACTCTAAAGAAAACAAATTTGATTATAATATTTTTTGAAAATGAGAATATGTGAAAATTTTTAAAAATATGAAATCACTAAAAATACTATTTATAACATTGGAAAAATTGAAATATAAACTTTAAATTTAATTAATAAATTCACCCAATTCAAAACCATATAAAGGTAAAAAAAGAAATTCAATAATTTTAAATATAAAACCTGGTTTGAGTCTATATAAATGTAAACTATTTTAATTAAATTTCTCATGTTTCTATTATAAGAAAATGAAGGTGTGTATTAAATATGTTTTCATATTTTCATTGTTGAAAACATATTTTATTTTATTTTTACTAAGTTTTATTTTTTTTCAAAATTTAAAAAATAATAAATAAAAAATATTTTTTAAAATAAAGATATTTTCGAAAACCAAACTGAGCTTTCCTTTTTCTTTTTCATCATTCTAAATTTCCTACCAGACACTAGGAAAAAAACATTTTCTTACTTTCCACTCCTTTCCTTCAATGTTTTCAATCCTACGAAAGTTGTTAATATTATTTTTAGAATCGGATCTAATCAATTGATCAGATAGGAAACATCTAGAATACCAATTAATAAGAGAGTTGAATTGATTGATTTATGAATTAGTACAGATAGGTTGAATCAATTCGAATAATTTTCTCTATTTTTATAATTTTTTAATAATCTATTTGACCAAATTGAACGAACGGAAAACTGATAATCTAACCTCGATTTTAAAAGCCTTCATTTTACTAAAAGAAATGCTAAAATAAGTTTATTTTAACCCTACAAATTTTTACAAATTGATCATATTTTTTTTTATGTCGATGAAGTATGTGTAACAAAATCAAAAGATATGATTTAGTGAAGTGAATGACTTGGCCACGAGTTATTTTAGAATTGTTAAAGCTCGTATTTTTCAACGATGATTTGGCTTAGAACTCTCTACATTTCCTTTAATTGTCACACTCAATAGACTTTGTTGTTTGTTGGTAGCAGGAAAAAAGTTGAGAGTGTGATGGTGTTGGAGCAGCCCCTTAAACAGTTTAGAAGATCATTGCGTGTGTTAGCAGAGTAGTGAAATATGAATGATATTAGCCAAAAATGTGTTGTTTTGCCCGCAGACATGATGCAACGTGGGAGGAAATGGTAATATGCTTATCACTAATTCATTGAAGATGAATCATACGCCAGGAAACGAAGTTTAAGTCTACTTTTTTGGCTGACCAAGTCTTTGGGTTGACAAGTCAAGTTAGTAGTATAAAAAACAGAGAAATTAACAACACATCATAAATTACGTGGTTGAGTCAATTGTCAAATCAAATTTTCGTTGTTCGGGGGAGACCAAATTCATACAAGAAAAAAAGGGTTCAATAAGAGACGAAAAGAAAGAAAATAACAATACATTCAAATTCAATCAATTTTGAAGACATTTTCCCCAAAGTACTTTTATAGGTTGAGTATTAAATTACTTCTTATATTATAGTTTGATTATATTTATTATAATAATTAAATTAGATTAATAATTTTTATAAAATTAATATAAGTAAAAGTGGGGTTATTTTTTAACATATATATCATGAAAACAAACATATATTAGATAAAAACAAATTAATACACATGGAATTATAAATTTAGTAAATTAATTACTAATAACAGTAATCACCCAAAAAAAAATCTAAAATAATCTAATTAAAGAACAACATTTTATTTAAAATTTTAATTTTAAATATAAAAAATAGTTCTTTTTAATGATAAAAAGTGTATCTTAATATGAATAAAAATTGAATGCAGCTGTAAATAAATATGTAATTTTTTTTTACAAATCTATTGTTTTTTAATAACAAATTAAAAACCATACTTCAACATATTTAGAAATATATTTTATCACAAATAAACAAAACAAATATAGATACACACACATTAAATGTAATTAGATTAAATAAACCATAAATCAAATACATGTGATGGAATTAATAATTAAAACCGTATAAAATCTCCTTGAAAAAAAGTAAAACTGTATAAAATAAACATTTAAATTTAAACCTACAAAAAGAAAAAAAAAATAGCAGTGATGAAATTGAATGCAATTAAATGTAAATCAGGATCAAGTTGAATAAATTAAAACTGAATTAAGGATAACATCGCACAAAATACGGACTACTAAGGACAGAAAAAGAAAATATCCCGTTGCATAAAAAAGACGCAGATCCTTTTATGGGCTAAATATGAAACATTCTCTCTCTTTTTATTCAAACAATATTAAAAAAAAAAAAAAAAACTTTAAAGCCTTGATTATCTGATTAGTGTAACTATTGTTCTGAATTTTTTTCAAACATATGAAACGTTTGAGAAACAATCATACGGCTAATAACATCTTTGCACTGCGGGAGGAGAGTCCACCTTGCTTCAAAGTGGTATGGTCGACATTTTGTTTGTAGAAACAATGATAGGGCCATGATGAGAAAAAAAGCAACCGATAGATTGAGAACAAAGATGTTTGTGCAATTTTTGAAATAGTAATTGTTAGGAAATGTCATATCAAGTCTTTCCTAAACAACATCATTTTCTTGCCGATTGTTTGCCCAAGTGAAATAGGAGCCCTTAAAAGGTATTTCAAAGAGGAAGCAGCCATCAAGGCATTGTAGTAAATCTAAAGCTCCTTGTAAGTCGTTAGAAAGATTAGACAACTTGTCTTTGTACCAAATGACCTGATTAAAGTCACCCAATACTATCCAATCTTCACTATCTTTAACAGTTTCGGAGAAATCAACGAGCTGTTCTCAAACATTATGTCTTCCACACAGTTTAGGTTTACCATAAATGCAAGAAATCTAGGTTTTTAAGTTATTATCCTCCATGTAGCAAGAAATGAAGTTTTCATAATAGAAATAAACAGTGCACCTAACATTTTTACTCCAAAATAAAACTGTCCCCCTAGTAAGGCCTTTGTGATCTGTGCCAACAAAAGGTTCAAAGTTCGATTTAGACAATAGATTTCTAAAAACACATATATTTTCATTTAAATAACTTAAACATTTCAATCTTATGCTACTTACACACACACTTATATATATATATATATTATACAACTCATGTACCATAAATCAAAATAATCATTATATCCAAAATACCAGATCGACAATTTACTACTTAAAACCGATTCAATCCTAGGTACATGCCATATATTGAAACATAAAGAACTAATGACCATTTCTGAGTCGAAAGTTGAAGTTTGGATGTTGGATTAATCCTCAAGTCTTCGAGATCTACTAATATTAGCGCACGAAATAAACAAATAGTACGCTGAGCGATAAAGCTCAATGGTACTTCCATTATTCAAATCAATATAAATGAAAGCATTAACATGAAAAGAATATAATTAATGTATGATCAAGTTTCAACTATTTCAATTACCTTTCATGTGCCAAATACCAAGATTATGCACAATCTCATTTTACAAACCATATGCATATTTCATATGTATGAATACGTGATATACCTGTTTCATTAACATTCCATGTGGAACTTGTACATTCTACCATCCCGGTTGGCCCGACAATGATTGCTTTCACTATCTGCATATTCTACCATCCCAGGTGGCCCGACAATGATAGTTTTCACTATTTGCATATTCTACAATCTCGAATGGTTTGACAATGATGGTTTCCACTATTTGCATATTCTACCATCCCGAGTGACCCGACAATTCTATCATCCCAGGTGGCCTGGCAATGATGGTTTTCACTATTTACATATTCTACCATCTTGGGTGGCCCGACAACAATGGTTTTCACTATTTGCATATTCTACCATCCTGAGCGGCCTGACAACGATGGTTTTCAATCACTATATCGATGACTCAATGGCATGCCAACTAAACTTGACTCTGCCTTAAATAGTTAGTAGAGTAATCACTGAATCAATACACATAATAATCACACATCATAGTTTATATCAAGCTTGTTTATGCTATATTCACTTTATTCCAATTCTCGACATTTAATGTCGTCATGTATAAATTGAGTCAAAAAGCAACAATACATTTACCTCAATATATAGATTTGCAACAATCACACACACACACACATATATATATATATATATGCATATGTATATGTATTTATGTATTAAACTCAAATCATAAAAGTACAAATTGAAGCTTTTGTTACTTGTCTACGACACTCACTTTTCTTTTCTCTCAAGACGGCTCGACATTGTCTTTAGCTATGTTCAAAAATTCAATCATAAAGCAATGTCAGTTTACATCCAATTCACATTCAAATACATAGCCAAACATATTTTAAATTTTATTCAATTTAGTCCCTACATTCGAGAGACTCGTATTTTTCAATATCTAACACCGGATCAAAATTTGATTTCACATTCTTTCATTAGGGACCCTATACTTTTCATCTACAAGATAATCTCATGAAAATTTTCAATTTATTCAATTTAGTCCTTAATGTTACAAAATTATCTAACAAGCTTAACTTAGCTTCCAATTTAGTCCTTAACATAATCTAAGTTCACTATCTAGTGACCTCTTCAATTTCAAGCCCAATTCATCAATTTCTCTCTGATGGGAACTTGTTAAACATCTAAGAATTTATTAAATTAACATATGAGCTAGCTAAATCAAGCTCCCATGATCAAGAATCTATAAAAATTTTGAAGAAAAAGAATTGATTACCTTAGTTAATTTGGGATAAAAATGAAGATGAAGGCTTGGAGAAATTTCTTCTTTCTTTTTAACTTGCGGCGACAAAGTAAGATGGAAAAGATGATGTTGGGGATCGACCCGATTTAACAACGAATAAGTAAAAATAGCTGAAGAAATTAAGAAATTAAGCACACAAATTTAACGTGAAAAAACCCCTCCAAAGAGGATAAAAAACCACAGGTAAAGATAATTTTACTATAATGGCAAAAGAATGAAGAGTACAAAAGATGGAGATAAAAAAACTAAACCCCGAAACCCAAAAACAAAGAACCCTCAAAATGTAAATACAAAATTCTCCAAAAGTGTGACGAGTTCTAATCTCTAATGGGTGTGTTTTCTAAGGTTGTAAAAGAACCTATTTATAGGCTAAATTCGTAGGTCAAATAATAATAAAATAATCTAGACTAATCAGAGTTTAATTGAAACAAATAAACAGAGTTTAACTGGAAGATTATTTCTCAAATTTGACTGAAATATGAGTCATACTCAACAAATATCCACCTTAACTCGTGTTTCCACAACGCCATCTTTGCTAAAGCTGGCCACAGGCCTATCTTGAACTATGTAGGGAATTAACTGGGTCGAATCTGTGCTTAGAAGCTGGAAGATTCTAGCCTTTGACTTGTGCACTACCAAATCAAAACTAACCCGAGTCTGATTTTCACTAGCACAGTGCCCTAACTTTTCAAAACCTGTATCCAAAAGAGAACCTCTTTTCAATGAAATGGTCATACATTTTTTTCTCCTATAACCAAGTTGTCTCCGCTCCAAACGAGTTGACTTCGACTCCGTAACGGACGAGGGACATCCAATTTCACCGATCACTGTAGAACCTTCTAAAATATAAAGGTTGCCTGTGCTTTTACCTTTTAACAAAATGAGAGCCCCATGAGACATCTTAATGTTGCTAGACTCGATGTTGATTCTGCAACCTTTTGAGTCTAAAATACTCAAGGAGACAAGATTCTCTTAAATCAGGTACATACCTGATGTCGAAACCATTTTTTATATTTAAAAAAAAACGAGGGTCGACTTTAAAAAACGAAAATGGAGTCGCCACCAATCCTTTTTTGCTTAGGTGTGATCGGATCACCTTATAAAACGTTTTATTTCAAAACATTGATTTTGGCCTACGAAATTCAAGAAAAGCAAGTTCGGAGTCGATTCACGCACGAGGAAGGATTTGCACCCTCGTAACGCCCAAAATTGGTACCAGATTGATTAGTTATTGTCCTAATGTCGAAAATTCAAAAAGATTTGAAAACATGATTTCTTTAAAAACTTGAACAATTTGAGTTGGAACTTGAGATTCCTTTATTTCGAAAGAATACTGATAAACCGAAATAGTAACATATTTTAGGCCCACATTTAGTATGCTTTTGGATGAATTATCCCTTGATTTATGTAAAAAGGTGCTCTTAATCCTTTCTTTTCATGTTATATACTTAGGAAAGCACTAGGGGATGAAAAGAACGCAAAACGGGCTTAAAACGGTACAAATGGGCCAAAGCATGAAATCGACACACTGGACCAAAGATCACTGCAGGCCGTGCCTCATCGATCATCTAGAACACGGTCTTTCCTCGATTCACACGGCCGTGCCTCATTAAAGAAGTCGAACACTACTGCCCACGATTTACACAGGCGTGTGCCATGGCCGATGCCTCTGCCAGTGGAGAAGAGCAATTTCATTCGGGAAAGGATACTTAGGGAGAAAGAAACGTATTTCAAAAGCCTATAAATACACCCTAAGTATGACTGAAAAGGGGAGCCCAAAGCCATCGTCTAGGGCGTCGTGCTAAGCTAGAAAAGGCGATTTGTGGGGATTCACTCGGGGATAGCCGGTTGATCCATCTCAAGAAGTCGGAATTCTACTCAAGACGGAGGATCTCTCTTCAATTCCTTTAGGGGTTTTAGGGATTTCTTATGTTTTGTTTTATCTTTTCTCTTGAGATGTTTTCCTTTATTGTTATGAACTAAACCTTCTTGGATACCCAGAAGGGATGAAACCTATGATGAATCTTGTTATTTGATTATTTGAATTATATGATAAATACCTAGTTTGTTCTTAATTATGTGAGCTTAATCCAAATTTAATGTGCTTAGGTGGAGGAGGAATAGACCCTGCCTAAGAGTAGATCCAACATAATTAAGCGGAGTTGATCGCACGACTAGAGATAGGGTGACGAGATTTTGCGGATTAGGGTGAAACCTAATATGGGAGTCCATAGATCGATTTCATCGCTATTCTAGGGGTTATTATAAGAGAACGAGAGTTCCACTAATTAACCTAGGGTTAGACGTTATTCACCTCGAGAGAGGGTTTAATATACATTAGGGAGTCTTACGGATCAAACTAAGTAAATAAATCATATGGTTCAAGGTTAGATAACAAGTGAAGTCTAGGTGGATTCTTCCTAGGATATCGTCTAAATCAACTGAGTTTTTCCCAAGTTATTTTCCAAATTCATTCTTCTTTGTCTTAGAGTCTTTAGTTTAGTAGTTAATTAATTTAGATTAATAAACAACTTCACTTATTTTAGGCTAAATAATAAAAAGAAAGTTAGTATTAGTACTTTTAGTTCCTCTGGGTTCGATAATCCGGTCTTGCCTGAACTATACTACTGTTCGATAGGTGCACTTGCATTTAATCATTGTCAGAGTTAGTTTCCAGGTTCGATCATTCTTTTATAAATTTTAAAACTCTGATTTACAAATGATCAAGTTTTTGGCGCCGTTGCCGGGGAACTAAAATATTAAGAAAACTCTATTTTTATTACTTTAGCCATTATTTTTTTTATTTTTTTCGCAATTTATTTTTATTTTTAGTTTTAATTTTAAATTTGCTAAAATTTTCTTTCTTTCTTTTCCCCGCAGGTACCTCTAGTTTATGACTAGAAGGAACCCGAGAGGACCTTTAGAATCTGATGGTGATATTGAAGCTACTGGCTCGAGAAATCGCAGAGAAATTAGGCGAGCCCTAAATTACCAAGGAGAGCGAGAAGACAGATCCAATCCTACTGAAGGGATGGACGAAAATAATCTTCCACCACAAGAAGTGGGAGAAAATAATGCTCATCGTACTATGTTTGATTATGCTAAACCTCATTTAACAAGAGCCGAATCAAGTATTGTTAGGCCTGCTATAGCTGCTAATAATTTTGAATTAAAACCTAACACTATACAAATGATTCAACAGTTTGTTCAATTTGATGGTTTACAGGACGAAGATCCAAACGCTCATATAGCTAATTTCTTAGAGTTCTGTGATACCTTCAAAATGAATGGCGTTTCAGATGATGCCATACGACTTCGGTTATTTCCCTTTTCATTAAAGAATAAAGCTAAACAGTGGTTAAACTCGTTACCACGAGGGTCAATCACTACATGGGAACAGATGACCAAAATTTTTTTATTAAAATATTTCCCACCGGCCAAAACGGCCAAATTACGTAATGATATCTCTTCTTTTGTGCAGATGGATTTAGAAACATTATACGATGCATGGGAGAGATATAAGGATCTCTTGAGAAGGTGTCTGCACCATGGTTTACCTTTGTGGATCCAAGTCCAGACTTTCTATAACAGTGTAAACCCCTCAACGAGACAACTAATTGATTCAGCCACCGGTGGAACCTTGAATAATAGAACTCCTAAGGCAGCCTACGAGTTTATTGAAGAGATGTCGCTGAATAACTATCAGTGGCAAGTTACAAGAACAGGGCCAACAAAAATAGCCGGAGTTTACAACCTCGACGCAGTAACCATGCTATCAAATCAGGTAGAGTTGATGAATAAAAAGCTTGATAGTTTGTGTTCTTCGCAGGTAAATCCGGTGATGCAGTACGACGCAAGTGGAACTGTGGCGAATCTTGAGTACCCACCATACCAACCAGAGAGCGAACAGATGAACTATATAGGTAACAATTTCAGATCTAATAATAACCCATATAGTAATACTTATAATCCAGGTTGGAGGAACCACCCAAATTTTTCGTGGGGAGGACAAGGAAATCAGGGAAACCAAAGGCAACAACCTCCTAAAAATTTCCAAAATCAGCCCTATTCGCAAGAGAAGAAGCCGAATCTTGAAGAGACGCTGAACAAATTCATAGCATCAGCAGAGGCTCGCTTCCAAAAGACTGAGACAACATTAGATAATCAACAAACATCGATCAAAATGATCGAGAGTCAAGTTGGGGAACTTATTAAGTCAATTGAACAACTTACTAAGATGGTTTCTGAAATTCGATTAGCGGTTTTCTCTAAAGAAATAGAACAGGTAAAGGCAGTTACACTAAGAAGTGGAAAGGAGCTAGTCGAACCAGAGAAAAGAATGCCACCCGTAGATGACAAAGCAAAGGATATGAGAATTGAGGATGTAATTCCAGTACATAAAGAAAGTAAACCACCAATCCCATATCCAGCATGGTTGAAGAAAGAACGATTAGACTCCCAATATGGTAAGTTTCTCGAGCTTTTTAAACAAATACATATTAACCTACCTTTTGTCGAAGCCATTTCACAGATGCCGACGTACGTGAAATTCTTGAAAGAACTCCTGACGAATAAAAGGAAGCTTGAAGAAATATCAATGGTGGAGCTTAATGAAGAATGTTCGGCCATCCTCCAAAACAAGTTACCAACCAAATTAAAAGACCCAAGAAGTTTTACTATTCCTTGTTTAATTGGCAGTTTAAATGTTAAGAAAGCATTAGCTGATCTAGGTGCCAGTATTAATTTAATGCCTTATAAGATGTTTAAACGACTAGAGCTCGGGAACCAAAACCAACTAGGATGAGTATTCAGTTAATTGATAGATCTATTAAATATCCTAGAGGAGTTATCGAAGACGTCTTGGTAAAAATTGATAAATTTATTTTTCCGTTGATTTTGTTGTGCTTGACATGGATGAAGACATTGAGGTCCCCTTAATTCTAGGCGCCCTTTTTAGCTATTGCTAAATTTTCATTATTGATGTAGGTGATGGTAAACTTGCATTAAGGATAGGCGATGAGGAAATTATTTTTCAAATTTATGATGCCATGAAATATTCTAGAGAACAAGATGATTCATGTTATTTTGTTGATACCAATGACCATCTCATTCAAAACTCATTACAGGAAATCCTGCATGATAACACGATGGAACTGTGTCTCACCCAAGAAGAGGGGGAAGAAGATGATGCTTCCAAGATAAAATTATCATCAAAACAAACGGAAAAAGAAAGCATAGAATTAGATGACGATTTCAAACAAAAACCCTCTGTTGATGAACCACCCAATTTAGAATTAAAACAACTGCCAAAGCACCTAGAGTATGCATTCCTTGGGGAAAATTCTACGTTACCTGTAATTATCTCTTCAGAATTAGAACCCAAGGAAAAAGAAGAGTTGATACAGGTACTGAGAGAGCATAAAAAAGCCATAGCTTGGAAAATCTCTGACATTAAGGGAATAAGCCCAACATTTTGTACCCACAAAATTTTAATGGAAGATGAGTACAAGCCATGTGTGCAACCACAAAGACGACTAAATCCCAACGTAAAAGAAGTCGTGAAAGCCGAGGTAATTAAACTTCTAGATGCTTTGAAATAATCTATCCTATTTCCGATGCAAGTGGGTAAGTCTGTGCGAGGTTGTTCAGAAGAAAGGGGGCATGGCGGTGGTGGCTAACGAAAGGAATGAACTAATTCCCACCAGGATAGTCACAGGTTGGAGAGTTTGCATCGACTACAGAAAGCTGAATGACGCCACTAGAAAAGATCACTTTCCTTTGCCTTTCATTGATCAAATGTTAGAAAGACTATCAAGGCATATGTACTACTGCTTCCTAGACGGACTCTCTGGCTATTTCCAAATCCCAATAGCACCTGAAGATCAAGAGAAGACAACGTTCACATGCCCATATGGTACGTTTGCCTATCGTAGAATGCCTTTCGGATTATGTAACGCTCCTGCTACTTTTCAGTGATGCATGCTAGCAATCTTCGATGAACTCGTCGAAGATATTATGGAGGTATTTATGGATGATTTCTCCGTCTATGGTAATTCTTTCCATCTTTGCCTTAAAAATTTAAAACGAGTCTTAATGAGATGTGAGGAAATGAACCTTGTTTTAAATTGGGAAAAATGTCACTTTATGGTACAGGAGGGGATTGTACTAGGTCATAAAATTTCTAGTAAGGGGATCGAGGTAGATAAAGCAAAGATTGAAGCTATCGACAAATTACCTCCCCCTAGTTCAGTTAAGGCTATTAGAAGCTTTTTAGGGCATGCAGGATTCTATAGAAGGTTCATTAAAGATTTTTCTAAAATAGCCAAGCCTTTAACAAAATTACTAGAAAAAGATGTTCCTTTTAATTTTGATCAGGAATGTTTAGATGCATTTAATATCCTTAAGGATAAACTAATAAATGCTTCGATTATGATTGCACCTGATTGGAATTTACCATTTGAACTAATGTGTGATGCAAGTGATTTCGCAGTAGGTGCAGTTCTGGGACAACGAAGAGGCAAGCATTTTCAGCCAATCTATTATGCTAGCAGAACTTTGACACCCGCACAAGAAAATTACACCACCACAGAGAAAGAACTGCTAGCTGTAGTCTTTGCCTTTGACAAATTTAGACAATATTTATTATTATCTAAAGTTGTCGTTTACACTAATCATTCAACCCTTCGTTATCTACTAACTAAACCCGATGCAAAACCATGACTCATAAGATGGATTTTACTTTTACAAGAATTTGATTTGGAAATACAGGATAAGAAATGAGCTAAGAACCTTGCGGCGGATCACCTCTCTAGGCTTGAAAACCCCCATATTGAAGAGTTAAATGAAGATGAGATAAATGATTCATTCCCAGAAGAACAACTCTTTTCGATAACTCATTCCGAGGTACCATGGTTTGCAGATATTGCGAATTATTTAGCCGCTAACATCTTACCAAAAAGGCTAACACATCACCAAAAGAAGCGATTCTTTGCTGATGCAAAAAACTATTTTTGGGAAGACCCCTTTCTTTTCCGAATATGTGCAGATCAGGTAATTCGACGATGTGTTACAAGAACAGAAGCATGCAAAATAATGGAACATTGTCATTCAGGACCATCAGGAGGACACTACAGTGGCATCAAGACAGCACATAAAATACTCGAATTAGGTTTTTACTGGCCCACTCTATTTAAGGATGCTAACAGGTACGTTACCTCGTGTGATAAATGCCAGAGAATAGGTAAATTTCTAAACGTGATGAAATGCCCCAAACATATATGCTATCATGCGAAATATTTGATGTATGGGGTATTGATTTTATGGGACCATTCCCTAGTTCATTTGGAAATAAATACATCCTAGTAGCAGTTGATTACATGTCAAAATGGGTAGAAGCAGAAGCCTTACCTACCAATGACGCTAGGGTAGTAGTGAAATTTCTCAAGAAACTATTTTCTCGATTTGGGACACCTAGAGCCATCATTAGTGATAGGGGTACTCATTTCTGCAATACTCAATTTGAAAAAGTTCTAAAAAAATATGGAGTACACCACAGGACAGCTACCCCTTATCACCCTCAAACTAGTGGGCAAGCTTAAGTAGCAAACCGAGAACTTAAGCGCATCCTAGAAAAGACGGTTGGATCAAATAGAAAAGATTGGGCATTAAAAGTAGATGATGCCTTATGGGCCTATAGAACAGTATTCAAAACACCCTTAGGGACATCCCCATACAAACTTGTATGCGGGAAAAGCTATCATCTACCACTCGAGCTAGAACATAAAGCTTTTTGGGCTATAAAATTTTTAAACTATGATCTTAAAGTTGCAGGAAGGAAAAGAATGATGCAGATGAACGAGCTAGACGAGTGGAGAACTGAAGCCTACGAGAACTCAAAGCTATACAAGGAGGCAACAAAGCGACGCTATGATACCCGTCTAAAGAAATCGAAACAATTCGAAGTGGGGGACTTGGTCCTGTTATACAACTCAAGGCTTAAATTATTTCTAGGGAAACTGAAATCAAGGTGGTCCGGCCCATTCATGATCAAAACAATTTTTCCATATGGCACATTCGAGGTAACTCACCCCATTAAGGGCACATTCAAGGTAAATGGTCACCGACTCAAAATCTATAATGGTGAAGATTTTAGAGATATGAAAGAGGAGTTTCAGCTTCGTGAGCCTTTTTTTTAGAAATGAAAACAGGGTAAGTCTAGCTTAAGACTATAAACGATCGCTTCTCGGGAGGCAACCCGAGCACTAATTCACTAACAAATTTTATTCTTATCATTGTTTTTATTTTTATTTTTAATTTTATTTTTTAGCGTCTAACCCCCTACTAAATTAGTCTAATAAAAGCGTAGGTTTTAGACCACACGGCCTTACACACGGGCGTGCCCGTGGCCGTGTGGAAAACAGGGGACGAACCATGGGCGTGCCAGTAGCCGTGCACAAACAGAGAAGAATTTTTTTTCCCAACATGGGCTGCGATACAAGTCCACGCCCGTGCCACCAACCCGTGCGAGGTTACTGACTTGTCGAGCACGGGTAAGACACGCCCGTGCCACCCAACCGTGCCAACATACTGACTTGTCAACACGGGTAGAACACGCCCGTTCTACATGACCGTGTGAAGAAAAACACGGGCGTGCCTTGTTACCCACGGCCGTGGCAAAATACCTGAATGCGCCCAAAAATTTAAAAATCACGAAAAACACGGGTGTATTAAAACCAAGCACGGGCGTGGCCCCTGCCCGTGCCTCTCACCCCTATTTAAGAGACTCAACCACTCATCTTCCCCAACCCCAACCCTAGATCAGTTTTCTCAACCCCTTTCCCCCAAAATCCGGCCACCATCAACCATATTGTGACCCCCAAAACCCCTCCACTGTTCCCCCTCTCAAATACCCATACAATAACGCAGCCACGCCCGTGTCGAACAAAACCCACGCCCTTGCCACCACCAAAAAATACAAAACACTCTCGTGCTCCGTCGTTCACACGACAACACGGCCAAAACCACTGCTGGTTCCCTTTATCACTTTACTTGCATCTATTTACTAATTGTTTAATTTATATTTCATCCTATTTTGTTACTTTACTAATTAGAACTAGTATCTCTTGAACCTTAGGAACAATTATAGTTGAATGTTTGATATTCATTTAGTTTTTCTTCCCCTATTTGTGTTAATTATTCTTTAAAGTTATCTCTTGCAAAACTCACTTGATTGCCTTATTGAAATATTTGCATTAGATATTTGAAATAACAATATGATTGAATTGCATTTGAAAACATTTTACTTGAATATTACCAATTTTCAGGTAAAATGACAATGTCAAAAGGAAAGCAAACAGCAGCCGGCACTTCTAAGAAATGAAAGGGACCGGGCTCATCTTCCATAAGCGCCTCCACCGAAGTGCGCCATCAATTTCTACGTTTTCCCAAGGGAATCCAAGAGGATCGATTTAAGGCACTACGAGAACGACCGCTCAGAAGCGGTAGGCGTATCGATTGGACCGCTTTAGAGTAAGTCGGCCTCGCAGACGATGTTCGAGCCTTGCTCACCACCGACCCGTGGGATAAATTCTTCACAATCATAGAGCCGACATATTTGGAATTCACATTAGAACTCTGTTCTACTTTCCAACTACAGACTGTGATGGCAAATTTTGATGATCTAGAAACAATACAATTTCGTCTCGGAGGTACCATACGACAACTCAACGTGCCACAATTTGGAGCCGCACTGGGACTGTACACCGACGAATTTGTAGAAGAGCATGACCTCTCCGAACTACACCGCCATATTCATTGCACCCTTGCAAGTTGTTGGTACGAGATAGGAAAAGGCCCTTACGATCCCAGTCGTTCCAAAGCGACAGTTATGACCCCACCTCTGAGGTACATCCACTCCATTTTGGCCCACACAATTACAGGAAGACGCGAAAGCACCGGCGTGGTGAATACACACGACGCCTACTACTTATTCTGCATGGCAAACGGACACGTTTTTGACCTCGCCTACTTTATTGCCTGTGCGATTCAGCACCAGACAGAGTCACACAGGAAAGGGATTCTTTCATGGGCCCTTATATCACACGATTAGCCCGACACTTCGGCCTCTTAGAAATCGATACCCAGAGCTCTTCCTTCACACTGATTGGGAAAATGGCACCTCAGGGCATTCAGACAATGCTGCATATGAGGATGATTAAACACTATCGTGGGACTGATCCTCCCCAATACCGATTAGCCCATTCCACTGACACAGAAGAACCCGAGGACATTACTGACGATGTCCCATAGGAGGCACCAGTCCCAGCCTAACGACCCTCTCATACAGCAGTTTCACTATCAGATCTCTTGACACGCTTTACACAGTTTGAGCGGTATTACACTCAGCAGTTCACTGACACAGCGCGACGGTTTGATGGGATTGAGGCTACCCTCCAACAGATATGCCAGCACCTCCACATCTCATCAGCAGAACCACCGCAGGACCCGGCCGATGATGAGGACCTTTAAAGTCCTTTTATCTAATCTTTGTTTGCATTTTTAATGCTATTTTTATCTCTCTTTACTTGTCTTAAGCTGAACTTTTTCTATATGCATTACAAATTTTTATGATTATAATTGGCTATCTAACCTTCGAGTATGCCTAACAATTATTTACACCGCCAAATTATCTAACTGATGACTTTGCAGTCTCAACCACGCACTCCTTATACACAAACAAATCACTAGGAGTAATTCACTAAATACATAAGTCATCCTTTACCACATCCTTCATCTCAAGGAATCCATCCGAAAATTCAGGAAGTGTTACTTTCCCCTTCTCTTTTGATTTAGTATTACATGATTTATTACATAACTTTGTACATTGAGGACAATGTACGTCTTAAGTGTTGGGGGGGTAACAGTACTTAAACTTTTTGCATTATTCTCAAATCCCTGAATTTAGTCTTGTCTTAAAGTAAGTTTCTCATATTACTAATTAGGATGAAATTTCTGATGATTTATGATTTTTATTGATATGTTTTAGATTAAGTCATTGATAATTGTGCATTGATAATTAAATTTGAAGAATACTAGAGAATCAAGCATGATAAGTTTATTTTTCAGAAATTAAAAATTTTCTAGGTTGTCGAACTAAGTTGAAATATTATCTTGAAGTTTGAAATTTACGAGGTTTACATCAAAATACCCATAATTTTTGTGAGATTTTGAGCCTTATAAAGCATACATTCTTTTTCTTGCTCACTTTATTGATTATGAGTATGTCAACACTGATTTGTTATTCTAGAACTTGCATCGATTATACATGTCGAGACCATATTTTTTTTGATTTGATATACAGAGATGATAAAGGAACCTAGGTTTTAACCCACTAACTCCATTAAAAAGCCTACCTTCACAAATTAACCCCTAGAGAACCCCTTTTAATCCTAACAACCCATTTATTGACATAACCACTAATATTAACCCAGAAACCCTTTGTTTTTGTTATCACCATTCCTTTTGACTACCCTTATATCGAGATTTGATTTGATTAGTTGCCTAATTATGAATTTTAGTAATTTATCCCTTATTATGTATTTAGTTTGTTCTTAAAAAAAAAACGAAGTATATTCATTATTAGTTATGTGATTAAATGAGCTTATACATTTAAAATCCGAAGATCGAAAAAAAAGGCTCGTATTATTAGTATTATTAGTTTTCAATTGATGTAATTATTATTATTAGTTCATTAGTTCTTTGTTAGGTGATTTGACAATTCAATCTCGATTCTAACCCTCTAATTTAGCCTTTTTCCACACCTTAACCCTAGCCCCGTTACAACCTTAACAAAGACCTTTTGATTTGTGTTTCATCTCATATTTCAGTGGTGGAGATTTGATTTTCATGCAAGCCTATGGGATTAACTCTTCATGTTCGACTTTTGAGTACCTAAATTTTGAACCTTAAACACTTTGAGTGATTTGAGTGAATCTTTAGTGAGGATGTAAATCCTTGTCGATTTCGAATCAGAGGTAATTATTTAGATGAAGGGAAACACCTATATTTTCGTGCTACAAAATCTATGACTTATACTGTTTGAATTTTTAGGACACTTTGAATTGAATTATCCATGTATAAATTATCCCTGAATTATGATGAAACACTATCAATGACTATTATGAATTATAGGAAGTTTGTTTTAATTGTAAGTTGAGAATTTTGCTTGAGGACAAGCAAAAGCTTAAGTGTGGGGGTATTTGATAAACCGAAATAGTAACATATTTTAGGCCCACATTTAGTATGCTTTTGGATGAATTATCCCTTGATTTATGTAAAAAGGTGCTCTTAATCCTTTCTTTTCATGTTATATACTTAGGAAAGCACCGGGGATGAAAAGAGCGAAAAGCGGGCTTAAAGCGGGACAAATGGGCCAAAGCATGAAATCGACACGGCCTGGACCAAAGATCACACGGCCGTGCCTCACTGATCATCTAGAACACGGTCTTCCCTCGATTCACACGGCCATGCCTCATTAAAGAAGTCTGGACACGGCCTGTCCACGATTTACACGGGCGTGTGCCATGGCCGTGCCTCTGCCGTGGAGAAGAGCAATTTCATTCGGGAAAGGATACTTAGGGAGAAAGAAACGTATTTCAAAAGCCTATAAATACACCCTAAGTATGACCTGAAAAAGGGGAGCCCAAAGCCATCGTCTAGGGACGTCGTGCTAAGCCAGAAAAGGCAGATTTGTGGGGATTCACTCAGGGATAGCCAGTTGATCCATCTCAAGAAGCCGAAATTCTACTCAAGACGGAGGATCTCCTTCTTCAATTCTTCCGGGGGTTTTAGGGATTTCTTATGTTTTGTTTTATCTTTTCTCTTGAGATGTTTTCCTTTATTGTTATGAACTAAACCCTTCGGATACAGAAGAGATGAAACCTATGATGAATCTTGTTATTTGATTATTTGAATTATATGATAAATACTTAGTTTGTTCTTAATTATGTGAGCTTAATCCAAATTTAATGTGCTTAGGTGGAGGAGGAATAGACCCTGCCTAAGAGTAGATCCAACATAATTAAGCAGAGTTGATCGCACGGCTAGAGATAGGGTGACGAGATTTTGCCGGATTAGGGTGAAACCTAATATGGGAGTCCATAGATCGATTTACTGCTATTCTAGGGGGTTATTATAAGAGAACGAGAGTTCCACTAATTAACCTAGGGTTAGACGTTATTCGCCTCAAGAGAGGGTTTAATATACGTTAGGGAGTCTTACGGATCAAACTAAGTAAATAAATCATATGGTTCAAGGTTAGATAACAAGTGAAGT
This sequence comes from Gossypium sturtianum, assembly GCA_025698515.1. Lineage (NCBI taxonomy): Eukaryota > Viridiplantae > Streptophyta > Magnoliopsida > Malvales > Malvaceae > Gossypium > Gossypium sturtianum. Next base: position 46,029,653 of record CM046952.1, read on the forward strand.
CTAGGTGGATTCTTACTAGGGTATCGTCTAAATCAACTGAGTTTTTCCCAAGTTATTTTCCAAATTCATTCTTCTTTGTCTTAGAGTCTTTAGTTTAGTAGTTAATTAATTTAGATTAATAAACAACTTCACTTATTTTAGGCTAAATAATAAAAAGAAAGTTAGTATTAGTACTTTTAGTTCCTTTGGGTTCGATAATCCGGTCTTGACTAAACTATACTACTGTTCGATAGGTGCACTTGCCTTTAATCGTTGTCAGAGTTAGTTTCCAGGTTCGATCATTCTTTTATAAATTTTAAAACTCTGATTTACAGCGATCAAATACAAACATCACATCCAGCACGTTAGGACATGATGTTTTAAACCCTCGTAACCAAAATCATCTCATGATTTACAAAATTTATTAAAAGGATATTTAGTTATTTAATCAAACGGAAAATCGAAACCCAGCACGTTAGGGCACTATTTCCCGAATTTTTAAACACAAAACATTGCCTTATTTAAGAAAAACTTTTGGATAAATAGTTGCAATTAAAAATGAAATACATTTTCTAAAACAATGATTTGAATGAAATGTAGCATTAGTACATTACCAAACATTAATTTCAAAGATCATTTTACTAAGTAATAATAATAACATAACAAATAATGTAAATAATGCAAGCAATATAACAATTATACTAAGATAAATAAAAATTACAAATTTATTCTTAAAAATATGAATGATCAAATAAAAGATAGAAAGCAGATAATAAAAAATCTATTTAAAAAAATTAAGGAATAAACATGAAAATTTTACACAAGATTAAATGTATATATAAAAATAAGGTGAATAATGTATAAAAAAAATTATAAAACAATATGGCAAATTCATAATAAAATAAATATATATTTTTTAAATAAATAATATAAAAACTTTGAATAAAAATGTATAAGGGATAACTTATAATAAGTATATAATATACCATTTAAAAATAGATAATATACATATTTTAAATAAACAATATATGGAAAATTTTGCCTTAATAATAAAACAATTTAGATGATGTACAACATACAAATTTTCATATAATACATAATATGATTAAAGTTAACTAATATATAATATATAGATAATATATAACAAATAAAAATAATAATATATATGATAAAACAATTTAACGTAAATAGGGAAAAGCAAAAAAGAAAAACAAGTTTAAAATAATTAAAATAAATAAATGAATAATGATTTATCAATTAAATGGATAAATAAAAAAGTTAAAAAAACACATAAGTCAACCTAACTCCCGCAATATGAGGATTCAACGAAATTCCTCCAGCAAAATCTAACTCGAACGGAAGCAACTCAAAAAGAAACGAAGATGAGTGAAGAACAAAATAAGAACAAGCCACAGAAAATAAGAACGCAAAAGAGAGAGAAATTTGAGTTAATGCTCTCAAGAATTTTTTTATTACTCAAAACTCAAGTGTCTTTACAATGGAGGGAGAGGCCTCTATTTATAGTTGAGCCTCCCCAAATCCAACGGTACAGATCAATTACATCAACAGCTAAGATTAAGAGGTATCTACAAATTAAATCTCTAAGATTACAAAATCATATCTTCTAAGATTGCATACCATATCTTCTAAGATTGCATATCATATCTAAGATTTGCATATCATATCTAAGATTGCATATAATATCTTCTAAGATTACATACCATATCTTCTAGGATTGCATATCATATCTAAGATTTGCGTATCATATCTAAGATTGCATACCATATCTTCTAGGATTGCATATCATATCTAAGATTTGCATATCATTTCTAAGATTGCATATCCTTGAAGATTGTATTTCCATATACGTCAAGCTTGTAGATGGACTTTCAATCTTTTCAAGTAATGGGCCATTCCGATTGGGCCAAATGATATATTTTGGACTGGACTTGGACTTTGTTTTATTATTTTGGGTTTATTATTTTTTGTATGGGCCCGGGCTAAATTGGCCTATTACAGCTGCCCCTCTTTGCTCATTGTCGTGTAACGAGAACAAAGCAAAGATTATAAAGGGACCAATTTTGCCCGGTATTGCCAAGCCTTGAGTTCTTGGTCCTTGTCTTCTTCAAATAACTTCCAACCCATTTGTAATTTCAGAGGTATTGAACTATATGTTTGACGGCTTCAATTTGCTTCACTGCAACTTCAGGAACGCAATATCCGCTATCTTTAGTCTACTCCACTGCAAACTCAGGGAGGCAGGCTATTGTCTTCAATCTGCTTCACTGCAACTTCAGGAATGCCAGATCTGATGTCTTCGACCGCTTCTCGCAACCGAGAATGCGGATCTGCTATCTTCAATCTGCTCCACTGCAAACTCAGGGAGACAAGATCTGATGTCTTCGATCTGCTTCCTGCAACTTCATGAATGCCAAATCTGATGTCTTCAGTCTGCTCCATTGCTGATACATGGAAATAAGACTTGTAATTTTCAGCCTGTTCCACTACTGCTTAGGGGATAAGGTTATTGGTTTGAATCTACTCCCCTGCTACCTCGGGAAGATAAGATTTGCCATCTTCGATCTGCTCCGCTACCGCTTAGGGAGATAAGATCTACAATCTTCAGTCTGCCCCACTACTATCTCGAGGGGACAAAATCTGAACTTTTCAGTCTGCTTCCTTACTATCTCAGGAAGACTTCAATCTTCAGTTTGCTCCACTACCATCTTGAGGGAACAAAATTTGAACTTTCCAATTTGCTTCCCTACTATCTCAGGAAGACTACAATCTTCAGCCTGCTCCACTACCATCTCGAGGGAACAAAATCTGAACTTTCCAATTTGCTTCCTTACTATCTCAGGAAGACTACAATCTTCAGCCTGCTCCACTACAATCTCGAGGGAACAAAATCTGAACTTTCCAATTTGCTTCCTTACTATCTCAGGAAGACTACAATCTTCAGCCTGCTCCACTACCATCTCGAGGGAACAAAATCTGAACTTTCCAATTTGCTTCCCTACTATTTCAGGAAGACTACAATCTTCAGCCTGCTCCACTACCATCTCGAGGGAACAAAATCTGAACTTTCCAATTTGCTTCCTTACTATCCCAGGAAGGCTTCAATCTTTAGTCTGCGCCACTACCATCTCGAGGGAACAAAATTTGAACTTTCCAATTTGCTTCCTTACTATCTCAGGAAGACTTTAATTTTCAGTCTGCTCCACTACCATCTCGAGGGAACAAAATCTGAACTTTCCAGTCTGCTTCCTTACTATCTCAGGAAGACTTAAATCTTCAGTCTGCTCTACTACCATCTCGAGGGAACAAATCTGAACTTTCCAATCTGCTTCCTTACTATCTCAAGAAGACTTCAATCTTCAGTCTGCTCCACTACCATCTCAAGGGAACAAAATCTAAACTTTTTAATTTGCTTCCTTACTATCTCAGGAAGACTTCAATCTTCAGTCTGCTCCACTACCATCTCGAGGAACAAAATTTGAACTTTCCAATTTGCTTCCTTACTATCTCAGGAAGACTTCAATCTTGATCTGCTCCACTACCATCTCGAGGGAACAAAATCTGAACTTTCCAATTTGCTTCCTTACTATCTCAGGAAGACTTCAATCTTCAGTCTGCTCCACTACCATCTCGAGGGAACAAAATCTGAACTTTCCAATTTGCTTCCTTACTATCTTAGGAAGACTTCAATCTTTAGTCTGCTCCACTACCACCTCGAGGGAGATAAGACTGATGGCTTAAATCAACTCCGCTGGTTCATGGAGATAAAATTCGTCGTTCGATCTTGTTCCACTACTGCTTAGGGTGACAAGATCTATAATCTTCGACCTATCCCACTGTTGGTCAGGGAAATAGGATTGGTGGCTTAAATCTGTTCCACTACTGCTTAGGGAGACAAGATTTGCCGTTCGATCTTGTTCCACAACTGCTTAGGGTGACAAGATCTACAATCTTCGACCTATTCCCCTACTGGTCAGGGAGATAGGACTGGTGAATTCACTGATGTTGCTACACCGTCCTCTGGGGACATGTCCTGTAGACTCGAATGTATTATGGACGACATTTGCATGAATGCAGAATGTCATGAGAATGATCCCCTTTTTTTAAATGTAAAATGATTAAGATGCAATGATCAGAATGAATCAAATGCTCCTAACTAAATGATATTATGGATGACATTTGCATGAATTCAGAACGTCATGAGCATGATCTCCTTCTTTTTCTCTCTTTTTTTAGTGTACAATGGTTAGGATACAATGATCGAAATGAATCAAATGCTCCTAATTGGAAGTGTATGAATGATATTTACATGAGAATGATCCCTTTTTAATGTTTGGGTTGTCATTGCTCATAGTTCATCAAGGTTCTATCACTGATGCGTTACCCTATTTTCTCGTTCAGCTGGTATCTTTGACAGAAAACCCAAAGAAACGATCATATTCAGCTAAGCAAGCTTGCCCTACTGTAATTTCAGAGTCCCTTCCCTTGAACCTTAGAACATAAAATTTGTTCCTCCCACTGCAACTTCAGGGGAATAACATTTGGTTTCTCCCATCCATCCAGTTACCACTCAGGGGTATGGAATTTGCATTATCTTCAATCAACTTGATCTATTACACCATTCCCTGGGTGTAATGACCAGATGTATGTGCCTGAAATTTACATGAATGCAGGGTATCATTTTCTTTTCCCGAGAATGATCCAGTTTTACACTTGGGTTAACATCGTGTAACACCCCATACCCGAGTCTGAGGCTAAGACTGGATACGAGACATTACTATGCTTGAACTTACTTAAACATGTACTTACGGGTTGTAAAATTTTGTTCCAAATTAAAAACTTCTCTTTATTAGCCAAAACATACATAGCATGGACCTATGAGGCCTTAAACACATATCCTGAACTTTCGAAATTCAATCTGAAACTTTTCTTTAAAACAGGGGCCACACGCCCGTGTAGGTTTTGGGACACGCCCATGTGTCCCTAAGACATGCCCGTGTCTTGTGCCCGTGTGTCACACCTTGACATACTGACTTATAACCCACGGCCATGGCACGCCCGTTTTCTAACCGTGTGTCTTGCACGACTTCAACATATGGCCGTGGGATTGGCCCGTGGCCTATCCTGACTTATGGGGCTAAGGTGCAGGGTACGCAAGGCCTAGACACACGCCCGTGTGTCTGTCCGTGTGGGCATTTAGAGGCTATTTACCAAGCCAATTGCCACCTTGAAATCAAGAACAAACTCATACTATTCAACAACTCAATTCAGTAAATATTTCATGGATAATACTAAATACTTCATTGATGTCTAGAAGCACACATACTTAGTCAAACTTGGCCAATCAATTAGCCATATACAAGAGAATAATAACTTAATAGCCTATACATTGGCCCTTCTTAAAATTTATACTCAAAATGAAGTATTTCCTATACATGCCATACTTAACATAAACAACATGGCTATACCAAAATAGCGATTGATAGTGTGCTTCGAGCTCCGATGACAATGATCCACGAGATTAGCTTAGTGGGACTACATGGAAAGAAAGAGTGAAAGACGTAAGCATTTAGCTTAGTAAGTTTGCATATAATGCACATAAAAACATACTTGCTTAATATAAACCATTTGGTATAAATAAAGGTATCATAATTTCAGCTATAAAGCTTACTTGCTCATTTTTTTGATTCTTACATATCTCATGATACTTATTAGTCTCATACTTGTGAGGTAAACAAGGTACCTGTATCACTTGATCACATTGATCAGCATACTTTAACATAATAATCATAATCTCTAATTTATCATTCATAACATGAATAATACTCATTCTCGGCTTGATGATAACTTTGCTTACTTACTTTCTTATTATCTCATTTAAACTTTACTCGTTTGCCCGATGAATTTCTATGAATAACCGAGGATACTGAATCTGATCTCACATAATTCGATGCCAAAGCCATATCCTAGATACGGTCTTACATGGAATCTCTCATCTTGGTTTCGAGGCCATGTCTTGACATGGGCTTATACGAAGTCTTTCTTGTGAATTCCCTTGGGAACTTACCATTGCCATGTCTTGACATGGTCTTACTTGGTATCTTTACTCATGAACTGGTCAATGCCGAGCCTTGGCTTGGACTTACATGAAATCTTGCTTGTTGCTCACCAATGCCATGCCTTGGCTTGGACTTACATGGGATCTCTATCTCTTGATAGCTTTTCAATGCCAAGACTTGTCTTGGACTTACATGACATCTTTGCTTGGAGACTCACCAATGCCATGCCTTGGCTTGGGCTTATATGGGTCTTCATCTCATAATAACTCTTCAACGCCAAGACTTGTCTTGGTCTTACATGATGACTTGCTTGATTGTCGATGCCATGCCTCGGCTTGGTCTTATACGGACTTTCTCATTTTATGTGATAGATCGAGTATCCTAAGCTATTCAACTTCAATCGGGGCTTTCTCATGCTTAATCTTATTGATTTCTTTGTTTAACATAACATTAAACGTACTCATGATAATATTGTACATTATACTAAGCAATTCAATGATATTAATCATAAACCTTAGAAATCATACAAACTTACCTCAATATACAAAATGCATGTAGATATGCAATTTAATCCTCGACTTTGTTCTTGCCTCGGTTTCGACCCAGGCTTCATTTTTCTTGATCTATAATAATAATCAGATCATTTAATACTCACATTGACTAAATTGACTCTTAACACATACTTTGGCAAAATTACTATTTTGCCCCTAAACTTTCTCATATTTGCACTTTTGCCCCAAGGCTCGTAAAATGATTCTCATTCAACTTTCTTAAACTTCATGCTTAGCTGATTCATTTTCTCAACTATAGCATCATCAAATTCCCACTATTTCTACTATGTATGATTAATCTCATAACTTTTACAAACTAGTCCCTATATTCATTTTTCATGAAATTCACTTAGAAAAAGATGTTTATCTAACATCAAACTCTCTTAATCTTCCATAAAATATCATTTAACAAGCATGTCACACATGGGTAGATTTTTGAACATACATCTTAGCTCATTTTATAGCTAAAAATAGCTAATTCATAATACGAGAACTTCAAAAATACGAAGAATATTAAAAACGGGACTAGGATGAACTTACTAGCAAGCTTGAAAGATGAGCAAACCCTAGCTATGGGGTTCTTCAAATTTTTGGCACATACAAGGAAGAAGATGAATGATTTTTATCATCTTTTTCCTATTTTAATCATTTAATTGGTAAATGACTAAAATGCCCTTTTCTCTAAAATTTTCCATTTTACTAACTCATGTCCATTTTTGTCCAAAAATTATAATTTGGGCAAATTTCTATTTAAGGACTTCTAATTATTATTCTAAAGCTATTTCATACAAAAAGCTTCTAGAAACTCATATTTTGCAACTTTTGCAATTTAGTCCCATTTGACCATCCCATGTCAATTTCATAAAATTTCTACATGGAACTTTAATACTATCATGCAAACATAGTATAAACCTCAAAAGTTCATACATATACCTCAGATTTGTGGTCTCGCACCACTTTTTCGACTAGGCCCTAAATCGGGCTGTTACAATTCTCCCCCTTAGGGATTTTCGTCCTCGAAAATCTTACCAGCAAATAGATTTGGATGCTGGTTCCTCAAACTCTCTTCTGGTTCCCATGTAGCTTCCTCTATCCCATGTCTTTGCCACAATACTTTCACTAGGGCAATACTTTTATTTCTTAGCTACTTGACTTCCCAAGTTAAAATCTTGACTGGTTCTTCACCATAAGTCATGTCGGGATGAATCTCTATTTCGGATGGGGTAATTACATGTGAAGGGTCTGATCGGTAGCGTCGCAACATAGACACGTGAAATACATCATGTATCTTTTCTAACTCTGATGGCAAATCCAAACGGTAAGCTACCGACCCAACTCTCTCAGTAATCTTGTACGGTCCAATGAAACACGGACTTAATTTGCCCTTCCTGCCAAATCTGAAAACTTTTCTCCACGGTGATACTTTCAAGAAAACTTTATCTCCAACTTGATACTCTATCTCTTTTCTTTTTAAATCCGAGTAGGATTTCTGTCTGTCTGCAGCAGCTTTTAAGCACTTTCGTATCACTTTTACTTTCTCTTCAGCTTCTTTAACCAAATCAACCCCGTGAATTTGGTTTTCTTTGAGTTCAGTCCAAAATAAAGGCGTTCTGCACTTACGCCCATATAGAGCCTCATAAGGCGCCATCTTTAAGCTCGACTGAAAACTATTATTATAGGCAAATTCTACCAGTGGGAGAAACTTTTCCCAATTGCCTCGGAATTCTAGAATACAACACCGAAGCATATCCTCTAGTATCTGTATTAACCTCTCCGACTGACCGTCAGTGAGAGGATGAAAGGCCGTACTAAAGTTCAACTTTGTACCCAGGGCCTCTTGTAACTTCTTCTAAAATCTGGATGTGAATCTCGGATCTCTATCCGATATGATTGACAAAGGAACTCCGTGTAGTCCTACTATTTCTGAAACATACAAGTTTGCCAACTTGTCGAGTGAGTAATTCACTCGTACTGGTATAAAATGGGCTGACTTCGTGAGTCTATCAACTACAACCCATACAACATCTTTCTTACTCGGTGGTAACAGTAAACCGGTCACAAAATCCATAGTGATACGGTCTCATTTCCACTCGGGTACCATAATTGGTTGAAGCAAACCCGAAGGTACTTGGAGTTCAGCCTTTACTTGCTGGCAAATCATTCATTTGGAAACAAACTCTGAAATATCTTTCTTCATTTTCGGCCACCAATACTGTTGCTTCAAGTCATTATACATCTTAGTACTTCCGGATGTACAGATAGACATCCGTTATGTGTCTCGTGCAAAATTCTCTGAATAAGCTTCTCTTTTCTCGGTACACAAATTCTATCTTTAAACATCAAGTATCCATCAGAATTAGTCCGAAAGTCGGATTCAACATCTAACTCGCAACGAGCTCCCTTGACTTACAATTCGCTATCTTCTTTCTGAGCCTCAAAAATCTCTTGGAGGAATACTGGTCTGGCTCTCAATTCAGCTAGAATAGAACCATCATCGGATAAAACTATCTGGGAATCCATTGCTCTCAATGCAAATAAGGACTTTCTGCTTAAAGCATCAGTGACCACATTTGCCTTTCCTGGATGGTAGTCAATGACCAACTCATAATCTTTTATTAACTCTAACCATCTCCGCTGCCTTAAGTTCAATTCTTTCTGCGTCATCAAGTACTTCAAACTTTTGTGATCAGTGAAAATCTGACATCTCTCACCATATAGGTGGTGTCTCCATATTTCAATACGAAGACTATGGCTGCCAATTCTAGATCATGTGTAGGATAATTCTTCTCACGAGGCTTCAATTGCCTGGAGGCATAAGCAATCACTTTGCCTTCTTGCATAAGCACACGGCCCAATCCATTTAAGGATGCATCGCTATAAAGTATGAATTCTTTCCCCATCTCAGGTTGTACTAAAACTGGAGCTTCTGTCAATAATGTATTCAATTTCTCGAAACTTTGTTGGCATTTTTCTGTCCACTCAAACTTCACATATTTCTGTAACAACTTCGTTATCGGGGTTGCAATCATGGAAAACCCCTTGACAAATCGTCTGTAATAGCCGGCTAGGCCTAGAAAACTTCTAATCTCAGATATGTTCCTCGGTGGTTTCCAGTCCATAATAGCCGAGATCTTACTTGGGTCTACACGAACTCCTTCTCCTAAGACAATATGTCCCAGAAATCCTACTTTCTTGAGCCAAAAATCACTTTTACTGAACTTGGCATATAATTTCTCGAAGAATCTGCAAAAATGTCCGTAGGTGCTCAGCATGCTTATTCTCATCTCGGGAATAAATCAATATGTCATCGATAAAAACGACTACAAACTTGTCGAGGTATGGCCTGAAGATACGGTTCATTAAGTCCATGAATATCGCAGGAGCATTGGTCAAACCAAAGGGCATGAATAAAAATTCATAATGTCCATACCTTGTTCGAAAAGCGGTCTTGGATACATCTGAATCCTTTACTCTCAATTGGTAGTACCCTGATCTCAAGTCTATTTTGGAGAACACAGTGGATCCTTTCAATTGATCGAACAAATCGTCGATCCTAGGCAATGGGTATTTGTTCTTTACTGTCACCTTATTAAGCTGACAGTAATCTATGCACAATCTCATAGTGCCATCTTTCTTCTTCACAAATAAAATTGGAGCACCCCAGAGAGAACAGCTTGACCTTGCAAAGCCTTTGTTTGTTAACTCTTGCAACTGTATCTTCAACTCTCTCAACTCCGTTGGAGCCATTCTGTAAGGAGTAATAGATATTGGTACAGTACCGGGAGCTAGCTCAATATTGAACTCAACTTTTCTGACTGGAGGTAATCCCGGTAACTCTTCAGGGAAAACATCTGAGTACTCACATACTATCGGTACTGACTCAATCTTTAACTCTGTTTCTCTAGCATTCATCACAAAGGCCAGGTATGACTCATACCCTTTTCTCATATATCTCTGTGCCTTCAGGTGAGAAATCAATACCGGCAATCTACCTTGTTCTTCTGCTTCTATATGGAGCAGGTCCCCATTCTCACATCTCATCTCAATGTACTTCCTCCCACAATTGACTATTACATCATGGGTGGTTAACCAATCCATACCAAGAATGAGGTCAAACTCATCAAATGGTAGCAACATAAGGTTTGCTTTAAAACAATTACCTTTAATCATTAATGGACAGTCCTTACATACTTCATCAATTAACACACTCTTACCAAAAGGATTAGACACCTTAACAACAAATTCTATAGAATTTATAGGCATACTCATATCAGATACTAATTTCATGCAAATGTAAGAGTGTGTGGATTCGGGATCTATTAAAGCAATAACTTTGATATCATGAAGAGAAAAGGTACCCGTAATAACATCATGGGAAGATGCCTCTTTGCGAGCGCGAATGGCATAAGTACGCGCAGGCGCCCTACCCTCGGGTCTCGCGGCCTGTTCTCTAGGGTTACCTCTTCCGCTTGTCCCACTTTCTGGGTTTCTCTGCGGTTTTCCTCTGACCATACTCCCGGATCTCGGGTTCTGGGCTCTCTCTTCTTTCATCGTCTCTGGACAATCTTTTATGTAGTGGTCCTGGGAACCACATCTAAAACATGCATTTTCGTGCGCCCGACATTCTCCAAGATGACGTCTGCCACACTGTGGGCATTCGGGTCTGTCAGATCAAAAATTCCCCACACTAGTGACTGAAGTAGTCTGTGCTTTATTTCCCGAATACTGTTTACTCTTGTCCTTCTGGGAGAATCTAGTGGAAGTAGCCGATCGGGTAAGGAAATCTATTGACTTCTTGGATGAGGATTGGAATGACTTATTCCACTGTCTCTTTCTAGAGTCACGAGACTCTATTTCAGACTTTCTCTTCTCCTTTACCAGCTCTTCGGCTTTACAAGCTCTCTCTACTAGCACCACGAATTCCTTTAATTCTAGGACAGCAGCAAACAGTTTGATGTCCTCATTTAGCCCATCTTCAAATCTTTTACTCATGATGGCCTCGGTGGACACACATTCTCGAGCGTATTTACTGAGTCGCACAAACTCACGCTCATAATCGGTCACCGACATCTTGCCTTGCTTTAACTCTAGAAATTCTTTTCTTTTCTGATCTACAAACCTTTGACTGATATACTTTTTCTTGAACTCTTCTTGGAAGAATTCCCATGTGACCTTCTCCCTCGGTACCACTAACACAATGGTGTTCCACCATTGATAGGCAGAATCTCTTAAAAGAGAGACTACACACTTCATGCTTTCCTCAGGTGTACATGGCAACTCATTAAATACCCTGATGGTATTTTCTAACCAAAACTTGGCTTTTTCCGGATCATCTTCTCTTTTTGACCGGAATTCTTCTGCCCCATGTTTCCTTATTCTATCAACTGGAGGCTTAACTCCTCTTGCCACCTCTACTACTTGAGGGGTTACTGGGATGGGTTGAGGAATAGGTGGGGGTGGAGGAGGCTGTACGTTTGGGTTCGTACGAATGAACTCTGTATACCACGTGTTCATCATATGGAGGAAGGCTTCTCTAGCCTCTTCTCCTCTTTCTTTACTCACCGTAGTGGGTCTATTCTCATTCTCATTCGGCACCGTCCCTTCAGCGGGAGCCGGCCCGTTACTTTCTACATCATCTGCCACAGCTCTTTCGGGATCCATTTACTAAATATATAAACATAATTTAAGTCGTCAGGAATCGTCACACTATCATTATAAAAACATTCTTACGTATGGCATGTATAGCTAGACTCGTGCTCACGCTATGTTAGTCCTAGAACCGGCTAAACCATAGCTCTGATACCACTAAATGTAACACCCCATACCCAAGTCCGAGGGTAAGACTAGATACGAGACATTACTATGCTTGAACTTACTTAAACATGTACTTACGGGCTGTAAAATTTTGTTCCGAATTAAAAACTTCTTTTTCTTAGCCAAAACATACATAGCATGGACCTACGAGGCCTTAAACACATATCCTGAACTTTCGAAATTCAATCTAAAACTTTTCTTTAAAACAGGGGCCACACGCCCGTGTAGGTTTTGGGACACGCCCATGTGTCCCTGAGACATGCCCATGTCTTGTGCCCGTGTGTCACACCTTGACATACTGACTTATAACACACGGCCATGGCACGCCCGTTTTCTAACCGTGTGTCTTGCACGGCTTCAACATATGGCCATGGTATTGGCCCGTGGCCTATCCTGACTTATGGGGCTAAGGTGCAGGGTACGCACGGCCTAGACACACACCCGTGTGTCTGTCCGTGTGGGCACTTAGAGGCTATTTACCAAGCCAATTGCCACCCTGAAATCAAGAACAAACTCATGCTATTAAAAAAAATTCAGTAAATCTTTCATGGATAATACTACATACTTCATTGATGTCTAGAAGCACACATACTTAGTCAAACTTGGCCAATCAATTAGCCATATACAAGAGAATAATAACTTAATAGCCTATACATTGGCCCTTCTTAAAATTTATACTCAAAATGAAGTATTTCCTATACATTCCATACTTAACATAAACAACATGGCTATACCAAAATAGCGATTGATAGTGTGCTTCGAGCTCCGATGACAATGATCCACGAGATTAGCTTAGCGGGACTACATGGAAAGAAAGAGTGAAAGACGTAAGCATTTAGCTTAGTAAGTTTGCATATAATGCACATAACAACATACTTGCTTAATATAAACCATTTGGTATAAATAAAGGTATCATAATTTCAGCTATAAAGATTACTTGTTCATTTTTTTGATTCTTACATATCTCATGATACTTATTAGTCTCATACTTGTGAGGTAAACAAGGTACCTGTATCATTTGATCACATTGATCAGCATACTTTAACATAATAATCATAATCTCTAATTTATCATTCATAACATGAATAATACTCATTCTCGGCTTGATGATAACTTTGCTTACTTACTTTCTTGTTATCTCATTTAAACTTTACTCGTTTGCCCGATGAATTTCTATGAAATAACCGAGGATACTGAATCTCATCTCACATAATTCGATGCTAAAGCCATATCCTAGATACGGTATTACATGGAATCTCTCATCTTGGTTTCGAGGCCATGTCTTGACATGGGCTTATACGAAGTCTTTCTCGTGAATTCCCTTGGGAACTTACCATTGCCATGTCTTGGCATGGTCTTACTTGGTATCTTTACTCATGAACTGGTCAATGCCGAGCCTTGACTTGGACTTACATGAAATCTTGCTTGTTGCTCACCAATGCCATGCCTTGGCTTGGACTTACATGGGATCTCTATCTCTTGATAGCTTTTCAATGCCAAGACTTGTCTTGGACTTACATGACATCTTTGCTTGGAGACTCACCAATGCCATGCCTTGGCTTGGGCTTATATGGGTCTTCATCTCATAATAACTCTTCAACGCCAAGACTTGTCTTGGTCTTACATGATGACTTGCTTGATTGCCGATGCCATGCCTCGGCTTGGTCTTATACGGACTTTCTTATTTTATGTGATAGATCGAGTATCCTAAGCTATTCAACTTCAATCGGGGCTTTCTCATGCTTAATCTTATTAATTTCTTTGTTTAACATAACATTAAACATACTCATGATAATATTGTACATTATACTAAACAATTCAATGATATTAATCATAAAGCTTAGAAATCATACAAACTTACCTCAATATACAAAATGCATGTAGATATGCAATTTAATCCTCGACTTTGTTCTTACCTCGGTTTCGACCCGGGCTTTCATTTTTCTTGATCTATAATAATAATTATATCATTTAATACTCACATTGACTAAATTGACTCTTAACACATACTTTGGCAAAATTACTATTTTGCCCCTAAACTTTCTCATATTTGCACTTTTGTCCTAAGGCTCGTAAAATGATTCTCATTCAACTTTCTTAAACTTCATGCTTAGATGATTCATTTTATCAACTATAGCATCATCAAATTCCCACTATTTCTACTATGTATGATTAATCTCATAACTTTTACAAACTAGTCCCTATATTCATTTTTCATGAAATTCACTTAGAAAAAGATGTTTATCTAACATCAAACTCTCTTAATCTTCCATAAAATATCATTTAACAAGCATGTCACACATGGGTAGATTTTTGAACATACATCTTAGCTCATTTTATAGCTAAAAATAGCTAATTCATAATACGAGAACTTCAAAAATACGAAGAATATTAAAAACGGGACTAGGATGAACTTACTAGCAAGCTTGAAAGATGAGCAAACCCTAGCTATGGGGTTCTTCAAATTTTTGGCACATACAAGGAAGAAGATGAATGATTTTTATCATCTTTTTCCTATTTTAATCATTTAATTGGTAAATAACTAAAATGCCCTTCTCTCTAAAATTTTCCATTTTACTAACTCATGTCCATTTTTGTCCAAAAATTATAATTTGGGAAAATTGCTATTTAAGGACTTCTAATTATTATTCTAAAGCTATTTCATACAAAAAGCTTCTAGAAACTCATATTTTGCAACTTTTGCAATTTAGTCCCATTTGACCATCCCATGTCAATTTCATAAAATTTCTACATGGAACTTTAATACTATCATGCAAACATAGTATAAACCTCAAAAGTTCATACATATACCTCAGATTTGTGGTCTCGCACCACTTTTCTGACTAGGCCCTAAATCGGGCTGTTACACATCGCTCGTCATTTATCGAGATGGTATCACCGACGAGATGTCTTAAAAATCTGAAGAGATAATAGTCTTTCAATATTTCCAACCCTTAGGCTTGGTGAGTTCTAAACGGTCCTGTTTCAGATTCTCATATTATTTAGAAGTTTCCAGAGTAATATGCGAAACTCCTTTTATGAAAGTATTATTAGTCCACTAATTGTTATTTCAATGCAAAATGCTTGAAAAAGATCAAAACAATGAACAAGAAAGAAATTAGGAGCATAGATCGAAACAAATAAGTTAATCAAAGATAACCAAGGCAATAAAAGAAATTTATTTGGGTGTATCTTGAAAAGAATAAAGTAATCGAAGATAGCCAATTCAAAAATAGGTAAGATGGGAAACTAGGTGCCCCAGATATCACAGCCTGAGCTTCTCTGTTCCCACTTCTTGAGGACCATTTTAAACTCAATATGTGTTTAGGAGATCCGGAGTACTTCGTCAATGCCCCAAGATGTAACATACTTCCTCTTTGTTAATTCAAGCATAACAAGATTACTGTATGCCCTATCTTTGATCAAAATTTGAGCCACCCTTTTCGGGTTTTCGGCTCAAAACCCCTTTGGTCTCAAAGCGCCCTTTGCGGGTTTTTGCTTTGGCCTCTCCTCTTTTTCTTTCTTTTTTTTTTTGAAATTTGATCTCAAGGCGCCCTTTGTAGGTTTTCACCTTGGCCTTTCCCCTTTCAGGTAAAATACTTCTTGTCTGAACATGAATTCACCGGATTGGGCAAGTCTTCGCCATCCGTCTCGACCAATATCAATGCTCCTCTAGAAAAGGCCCTACATAAGGTCCTTCCCAGTTTGGCATCTGCTTTCCTCATAAATCCTTTTGTATAAGAAAGATCTTTTTCAACTTCAGGTCCCTTTTCGTGGAATTCCCTAAGATGAACTTCTTTAACGTAAGCTCGCATCATCTGGCTGTGACAAATAGCTTTTAACCTTTTCTTCGATTAGGTTCAATTGGCAAAACCGTTTCTATTCCAATGAGAAATGTGTTGCCCCAGCGAAGGTTCTATCCAACATTCGATAAGACAGAGGGTAAATGGTAACTTTTTTATGTCAATATTTACAAGTCTCGGTCATCTTTCAAAAAAATTTTGAATGTCTTTTTTTGGCTGCCTTTGCTGCACTGATATGGTGTCTGATCTTTGAACAGACTGTAAATTTGTGTAATTATGTCAAACATGTTTCTTTCTGGCATTCTTTATTGCCACTTCCTTCTTCTTCTTCTTCTTCTTTTTTTTGAATTTGAATTTGAATTTGTATTTGTATCTGAATTGAACTTTGGATTTGAATTTGATGACTGCTGACTTTGAAATTTTGGCATATGAAGTAACCTTCACCCTCTTAGTGAAGTAATTGATAACCGCAAAGATGAATTGGTATCGGCTAGATGCTTTTGACGAGATCTGCCCCATAACATCTATGCCCCACCTATAGAAAAAAATGGGAGAGGCACATAAGTCTTGTCTTCCCCCATTTGGCATTTACGGCCTAACTGAAGCAATTTCCTTTTCTTGGTAAACCAGTAGCCCGATCCTCTTGATTAGCCTGACCATCGCAGAACCATTACCATGGGTTCTTTAAACAACATTTCAAGCCCGGCGTTCCTCGATAAGATTGTGCGAAGAATTCTTGAAAATAACTCAATGATGTCTTGCCTTGTTTCTGTGGTGAGCTAGGCTACAATCTTCACCTCTTTTCTAGGCTCATAATATCCACTGACCCTTTGTAGAGTAAGGTTTGTTTTTCATCTTGTTTCACCATTCTTAACAAATCAAAAGATAGGTTATAATCTTTGTTATCTTCAAAGTCCTTAGATCCCCTAGACCCATATCTCATTCAAAAAGGGAGTCAGTAACAACGTCGATCATGTCGTTGATATCTGGGTACCTAGGTACGAAGGCAAAAAATCCAAAGAATAAATGATTCTAAGAATGATTATTTGTATCGTATGGTCATGAATAAAGAATGAAAGAATATTATAAAAAACAAAAGAATGTACAGCATGAAGAATAAAAAATATATTTGCTTAAAAAGATGCATTTTATTGAAATAAAAATTCTGGACATAAGCCTATTTCACAAAAGGATTCTTATTGCCTCTAGGCTTAAAGCAACAAGCATGTTCTGAATATTACTCTAGATTAGCTCTAAAAATACAGGGATTCTTTCCACAGTTCCATTGTTTAAAATCTTCCCAAGTATGTAAGGGCTTTGGAAACTTTTATTCCCTGATTCTCTCTTCGGATATGTCATTAATGTTCAGATTTCCTGATATTCCTTCGGGTATTTGATCTCTTCAATTTATTATCCATCAGGCCTTGCACTAAGGCCCTGATATCAATTCAGTAGACTTTCATCAGTTCCCAGGTTGCTGAAACAATTTTACCTAATTAAAGTCCTTCTATGGATTTTAATGCATATGATGCAATGCAATGCAGATGCATGGAATGAATGCAAAAGAAAGAGAGGTGATGATTCTGAATTCAATTCCATTAGAAATTTTTTTCTAGAAAGCAAATTTCTTTACATAAAACGGATTACATATGCGGCCTTGCCCTCATATTCCAAGCAAAAACATCAATCCCCTTCTTCACAAAGGTCAAATCTTACAAACTTCTAATAGATGTCTCCACTAGCTCCTTTTTGCTTGATCTGGGCTGCAACTCACTGCTCACTTATTTCCACAATGCTCGTTAGCCTCTTCAAGAAAGCCTAGACGTGGTGATTCTCAAATAGTCTTTTTCAGCTTGAATCATTGGGCAATAAAGTCTTGTATTCCTTCACGGACTATCAGTCTTCTCTTGTTGTGTTTGCTTGAACCATATTCGGACGACCGTATTATAATCCACTTTATCAAAAAATCCATTTTCTCATGACAAACTTTTCTATTTAGCAATCGAATTTGAATCAACACCTCTTTTCTATGATGTGAATGCAATGTAATCAAAATAAAAGAAAACACGTTAGCACAAGAGAAATAAATAACAGAATAAGGCACCTATATGGGTGACCACTAGGGTTTGGCATAGTTCTACCTACGGTAAGCCCTTAGGTTTTCTACATGTGGTTTAGCTCTAAAGTTGAGGTACCCGAACCAGCAGATTCCTCGATCCTCACCCATTATAGGCTCATACGAACCGAGTTCGGTTCAGGGGAATACATTTCCCTATGGCCATGCGGAGGTGAAAACCTCATGAAGACATAGGTACGGATGTATCCCGGAAGCAGTCCACTAGCCCATGCGAAGGTGAAAACCTCACGAAGGCATAGCTTCTTGCTCCCACTTAAAGGTGCGACCACAGTGGTCATGCAATGCAATGCAGAGATATTTTATAAAATTAGAACCACATGCAATAAAAAGGATCATAATTTTTCAAATCAAAATTTTAAATTTGGACAAAAGGACAGGAAATAATCAATTTTACGGCTTGACTCTCTTATTGGTCCCCAGCGGAGTCGCCAAGCTGTCGAAACCATTTTTTATATTTTTAAAAAAAATGGGGTCGACTTTAAAAAACGAAAATGGAGTCGCCACCAATCCTTTTTTGCTTAGGTGTGATTGGATCACCTTATAAAATGTTTTATTTCAAAACATTGATTTTGGCCTACGAAATTCAAGAAAACGAGTTCGGGAGTCGGTTACATACGAGGAAGGATTTGCACCCTCGTAACGCCCAAAATTGGTACCAGATTGATTAGTTATTGTCCTAATGTCGAAAATTCGAAAAGATTTGAAAACATGATTTCTTTAAAAACTTGAACAATTTGAGTTAGAACTTGAGATTCCTTTATTCTGAAAGAATACAAATATCACATCCAGCACGTTAGGACATGATGTTTTAAACCCTCGTAACCAAAATCATCTCATGATTTAAAAAATTTATTAAAAGGATATTTAGTTATTTAATCAAACGGAAAATCGAAACCCAACACGTTAGGGCACTATTTCCCAAATTTTTAAACACAAAACATTGCCTTATTTAAGAAAAACTTTTGGATAAATAGTTGCAATTAAAAATGAAATACATTTTCTAAAACAATGATTTGAATGAAATGTAGCATTAGTACATTACCAAACATTAATTTCAAAGAGCATTTTACTAAGTAATAATAATAACATAACAAATAATGTAAATAATGCAAGCAATATAACAATTATACTAAGATAAATAAAAATTACAAATTTATTCTTAAAAATATGAATGATCAAATAAAAGATAGAAAGCAGATAATAAAAAATCTATTTAAAAAAATTAAGGAATAAACATGAAATTTTTTACACAAGATTAAATGTATATATAAAAATAAGGTGAATAATGTATAAAAAAAATTATAAAACAATATGGCAAATTCATAATAAAATAAATAAATATATTTTAAATAAATAATATAAAAACTTTGAATAAAAATGTATAAGGGATAACTTATAATAAGTATATTAATATACCATTTAAAAATAAATAATATACATATTTTAAATAAACAATATATGGAAAATTTTGCCTTAATAATAAAACAATTTAGATGATGTACAACATACAAAATTTCAAATAATACATAATATGATTAAAGTTAAATAATATATAATATTTAGATAATATATAACAAATAAAAATAATAATATATATGATAAAACAATTTAACGTAAATAGGGAAAAGCAAAAAAGAAAAACAAGTTTAAAATAAATAAATGAATAATGATTAAGCAATTAAATGGATAAATAAAAAAGTTAAAAAAAACACATAAGTCAACCTAACTCCCGCAATATGAGAATTCAACGAAATTCCTCCACCAAAATCTAACTCGAACGGAAGCAACTCAAAAAGAAACGAAGATGAGCGAAGAACAAAATAAGAACAAGCCACAGAAAATAAGAACGCAAAAGAGAGAGAAATTTGAGTGAATGCTCTCAAGAATTTTTTTATTACTCAAAACTCAAGTGTCTTTACAATGAAGGGAGAGGCCTCTATTTATAGTTGAGCCTCCCCAAATCCAACGGTACAGATCAATTACATCAACGGCTAAGATTAAAAGGTATCTACAAATTAAATCTCTAAGATTACAAAATCATATCTTCTAAGATTGCATACCATATCTTCTAAGATTGCATATCATATCTAAGATTTGCATATCATATCTAAGATTGCATATCATATCTTCTAAGATTGCATACCGTATCTTCTAGGATTGCATATCATATCTAAGATTGCATACCATATCTTCTAGGATTGCATATCATATCTAAGATTTGCATATCATATCTAAGATTGCATATCCTTGAAGATTGTATTTCCATATACGTCAAGCTTGTAGATGGACTTTCAATCTTTTCAAGTAATGGGCCATTCCGATTGGGCCAAATGATATATTTTGGACTGGACTTGGACTTTGTTTTATTATTTTGGGTTTATTATTTTTTGTATGGGCCCGGGCTAAATTGGCCTATTACACCTGACATCTGACAGTGTCCTGATAGTCCTATTGTGTATCCTGATTTTGACGGTACCAATACCGATTACCTTACTGGATGAATCGTTTTCCATGCGTACAACTCCACCTTCAACCGAACTGTATGTAGAGAACCATTCTTTGTTGTGACATATGTGGAAAGAACATCCCGAATCTAGGGTTCACTCAGATGTAAGCTCGGAGCTTTCGCTCGTTGACACTAACAAGAAATCATCACCGCTTTCGTCGACCAAATTAGCACTAGCTACATCTTCTTCATTACTCTCAGCAGCCCTTTTATTTCGCAGTTTATAACAATCTACTTTGATGTGACCTAACTTCTTACAATAGTGACACTTTTTCTCTCGCTTCTTTGATGCTACCAAAACGAAAGCTTGTCTATCTGCATTGCTATCCGAACCAAACTCATTGCCGAGTTTGTCTTTACTTAACAAATGACCTTTTATATCCTCGAACGAGAGTTTGTCTCTGCATAAATCAGGGTCTCCTTGAAAGTCTTGTATGAAGGGGATAAATAGCACAATAATAGCATAGCCTAATCTTCATTGTCAATCTTAACCTCAACATTCTTTAAATCATTCAAAAGGGTAATAAATTGATTGATGTGATCTCTAAGAAGCACTCCTTCATTCATGTGAAACGTAAATAGATGTTGTTTCAACACTTAAGGGTTAACTAGAGACTTAGTCGCATAAAGAGTTTCTAATCTTTTCCACAAGGTGGATGAGGTCTTCTCCATCAATACCTCCTGTAATACCCTATTCGCGAGGCACAACTGGATTGCAGATAAGACCTTTTCATCAAGTTCTTCCCATTCTAACTGATCTAGATTCTCGGGTTTTTTTTCGATAATGACCTTTTTCAAGCCGGTCTAAACTAGAATTGCCATCATCTAAACTTGCCACAGATTGAAATTTGTGACACCATCGAACTTCTCATTATCGAACCTTGTTGTTTCCATATCTGAACGGGCTGATATTTGAAAATTAAACTAGCTCTGATACCACTTACTGGGGATCGACCCAATTAAGCAATGAACAAGTAAAAATAGCAAAATAAATTGAAATATTGAACACACAAATTTAACGTGAAAAAATTCCTCCAAAGAGGATAAAAAACCACGAGTAAAAATAATTTTACTATAATGATAAAATAATGAAGAGTACAAAAGATGAAGATAAAAAAACTAAATCTCGAAACCCGAAAACAAAGAACCCTCAAAACGTAAATACAAAATTCTCCAAAAATGTTATGAGTTCTAATCTCTAATAGGTGTGTTTTCTAAGGTTGTAAAAGAACCTATTTATAGGCTAAATTCGTAGGTCAAATAATAATAAAATAATCTAGACTAATCAAAGTTTGATTAAAACAAATAAACAAAGTTTAACTAGAAGATTATTTCTCAAATTTTGACTAAAATATGAGTCATACTCAACAGATGAAAATGGTTTCATCTTCCACTGAAGTTTGTTATTTATACTAGTATTACTAATTTAATTAAGCTTCCTTAACTTGTTTAATCATGATTAATTTACAAAACTAATATATATATCCGTAATTGTAATTATAAAAACTAAGTGGATGTCATCATCAAGTTCCACAATTGCAAAAGAAATAATGGTTTAATAACCATTTTGGTCCTTTGCATAATCGCTAATTAGGTCCTCAAGTACTTTCTAAATTAAAATTCAATAGCAATTATATTTTTACATTTTAGTCATTGAGCTTTAATTAACAGTTTTCTCGGTTAAATTACTTAACTAATCTTCAATATATTTTCATAATAGCTCCGCAAATATTCTCATTTTACCTTTATGAACTCAGTTTATGGAAATGAGGTTCGGATTTTTCGACACCATAGGTTCTTATCATATCTACCCATTTTGATACAATGCCTAAAACTACTCGTTGCCCCTCCCCAACCCTTAAATAGGAAGATAATGCGCTTCAGCACACTCGAATCCACGTCCTCCTACATTGGAAACAATGCCGATACCAATCGAGTTAAGACTCAATCGACGACACTTCATTATTAAGTAAACTTAAAAAGTTATATATCCTTAAAAAAATATTTTTTTTGTTTCACTTATTATAGAATTTTGAAATTCTCTAGAAATTTCAAATTAAGATATTTTAAAATTTACTATTTTAAATTGTTAATATTTGTGATTATTTTTGTTTGAATAAATTATTTTTAGAAAAAAAATTAAACTATTAAAATTTTATGAGTTAAAAAAAAGTAAAAGATTAATAATTATATTAAAAATAAATAATATTGTTAAGGTTCTCTCTTGTTCTCCCTCTCTTGGGAGCAACTCTTTCATACTTATAAGGCATGGTCTATTGATGTGACGTGTTAGGGGACCGCTAAGTGCCAAGTGCATGACACGTTCACCCCATAGCTCAACACGTACTCCGAAACGTGTCTCTCCCTGTGAGGTGGTGAGATGATCACACCTCGCATGATGTTTGTGATGGGTGGCTTGTAACTTGGCAAGGTGGTGAGGCGAGATGACAACGGCAAAATGGTTAAATGGTAACGCCTTGGTGAGGACATCTTCACAAGATGGTGAGGCACTTTGATGGCCTTCGAGGCGGGCTCGCGAGATAGTGCGAGGAGGCAAAGATTGCCTTGCAAAGCGAGAAGGCAACGACTAGCTTGCGAGGGCTCACGAAGTGGCGATGGACGCAATATGGGCCTTGTGAAGTGACGATGGACTTGTAAGATGGCAAGGCACCATGGTTGGCTCGCGAGATGTGTCAAGCTTCCCATTTCATGTGACCGGCTTGGATTTCGGGTTTTTGAAATATTCTATAACAAATATAAAAAAAAAAGCAATGCAAAAATGATTGTATTTATGAAAATATATAAGTATTTAAATAATATAAATAAGAAAGCATATATTAAAATGAAATAAAATAATATTTTGAAGTTTGACTCTTTTTTTTAAATTTTGTGGTGGGGTATATAAATGAAATAAAATTTTAACAAATTCTGAAACATAGGACCTTTTAAATTTTTTTATAAATTTTGAAATTTTCTAGTATTTTTATTCAAATAAGTTAATTTATTTTTGGAAATTTTAAAACATTAATAAAATGAAATCTCTTGTCTAAATTTCTCAAATTTACTATTTCAACCGATGGCTGATTTATTTTTTATAAATATATATATATATATATATATATATATAAATTTTTCACTTACATTCTAAGTTAAGATAATTTAATAGAACTATATTTATGATGTAGATATGCATCAAATATAAATTTTATTTAAAAGAATAAAAAAATAGATAAAAATAATTCTAAAAACAAACAAACAAACCCAAACTCAATCCAATTTCATAACAATCTTATCAAAGTGGAAGTTTCCTCGTAAACACGTCGCACCAGGCTATGGTAGAAAAGTCCAATAACTTAGATCACATAGACCCGTAGTCAATACGATATTGGAAAACATTACCCTATAAATATCTCCACTGCCTCAATCCCTCTGCTCACATCAAACTTCCCTCTCATCCTTTGAAAATGGAGTCCTTAGCTATGGGAAAAAAGCTAATAACTTCTGTTCTCGTAGGACTAGTAGTTGCTTCAGCTATAACCCAAACCGTGTTGGCTCAAAACTGTGGCTGTGCGCCAAACTTGTGTTGCAGTCAACATGGTTATTGCGGTCAGGGTAACGATTACTGTGGCACTGGTTGCAAAGAAGGCCCTTGTTTCTCCAAGTCTCCCACTGGTGCTTCAGTTGCCTCCATTGTTTCACCTCAGTTCTTCAACGGGATAATCAACCAAGCTCGTGCAGATTGTGCAGGCAAGAAATTCTATACACGACAAGCTTTCCTGACTGCACTTGATTCCTTTCCCGATTTCGGAAAATTGGGTTCTGATGTTGAATCCAAGCGTGAGATTGCTGCTTTCTTCGCCCATGCCACCCATGAGACTGAATGTAAAGCTCTTTTTCCTTTGAACTAAACCACGGATTCAAAGCTTATTATATAGTCCTAAATCTGATGTATTTGTATATATTCCTATATTTGCAGTCTTTTGCTATACAGAAGAGCAGGATAAAAGTAATAGCTACTGTGAAGCCAATTCAAAGTTCCCATGTGCACCAGGGAAGTCCTACCATGGTCGAGGCCCGCTTCAGCTTACAGGGAATACTAACTACGGGAACGCAGGGAATGCTTTGAAGCTGGACTTGTTGAAAAATCCTGAAATGGTGGCCAATGATCCTGTTGTCTCATTTAAGGGTTCATTATGGTACTGGATGACCGCTGTCCGCCCCGTCATCGGCCAAGGGTTCGGAGCAACCATCAAAGCCATCAATGGCAGGCTTGAATGTGGTGTTCCAGCAGCACAAGACAAAGTTCAGCGTCGAATTCGGTTTTACACCGATTATTGTAAACAATTGGGGGTTGATCCTGGACCCAGTCTGTCTTGTTAGAGTTTGAGCGATATTTTCAGCTGTTTTTCTAGCAGTATAATATGAACAATTAGGGGCTTGAAGGCTGTTGAGTAGCTTTTGATTTTCCCAGAATAAATTTACTGTAAGGTTCCTTTTAAGAGGCCTGCTATAGAATAAAATAAAGGGAAATTTATGTTATTTTATACATTTGCCCTGCTATGCGTCTTTTTTTTTTTCTTAATATACTTAAATTAAATATAAATAACATAGCAATGTAATAAAATCGACAAACAATTATCTTTTACTTGATAGATAGATAATGCTTCTAAGTTAATAAGTGGTTTAGTTAAAAGTAAGGTGGATTTTCAACACGCATTTTGTAATTAACGCGTTTTGTAATTAGATTTGGGGCTCCTCGGTATTTACTTTCAGTGCAGTGAGTTTAATTTTGTTAGGTTTCACGTCAGAAGCGAATTTAAGCGTATTGGCAGGGGCCTCGCCCCCTTAAAATGAAAAATTATTGTTTTGGTCATTTAGAAAATTTTAAAAGTTTAAGTTAGTAAAGGTAAAATTACACTTTAACCCCCTAAAATTATAAAAATTTAATTTAATCCTTTAAAAATTATAAAGATATAGACTATTAAAAATTAAAATTTCATTTCGGCCTCCTCTAACAAAATTTTCTGGCTTTGCTCCTGTCTCACGCTACAGTATTGTTACAATATCTAATCTTACTGCAATCATTGTTTTTACACTAACCGCAAATAAATACACCGCTCATCCAAAGGGGCTCTTGACAAAATTATACAGAGATCTCATTACAACTTTCCATAAGTTCTCTTGTAATTTGTAAATGAATTACCTTAAAAAATATGAAAAACAAAATCCATCATTTTTTTATATTCTCTCGTATTTTTGTTATTTATTCATAATGTCTATCATAATTTTTAGTAATTATTGGTAATCCCTCGTAATTTTTAGTATTTTCCCATAATTTTAGTATTCTCTCATAAGTCATTCCATTAGAATTTTTAGTATGCTTTCAAAATAAAATGCTGACTTGAAAAATAATTTTTTGATATAAAAGCATTATTTTTGCATACTAATAAAATTTGTTTTATATATACTATAAAATTTAAAATTAAAAAAATAAAGTAAATTTTATAAGACGAATCAATATTTGGTAGTCTTTTATAATTTTTGGTACTCCATCATATTTTTGGGTACTCACATCATATTTTTTCGTATTCCTTCATATTTTTTAGTACTCCAAAAATTATGATAGAAACCCCAAAAAATAAAAGGCATACAAAAAAAAAATTAAAAAATACCAAAAATATGAGGGAATATCAGAGGATACATAATTTGGTTCGTCTTACTAAATTTGTTTCATTTATTTAATTTTTAATTTATTTAAAAAAATTATCATGAAATTTATTTTTTTTCCTTACAAAATTTAGCATGAAAAATAATAATTTAAAAGTTACCAAAATTTTTCCTTACATCATCCTATTAAAATTTCTTAATATTTAAAATTAATATTTTTTACTCTAAAATTATATCTCATCCCAAATCATCATTTCTAAACCATATAAAAAAATTTGAGGGTATACTAAAAAAATACGAGAAAATACCAAAAATTTGAGGGAATACAAAAAAATATGAGTGAATACCAAAAAATAAAAGAAAGTACAAAATAACATGAGGAGCCACAAAAAAATTATGAGGTAATACCAAAAAATAAAGTACTAAAAAATCCTCACCAAAAAAACATGTTGGAAGTAGTACCAAAAATTATGAAGAAATATAAAAAAAAAACATGAGGAATTACAAAAAGAAATATAAGGAAGCACCAAAAAATCTAATTATAAAAACTTATGTAGGAACACCAAAATACACAAGGCAGTAGGAACTACAAAAAATGATGAAGAAATACCAAAAAAATTATGAGGAAGTACAAAAAATTACGAGGGAATATCAAAAAAAACTTTGAGGAAGTACCATTATGAGAGAATACCAAATAACACAAAACTTTGAGGAAGTACCATTATGAGAGAATACCAAATAACACAAGGGGATACCAAAAATTGTGAGGGATACTGTCACATCTTGAAAACCGGGCTAGTAGAATCAGGATATTAAATCTGGGTTAGTGAATCAGAAATCATAATTAAGTTAGATCATTAAATAATTAGAAATTAATTAAATAAAATATTAAAATAAATATAATTAATAATTTTAGGTTAGGAAATTAAAATTAAGTGCTCCAGAATTAATTTGGTTAAAATGAGTTTTAAAAATAAAATCAAGTTTGAAAATAATTGAGGAAAAATGTGTTTTTAATTAAGCTAAGAACTGATTTTAAAAATAAGTGAAAACTGAGTGTTTTTAAAAGGTAATTTTTCCTTTAAAAAAAAAAAAAATTGCTCATCTTTTTCCTCCTTAAGAACTCCCATGCCCCATTCCCTCCCATTTAGTTTTACATTCAAAATTTTTTTCAAATTCAGATATGATATTCTCTCTTAAAATTAACTTATCCTTAGTGATTTTATAGCTATCCAAACACCTCAACACCTTCCAATTTTAAAGAAAAATTATTAAATCCTCATCAAATTCATCATTATCCTTCTCACGTCCAACTTCGAATTAGCTCCACAACATGATTTCTTAATGTCTTGACTTATTATGATTAGATTAAGGTTTTTGTTTTTCTAATTCGAAATTTAATCCAGTGTGTTGAGAGTTTTTAAGATTTAAAGCTTTTTAGTCAAATCTTAATTCAACAATGGTGAAATCTGAAATAATGAGTAAACCTACAATTTTTTATTGATTTCTAATATTTTTTAACTAAATATAAGGTATTTGAACTCAAATTAATGGATCGGTAATGAATTTTCAAGAATTTTGAATTCCCCCTTTTGTATGTTCATACAAACTTGATTTTCCGGAAATTTTAAATTCGTAAGATTAGGTAAAATTAAAAGTTTATATTTGTAATAATAGGTTAAATAGGATGTTTAGAAACTTAATTAAGGTTTAGGAACATAAATCGAGTGAGGAAACTTCAAATTTCGACAAAATGAGTTGATTTTCGATATGAGAAAAGTGATCTTAGAGTAGTGATTTTGCTACTGTTTTTTTTTAAGTTTAAGGTTGTTAATAATGTGTTTGTAATGCATTTAATGTGAATGCAAAGTGCTGGACTCGTCGGGAGCTTCTACGAGCAAGGCAAAAGGGAAAGAAAAGCTCGTTTGAAATTGTTGTGCGCAAGGCATCGACTAGGTGAGTGATTGAAATTGTGGCTCTTAGGCATGATTCCTAAGGTTGAATAGGAGCTTAGGTTGGTCTAATCACCTAATCTAAGCTTCGAGAGTAAGTATTATTACTTGACCTACGTACTATTAAATTCGATGTTTGTTTATCGTGATATGTGAATTATGTGAAATATTAAGCATGTGTTAAGCATGTGTTATCGTGTTATGTGTTATATGTCAAATGAGTTGGGTCTATGAAGTAATTAGACCATAGTGGATATTGATGGATGATTAAGGACTTTTAAGATGTTAAATGGTATGTTTATTTTTACAAGGGTAAAAATTATAATTAGTATAATTAAACTAAGGAATAATAAAAACAAAATTTCTATCATTTTCTAAAAGGGTTCACCACCGAAAATAAGAGGAAAATCTCCATTGTTAGGAGTTCTAAGTCTGCCTTTTATAAATCCCTTGTATGTAAGCTCGTTTCTTATAATTTTTATATTTTTGAGATCGTTGCAACTAGGTCCAGCTAGCCTGTACCTTCATTTTTGAAACTGTCAAAGTTTTTTAATGTGAAAATTGATGAGCCCTTGTTGTTTATGATGTTAAAGATTTGATTTAAAGTAATGGTTGTTGTTCATGAGGAAATTGTTAAATAATTTTTGATGGTTTTTGAGCTAGAGCTAATGTAACAGTCCGGTTTAGACCCTAGTTGGAACAGTGGTTTCGGGACCACAAATCCGAGTCAGAAAAAAATTTTAATATTATTTTTTGTGTTTTTAGTATGTGAATTGACATGTGTGAAATTTCCGCGATTAAATTTGATCATTTGTGTGCTTAATTTGCAAAAAGGACTTAATTGCATAAAATATGAAAGTGACTTGTTATTTGTTAAAGTGCTTAAGTGTTATGTCCTTTTAATGTGGGGTCCTTAAGTTGATATTAGACCATGTGGTTAATGGATGGACATTAATGCCTAAGGTTAGTGGAATTTAAATGATATTAATAAGGCTAAATAGGTAATTTGTAAAATAAAAGATTATTAAACAAAACCAAAGCCAAATTCTATCATCTTTTATGCTTCATAACCGAAAATCATAAAGAAAATATAGGGTTCATGAGCTTGAAGCATTTGACATCTATTAATCTTGATTAAGGTATGGGTTTTGATCCGTTTTTGATAATTTCTACATTTTTGTGATCGTTGCTTCGAGTACTACAAAGCCCATGTTTTAATTTTTGAATTTGATGATTATTTTGTGTTTTGTCATTGATGATAGATTGTGGTTTTGGTTGTTTGATGATGAAATATAAAAGATATGTGAAAGATTAAAATGTTTTGTCTTTGAATTTTTGATGAATTTGAGTAATTTGGGCTAAATTGTGAAAATAATATTTTGAAGGACTAAAATGTGAAATAAATGAAATGTGTGGACTTATATGAGCTATAGGAAGATTCGGCCAAGCATGGGAAATATGAAATTTTGTGTATTTCGTGATTTTATGAAATAGGGACTGAAATGTCAAAAATGTGAATTATAAGGGCTAAAGTGTAAAAAGGTCTAATTATGTGCTTGTGGATTAAATTGAATGAATGTGTGATTAAATTAGTTAAATTTGAATTTATTTAGATCAAGAACGAAAGAAATCGAAATTAGATCGGGGGAAGTCGAAAGTAGTCGAGTAGTCGATTTCATCCGTCGTTATCCGAGGTAAGTTCATAAGTAAATAAATGTTGTTAAACTCTATTGTATCTATTTTATTAGTGCCGAATTGAATTTTTATTTATATGAATAAATATGCTGAAATGAGTTGAGCATGGGAGCAATATTTACGAGCCTGAAATGAACGAGATAAGACGTCCGAAAGCCCCGTACGAACCTTAGAAATAGTTAGGATACATATGTCATGACATAGGATTCCAATATGTGTTTTCGTGTAAGACCACGTCTGGGACGTTGGCATCGACTTGCGTTTATGTGTAAGACCATGTCTAGGACATTGGCATCGTATTTGATTCGTGTAAGACCCTGTCTGGGACAGTGACATCGATATGTGATTACATGTAAGACCACGTCTGGGACGTTGGCATTGTACGAGATTTCCGACTGTCCGAGTATCCTTATTAATTCCAAATGGTTCAACGGGTATTATTGAGCTAAGATCGATTGTGAAAATAAGCTAAAAGGTTCAGGTACGTGCTATATCATATGAATATGAAAGTAAGGTAAGTATATGTATTTGAGATGAATATATATAAAATGGACATGATAAAAGAGAAATTTATATGTGTTTATGAGCATATGTGCATTTGGTCATTAATGTTATAATGTTATTGTAAATGTGGTAATAATTGAGTTTGCAAGCATAATAAATGTACATTTGGTTAAGGTTTGTTTTAATTGGGCTAGTTGATTTAATGCAAATGTTTAATTGTTCATTATTTGCTTATGACTTACTAAGCTATGATAGCTTACTTTGTGTGTATGTTTGTTAATTATTTTATAGATTATAAAAGCTACGGGATGCTCGGGGATTGTCGAGGATCATCACCACACTATCGAACCATCTTTTGGTACCCTTTTGAAGTTGTATTTATTAAAGTATGGCATGTATAGGCTAGAGTGATTGGGTTGTAATAGCCCAAATTTTAGCGATGTCGAAAATAGTGGTCCGAGACCACTAAATCCGACAAATAAATTCGTAGATTATATTATTTAATATTTACGAGCCAAATGTAGCTTTTAAAAGATTTTTAAAATAGTAAATTGTGTTTTATAAAGATTTATTTGGTCAAGAAATTGAGAAAAAGAGGTATCAAGATCTCGGTGTTATAAACCGAGCCATAAATATTTTTATGAATATTTACGGAGTGTCAATAAGGTAGTATTAAAATTTCGTTAGAAAATTTTGACGTTTGGGTGGTTAATTAAATAAAAAGGACTAAATTGAAAAAGGTGTAAAAGTTGCTAGAAGAATTAAATAGCTCAATTGTCAAATGAGGAAGGACCTAAAGTAAAAATAAGCCCAAAGGAGATATTTTGGGCGGCAATAGCTGAGAAAAATAAGGAAATGGGTGAAATAAGGGCAAAATTGGAAAATTGCCAAAATTAGTTAAATAAAAATGGGACCAAATTGGAATATCTAGAATTCTCATCATTTTTCTTCATATTCATCAGCTGAAAAACAGCCATCGAAGAGGGTTCAAGCTGGTTTTCATACTTTAGCTTCATGTAAGTTTAATTCTTGCTTTGTCTTTGAAATTTCTAAGTTTTTGGACTTTTACAATTGGGTCCAACTTACTATGTCATTAGTTTTTGATTCCATGGCTAATTTTTAAAGTTTCTATGGATGAGTGCTGGATGCATATGATGAATAAACATAGAATTGAAGCTTGAATTTTGATATATGATGATTTTATCAAGTAAAATTGATGGAAATTGACTTTAGGACCTAATAGTGAAAGAATTTGGAATTAAGGTCTAGTGCTAAAGTTTTGATTTCCAAGGGTTATGAAGTAGTTTAAAATGATAGAATAAAGTATTAATTGAGAAAAATTAGCTCAATTGAGGGGTTAATTGAGCAAGGACTGAATTGTATGAACTGTGAAATTTGGGGCAAAATGAAAATCAACATTTTGCACTAAAATAGTTTTGGACAGTAACAGTAGTCTAACTTTGAAAAATCAAAAAAAAATTATAAATCTAATTAGAGGATGAATAAAAGATGAAATTAAATCTTATTGATTCTAGTTTCTTATAGAACAAACGGTGTAAGCAATGGAATTGTGAATAATGAGATATAATAAATTTTGTGAGACAAGGTCAGAATGATTTCAGGTTCCCCTGTTCTGACTTTGAAAAATCATCAAAAATTGGAGGAAAATAATTAGGGGCTTAAATTTATATGTTTAAAATCCTGAATGAGTCTATTTTCAAGAGAAACAAACAGGAACATCATTCGAACCCGTACAAGGAGATAAGTAATTTTAAGTGAAGAAGGGTTGGAACTGTCAGACAGCAGAACAGAGGTGACTTTAATGAATAAACTGTACTTATTGGCCAAACCAAAAATTCTGAAAATTTTATGGTAAGAAGATATATGAGTCTAGTTTCAGGGAAAATTAGCGGATCTTAATTTAGAGTTTTGTAACTCAAGATAAAAATAATTTAGCGTCTGTGAAACGGATGGACAACTTGAATATCCATATAAGTAAATAGTGAAAATTATAGATAATGTTACTTACAAGTGTGTTATTTATACTAAGGATGTGGATGGAGAGGAGGAGGAGGAAAAATAATTGAATGAATTGTATATAAATTGATCATATGCCCAATTATAATTGATAAATGTTAAATTAGAAATAATATAATGTTTTATTTCGAATATTTACTATGAAATTGTGATTATCGTTATGATATAAAAATTGAATTTGTAAGTTTGTATGTAAATAATACATCGTTTTTATTTATGTTTTAATATTTTATTATATTATATGAGATATGGTTGAATATGGAGTAATTATTTGATGTAAATTATGAATTGTGATTGATTATGGATGAATTGGTAAAATGTTGAAAAGTGAAAATTCCCGGTTGAACCTTCGGAATAGAAAAGATACGAATGAGGTAGCTAGGTCACATGTGTGGTACTAAGTGTAGGCCACTATGTGTACAAGAGAGCTACGAGGTGGTTTTAGGTCACGTGTGTAGTACTAAGTGCAGACTACTACGTGTACCATACGAATAGGTCGCATGTGTAGTACTAAGTGCAGGCTACTATGCGTACCCGATAGCTTCGATCACATGTGTGGTACTAAGTGCAGGCCACTATGTGTAAGTGATGGTTTTGGTCACATGTGTAGTACTAAGTGCAAGCTACTATGTGCACCAGATAGCTTCGGCTACAAGGGTGGTACTATGTGCTGGCCACCGTATATCTGTTATTATTCTGATGAGTTCAACGAGAAATTGACTAAGTGAAAATACATGTGATCATGTAACAACTAAGTGTAATTGAATATGACATCAGTGATTATCAGTGAAATTCAGTGCATACCGGTGCAGACCAATTCTATAAGACGTTCACTAATTTGACAAAGTTTGGTAAGTGTTACATAGAATTATGTGATATAAGGAAATACTAGTTGATGAGACATGGATATAAATCTTGGTTGATGAATGAGTTCATTTGTGGTTATATATTTGTACACCTTGAGTGTATTATCCGTATGAATTGGTATTCCAAATGAGTTAATGAGAAAAGTTCTAATATGAAATAATCTGAATTCGAAATGAAATATTATGAAAATGTACTTGAAATACATTGGTATATCTTGTATATGTTATTTGAGTTCATAATGTGGAAAGTAAATGTATGTGGAAATTTGAGATGATGATATCTGTACATGAAATCTATTGGTGGATACGTACATCCAAATTTATATGATAAATGTGTTTATTCATAATTATAGAACTGTACAACTCAAGTGTACTATTTGTGTAAAGATGATGTTCAAATGATTTGATAAGTAGAACTCAAATATGAAGTAGTTAGAAACTAAGACAAATTGTTATGAAAATGTATATGAAATACAGAGGTATGATTATTATATGTGATATGAATACATAATGTGAAAAAGGTATAGGTATAAGAGGAATTTAATAAGAATTGAGCCTATATACGTTTCTTGTTATTTATATGAAGTGTACGACTAACAAATGGTAATAAGTATAAGGCTTGGTTGAATATCTTAAATTGGTTCTTGACTGTATTAAAATGTTGGTAAAGATAAAGGATCAAGTGAGAGAGAAATATGGCTTGAAAAATAGCCTAATCTTCGTCCACACGGGTAGACACGGGCATGTGTCTAGGCCGTGTGTGACAAACGGTCTACCCCATGGGCCTATGGTCGGGCTGTGTGTCCCTAGTCACACGGGCGTGTGACCCTTATATGCGAGAAAAAATTTAAAAGTCGCAAAAATTTTTCTGGAGGATCTAGTTTAGTCTTGACCCGATTTTAATGTATGATTTGGACCTCGAAGGTCCGTTAAAGGAACGTTTATAATTAGTCTCGGTATTTGAACGATAATATTTCAAATTATCTGTAAGTGTTTTGTACTCCTTGGTAATGCCTCGTAACCCTGCTCTGGCGAGATACGGGTTGGGGGTGTTACATGGGTGATGTTTTGTAATGTGTAAATATAGCCATATGAAATAGCTTGCTAATGAATAAGTTTTGTTAATGCTTATTGATGCATAAGTTGGTATGATATAATATGCTCATAAATGGTTAAATGAAATGGTACATAAATAGGTGACTTCATGGTTGATTTAGATATTTAATGGATGAGAAATTGATATAAATTGAAATGGTTTAGATGAAGCATTAGTTATATGTTTTGATGGAAAGTTGATGCTTTGAATTGGTATATTTGAGTAAGAATTGTATATGCAAATGAATGATGTGATTAGGGGTCAAATTTTGCATGTTTTGGTACGTTTTAGATGCTTTTGGAGTGTGAATTTAGGTTGGTTTGATGCTTGTAGGTTTGACCCAAAATTTGGATGGCAAAATGGTTTTGCAAATGGCCTATATTTTCCCACACAGATGAGCACACGAGCATGTGTCTCGACCGTGTCATTTAAGTTAGTAATTCGAAACAAGTCAGACTCGCACACGGGCCAGACACACTGGCGTGTGACAGGCCGTGTGAACTAAGTCAGTGTTGCCCATGGGTCAAGCACACGGGCGTGTCTTCGGCCGTAAGTCAGTATGAATGCCCTGTTTTTCCACGGCTTGGACACACGGGTGTGTCTGATGCCGTGTGAGGCACACGGCCTGCCCACACGGGCGTGTGACCTCTGTAACTTCGAAAAATGTTTGATTTTCAGAAAAATTTTGTATGTGCTCGATTTAGTCCCGACCCCTTCTTAATGCATGTTTATGGTATCGTAGACCTTTTAAAGGGACTCTATGTATATGATTTGCTATGATATGATGGTAATGTATTTAGGTTTGAGAAATAATTGTAAATGTTCCGTTATGTCCAGTAATGCTTCTTAACCCTAAATCGGTGATGGTTACGGGTTAGGGGTGTTACATTTTATTGGTATCAGAGCTACGGTTTAGTCGATTCTAGGACTAACGTAGCGTGTGTTAGTCTAGCTATACATGCCATATTTATAAACTGCGATAGTGTGATGATTCCTGTCATTTGAAATGTGTTTTCGTATAGTAAATGGATCCCGATCGAGCCATAGCTGATGATGTAGAAATTAATGCACCCACTCCTACTCAGGGGGTAGGGCCGGCTGATTCTAGGCCGATTTCGAGTAGTCATGAGAGTGAGGCTAAACAAGCCTTCTATCAAATGATGAACGATTGGTTTACTCAGTATATCCGTATGAATCTGGCTGTTCCACAACCATTTCCCCCACCAATTCCTTCTCAAATACCTGTTATACCACAAGTTGTTGATCCGATACAAATAAATAAGCCACCGGTTGATAAAATCAGGAACCACGGGACAGAAGAATTCAGAGCCACTATTGATGACGATACTGAGTGAGATGAATTTTGGCTTGATAATACGATCCGTATGTTTGATGAGCTATCCTGTACACCTGATGAGTGCATTAAATGTGTTGTATCATTGCTTCGAGATTCTGCGTATCATTGGTGGAATACACTGATATCTGTAGTTCCAAAAGAACGGGTTACTTGGGAGTTCTTTCAAACTGAATTTCGTAAGAAATACATCAGTCAGAGATTCATTGACCAGAAGCGCAAAGAATTCCTGGAGTTGAAACAGGGTCGTATGACCGTAACAGAATATGAGAGGGAATTTATGAGACTCAGTAGATATGCCCGGGAATATGTATCGACCGAAGCAATAATGTGTAAAAGATTCGAAGACGGGCTGAATGAAGACATTAAGCTGTTAGTCAGGATTCTTAAAATAAAAGAGTTTGTTGTACTTGTTGAACGAGCCTGCAAAGCTGAAGAGCTCGGGAAAGAGAAAAGAAAAGCTGACTTTGAAGCTAGAGATGCACATAAGAGATTCTTAAGTAAGTCTTTTCAACCGACATCAAAGAAATTTTGAGATGATTCTAACCGTTCAAAGGCTACTGCGGGTTATTCTAGACGGGGTCGAGATAGACCAGTTGTGAGTTCGAGAGTTACCTCAGTAGCTAGTGTTGGTAACATCAGATCAAATCAACCAGAGTGCAAATATTGTAGTAAATGACATCCCGAAAATTATAGATTAAATGATCGGGCTTGTTTCAAATGTGGGTCATTGGATCACTTCATTCGTGAATGCCCTGAGTTGGTTGAGCAAGATATGAAACAGAATATGAGACCGAGTAACACGACATCTCGTGGTAGGCCACCCAGAAATACGGGTAATGTGAGTGGCATTCAAAGAGGAACTAAAGACACAGCTGTTAGATCGGAGGCTTGTACACCTGCCAGAGCTTATGCTATTCGCGCCCGCGAAGAATCTTCGTCTCCAGATGTTATTACCGGTACTTTCACTCTTTATGATACTAGTGTTGTTGCATTGATTGATCCTGGTTCGACTCATTCTTATGTATGTGAGACTTTAGTATCCAGTAAGACTTTGCCTGTAGAGTCTACTGAGTTTGTGATTAGAGTATCGAACCCCTTAGGCCTGTGTGTTTTGGTTGATAAAGTATGCAAGAATTGTCCGTTGATGATTCGAGATTCATGTTTTCCGGCTGATTTGATGTTGCTTCCATTCGATAAATTTGATATAATTCTGGGTATAGATTGGTTAACCTTGCATGATGCTATTGTGAACTGCAAACGAAAGACTATTAGTTTACGATGTCAGAATGATGAGATTATTCAGATTGAGTCTAATGATCTGAATGGTTAACCGGCAATGATATCTTCGATGTTAGCTCAGAAATATGTGAGAAAGGGTTGTGAAGCTTACTTTGCTTATGTGCTTGACTCTAAAGTGACAAAAAATAAGATTGAATCAGTACCAGTTGTGAGTGAATATCTGGATGTGTTTCCCAAAGAATTACCGGGTTTGCTACTGATCCGAGAGGTAGAGTTTGGTATTGAGTTAGTGCCAGGGATGACTCCGATATCGATAGCTCCGTACAGAATAGCACAGACTGGATTAAAGAATTGAAAGCTCAGTTGCAAGAATTGGAAGATAGAGGCTTCGCACGACCGAGTTTTTTTCCCTGAAGTGCACCATTTTTGCATGTGAAAAAGAAAGACGGAACTATGAGAATGTGCATTGATTACAGAAAGCTCAATAAGGTGACTATAAAGAATAAATATCCTTTGCCACGAATTGACGACTTATTCGATCAGTTGAAAGGGGCTACTGTGTTTTCTAAGATAGATTTGAGATCGGGTTACTATTAGCTGCGAGTTAAAGATTTCGATGTGCCGAAAACTACTTTCCGATCAAGGTACGGACACCATGAGTTTTTAGTTATGCCTTTTGAACTTACTAATGCACCTGCTGTTTTTATGGATTTGATGAATCGGATCTTCAGATAGTATTTGGATCAATTTGTGGTTGTGTTTATAGATGACATATTGATTTTTTCCCGTGATGAATCTGAACATGCTGAACATCTGGGATTAGTGTTACAGACTTTACGTGATAAGCAACTATATGTGAAGTTCAGTAAATGTGAGTTCTGGTTACGAGAAGTCAATTTTCTGAGACATATAGTATCAGCATCGGGTATTCGATTTGATCCGAATAAGATTTCAGTTATTCTAGATTGGAAGCCACCGAAAAATGTGTCTAAAGTTCGCAGTTTTCTGGGACTAGCAGGTTATTATAGACGGTTTGTAAAAGGTTCCGATATGATTGCAACCCCGATGACGCGACTACTTAAAAAAGATGTTAAATTGGAGTGGTCAGAAAGGTGTCAGAAAAGTTTCGATCAGTTGAAAGCTTTGTTGACTGAAGCTTCAGTACTAGTTTAGCCAGAATCGGGTAAAGAATTCGTTATCTATAGTGATGTATCTTTGAACAGTTTAGGTTGTGTTTTGATGCAGGAAGGCAAAGTTATAGCTTATGCCTCAAGACAGTTAAAGCCACACGAAAAGAACTATCTAACACACAATTTGGAATTGGCAGCTATTATGTTTGCTTTAAAAATCTGGCACCACTATCTGTTCGGTGAGAAATGTCATGTTTATTCTAATCACAAAATCTTAAAATATTTAATGACTCAGAAAGATTTGAACTTACGACAGCAAATATGGTTAGAGTTGTTAAAAGATTACGAACTTGTAATTGACTACCATTCGGGAAAAGCTAATGTTGTTGCTGATGCTTTGAGTCAGAAATCATTGTTTGCCCTTTGTGCGATGAATACTCAGTTGGCCCTATCCGGTGATGGTTCGCTAGTAGCTGAGTTGAAAACTAAACCGTTATTTATTCAACAGATTTGTGAGGCTCAGAAAGTTGATAACAAATTGATAGCAAAACGTGCTCAATGTGATGTGAATATTGATTCAGAGTTTCGAGTTGATACTGAAGGTTGTTTGAGGTTCAAAGGCCGAATGTGTGTTCCGAGAAATTCATAGTTGATTCAGATGATTTTGAATGAAGCTCATAGTAGCCGGTTATCTGTTCACCCGGGTAGCACAAAAATGTATAATGATTTGAAATAATTTTATTGGTGGCATGGTATGGGACGAGACATCTCTGACTTTGTTTTGAAATGTTTAATCTGTCAGCAAGTTAAAGCCGAGCATCAGGTACCGTCTGGGTTACTTCAACCGATTATGATACTCGAGTGGAAATGGGACAAAGTCACGATGGATTTTTTATTAGGTTTACCTTTGTCATTGAGTAAGAAAGATGCAATCTAGGTTATTGTGGATAGATTGACTAAATCGGCTCATTTTGTTCCGGTTCACATAGATTATTCACTTGATAAACTTGCTGAGTTGTATATTTCTCAGATTGTGAGATTGCACGGAGTACCTATTTCTATTGTTTCAGATATAGATTCGACATTCACATCACGGTTTTGGAAGAAACTGCAAGATGCATTAGGTACGAAGCTACACTTTAGGACTGCTTTCCATTTGCAAATAGATGGTCAGTCCGAACGAATTATTCAGATACTCGAGGATATGTTGAGATGTTGCATTCTCGAGTTTGAAGGTACATGGGAACGATACTTGCCACTTATTGAATTTGCGTATAATAATAGTTTTCAATCGAGTATCAAAATGGCACCTTATGAGGCTTTGTACGGTCGCAAATGTCGAACACCTTTGTATTGGACTAAACTCAGTGAAAATAAGATATACGGGGTCGATTTAATTAAAGAGACTGAACAGAAAGTGAAAGTGATTCGTGATAGTCTTAAAGCCGCGTCAGATCGTCAGAAATTGTATATAGATTTGAAACGAAAAGATATTAAGTGTCAGATTGGGGACAAAGTGTTTTTGAAAGTCTCACCGTGGAAGAAAATACTCTGATTTGGTCGTAAAAGTAAATTGAGTCCGAGATTCATTGGACCATATGAAATTATTGAGCGTATCGGGCCGGTTGCTTACAGACTGTTGTTGCCACCTGAGTTAGAAAAGATCCATAACGTATTTCATGTTTCGATGCTTCGACGATATCCATCTGATCCATCACATGTAATTTCTCCATCTGAGGTTGAGATTCAATCAAATATGACCTACGAGGAAGAACCGATTCGGATTTTAGATCGCAAGATGAAAGAAGTGAGGAATAAGAAAATTTCTTTAATAAAAGTCTTATGGCATCGGCACGGGGTTAAAGAAGCTACGTGGGAGCCCGAAGATGCTATGAGAGAATGTTACCCAAACCTATTCACTGGTAAGATTTTTGAGGACGAAAATCCCTAACGGGGGGAGAATTGTAATAGTCCGGTTTACACCCTAGTCGAAACAGTGGCTTTGGGACAACAAATTTGAGTCAAAAAATATTTTAATATTATTTTCTGTGTTTTTAGTATGTGAATTGATATGTGTGAAATTTCCGCGATTAAATTTGATCGTTTGTGTGTTTAATTTGCAAAAAGGACTTAAGTGCATAAAATATAAAAGTGACTTGTTATTTGTTAAAGTGCTTAAGTGTTATGTCCTTTAATTTTGGGGTCCTTAAGTTGATATTAGACCATGTGGTTAATGGATGGACATTGATGCCTAAGGTTAGTGGAATTTAAATGATATTAATAAGGCTAAATAGGTAATTTGTAAAATAAAAGATTATTAAACAAAACCAAATCCAAATTCTATCATCTTTTATGCTTCATAATCGAAAATCATAAAGAAAATATAGGGTTCATGAACTTGAAGCATTCGGCATCTATTAATCTTGATTAAGGTATGGGTTTTGATCCATTTTTGATAATTTCTATGTTTTAGTGATTGTTGCTTCGAGTACTACAAAGCCCATGTTTTAATTTTTGAATTTGATGATTATTTTGTGTTTTCCATTGATGATAGTTTGTGGTTTTTGTTGTTTGATGATGAAATATTAAATATATGCGAAAGATTAAAATGTTTTGTCTTTGAATTTTTGATGAATTTGAGTAATTTGGGCTAAATTATGAAAATAATATTTTGAGGGACTAAAATGTGAAATAAATGAAATGTTTGGACTTATATGAGCTATAGGAAGATTCGGCCAAGCATGGGAAATATGAAATTTTGTGTATTTTGTGATTTTATGAAATAGGGACTGAAATGTCAAAAATGTGAATTATAAGGGCTAAAGTGTAAAAAGGTCTAATTATATGCTTGTGGATTAAATTGAATGAATGTGTGATTAAATTAGTTAAATTTGAATTTATTTAGATCAAGAACGAAAGAAATCGAAATTAGATCGGGGGAAGTCGAAAGTAGTCGAGTAGTCGATTTCATCCGTCGTTATCCGAGGTAAGTTCATAAGTAAATAAATGTTGTTAAACTCTATTGTATCTATTTTATTAGTGCCGAATTGAATTGTTATTTATGTGAATAAATATGCTGAAATGAATTGAGCATGGGAGCAATATTTACGAGCATGAAATGAACGAGATAAGACGTTCGAAAGCCCTGCACGAACCTTAGGAATAGTTGGGATACATATGTCATGACATAGGATTCCGATATGTGTTTTCGTGTAAGACCACGTCTGGGACGTTGGCATTGACTTGCGTTTACGTGTAAGACCATGTCTAGGACATTGGCATCGTATTTGATTTATGTAAGACTCTGTCTGGGACAGTGGCATCGATATGTGATTACATGTAAGACCACGTCTGGGACGTTGGCATTGTACGAGATTTCCGACTGTTCGAGTATCCTTATTAATTCCAAATGGTTCAACGGGCTTTGTTGAGCTAATATCGAATGTGAAAATAAGCTAAAAGGTTTAGGTATGTGCTATATCATATGAATATGAAAGTAAGGTAAGTATATGTATTTGAGATGAATATATATGGAATGGACATGATAAAAGAGAAATTTATATGTGTTTATGAGCATATGTGCATTTGGACATTAATGTTATAATGTTATTGTAAATGTGGTAATAATTGAGTTTGCAAGCATAATAATGTACATTTGGTTAAGGTTTATTTTAATTGGGCTAGTTGATTTAATGCAAATGTTTAATTGTTCATTATTTGCTTATGACTTACTAAGCTATGATAGCTTACTTTGTG
Source organism: Gossypium sturtianum (assembly GCA_025698515.1). Taxonomy (NCBI): domain Eukaryota; kingdom Viridiplantae; phylum Streptophyta; class Magnoliopsida; order Malvales; family Malvaceae; genus Gossypium; species Gossypium sturtianum. The sequence goes on from CM046952.1 coordinate 46,071,819, forward strand.
TGTATGTTTCTTAATTTTTTTATAGATTATTAAAGCTACGGGAAGCTCGAGGATCGTCAAGGATCATCACCACACTATCGAACCATCTTTTGGTACCCTTTTGAAGTTGTATATATTAAAGTATGGCATGTATAGGCTAGAGTAATTGGGTGATGTTTTGTAATGTGTAAATATAGCCATATGAAATGGCTTGCTAATGAATAAGTTTTGTTAATGCTTATTGATGCATAAGTTGGTATGATATAAAATGCTCATAAATGGTTAAATGAAATGGTACATAAATAGGTGAGTTCATGGTTGATTTAGATATTTAATGGATGAGAAATTGATATAAATTGAAATGGTTTTGATGAAGCATTAGTTATATGTTTTGATGGAAAGTTGATGCTTTGAATTGGTATATTTGAGTAAGAATTGTATATGCAAATGAATGATGTGATTAGGGGTCAAAATTTGCATGTTTTGGATGCTTTTGGAGTGTGAATTTAGGTTGGTTTGATGCTTGTAGGTTTGACCCAAAATTTGGATGGCAAAATGGTTTTGCAAATGTCCTATATTTGCCCACACGGATGAGCACACGGGCATGTGTCTTGACCGTGCCATTTAAGTTGGTAATTCGAAACAAGTCAAACTCGCACACGGGCCAGACACACGAGCGTGTGACAGGCCGTGTGAACTAAATCAGTGTTGCCCACGGGTCAAGCACACGAGCGTGTCTTCGGCCGTGTGGACAAGTCAGTATGTATGCCCTGTTTTGCCACAGCTTGGACACACGGTTGTGTCTAATGTCGTGTGAGGCATGCGGCCTGCCCACAAGGGCGTGTGACCTCTGTAACTTTGAAAAATGTTTAATTTTCAAAAAAAATTGTATGTGCTCGGTTTAGTCCCGACCCCTTCTTAATGCCTGTTTATGGTCTCGTAGACCTTTTAAAAGGACTATATGTATATGATTTGTTATGATATGATGATAATGTATTTAGGTTTGAGAAATGATCGTAAATGTTCCGTTATGTCCTATAACGCTTCTTAACCCTAGACCGGTGATGGTTACATGTTAGGGGTGATACAGCTAATTTGTTAAAATGCTACTATTGTGAATATTGAGTTATTATGGACAGTATTGATATAGATAGATATTCATCTTGTTTGAGTATTTAGCAACTTTTACTGACTTGGAGACTTTGAGTTTAAGGACTATGGTGTGTAAGTTGTAAAAGTTAAGGGTTACATGCATTAAATTAAGGTTGAATTGTATGTGAAATAAATAAGTTGAAATGAATTATTATATAGATCAAGATACGAGCCATAAAGATAATAACTGACGAAAAGGAAAAAATTCTGAGTAGTCCTTGCGTTAAACCGAAAGAAGGATCAAAGGTAAATTCATAGTTAATTTTTTACTTAATTTATTTCATTTGTAATCTAATTTTTTAATTGGTCTTGTTGGATGTACTTGTGAATGAATGGTAAAGTATATAATTAAGCAGAATACAAGTGGCATGTACTAATGAGATAGTGAAGTAATTTGTCAGTTGTATTTTTCTTGGATTAAAATGGAAGTATAAGAAACTGTAATGATTTTTAATGAGTATACAGAGATATGGAAGTATCTTTGTTGCACTTCGGTGCCCCTGCATACACTTCGGTGTCCCTGTTTTCACATTTGTGCCCCTGAACGTACCCTCGTAGCCCTGAACAAACATTCGTGCACCAGATTTTGCATATTTGATGCCTCTGAAAAATGGATTTGGAATATCCTTGATATGATAAATGTCATGAGAACTTATGTACAATGAAATTGAGAAATTTAATTAACATGCTATATTTTTTAAGTGCTTATGCTACTTAAGATAAGTTAGTTGACTTAACACTAAGATCTTACTAAGCTATGTAAGCTTATGATTTTTCTCATGTTGTTTTGTAGTTAACTATTGCTGAAGTTTGGAAGGATTGACAGCAAAGCTCGCACTATCTAATTACTTTGGTAGTATTTGAATCTTTTGTATGGGTTGTGGCATGTATATAGTTATGGATGAGGAATAGGCTAAGTTGGTCTCTATTGTATATGATTTGTAATGTTTGGCTAAGTAATCTTTAGGTTTATATGAATGTTATGTTGTGTGTTTGGTAACTTTAATGAATATGTTAAGTATGACTCATATTTCAGTCAAATTTAAGAAATAATCTTCTAGTTAAACTCTGTTTATTGTTTCAATCAAACTCTGATTAGTCTAGATTATTTTATTATTATTTAACCTATGAGTTTAGCCTATAAATAGGCTCTTTTATAACCTTAGAAAATATACCATTAGAGATTAGAACTCATAACACATTTAGAGAATTTTGCATTTACGTTTTGAGGGTTCTTTTTTTTCGGGGTTTAGTTTTTATCTTTATCTTTTGTACTCTTCGTTCTTTTGCCATTATAGTAAATTATTTTTGCTCGTAGTTTTTTATCCTCTTTGGAAGGGTTTTTTCACGTTAAATTTGTGTGTTCAATTTCTCAATTTATTTCGCTATTCTTTTACTTGTTTCTTAATCGGGTTAATCCCAACAAGTGGTATCAGAGCTAGTCCAATTTTCATATATCAGCCCGTCCAGATATAGCAGCAACAAGGTTTGAAATTGAGAAGTTTGATGCTGAGACAAATTTCAATCTGTGGCAAGTTCGGATGATGATAATTCTAGTTCAAACCGACTTAAAAAAGGTTGTTACCGAGAAAAATCCTAAAAATCTAAATCAAACAGAATAAGAAGTGCTTGATGAAAAGGCATTGTCTGCAATCCAGTTGTGCCTTGAAAATACGGTATTGCAGGAGGTATTGATGGAAAAGACCTTATCCACCTTGTGGAAAAGGTTTGAAACTCTTTATGCGAGTAAGTCTCTGGCTAACCGTGTAGTGTTGAAACAACGTTTATTTATGTTTTGCATGAATGAAAGTGAGCTTCTTAGAGATCACATCAGTCAATTCATTACTCTTTTAAATGATTTAAAGAACGTTGTGGTTCATATTGACAATGAAGATCAGGCTACGCTATTATTGTGCTCTTTACCTCATTCATACAAGTCTTTCAGGGAGACACTGATTTATGGCAGAGACAAACTCTCATTCGAAGATGTGAAGGGTCATTTGTTGATTAGAGACAAACTCGACAATGAGTTTGGTTTGGATAACAAGGCAGATAGGCAAGCTTCCATTTTGGTAGATTCAAAGAAACGATACAAAAGGTGTCGCTACTTTAAAAAGTTAGGTCACGTCAAAGCAGATTGTTATAAACTGCAAAATAAAAGAGCTGCTGAGAGTAACGAGGAAGATGTAGCTGGTGCTAATTTGGCCGATGAAAGTGGTGATGATTTCTTGTTAGTGTCAACAAGCAAGAACTCCAAGCTCACGTCCGAGTGGATCCTAGATTCGGTATGTTTTTTTCCACATGTGTCCCAATAAAGAATGGTTCTCCACATATATTTCGGTTGAAGGTGGAGTTGTGCACATGGGAAACGATTCATCCAGTAAGGTAATTGGTATTGGTATTGTTAAAATTAGGATGGACGATGGGATGATTAGGACACTCTCAGATGTTAGGTATGTTCCTGATTTACGAAAGAATCTTATCTCCTTGAGTATTTTAGACATGAAAGGATGCATAATCAACATTGAGTCGAGCGACATTAAGGTATCTCGTGGAGATCACGTTTTGTTAAAAGGTAAAAGGATCGGCAATCTTTATATTCTAGAAGGTTCTACAGTGACCGGTGAAATCGGATGTCCCTCATTCGTTATGGAGTCGAAGTCAACTCATTCGGAGCAGAGGCAACTTGGTCATATGAGGGAAAAATGTATGATCGTTTCGTTGAAGAGAGGTTCTCTTTTGGATGTAGGTTTTGAAAAGTTAGGGTAGTGTGTTCGTGAAAATTAGACCAGGGTTAATTTTGATTTGGCAGTGTACAAGTCGATGGCTAGAAGTCTTCCAGTTTCTAAGCACAGGTTCGACTCAGTTAATTCCCTGCATAGTTCAAGATAGGCTCGTGGCGAGCTTTGGCAAAGATAGCGTTGTGGAAATATGAGTTAAGGTGGAGATCTGTTAAGTATAACTCATATTTCAGCCAAATTTAAGAAATAATCTTCTAGTTAAACTCTGTTTATTTGTTTCAATCAAACTCTGATTAGTCTAGATTATTTTATTATTATTTGACCTATGAATTTAGCCTATAAATAGGCTCATTTACAACCTTAGAAAATACACCCATTAGAGATTAGAACTCATAACACATTTAGATAATTTTCTGTTTACGTTTTGAGGGTTCTTCATTTTCGAGTTTTCGGGGTTTAGTTTTTATCTCCATCTTTTGTACTCTTCGTTCTTTTTCCATTATAGTAAAATTATTTTTGCCCATGGTTTTTTATCCAATTTGGAGGGGTTTTTTCACATTAAATTTGTGTGTTCAATTTCTCAATTTATTCCGCTATTTTTTTTCACTTGTTGCTTAATCGGTTCGATCCCAACAGAATAGATGAATAGGATGATGTATATTTGATGATTGATGTTGGGTGAAGATGTGATTAGTTATTTGAATGTTTGTTATGAATTGTGATACACATAAGGGGTATTTTGGTCAAAGAGTTAGGTGAATATTTAGACATGTTTAAGCGTATAAACTGATGTTTTGGTTGTTAAGTTAGATTTTATGGTTATGAATGTAGTTAGCTCTTGGAGATTGCATGGTGTGTTCTTAAAGATATATGTATAAGTGAACTCTTCCATATGTTGTATGCGAACGAAAATATTTTGCGAACCCATATTGCATGCAAACACAAGTCATTATACACGAACCTATGTAATGTATGAGATCTTTTATATTGAATGCGGACATATGTCATTTATGGACTCTGTTATTTGATTCTTAATGTTCTATATTGGCGAGCTTAATGCTTTACGAACTATATGATCATGTGTTGCGAACTCCTGTAGAATGTGCAATGCGACCTCTATTACTTGCAAATTGTTATGTACGAATTGTTGTATGTGAAATGTTTCTTGCGAACTGTTACGTACGAACTGTTTCTTGTGAACTGTTTCTTGCAAATTGTTTCAAGCGAGCTGTTTAGTATGGAAACTTCTTGACACAATTTCCTGATTTTATTCGAATTGATTTCTGATTTGTCCTATAATGCTCCTTAATTGTAACGATCCTATAGTCAGGGGTATCGGAAAGTGTATTCCCGAGACTCCGTTCCCATAAATCAGACTCGTAAAAATATTTACGAAGCTAGCTGTGTAGTTAATTAAGTTCTGGTTAAGCAAATTTACTTGAATTAAGAGTTATGAAAGTATAAAGGCTAAATTGCATAAGTATTAGAAGTATAATTATAGATTAAAATTATTATAGGGACTAAAATGGTAAATATATATTTACCTTGTTGTGGTGGACGGCACTAATGGTATATATATATTTATATCATATTGGTTAATAAATAAAAGTTACAAATATGTATATGTATTATAATAATATTATAGTATAACAAAATGAAATAGAAAAGAAAATGGAATAAAAGAATAATTAAACTAGTAGTGGCATGCAAATTAAGAAAGAAAAGAAAGGGAGAAAGGAAGTCACGCATGGCCTAGGGACTTCTAAGATTCAAACTTCAATTGGTTAGTCAATTTAGTCCTTTTTCTTGTAATTTTTATATTTTTGGAATCCCGGTACCTAGGGCTACCCAACCCATGTTGTAATTTTAGCATTGATTGTTATGATTAAATAGTTTTAGTATTAGAGATTAAATTGATAGATTTTTAAGCTAGAAATGAAAAATGATTAAATTGTAGAACAAATTGAAAAATTTGAGTAATTGGAACTAAATTGTGAAAATTTTGAAATTTAGGGGTTTTATTGAAAATAGGGAGTTAAATTTAGTTTAAAGTGAAATTTGTATGAAAATATAGAATTCAATGTCAAGAATAAAAATTAGTCTTGGTTTAGGGATTAAATTGGAATTTAAACAAATATTGAGTAAAAATTTAAAATATTCAATATGAAATTAAATTGTTTGTATTGATGTACTTTAATTGTTTTAATTTTGTAGCTAATGTTGTATCGGAATCCTCAACTAAAAAGGGGAAGGATAAAATCGACGTCGAATAGCTCGGAATCTACGGTTTGTATTTCTATAATCCGAACCTAGTTATATTTTGAGTTAATGCATATGGTAAGTGGTTGAGGTGAGTATTTTGGCACTTTGATATTGAATTGAAATTTTAGTTGATTGAAATGGATTGAATTTGTATATATATTCTGAATGTATTGATTATTTGAATTGAAATAAATATATGTGTAAATGTGATAATGTGCAATTATGATAATTGGATATTGGTTGTATTTGGAAAGTGAATTGGAACCCTATTAACTGTATCGGGCTGAGTCAGATATAGATGGCATGCCATAAGATAGGAAGAGTTCAGGGATTTCTTCGACTTCGATTCGATGAGGCACTGGGTGCCAATTTACTTCGGTTTAACCGATGAGACACTAGGTGTCAATTTATATAGCGTTGGGCGCAGTTATTACTTCATATTTATCCGACGAGGCACTGGACGCCAAACTGGTGTGTTGGTTGGATCTGTGTATCCGTTCTAGTCCGAGTCATGTTAATAGGGGTAATCAAATAATAAAGTTCTGTAATCGATATTGAATGATATTGTATGTGAATTGAAAATGAGATAGTGATTTGAAACATGAAAAATGAGATATGTTGTGATTAAATGAGATACATGAGTTATGTACTCATGAATTTAACATTGAATGGATAATGCCATTGTATAAACAAATGTGGTTTGATATGTGAAAAGCTATTTATATAGCAAGTGTGTGAATTGGGACATTTGTTAAACAAATGAAATATGACAGCATGTGTAAGTTGAATATAGTATGAAATAATATGCTATTATGCTTGAATTCAAAAGGTTGAAATATGGTAGTTGTGATCATAGACATTAATATGTGTTTATAATTCAACTGTGCATTTTGTATTCTCTTGTCTTTAAATGTTCGGATTATAGAAATATCACTGAGTTTTACTCAGCGTACGGTTTTGTTTTTCCCGTGCGCAAGTTAGGTACTTCTCTTTTGATCGCCGATTCAGCATCTAGCAATGATCTCGATCTCAAATGTGGTGATTTTTATCTTTTTGTGTTGGCATGTACCTAGGATGTCTAGTTGATAGTTATTTTGTGGATGGATTGTAAATGAAGTTATAAGTGTAATGTTGGTTGAGTATATAAATGTATGTTTGTGTTTGAAGCCATAATTTGGCATGTTGTTTTGAACCAATGCTTGTTATGTGTATGTGAATATAAGTTGATGTTTTAGGTAGATATGAGCTAGGCCAAATTGATGGATTTTGGCATGTTTAAAATTTTGATTTGAATGATGCATTGATGATATGTTTTGATGATATAAATGTGGTACCAATGAAGGTTAGGCACTTAGGATGATTTTTTTGGCATGTTTTGAGTGTGTTTAATCGTGTTTTGAATAGATTAAATGAATGGTTTTTGAGTTGTTTAATGCCCAAGCAAGTAGGAAATGGTAAACTTGTGGTTTAAGGCACATTTTAGGTCCGCACGGCCAGACACACGGGCATGTAACTTGGTCGTGTGAGACACACGGCTAGCACAGGGGCGTGCGAAGCCATTTCGAGGGTTACATGGGCATGGACACGACTGTGTGTCCCTACTTCAAATGCCCACACGGCCGTGTGACCCCTGCAGTTAAAATTTTTCTAACTTTTTCCTAAATTTTTCCAATGTTTCTGATTTAGTCCCAATTTGTTTCTGAAGTGATTTTTAAGCCTCGAAGGCTTGAATAAGGGACGTTATGCATGTTAATGATGAATTATATTATGATTTTTTTTGAAATTTTTGAAATGAATGATTTAGATAATGGTTACTCGGTAATGCTCCGAAACCCTATTCTGGCGACGAATACGGGTTAAGGGTGTTACATTAATCTTATTCCGGCAATGGAGACGGGTTAGCGGTGTTACATGACTTGTTTGGGAAACCATTGTAATTGGTGTGTTCCACTGAATTGGTTGTAATTGAAGCACCCCTAATTACACTTTCCAATTCTTAGGGGAAGGTGAGAATTAGAGTAATCACATAGATAATTACACCCAAATTCAATTTTAAAAAATTATTTATTATATCATAAGCATGACATGTATGACTGTTTAAAATGGTGATGACAAAAAATTTTCTTATATTATAAATCCTAAAAATTATATTTTAAAAATAATTTGTGTATTTTATAAAGTTATAACAAAAAATATTATTTAAATCCTAAAAAATTTCTAAAGTTATGGCCAAAAAGTATATTATAAAAAATTTACATGTTATGAAAGTTTTATACTATATTTATTCATAAAAATTTATGGCCAAGTATGGGCATAACTTATTTATGTGTTCATGATGTATATTATAAAAACAATATACTTATTCATAAAAAGTGTTATAGTTTTTTTATCATAATTTATTTTTTAAAAAACTTTTAAAAGTTTATATTATTATTTTTATGAAGTATTATAAAAAAATTTATCATAAAATTATTTTATTTATAAGAAGTATTATGAAAGTTTAGGACAAATATTATAAATTCTATATTATTTTGACTTAATTTATGTATTATTAAAAGGGAGATAACCTAGCATAAGTTTTTCTCTAAATTAAGTTTATATAAGTTTTTAAAATTAAACCTATTGATTATTTGAACAGTGAACCTAAATATTATAAGGTTCATGCTAGTTATGCAAATAAAAAAAGCTTTCTTACACCATATCATGGGGTATGATACCATTTGAGAGAATGGTGTCACACACAAACACCATAGACAACTTGCGTACTTTTTAATTTGGCACATTCAAAGCTTCGCAATGTCATTGAGTAGACAATTTTTTTGGTTTTATTTTAAATATTTCTCATATTAATAACATCACTTTAGTATAGGATAAAAAATGTGGACCATACTAACATGATGCATATTTTATAACTTCAATTATAGGTGGAATTGAGATGATCTATGTATTTCGAAGAGTAAATGGAAGAATGAGATTTTGATAATCTTAGTGATGCAGATTCAAATTCAGATGATAATGAACTTAATCAAGAACTAACAGATGATGATAAGAATTAAGAAGCATATATTAAATATTAAATATTGAATAACCCAATATATATGCACTAGAACAATAGATAAAATTTGAACTCGTTTCGCAATTTGAACTCGTTTAATATTGCGTTACTGGCCAAACAGGGTTGGTGTCTTTTACATAATCCTAATTCTCTACTTGCGCGTACTTTGAAGGCGAAGTATTTTAAAGACTCAGATTTTTTAAATTACAGGTTAGGGAATTTACCTTCTCTTACCTGGCAGAGTTTATGGTCTGCAAAAGGGCTCCTTCTAAACGGCTTGGGATAGAGGATTGGCAAGGGGAGGAATGTCTCTATCTGGGGTGATGCATGGGTCCCTGGCAGTGAGGATTTCAGAGTTCAGTCTTTGAATGTTAACTCGAGTTTATTAACAGTTTCTGATTTAATTAAGTCCAATTAGAGGAAATGGAAAACCAAGTTGATCTATAATACCTTTTTGGAGAAGGACGCTAAGCGAATCTTATGTATTCCTTTGTCTATGAACCAGCATGAGGATGGAGAGGCGAGTCGACGAGGGAGTACACGGTATGTAGTGGGCATAAACTTCTTTTACAGGGTGGACAGAATCAAATACAATCAAATTACAGACACTTTTACAAGAGATTGTGGACCTAGATTTACCTCCAGGAGGATTTTTTGCAACTATGTTCCTACTTTTTGTAATCTACATTATAAAAGAATGTTGGGATCTACGACCTATCGAAGATGCCAGAATGGAGCGGAGTCGAGGGTGCACCTGTTCTGGGAGTGCCCTACAGTAAAGGAAACGTGGGAGAAATTAGGGTTGATATGGCCTGTTTCATAGGTTAACACAGATTACAAAGAAAGGCTTAAAATTATTTTTGAGTCATGTTCTTTAACAAAATGCAGGCTGATTGTTATTGCTATATGGGCTATATGGACCTCAAGAAATAGGTTCATTCATGAAGGAGAAATTAAATCGGGTTCTCAGATAGAAGATTTTGTTCTTAACTATCTAAAAGAACTTGATGGATTGAATTCGAACGTACCTATGAGAAGTGTTCAGTCGGGTAGATAGGTCACTCCAGATGGGATAAGAGTAAAAATCAATTTCAATTTTCCATTCAACAAGCAAAGAAATAAGTCTTGTTCCGGTTTAGTGGCCAGAAATACAAAAGCAGAAGTGATTTGTTCAAAATCAGTTATGCACGAGAACATACCTTTTGCTTTTTCGGTAGAAGCAATTGCATGTATTCAGGCAATCCAACTTGGGCTTCTTCTCGGGCTGAGGGAGGTTGAGATCGAAGGTGATTACCGTTCGGTGATCCCCAAACTGCAAGATGAGAAAGAAGATAGATCAGATCTTGAATTTTTCATAAATGACTCAAAACAACTGAGTTTAGGTTTCGTGTTATGTGTCTTTCGGTATATTCCCAGAGAATCTAACAAAGTTGCTCATCTTATTACCAAAGAGGGTTTTCAAAGGAGAGAGGCTACTTATCTGATGAATTTGGTTGTTTCTGGAGTAGAGGAAGTGATGTTAGATGATCGGAGATGGACTGAGTCTGTGAGAGGTTGAATCGTCAGATTTACTGAAGGAAAGATTTGGGATGGAGTTTGAACAGTCAGGAGGTGTGGTGGTTTTCCAAAGGTTTTCTGTGGGAAGTGATGGGACTGCTGATAATTAATTGGAGTGTAATTATGGATGTATGCGGTTTCCCAGGTGTTTGTTGCTTTTGAGGGAAGGGGTTTTATTGGATAACAGCTGGAAGATTGAAGTTTCTAGAGCTCCCTTCGGTTCGCACGCTGGATCTTTAGTTGGACTGTTTTCTTTTATGTTTTTCTTTTCAGTTTTGGGCTTGCTTGACCGTCCATTTTTTATTATTTTTCCTGAATTGGGCTTTTGTTTTAATTATGAATAAAGATCCAGATGTCTTTTTTTAAAAAAAATGATAGACAAAACTACATACGATGCTTATTTTTCTTACTATTTTTATCAGTAATCGTGTTATCATCTACTTTTTTAGACTAACATAATTTATATAACGATTTGATTTTAATTTTTGTTACTAGTTTGGAAACTCTTTTCATCTTACTAATTTTTTTATATTAATTAATATTTTAAAAAATATAAATTATATAACTCTGTAATTATAAATTACACTATAAAAAATGACACATGGAATCACTATATAATGATATACATCTAGGGAATTACAATTATTTCCAATTACAAGAGAGTTTAATTACTACCCTAATAATTACATATTTATGAATATATATGAATATATGTGTATGAATACGATTATTGTGGGAAAATTTGAGAATTTGGTTATTCTGAAAATTGTGATTATGAGTTATGAGATATTAATGATGGTTGCATTGTAAAACCGATACTATGATTTGAATTGCTATCTATGATTATTTCATGCAATGTTAATTAATGCGTCTTAATAATTGTTGCTTTGATTTATTTTTGTGAACGAACTCACATTGAGCGTCAAAGCTCACTCCCCCTTAAATTTTCATCCTTTCAGATAACCCACCAGGTTAGGACACGGACGCGGTATCCAGATGGACTCAGCTTAGTTTCGTTTTTCTTAACATTTTAAGTTTCATTAATATTCCGTATTTCCTTTAAAAGATTATATTATTTATTTACAAACTGTGGCATGGGATTTAGGATTTAGGTTTTTTTTTATTTTGCATGACATTTTAATTGAACTCTTAAGATTTTATGCTATGATTATTAATTAGTATGCATGAACCCCCGGTTTTCCTTAAAACCAATAGATATCATATTTCTGCTGCTAAATTAAAATATTAAGGATAATAAAATGGTTTGTAACTATGTTTTCAACTAAATTAAATAAATGTTTTAAAATAACTTGCTTTCAATAACTCTGATAATCCTGCTAGGCCATCTCGGTGGCTGACGTAGTCTCCCAAATTCAAGTCTGGTGTCTAGGCCAGGTTGGGGAAGTTACATTTCCCACTCAAACTTTCTTGTATTCACTCGAAGCCTGAAACGTCACCCCCATCCCAGCTTTTTTAACCCAAATTTCCTTGCATGGCTCATTAATTTGTATGCCTTTTTGTTTCAGGTCGTTTACTCTGAATTTAACCCCAGCTAAGACCTTTTTTTTGGCCCAAAACTAACTTCCAACTTCTTTTTATTTTTTAACCCATTTGTTGGTGAACTTCTATTTTCTCCCAACGAGAAGCCCAAAGTAGACCCAACAAGTTTACTGTTATCTTTTGACTACCCTTCAATATTTTCAACATTTGCAACCCCCCAAATCTTCATTCCAATCAGAAATTAAAAAAAAAATGCGAGCCAATACTGTGGTTTTGCTGATTTGTTTCCATATTCGTGTTCCTCCATGTAGGCCTCCATGAATGGCTCGAGACAACCATCCATGAGCCTTACTCCTCAATTTCCACCCTTTTGTTTAATTTCGCTGGTGCCAACGATTTCACGTTCACGTTCTCTTCCATCTGGTTTTCTGTCGATTCGTCTCGTCATAGCTTATGGCATACCTCCTTTTGATGGCCATAAAGGCCACAACCAAAGCAAACATTCCGTAAGCCATCATACTCCACTCTTTGTAGTTTTCCTTTCACACGAACCTTAGCGATTAGAGGATGATTGATATCAACACTTACTGCCATCTCGCAAATTGGCCCAACATCCTATTTTTCGTTTGATTGTAATAGCCCGACTTAGGGCCTAGTCGGAATAGTGGTGCGAGACCACAAATCTGAAGTAGAAATACGAGTTTTATGATTTCTATGAGGCTTATGAGGTGTGATCGCTATGTCAGAGTCTTAAAAATTTATATAATGAATGATCGAGCCTAGAAACTAACTGTGACAACGATTGAGGCAAGCGCACCTATCGAACAGTAGTATAGTCTAGTGGCAAGACCGGATTGTCGAACCCAAAGGAACCAAAAGTACTAATACTAACTTTCTTTCTATTATTTAGCCTAAGAATTAAGGGCTAAAATTAACTAACTACTAAGCTAAAGATGCTAAGACAAAGAGAATGAATTGGGGAAATACTTGTGGGAAAAGCCAATTGACTAGGACAATACCCGAGGAAGAATCCACCTAGACTTCACTTGTTATCTAACTCTGAACCAGACAATTTATTCACTTGACTTGATCTGTAGGACTCCCTAATGTATATTAATACCTCATTCGAGGCTACTAACGTCTAACCCTAGGTTGATTAATTGAAATCTCTTTCTAATTAAAACCCCTAGAATTGCATTAACTCGATCTATAGACTCCCATATTAGGTTTGACCCTAATCCGGCAGATTTTCGTCATCCTATGTCTAGGGATGCAATCAACTCCGCTTAACTATGCTAGATCTACTCTTAGGCAGGGAATTTTGCTCCACCACCTAAGCACATCAATACTTGAATCAATATCCTGAAATATTAAAGCAAGAATTAAGAACACATAATTAAGAACAAATCAAGTATTTATCATATAGTTCAGCAAACGATAACAAGATCCGTCTTAGGTTTCATCCCCCTCAGGTATCTGAGGGTTTAGTTCATAATCATAAAAGAATACATCTCAGAAGAAAAGATAAAACAAAACATAAGAAAAACCCTAAAACCCCCTGAAGGAATTGAAGGGAAGATCCGATGTCTTGAGTATGACTCCGACTTCTTGAGATGAATCAACTGGCTTTTTTCGAGTAAATCCCACAATTCGGCCTCTCTGACCTCGCCCCTGAAAAAAAGCCTGAACTCCTCCGTCATAGGTTGTACTTAGGGTGTTTATATAGGCTTCGAAATGTGTTTCTTCGCCTCTAAGTAACCTAATCCAAGTGAAATTCCTCTTTGTCACGGAAGGGACACGCCCGTGTGGCACACCCGTGTGAATCGACTTCAGGCCGTGGTCGAGCCTACTAAAGGGGCATGGTCGTGTGGCCTGGGCTTAGGCCGTGTTGATTTTCTATTTTGGCCCATTTGGTCCATTTTAAGCCCGTTTTCCATTCTTTTCATCCTCCTATGCTCTCCTGAGTATAAAACTTGAAATTAAAAGATTAAGAGCACCAAATTCCATAATTCAAGGGATAAATCATCCAAAAGTATGCTAAATGTGGAGATAAAATATGTTACTATTACAGTTTATCAAGGTGATTTCGTGATTGTGTGAAAATCTCATGAAGAAATCGAGTGATATAGCCTCCATGAGGAAATGGTGAAAATAAGCTAAGTGAAATCTTGGATAAAGATTCGAAATAATGAGGATACTCATGTCAGAGCATTGAATAAAGAAGGTCCCATGTAAGACCATGTCAGGGATATGGCCTCAGCACCAAAGGACAATCTCGAATAAGACCATGTTTGGGACATGGCATCGACAACTGTGTATAATCTCGGATAAGACCATGTCTGGGACATGGCTTCGAAATTGAGCTATGAGATCCCGTGTAAGACCATATCTGGGATATGGCATCGGCATCGATAGGTGATCCCATGTAAGACCATATCTTGGATATGGCGTTGGCATCAAAATTTATGCATGATGAGTTTGAATATCCTACGATAATCTGATTAGTTCATGGGCAAAAGAGCTAAGTATGTAAAATGGCATAGAACCAAAACTATTTATGGATGACTTTGAGCTTCTTTTATGATTAAGTATGATGAAGATTTGAGTTTATGCTCATGTTAGTATATGTGCTAAGTTATGTGATAAGTGATACAGGTACCATGACAAAATACAAGTTATAAACCCATAATGTAACATGAGATGGGTAAGAATAAGTATGAGTAAGTATGGATGAATATGTTTAAGCATTTGAGAATTATGTTGCTATTGTTCCAATAGATGGATGAATTTAATGAA